>CM055094.1:44567082-45167082 GCA_029204225.1 Diphasiastrum complanatum | reverse complement strand
ACCTATCTCTACTTCCCCTATTCACCTTCTCTTGATTAACTCCAAGTGGTGCCTTTCTGATTCCCCTCGTTTGTGGATGGCCAGATTTTGTCATACTCATAAAATGAAGCTGGCCAAATTCAAGGTATTTTCGCTTAGAATTCTTCAATGTTCTCTCCCTATTCGTGCTCAATATAGGGGTAATGTGTCACATGTCTGTTCCAAGTGCAAAACACTAGACGAGGATTTAGCAGGGAATTCGGGAATGGTGACTATGTCATCTTCCCCTTGCTTCTTTTTAAGCAGGCTGAGAAACTCTATCATTTGTAAGTCTTTTTGTTCCTTTCATTGTACTTTGTAAAAAGTCATTAATCTATGGTTAATTTTTTGAGAGAGAAAAAAAAAAAAAAAAAAAAAAAAAGCCATTCATGAGACAATTATAGATGGAAAGAGCACCTTTTCCTAGTATAATGTCAAATGGCATATAAAAGACCGCCCTAAAAGGTAGACAAAGAGGATCAAGCAAACTAAAAAGATTAGGCCATACAAGTAGAAGGTTTCTACTGAAAGGCTTTTTTAGCAAGCATTGGCAATACAAGCAAAATACAAAGGTAATGGTGTAGAAAGTGCATGAGGTATCACATCAAGGAAAAAATTATTCAAAACATTTTTTATCTATGTCATGTATCACTCCAAAAAACAATGCAAATTCTCTTCAAGAGAACAATTTCTTGTAAGATTCAAATATACAATGCATAGCATCTTACTCTATGTCGAAGCTATGACAATTACTGATTAACCAACTCCAAAAGGGCCCTTTCGATAGATACTTTTGGTCTATTCCATTTTTATGTCCAAAATTCCTCCAAATAGACCTCACTATAGTGGACAAAAATCCCAAAATGTGAACACGGTAGACTCTAGCATTGTGCATTAGGCAGGCTTCAAAAGCATGTTATTGGCCTGCGAAATTGCCAATAGATAAAATGGCTTCAACACAAATTTAACAACATTTAGCATTTCTTACATGTCATTCCTTATGGGTTCCTTGATATGACAAGAGTTTTTCTAAGCCTCCTATAGAAGATTTGAATGAGCAAATTACTAGAGAATGAAACTATCCCTGGAAGCTAATATACTTACACGCCCTTTGAACATATCGTCTTCTTTTGATCTTCGCACATTTTTTATAAAAACAATAGTAAGAGCAATTTTTCAGAAAAAAAATATTAAATATGACAAAAAAATTGAAAATTAAAAAAACTTGAAAAAAAAAAAAGAAATAAACAACTTAAAGAGTTTTGCTTAGAACTTGCATGGACCAAACCTTAATTAAATCTCATGTATTGAAACTAATATTCTCATGGGTAAATTATTGTTAATATGCTTTGTTGAAACAATTCTACATTATTTTAAATGATCAGAAGCATTCACAAAATTAATAGACTATGCAAAGAGACATTGAAAAAATGTAGTCTCAAAATGTCATCATTGCAACTTTAGAATTAACTTACCTTATTTAAGCTTTTAACACAAAAACTTTTGAAACGGGAAATGGTGGAGGACTCTTTTTGTTTAAGAACTTACAATTTTTTTGGTAATTCATGTAAATTTTGAATCTTAAATTAAAAAAGTAATGAATTATGTGGAAGATGTTGTATTTTGCAAATATTTTAATTGGGACTGAGCGACGCAAAAAAAATTTAAAATTTTACATTCAAATTGCCAAAAAATTTATACTATTCTAATGGTGTGAGCGACATTACTTCTTTCTATTGCTCACTTTAAAACAAAAAAATGCTCTAATTTATATTATCTTATGTTTACATTTAGCCTTTAACATTGTCTTCTACTTCTCCTTGTAAACATAAATTTCACTTGTAGGTACAAACAATGGCTTTAAAAGCTATGATGCATTGTGAAGGATGTGCTCGCAAATTTAAAGATGTGCTACGAATAATTCCAGGTAAAGTTGAAAGCCTTCCTTTCTTTATGATACAAGGGGTTTATTTACATTTGCTTCGTATTTTTGAGAGATGATACGTAAAGATCTCAATTGTGCAAATCGCACTAAGATTGAAAAGATTCACCTTACGAATTATTTCTTGAGCGTTAAAAGAATGAAAAAATTATAATATTGGGATTGGGTGATTGAACTTAATATCATTCATAAAATTTCATTTATTCGAGAGAATTTTTTTTTATTGCCCTAGATTTATTTCCACTTGCATCATAGCTTTAGGTTTTAAAACTTTCTTAGTACGTAGATCCCTTAGCTCATAATACATGACAATATTCCCAATGATATTTGCATTCTCAAACATGCTATGATCAGAAGAGTTTCAGGTCAGAATTTTGGGATTAATTTTCTCACTAATTCAATTAAACGGTCTCTATTGGAGAGAGAGGCCCCAAGTGGAAAGCCAAGGTATGGTGTCGTGCGAGAGAATGTTAAAACCTAGATCTTGGCACCAAGCAGGGGGAACATCATAAGGACAAATAGATCAGATTTTCGATAGTTAATCAAGGAGTCAAAATGATAACAAACTCGAGAAAGTTCAAGGAGCAAAAATGAGACAAAGAGTTGGTGAAGGTCTATGATGCAGGCCAAGTCATCAGCAAAAAGTTGGGGGCCAAGAGGTACTACGAAAAATGTATGGACGAACGGAAGGCAGAGCATTAAGCTTATGAAGATGAAAAATCAGTGGTTCTATAGCAATAACAAAGACGTAGGGTGAGAGAAGACAACCTTGTCTGATACCATAGGCAATAGGAAAGGAGGAGGAGAGGACTCCTTGAAAAAGAATAGTAGATGAAGCAGAGGAAAAAAGAGCAAAGATAAGTTTGATTAGGTACGCATGAAGACCAAAAGTAGAGCAGTAGGCGAGGAGATATTTCCAGCTTATAATCTTGGTAATCAAGGTCGGGTAGTTGTACCAAAGAGAGATATCAATAGCAAACCAAACATTAAGAATATTATTGAAAAGGGACCTGCCTTTGATGAATCCCAACTGACTACTAGAGAGGTGATAAGGAAGGAGATGAGCAAGCCTTTTGGCGATAGCTTTTGTCAGAATTTTGTAGGAGGTGCTAAGCATAGTAGCGGCTTGTAATCAGAAATCAAAGACGATGAATCAACCTTAGGAATAAGGTTGATGAGCCCCTGCAAGGAGGAGGAAGAAAAGGAACCTGTCAAAAACGTAGAATTAATAGCTAGGAGGAGAGAAGGACCGACCAAATCCCAATGCGCCAGGAAAAAATCCGGGGTGACACCATCCAGACCAGGGGTTTTGTCTTTGCTAAGAGACTTAAGCGCAACATGCAATTCTTCAAGGGAAAGAGAAGAAGAAAGAGAAAAAGACTCATTTGTCGAAAGGGGAGAAGGAAAAGAACAGTAAAGAGATAAGTCCTATTTGGAAGGGAAGTTAGGAGAAACGATATGATCAATAGAGTCTTCACATCTATGCATAGATTTAAGCTTTCTAAAGAAGAAAGCATAAGGGAGATTTGCTTCTCTAAGCCAGTTTAAGTGCATTCTCTTGTGCAGTATAACAGCTTTGGAGTGATCAAGAATTTTGAGTTGATTGAAGGCAAAATTCATCCGCTCAGAGGGAAGGGTTAGAAGCACAATCTTTGCCTAGAGATTGAGGAGAGCGATTGCTTAAGAGAGGTCTCGAGAGAGGAAGAATAGAATATGGCAAGTTTCCCTTGCATGTGGATAAAGGAGCGCAAGCAGAAAATGAAAGGGTAGGGATTTAGTAGCAAGGTCAGAGCGAATATTTTTCTTCCAGATAAGGAAGTTGTTCATGATGTAAACGAAATACTGATTGGGAGTTTTAGTAGGGTATAGCTTGAGGTGAAGGTTAACTGGAAGGTGATCCAAGAGAGAGAAAGAGGGGATAGTAGTACAAGAAATAACGCTAGTCCTGAAGAAACAAAACGTTTCTAGTACCAAAGCTTTGCTAACTTTCAGCCCTCAGTCTGACGAAAAGACACAAAGCGAAAATGTTCGCGAACATCACAAAAAGACACGAAGCAAAAAAGTTCGCGAACACCTTGACGAAAAGAAACAAATGCGAAAAATTCGCGAAAGAAAATATTTCGTGATATAGTAGGAGAAAGTTAGACGACGCGAAAGTCAAACGGCTCGAAGCGACACAAAAATCTTCGCGACACTTTTCGACCTTTATGCTCCTATAGATCAGGAAGATCATGCAAGTACCAAGAAGTACAAAAACCCCTGATCTGACGATGACATCAGTGGAAGAGTGTTAGGACGTGCCTAACCCACCTCTCTTGTAAACCGTGATTAGTTATAGATTGTTAAGTCTATCTAATCTAGTGTGCTATCTTGAATGTATAAGATACATACAGTAGGAGATAGATATACACAGAATACAGACTACAAAATAGAAGTCTGCCTGCGAGCGAGACAAGTTTTGTAAGCAGGATCCACAGAGATCCAAGAAGTCCGCTAGTAAGCGAGACATTACTCATGGGAGAGCACCGCTTCTCTCATGCCAACGCGTTGTGTGGGTCTGTCATACAGCAATGCACGAAAAGAAAGAGGATCAATAGATGATACTGTAGCTATTACACACATATCACTCTTATTTTTGTCTGATCTTGAATGATTTACTGTCCGCCATCGCTTGTGTATCTCATTCACTCATTTATCAATTCCGCACACTGGTTCAATTTTGTTGAATGTTATGTTAATCTAAAACGTAGATCAGCAGTGTCTGTCTACATTCTGGAGGATTGTAGGAATAAAATAGCCGGCAGTGACCAACAATCATATCTGAAATCCATCCAAATTGTTTTCGTTCGCGATTAATTTGATTTCGCTGCAGCAATGTCAATATCAGGGCTTGTTCAAGTTTCGTTTTGTTTCATTTTGTTTCGTCCAGTTTGGCTTCTTTTCGTTTCGTTTCGTTTTGAGAGCCTAATTGATATTTTCCATTAGCGTTACCCACATATTTTTCGCATCAGTGGCACCAAGGAGATGCCTACAACTACAGGCAAGGAGCTACGAATAAAAGGGGGGAAGACGACCATTGGACCATGAGTGGAAACGAGGGGAGTAGCATAACAAAAGAACATCAGAGCAATTGAAACTCTCCACCATACTATCCCAAGCCAATCTCTCAGCAAAGGAAACACGGTTCGGGCCATCAAAGGGGTGGAGATACATGTTGAAATCTCCCACAATGACCGAGGGGAAGGAGTTAGTCGAGGAGATGGCATCCCATTGGTCTGAATGAGCTAGGAAAAAATTAGGAGCATAAACGTTGACAATACTGAAGGAAAAGCCACATTTAGAAATCATACAAATGTTAGTGTGACCACCAAGGAGGAAAAAATGAGAAGCCAACTTCCAATCTCTAGAGATAAGGGTCACCAAGCCACCACGTGTTCCATCCGTAGGGGTACAAGAGTAGTGAAAGTTTTGAGTAAAAGGTTTGGTTAGCATATGGAGGAGAAAAGCCGCTAAATTTTGATTTCTTGCAGACAAACAACCAAGTTAGTGTGTCGGAGAGAGGAGAGATAGTGATGGAGCAAGGAGCGATATATAGGGGAATTGAGCCCGCTAATATTCCAAGTGATAATATTCATGAGCAAATACTAGGAGATAGAGTAAGGCAAGTAAGTTAAAAGTGAAAAGAAAGAACCTAGAAAGTTCCACTTTCACTCTCAATCTATGAATACTCGCCTTGAGAATCCTTAGCTTTAGCACGAGCTAATCTATTT
Organism: Diphasiastrum complanatum; assembly: GCA_029204225.1. NCBI lineage: Eukaryota > Viridiplantae > Streptophyta > Lycopodiopsida > Lycopodiales > Lycopodiaceae > Diphasiastrum > Diphasiastrum complanatum. The sequence goes on along the minus strand of CM055094.1, from coordinate 45,161,352 downwards.
AGCGAACTTCGAGTAGAGACTTTGTTAATTTGATTTAGTCCCGTTTTCGAAGGAGGGCATGAAAGCTGAGCCGAAGGCGCAGGAGAAGCTTTCACTTTCTTGAGAGAGCTCGTCGAAAGGAGCTAAATGGCACTTATCCATGTAGTTTGCTATTACACCATTAAAGAGTATTCTAGTCTTCCGAGGATCTGCAACTGTCGAATCACTGCCCGGAGGGCTGCTAGATAGAAGAATTTCTTTGAAGGTCAAATCCCTTGTCCCAATTCTTCTTCCCAAGGAAGTTTTGGAATGTCTGTTCTTTCCACGAAAAGATAAAATATCCTTTTTATCGGTCTTCTGATTTAGCTCAGCTATCAATTTCTAGCATACACATGTCATTATGTCCTGAGACAAGAGGCTGCGCCCTGTCCCATTTCGCAGCACATTCCGTAGCAGGAGGCCGCGCCTTGTCCCATTCCGCAGCACCTCTATTCTGGTTAGTTGTTTCCAGATTGTCATCGTAGAATTGCGCTTTTTGGTTGTTCGCAGGTCTGGCTGTGCTGTCTTCCTCAGACTGTTTGCCTTATTCATCGATCATGTCATAATGTTCTACTATCATATGGCTGTTTGCTGATTCAGAAACTGACTGTTATGGGAATAAGCTCTTCTGGTTCGCTAGCTGCTATATTCTTTTTCTCAGTTTATTCAAAGAAGGGTTTGTTTCTTGTAATGCATGATTAAAATCACGCCTCTTTTCCGTCTCCTTTGAAGGTTGTTCTCGGCTTTCATTAGCATATCCGTTTTCCAGCATCTCCAATTCATGAGCAGCAAGTAGACTTGGATATGTATCCTCCATGTTTTCCACCATTTCATTTGTAGGCTTATTAGACATATCCAAGCAGTATCTCTCATTACAATCAAAAGATTTAGGAGAGATCGAGGAGTTTGAACTGTTAGTTGGGTAAAGTCCAAACCTTTTGAGCTGCAAAGTAGAAGGACTATCCGAGTCCGAAGAAAGAGGGATGTGTTTGAATTGCCCATCACTCAGATCATTTCTACAATACTCGCTTATGACAGTCCAATAGTGAGAGCTAGGGGGGAGGCTCCATCCACCGAGGAAATATCCTCTGCTCTTGTACCTATTACAACCCTATCATTACTTGGATGGTCTCGAAGCGCTGGCTACTATCCGAGTCCGAAGAAAGGGGGATGTGTTTGAATTGCCCATCACTCAGATCATTTTTGCAATAGTCGCTTATGACAGTCCTATAGTGAGAGCTACGGGGGAGGCTCCATCCATCGATGAAATATCCATCTAGCTAGTGCTTCGAGACCATCCAAGTAACGATAGACCGTAACCATTAGGGGTTTTAATAGGTACAAGAGCAGATAACCGGACTGCCTTCTTATTGTCAACCATCTGAAAACCATTAGGAGGAGGAGAGAGAGGAACACCTAAGCAAGAGCATCTAGAAAGACATAGACAAGATTTGCAGAAGGAAGGTAAAGTGTCAAAGTGAACATGCTTTAGAATCCATCAAATATGCTCAGAGTAGCCGGAATCTCATCGATCAATTTCCAAAGGATACAAGTGTTAACCTGCGGAGAGAAAAGAGAATCAGGATTTATTTCGATGTCTAGAACCACTCTTAAGCAAGAAAGCAGACCAAATAAAAGGCATTTAAACCTAGCAGGAAAGAGAGGGAGCAACAAGCGAACATGAAGAAGCAAGAAGAGAGGAGAAGATACAGCTAAAGGCAAAAATAGCCAAACCGGAAGGAGAAAGAGAGTGGAGTGTTGAAAAACACTAAGCAGAATAGCCACCGAAGATCAAGGAAGCGGAGAAGCTGTTGTAAAGCTGACTCAGGTGCACCAAGATGCCCTGTAAGACTCTAAGGGGTGATGCTCCCTAAAGGTCCCAGAGCGAGTTAGGAAGTCAAGGACTGAGCCTCCGACCTGTGGTGAGCCAGCCAAGTAGTCACGAGTCATGAGCTAGCTCTGGAGCTCGAGTCAGGGCCTAGCTCTGGAGCTCAAGTCAGGGCCTAGTCAGGAGCCAAGTTGATTCTGCCGCCGGGACGGCTCCTGGGACCCATGTCCGGGAGCCAGACTGATTCTGCCAAGCTTGCCAGGCTTAATCAGCAAAATAAAAACTAAGTCCAAAAAAGCGTGCTTTACCAAAAAGCACTATATTCCAGGATAGAGGGAGGGCGCCGAATCACACCAGAACTATAGGGGGAGTTTGGCAAACAGAAACTTGGGCAGCTCAATCAGCGCCAGGAATCCAGTCACCAGATCTCAGCTCCCTCTACCAGCGCGAACCAAGCACTATGCCTATCACGTGTTGGTGGCCCCGAGACCAATTAGTCTATGTATGAATGTAACCTCTTCCTAATTTAATAAAGTTGATCCTTGGGGATGATTACCATTTCGGTTTCGTCTCCGGGACTAGTCCAAGTGGAAGGACCCTTACTACAACCTGTTTGCGTCACCGGCGCCTAAGGGTCCACATCACCGACGTGTGGCTCGCCGCTATGCCCATTTGGTTAGTTTGGCGACCATTATGCCTTGGGTTTCATGTGTGGCTTGTCTTTGCCTTTGGTTACCTTTTGGGGATGGATTCTGAGTTGGCTTTCGGGTTGGTTGGGATTCCAGTTAAGTCTGAATGGTTAAGCTTGTTACGTTTCTAAGTTGGCTTTTACGTAAGTGCATGATGGATGAATGTTAGACTTAAGCGCGTGTTGGGGAAACTGCTCAAGTCTCAGCGCCCTTTGAGACGCCGGCGCAACATGTGGTATCAAAGCCGACTAGTCGGTCAGTTACGCAAGTCTCACATGGATGACCACTTTTTGGGATTTGTTAGAATAGTTGTTGTGCAAGGTGCTGCCCACAGTGTAAGCACGGGTGCGTCCACGGTCAGGGTGGTCGACAGAACGGGGGACTTGATGCGGCAAGGTGTTGCCCTTGAGGTGTAAGCACGGTTAGTTCCCGCGGTTCGGGCCTGGCGTCGTCTGCACGTAGGGCAGATGAGGCAATGTGCTGTCATTAGGTTGGTGAAAGCATGGTCTGTGCCTTGTGGGGTGCGAGGCGACATATTCGAATTGTACGGGCCATTGATACAGAGATGCTGCTCGAATTCGGGTGTAAAGCACGGGTGGTTTAGTTGCCGGTGCGGGATAGCTGCCGATCGTTTAGCTATAAGGGCTATCGACCAGAGTTGGTGGGGCGTGACTGAGGAAATGTGCTGCTTAATGGTGAAAGCACGGATGGTTGGATGGATGTTTCCCCGTGGCCTAATTCTGTGATAGATTTGTGTGGGCGCGGCTAGGCAAAGGTCCTACGTCCGGTCTCAGGGGGGTCGTGGCTTGAGAGGGATCCTCTGTATTTGCTTTGGTTGTTATGTTCGTTTGTGGTGTGCTTGTTTGGACCTAAATAACCCCTGGTTGCTTAATTTTTTTCAGGTGATTTGATCTAGTTGGGAGTTGAGAGAGGAGTTTACATTTGTAGGTGAACGACACACAAGTATGGAAAGGAGCTTCCATGGGGCAACCCCCAAGATTGGTTCGAGATTATTATTCCTATCCGGAAAGATAGCGGGGAGGAAGTCAAATTTCATGATCGACTCCGGAGCTTCACATAACTATATCTCAAGGAGCGTAGTGGAACAGTTCAGCTTGCCGACCAGGAATGTGACATCAACCCTCAAGGTAGAAACAACAAAGGGGGTACTAGATGCAGACAAAGCAACATTGAACATCCCGGTGCAGATTGGGAGATGGAAGGCTGAACTTAGCTTTCTGATTTTGGAGATGGATGCCTTCGATGTGATTTTGGGCCTCTCTTGGTTAAATGAACACTGTATTGCAATCTTGGGTAGGAGCTCAAACTTGGTCCTCTTGGATTACAAGGGACAAAGTATGACCAAAGCCCTGCCCGGAGGATACGCAAAGGATGTCGACATTGAACAAAGTCTAGTGGCTGCATCTGTGATAAAAAAAATGGAAAATTGAAAAGGTCAACGTGCTTTCTTTGTATCTGCCGAGAGGTTTTAGAAAGGAAAAACGCGCAATAGGAAAACTTGCCAAAAGAGGTGGCAGATTTGCTAGAGGAATTTGGGGATGTGTTTCCGGAAGAACTCCCAACTAAGTTACCTTCTCGAAGACCAGTGGACCATAAAATTGAGTTGGTACCAGGAACAAAACCAACTTCACGAGCACCCTATAGGATGTTACAAGAAGAGTTGGTGGAACTGAAATTACAACTTGGTGAATTGATAGACAAAGGATTCATTAGACCCAGTGCTTTGCCTTTTGGAGCTCCAGTGTTATTCGTGGAAAAGGCAGACAAGACTCTTCGGATGTGTGTGGATTACCGCATGCTCAACAAAGGTACCATCAAGAACAAGTATCATATGCCTACAATTGATTACCTGTTCGACCAGCTCAAACATGCCAAATATTTTAGCCGAATAGATCTCAAATCTGGATATCACCAAATTCGAATAGCTAAAGGCGATGAGCACAAAACGTCTTTTCGAACATGGTACGGGAGTCACGAGTTCAGGGTGATGTCATTCGGTCTAACAAACGCACCAACCACTTTTTGCACGTTGATGAACAACATTTTTCAAGACTGCTTAGATGAATTTGTCATTGTGTACATCGGCGACATCTTGGTGTTTAGCCATAGCCTCAAAGATCACATTAAACATTTAAGGACGGTTCTCCAATGACTGAGGAAGAACTGCTTGTTCGCGAAAAGAGAGAAATGTGAGTTTGTGGTAGACTATTCACGGCATCAAATCCTTTGTGGGGCTACGTAACTTTTACAGGAGATTTATTGAGGCATTTAGCAAAATTGTGGCACCGTTGTTGGAGCAAGCAAAGACTCATCTAAAGATGACATGGACACCGAAATGTGAAGCAACGTTCCAAGAACTAAAACGACGGATCACTCAAGAACCCATCCTTGCCTTACCGAACTTTAGCAAACCTTTTGAAATACATACAGACGCGTCAAACATTGCTATTGGGGCCGTGTTGATGCAAGAAGAAAAACCAGTTGCATATTTTTCAAAGAAATTGAGTGACGTAGAGCGACGATGGCCAACTCATAAAAATGAAATGGTCACAGTAGTTCAAGCAGTGGAACATTGGAGACATTATGTGGCAGGAAAGCCCTTTAAGACGTTCACTGATAACGTATCACTCAAGTACTTCTCATCCCAAGGTATGCTCACGCCAAAGCAGATGCGATGGCAAAACTTTCTCTTGAAATTCAATATAGACATTCTACATACGGCGGGAAAGAACAATGTGGTAGCGGACGCACTGAGTAGACAGGAGCACTTGATTGCAACGGTAACAACTTAGGTGACTGGCCTACTCCAAGAAATCAGAGAGAACTATGGTGTAGATGCGTTGGTGAAGGACTTAATGATCGAATTCCAGCTGGGAAAGCCTCATAAACATTTCACTTGGAAGGATCAAATGGTTGTTTATAAACAACACAGAGTATATGTCCCAGACAACATCAACTTGAGGAAGAAAGTCTTGAGGGAACATCATGACGTACTAGCCGCCGGACATCCAGGGGTGAATCGCATGCATGAACTTCTCAAGAGAGGCTTCTATTGGCCGGATATGTGGGCAGACGTTAAATCCTATGTGCAAACATGCCCTACATGTCAACAAGTGAAGGTGGAACCGATAGCTCCAGCAGGACTACTCCAGCCATACCAGCATACCCTTGTGATTCAATGAGCATGGATTTTATTGTTCAACTACCACTGTGCCAAGGTTTCGACTCAATTTATGTGGTGGTTGACCGTTTTTCAAAGCAAGCTCATCTTGTACCAACTAAGAGTTCAGTGACAGCCGAAGAAGTGGCAAGGTTATTTTTCAAATGTGTTTTTTAATACCATGGCCTGCCTAGAATGATCATTTCTGACCGAGAAACCAAGTTTGTAGGAAAGTTTTGGACATGTCTATTTCACCTCGTGGGGACTGAACTGAATTTCAGCACTGCTTATCACCCTCAGACAGATGGGCAAACACAGCGAGTTAATCGACAGATTGAACAATATTTACAAAATTATGTCACTTGGGACCAATCTGATTGGGTCAGCTACTTGGATATCCTCGAGTTTGCACATAACAACCAAGTGAACAGATCTACTGGCAAGGCACTCTTCGAGATAAACAATGGTCGGTTACCGATTGTTCCGAGCTCTTTTCTTACAGGCATGCAAGAAACTCCTGTACCCACTGTAGAGGAATTCATCAATGAGTGGCACACAAAGCTTACAAAGGTGAAGGCATTTTTGGAGCAATCACAACGTAGCATGGCAGCTGACGTAAACCCACACCAACGAGAACTGGAATTTAAGGAAGGGGATCAAGTTTGGCTGAACACTAAGAATATCGCGTTGCCAAAAGGTTTATCTCATAAGTCCGTTCGACCTTATGCTGGCCCCTATTATGTCACAAAGAAGATCAACCCAATGGCTTATTGATTGGCGCTGCCATCTACCTTGGATATACACAATATGTTTCACATCTCATTTCTCAAACAATACAAGTCGGATGAGCAATTTGATCGACAACACAAACTCCGTCACCCACCAACGTCACTTGAGGATACAAAGAAACAGCTTGTACCAGAACAAATATTGGCACATAGAAAGCAAACTGGAGTTCAACGCGAATATCTAGTAACGTGGCTACGGGCTCCACTCATTGAGGCTTCTTGGGAGTACGAAGACAAACTTAAGACGGGAGCCCCTTAAGTACTGAAGGATTACCTGCAGAAAAATCAACGCAATAGTTGTTTTTCTAGACTAGCACACAATGCTCTACCTGGAGGCATGCCTCTTTCATGAATACTCACGACCACTCTGAAGTTCAAGGAACTTCCAGGTATCTTTCTTAGTTTGTCAATAAATTACTTGCAGCTTTACGCAGGTTTTACGTAAGTAAACTTTATCTACACTTTTCATGCGCCACTGCCAATGTATCTTTCATCTAAGTTGTTAAGGCCGGTGAATTAAGCTTGTGCCATGCATCCTAGGTCTAGTTTGGCCCTGATGAGGACATCAGCTTTTTCAAATGAGGGGAGGATGTTGTAAAGCTAACTCAAGTGCACCAAAATGCCCTGTAAGACTCTAAGGGGTGATGCTCCCTAAAGGTCCCAGAGCGAGTTAGGAAGTCAAGGATTGAGCCTCCGACCTGTGGTGAGCCAGCCAAGTAGTCACAAGTCTCAAGTCAGGAGCCAAGTTGATTCTGCCGCCGGGATGGCTCCCGGGACCCATGTCCGGGAGCCAAACTGATTCTGCCAGGCTTAATCAGCAAAATAAAAACTAAGTCCAAAAAAGCGTGCTTTACCAAAAAGCACTATATTCCAGGATAGAGGGGGGGCGCCGAATCACACCAGAACTATAGGGGGAGTCCGGCAGACAAAAACTTGGGCAACTCAATCGGCGCCAGGAATCCAGTCACCAGCTCTCAGCTCCCTCTACCAGCACGAACCAGGCACTATGCCTAGCACATGTTGGTGGCCCCGAGACCAATCAGTCTATGTATGAATGTAACCTCTTCCAAATTTAATAAAGTTGATCCTTGGGGATGATTACCATTTCGGTTTCGCCTCCAGGACTGGTCCAAGTGGAAGGAACCTTACTACAACCTGTTTGCGTTGCCGGCGCCTAAGGGTCCACGTCACCGACGTGTGGCTCGCCGCTATGCCATTTGGTCAGTTTGGCGACCATTATGCCTTGGGTTTCATGTGTGGCTTGTCTTTGCCTTTGGTTACCTTTTGGGGATGGATTCTGAGTTGGCTTTTGGGTTGGTTGGGATTCCAGTTAAGTCTGAATGGTTAAGCTCGTTACGTTTCTAAGTTGGCTTTTACGTAAGTGCATGATGGATGAATATAGACTTAAGCACGTGTTGGGGAAACCGCTCAAGTCCCAACGTGATAAAGAAAATCTAAGAAGTGTTTAGAATAGAATTATACTCCAGTATCCCTCGTTTTCACTTCAAACTCTTCTTGATTTAGTATATTTTTGAAATGAATATTTGTTCATCTCTAGAAACATAATTGTGTGATAAGGCCCTTGACTAGGCAAGGCTCAATATTCTTAGTTTGTCCTCTTTAAGTATATCAGGGTAATAACAATCATGTGGAAATTGGCCCTAACTATTACCATTGATTAGGTGATCACGACTTCCTATCTTATAAGGCTTTCTTAATGAATTGGTTTTCGTACTTTAGACTCGATTCAAGGTAGTGGTTGATGATTCAGAACTCATGATGTGGATTCCCATCATCCTCTTAGAAGGTATTCCTCATGTTTTGAATGGTTTAAGACATATGGATGGTCCTTTATGATTCCAAAGGATACATTCTAATAGCCAAGATCTCTCAACAACCTTGAAATAAGAAGCCAAGTTTGTCAAGTGATTTCCTGAGTGCCCTTTCTCAAATAGATCGCATTTCTCAATAAGCCTTTGCATTAAAGCCTTACCTTCATGTAACACTAGTAATTGACTTGAAAAAAATTGTGAACTCTAGCTTAGCAATTTAAGGAAGCCATAGCAAATTTGAAAAGTGGCAAACAACTCTCTCATCAACGACTAACTACCCGAATCACCTTATCTTTTGGGTTCTTAGGTGCTGGCCACCCAAGGTCTATGTGTTTCAATGGTCACCCTTGGGTGGGGTGGGTCCTAAATTTTGCAATATGAGTTCATTCCTAGCCCGTGCAATGTGTTTATGTTTCATACAAGTATCGGTTCGCCCTTGTGTTTCAAGGAGATCGACATGTGATTAAGGTTGTTTCATTATGAAGATCCATGTAATAGGCACTTCACGTTCAGAAATATTTTCCAACTAAAAATTCCATTCAAGTTAGATGTGTAATGTAGTACTCCCACAATAATGCACCAACTAGTCATTTGTGCCAAGCATGCACAAAAACCATCATGCAACACCAAACTATTTTTTTTGTGAAAAATACACTCATATAACATTAAGTTTATTTGCAAAACTAGCTTAGCAAAATCCCTCAAATGTTCCTACACTACTACCCATCACCTCAACATTTGATTGCTTGAAGTAATTGGCCTACCATACACATATCCAACTTATTTCAAGATGAACAATCACAAAACGAAATTCATGATAGAAAAGATATACCTAAAGTTACATTTGGACATATTGGTTGCCTCAAAGAATGCACCAAATCATGAGTCCACAGTTTGGTCTATCAACATGCGACTAGGCCAATATGCCAATTACTTAAGAAAAAACTTTTCTCGTACCCCTTCCTCAGTCCTCCTCTACCTTTCTCTAGCAAGCTCATGATAGTTTGTTACTTGTAGTTAAATTCATTTAGCAATCTTTGTTAGAAGATACTTTTGGTCATTGTGCATTGTCTTATTAGCTATCATGATGCTCATAGTGAGGTGTCACTTTCTCATTGGCCCTCTTGGGGCTTGCTTACTAAAATAAGAGATATTTTTGGCCTACCATTCACTTTTACTAAAGGGTTTTGCATCTAAATTACCCACACAAGTTGGGCTTACATACGTAGAATGTGATACTCAATAAAAATTGTATTGTCAATTACATTTGCAACATAATTGATCTTCCACAAAAAATTTAAAACAAAACATGCTAAATTGCTAATAAATCATATATTGCTTCTTCAAAACTTGCTATAATTGATGAAGGATATGGACAAAGCATCGTATATAAAACCATTGTATAGAAAATAGAGACTTAATGTACAAAACAACAAAACCAATGAGAAACTAATATTGTGTATGGCATGTTTAATAATAAATGACAAGGCACATCTTTGAGTCCCTGATGAGGACCTAGAGAGTCATTTCAAATCAAATTCATGAATGTTTTATAGATTGATGATGGTTGTTGAAGGAAAGTATTTCCATTGAAAAATAACTACATTTCTTTGAGAAAAAGTAAGTTTAACCATGTGTCAATTTCTTTTAAAATATATAGTAAAACAAAAAAAACTATAAAATTATCATCTAAAAGAAAGATTTTTGTGCTAATATTTTGGAAAAATGGTAGATGCTACTAGAGTAAGCTTCGTAGATGTATTCCTAATCTTCCATGGCATATGCTTTTATTAGCTTGTCTATAGCATGGACAAGGGTGTCACTTGTTAATTGGTAGGGCCAAATGTAAATTTCTATACTAAGAACATGAGTAGATTTAATATATATTATTAGCGTTGATGTAAAGAATCCAAGTTTATTCATTATCATGTTTGTTCCACCCATTAATAAGTCTCATAAATATGGATTGTACTCTAATCTTCAAACACATCATGTATGAAAACTTTCCAATGATGTCAATCAGGGGAGTTGGGGGCTTTAAAATACAACACTTTTTTTTTTTCTCGAAGAAGAAAATTAACCTTGGAAATTAAATACAACACATTGAATGGCTAACTTAACCTCATTGCCAAGTGGTTTTGAGATTAAAGGTCATGGAGTAGAGGTATTTCCCATGGGCCTCAAGTTCCAATCCCACTTCCTAGCACCTTCATCTTGCCAAGACCAAGCTTGTGGTAATAATTGCCAAGGTCCATACTTGTAGTCCCTATGGCCCAAGGTTTGTAGAGATTGTAGGAATGGTCTACTCCATTCCAATCTTTAACAATATATACATTTACTTTCTCTGTAAACTCCTATATTGTAATATATTGGAAGTATATAAAAACCAAACCATGTGCATCTCATCTTCACAATCGGTTTGGTATGGATATATCTCTTGATTGATGTTCATTAACAAAAGGATTTAAGGCTGAGCATTGAAATCCAACACTCCCCCTTAATGTGGATCCTGGAAAGTTTTGATCTTCAGATTTAACATGTCGTTGAATCTGGGATGATGCTCCTTTGATAGGGCCTTTGTGAAGTAATCTACTGCCATTGATTATGTCATACAGTAGACTAATGATACCTCCTTGATTTGTACTTTCTCTCTTAAATAATGATACCTGATTTCAATATGCTTGTTTCGTAAATGAAATCTCGGATTGAGAGAGAGAGAGAGAGAGAGAGAGAGAGAGAGAGAGAGAGAGAGAGAGAGAGAGAGAGAGAGAGAGAGAGAGAGCAATGGTGCTTTGATTGTCACAGAAAATGGTTCTTGGATGTGACTGTGCAAGGTCGAATTTTGCTAGCAGGTGCCTCAGCCAAATTGTCTCCTTAGTAGCATTCGTGGCAGCAATGTATTCTGATGCGATTGATGATAATGCTACCGAGGTCTGCTTTCGGATGTTCCAAGAGATTGGGCCTTGATTTTATAAAAATACAAATCCAGACTGCTTTCCAATGTTCACATCATCATGTGTAGACATTGCCTCTGAAACTGTATTTGGTTCCTGTTCAAAGTAACACACTGCATCATCCATAAATCTGGATGGAGGCTGTCTGGGTCGATTTGACCTCCTTGGATGAATTTCGACCCTCTGTTGATCAAACTCATTTTCAGAGTTACTATCGACTTCTAAATTTTCGACCCTAGCGTCGAAATATGGCTGTTCGGCCCTTGGGTCGGATTTTGGCTGTTTGACCCTTGGGTCGGAATTTTGCTGTTTCGACCCTTGGGTCGAAAATTTCTACAGCTTTTCCCTTGGGGTCAAAAAATTTGTCCTCCAGAAAAATGACATCTCTGCTCGTGAATGCATTTTCTGTGTCTAGTTTGTAGAGCTTGTATTCCTTGTGATCTGGAGAGTAGCCATTAAAAATCGATTTTCTGCTTGTGTTGTCCATCTTCTTCCTGATATCTTCAAGGATCTGTGCATAAGCAATGCATCCAAACTCCCTAATATTTTTGAGTGATGGTTTCGATCCTATCCACACCTCATAAGGTGTCTTTCCATTTAGGGCTTTGGTGATGGATCAATTTTGCAAATAGGTTGTTGTAGTAACAACTTTTGCCCAGAACTTCTTTGGAAGAGAGGCATGGGCCAGCATGCTCTTGGCACTTTCAATGAGTGTCCGATTCTTCCTTTCAGCTACACCATTGGACTGACGTGAGTAGCTTCTTGGCAAATCTTGTACTAGTCCTTGAGTTGACATTTGTTGAATACTATTGAAGTTCAAATGGCCTAATCTGAAATGCCAAAGCATATCAGATGATTCGGAAATAGAAGTGTGAAGTGCTTGACTGTTGGAGGAGTAACAGTGGCTGAGTTTGTAAAGATTGCCACTCCTTTTTTTGAAAGCTAGAATTTTTTGGGATTTGTCAAGTATTGTGCAGTCGTTTGCATCAACTTTGACCTTCCGACTTGAATCAGTGATTCTGCTAACTGAGAGCAGATTCTTGGTCAGATATGGCACATGAAGAATGTTGGAGAGCAGCTAACTATCCTCCACCCTGGATCGAATGTGATGAGTTGTCTGCAAGTTGTGCAACTCGAGAGTGGGTGAAAGATTTATAATCTTTGAACCAGTCATGATGGTGAGTCATGTGTTGTGTTTCTCCAGAGTCAAGATACCAGGAATCGATATCATGTTGTTTTCCGACCTTGGCTATAAAAACTGCTTCATCTTCCTCTTGTTGCTGGGTCAAAAAACTGGTTGAAGCAGAATTTGCTTGTTGTTGCTCATTGTTGAATTTCAAGTACTTGGAGTCTTGAGAAATTGTCTGTACTTTGATATATTACTTTTTGCCAATTATCAACATCAAATGAGAAATGAGAAATGACATACATCATTATGATTAATATATCATTTGAATTCACTTCTTCATACTTATATGATCAAATATAACTATTAATGTGCATCTTATTTGTTATGCGGATCATATAATATAACTATTAATGTGCATCATTTGTGATGCAGATCATATCACCTATCGACCTAGCATGTTCATCATAATCATTGAATATGTAATTCACTAATGTAGCCTCCAACTTGGCTCTAGCTTCCTTACTTAAAAGATCATCATAACCTTGTTGAGTTTCTTAAGGAAAGTGACAAGGATTGTGCATACTTTTTTCTATTTTTAGAAACCTAATTGTAATGTACATCTAAAGCCTTGTATGTTTTTGTTAAACTTTTCTAACAAACTGCATGCATTGTTGTGAGAAAGGTTTTCATTTGATGATAAAAAGAGATGGAAGTGGGTTAGTTGTTTCATAATATGGTAAGTGAGATGGGTTTCTTGGCATGTTCTAACCCTAGTCCTTTCCATGTTACAAAAAATGTGGGTATTTTTCTTTGACTACTAAATTGGGTATATATGGATAATTAATTTGTTTTCCTAGAGAGGTAAAATTATAATTTATGGCTTGAAATATATATATATATAAAAAAAAAAAATTGATGTTTACATTGCTCAAGGAGACCTATTTGCATGAGAAGTAATGACCATAGTAGAGCTAAAGTTGTATTTGATATTTTTTGTACACAAAAAAAGAAAAATTAGAGTACTATTTTATTATTTGCAAAAGCACACTATATAGAAAGAGGGACCAACATAGGTCTCATGGTAAATAGTGTTGATTTCCAAGTGCAAGATAGTCAATTAACAATATGAAGACTATGAAAAAACAATTAGAGCCAGAATACATTGTAGCACAACAAAGCCTACCATAACACACAAGGATGTTTTTAGTAGTTATAATTACTACTAAAATAACAAAACATGCTTTTGCATTTTTTTTTAATATAAAAAAAGCTGTTTCACAAGTTCTTTTCAAGGATTTTCTTTTTGCATTTCATATATCCCTTGAAATGATCACCTTGCGCAACAACCAAAAGAGAGAGTCAACATGATTTGCATGGTGAACCCATAGAAATACTTCCAATTGACAAAAAAGATTTGAGTTTGGTAATCCTCCAATGAATAAGCTAAAAAGAATAAGATGGGCATTAGTTAAAGGAGCCTTGTCTTAATGGAGAACAAGATGTAGTCACAACACATTTATCATTTTATCTGCCTTGCAATCCTTCAACATTCAACTACATGTTTATGAAAATCATTGATGGTCTTTGTAAGTAAAATATTGGGTCCAACTTCTTTTCTAGAGCTCTTTATGTACTTGTTGATCTCTATCATCATTTCATGCAACCCTTATGATGAAAATGAGTTGTGGCTTAAAGTTCATATAACACTCTTGATTTCTTTGTGTCATTTTCTAGCTTCCCCCTTATTGAAGTTCATTATAAAGTATAGCTTTTTTTTGAAGATTTTCTTTCTGATTTATCTATTAAAGCATCTCTTCATAAGACTTATACTTGTCATTTTATCTCTTTTTGTGATTGCATTTGTTTCTTTTTTATGGTGGTTTGAAAGCCCTTCCATTTAAATTAGATTCATGAACTTTCTAGTTTAAAATTTGTATGTTTTTAAGAAAAGAAAAAAACTTCCTTTGAAATTTTTTGTCTTTATTGAGAAAATCTTTTCAAAGTAAATGCCTCTAACTTTTGGCCTTACATTATTGTTTTCAGGTGTACAAGAAGTAGACATAGATCTCAAAGAGCAAAAAGTTATGATCAAGGGTATAATGGATGAAAAATTAGTACTCCAAAAAGCTTTTAAAATTGGAAAACAAGTTGAGATGTGGCCTACTCTAATAGAACCAAAACATCTCTACATACAAGAAACTAAGGAAGTTGTGGAAAAAGGAAAAAGTGATAGTCCGGAAAATGTAGACACTTCTAAGAAAGAGGAGATAGAGGATCAAAGAAGAGGAAGATGATGAAACTAAGGGGGAAAGGAAGTATGAACCTCCAAAACATGCTACTAATGAAGATCAATTAAATGAAGAAGCTAAAGATAATGCAAAGGAACCTCTTGAAGAAGTCAATTATGATGAATCCAAGGAAGATGAGGATACACAAGAAGACGAAAATGATACAATCAATGAAGAAAAAAATGATTCCAAAGATTGGGAAACAGATGCCTTAAAGAAAAATTAAATGATGAATTTAAGAAAGAAGCCAAGGATGTTATTGAGGAGATTACTAGTCCATACATTGTCTATAGGTGTGATGCACCACTGATATTTAGTGATGTTGCACCATTGTGTAAGAGTATATATATCAACCAAGTATTATACTTGCATATTATCATTTTTGAGAAAAACTTGTGATGAAAAGTAAGGATTTCCAAATCTATGATATTTACCAACTTTTCACCTTACTAGTTGTTGATGATTATACAATCGTATACCATGATATTAATGACATCTTTTTGTTTTTCTAGAAAAGATGTGCATCTATAGATATTCCTAGTTGATGGTGTTTGCATTTGGCTTTTCTAATTTCAAGTTCATTAGTCATTAGCTTCATTTGAACAAGAGAGATTGTACTTTCGTTATCTCTTTATAATTGGCTACTATCATATGGAACTATTTACTTATGGAGCATATGTTAGTAGCAAAAGAATTCTTCCTTGTTTGATTCAATGTCTAGTAAGTTTAGTAGAATATAAGACAAAGAACTTAACATTCATGAGGAACAAAATTGATTTATGTTATGGCCTAGCAAGACCCTTGACAATAATATTGTTAGGAGCACATTCAATCATAGTTAAAACATTGTCTTCATCAAACAAGACATCTCTAATCACCATGATCTTCTTAACTGGCGGAATAAACATACAATATTCCTTGCTTGACTCACCATATCCCCCAACGATTCCCTTGATGGATGTAGCATCATCCTTCCTTCTTGTATTCCAAAGATCTATGAATATAGCAAGTGGAACCATAGACTCAAATTCTGAAGATTTGGCTTCTAGCCATATAGAGCTTCAAAAGGTGTAATGCCTCCAAATAGCATTACTTGGCAATCTATTACACAAAAAGATAGCACATGTAATAGCTTCTCCCCAAAATGTCTAAGGAAAAAATGCTTCAAATCTCAAAGATTTTGCTCTCTCACAAAGATTCATATTCTTCCTTTTGGCCACTCTATTTTTTTTAAGTATAAGGACAAGAATACTCAAACTTTATGCCATGCAAACAACAAAACTTCGTCATCCTATTGGAGACATACTCTCCTCCATTATCACATCTCAATATTTGATCTTAGTATTAAGTTGATTCTCAACAAGAGCTTTGTACTTGACAAAAATATTAGACACCAAGTTTTCAAGGAGAAAAAATAGATCCAAGTGTATCTAGAATGATCATCAATGAAGTTCACATACATCGTTGCACCACCATTTGATTCTTGAAAAAAATTATGCACATTTGAATGAACAATTTTTAAATGAGTGAGAGATCTAGATATAGATCTTTAAAAAGAAAGCTTGTGTGTCTTTGGAAAAATACAATCTTCACAAAGCTTATCACTCTTGGTATAGGACTTGGATAGGCCAAGAGCAACCCTTTTTTTGGAAATGATTTCCATGGTTTGAAGTTAGGATGGTTGTTATGCCATAGCTCTCCTTCTGTCACTTCCCCCTTTTCCATCATCACACCCACATTAGAAACTTTTGCATCGAGTTTAAACAACCTCCCTTGTTTAAAACCATATGCCATGCACTTTTCATTCTTGAAAATAGAGCAAAAGTCCCTCTTGAAATGAACATCAAAACCATTATCCATCAATTGATCCACAATTAAAATATTCTTGGTGATTGAAGATACAAAAAGCACATTATCTAGATTTAACTTTCTTGAAGATCCTAGACATAAAGGGACAGTACCACCACCATCAATGCTAAATTCTTGATCACTTGCTAAAAATTTTGATTTCCTAGCATTATGATAAGAGAGTAGAGTTGAAAAAAATTTCATTTGAAATGTCATGTGGGATCTTGCCCCACTACCTATTCACCAAGTGTCTTTTGATTTGTCTTTGCTTGTTGATGAAGGAATTGATGCTTCAAAGTTTTTCACATTTGTAAAATTTTCAATATCTAAAATATTTGAGAATATAATTTTATATTCTCATTAGGTGCTATGTTGAAGGAGTTCAAATCCTCCATCTCATCCTCAACATATGTATTTTCAAATATGTGCCTTGAGCATGGTTTTGTTTAAAAAACATACCACCAATTTTTGTTTAATCAATTTGGCTAAAAAAACTGCCGACACATTCAACAGATTATATACTTGTTAAATTCAAAATTACTCTATCTTCCACCAAAGATATATGATGACAAAGTGTTATAGATGTGTGATACATTATCAATGATCAACAAATTAAGAAAACTATAAGTTAGATAGCAATGGAATTATACCTTCTCGCAAAGAGGAGTTACTAATACCAAGGTGTCTAAAAAATCCAATATCTTGGTTGAATCAATAGCAAAAAGGGTGTTGTAAAGCTGACTTGGGTGCACCCAGCGTGCCCTGTAAGACTCAAAGGGGTGACACTCCCTAAGGTCCCAGAGCAAGTTAGAATGTCAAGGACTGAGCCTCCGACCTGTGGTGAGCCAGTCAAGTAGTCACAAAGTCATGAGCTAGCTCTGGAGCTCGAGTCATGGCCTAGTCAGGAAAGCAGGTTGATTCGGCCGCCGGGACGGCTCCCGGGACCCATGTCCGGGAGCCAGACTGATTCTGCCAGGCTTGCCAGGCTTAATCAGCAAAATAAAAACTAAGTCCTAAAAAGCGTGCTTTACCAGAAAGCACTATGTTTCAAACCAGAGGGGGTGCGCCGAATCACAGCAGAACTATAGGGGGAGTCCGGCAGACAGAAACTTGGGCAGCTCAACCAGCGTCAGGAATCCAGTCGCCAGGTCTCAGCTCCCTCTACCAGCACGAGCCAGGCACAATGCCCAGCACGTGTTGGTGGCCCCGAGACCGGTCAGTCTATGTATGAATGTAACCTCTTCCAAATCTAATAAAGTTGATCCTTGGGGATGATTACCATTTCGGTTTCGCCTCCGGGACTGGTCCAAGTGGAAGGACCCTTACTACAACCTTTTTGCGTCGCTGGCGCCTAAGGGTCCCTGTCATCGACATGGGGCTTGCCGCTATGCCAATTGGTCAGTTTGGCGACCACTATGCCTTGGATTTCATGTGTGGCTTGTCTTTGCCTTTGGTTACCTTTTGGGGACGGATTCTGAGTTGGCTTTCGGGTTGGTTGGGATTCCAGTTTTCTTAAGTCTGAATGGTTAAGCTTGTTACGATTCTGAGTTGGCTTTTACGTAAGTGCATGATGGATGAATGTTAGACTTAAGCGCGTGTTGGGGAAACCGCTCAAGTCCCAGCGCCCTTTGAGGCGCCGGCGCAACATGTGGTATCAGAGCCGACTAGCCGGTCAGCTACACAAGTCTCACAGGGATGGCCACGTTTTTGGGATTTGTCAGGACAACCGTTGCGCAAGGTGCTGCCCACAGTGTAAGCACGGGTGCGTCCACGGTCGGGGTGGTCGGCAGAACGGGGGACTTGATGAGTCAAAGTGCTGCCCTCGAGGTGTAAGCACGGTCAGTTCTCGCGGTTCGGGCCTGGCGCTGTCTGCACGTAGGACGGATGAGGCAAAGTGCTGCCTAGGTAGGTGAAAGCACGGTCTGTACCTTGTGGGGTGCGGGGCGACATATTCGAACTGTACGGGTTAACCATTGATACAGAGATGCTGCTCGAATTCGGGTGTAAAGCACGGGTGGTTAGCTGCCGGTGCGGGATAGCTGCCGATCGTTTAGCTATAAGGGCTATCGACCAAAAAGTGGTGGGGCGTGACTGAGGCAATGTGCTGCTTAATGGTGAAAGCACGGATGGTTGGATGGATGTTTCCCCGTGGGCTAATTCTGTGATAGATTTGTGTGGGCGCGGCTAGGCAAAGGTCCTACGTCCGGTCTCAGGGGGGGTTTGTGGCTTGAGAGGGATCCTCTATGTTTGCTTTGGTTGGTATGTTCCGTTTGTCGTGTGCTTGCTTGGACACAAATGACCTGGTTCCTACTTGGCTCTCAGGTGATGTGGGCGTGCTAAGTTTGAGGAAGGGATATTTTCATTGAAGCTGATTTAATAAAGAAGAAAAGAGAGCTGTGGGGCCCGGCTGACAGAAGGGAGAGCTTCAAATATAAAAAGGATTGAGGCGATAATCTGTTGGAAGTACACCTCTGACTATAATGGAGGACCATCTTGAAGAGTTACGAGCACTGACGGACGGAGAAGAGCTGACTCGAGAATACAGCTCTCGCATGCATCGAGATGGCACCAGGTCCAAGTCGAGAAAGAAAGAGCGTATGCACTCCACAGTGGCGCCCCTCCATGAAGAGATGGGTGGCCCTTCTGAACCTACACCAAGAGATGAACCCTTGCCAGAGGCACAACAGGACCTCTTTGAAGTGAAGATGCGACAATACTTATCAAGCGCAATGACGGCTATGCTTAGCGAGGTGAAGAAGGATAGAGAAACCGAAAGGAAAGAATGGCAAACATCCTTGCGAGCCATGAATCTTACCCAAATTAACCTTGCTAGAGAAATGAGAGACGGGCTAACACAGCTCGAAGCCAGGTTTGAAGAGTTGGAAGCAACTAGGGAGAATGCAGTGGCGCCTCCTCCACAGATACCAAGAGAACCACGAGCGCGAACCACGGAGGGCCCAAGAAAGACTGCCAAAGTGAAAGCACCACCTACTTTCAAAGGAGAGCATGATATTCGAGTTGTGGAAGATTGGTTGTTTCACATGGACCATTACTTCCGTCTAATGAACACTCCTGAGGAAGAAAGAACTGACTTGGCATTAGCATATTTTGAGGGCTACACTACAAATTGGTACCGGATGGCAGGAATGCATTTTCAAACATGGGACGCATTCAAAGCCGCGTTACGAGAGGAGTTCATACCGAAGGATTCACACATGAGATTGAGGACAGAATTATCGGGGCTCAAACAGAAAGGGTCATTGCGAGAGTACCTCAATAGATTCAGACAGAGTGTATGGGTTATTGAAGATATGTCCGAGGCGGACAAAACTCATTACCTATTGTCTGGAATGCAATCCTGGACCCGACGTGCGATAGACAGCTACATGCCCCATGATTTCAATTCAACTATTCGAGCGGCTGAAATGGTTTGTGATTATGAGAGCACATTGGCCCCAGCTGCTCCCGCAACCTCAACAAGAGTATTTAGTGGATCCAGACCGAGTCCGAGCTTCTTTTCAAGAGGGGACTCAGCTCCAAATGGCAACCAAGCCTCGAGTAGCGTGAATAAATTCCCAACAAAAACAGGGTTTGGCAACCAAGGCAACAATGGAGGGAACATGTTCCAGAGAAGAAACAATGTTGGATCTTCGACTAGTCACAGCAACAGCTCACCGACAGTGGGCAGTTCCATGCGTTGCTTCAACTGTCATCAGCAAGGTCACTCTTGGAGATCATGCCCCAAACCATTGAATAAGCAAATCATGGCTGCCATTGAAGGATTTGATAGGATGGAGAGAGAGGCATTTGATCAAGAAGATGGTGAACAAGATGATGAAGAGGACCCAGAAACGGATTTGACGGAGTCTGACCTGAATGCCTTGCAACAGATAGGGGCACTTGCGGCTTATCGTGAACATCTTATGGCGACTCCTGCGAGAGGATCCAAGTTATTGTACCTGAAAGGCTGTATTCAAGGCAGGATCATTTACTTCATGGTAGACCTGGGGGCGTCTCATAACTACTTGTCAGAAAAACTGACAGGAGAATTGGACATCCAATGTGAAGAAAATGTGACTCCTATTTGTGTGGAGACCGCGAAAGGTACAATGACCACTTGTAGATTGGCAACCAACTTACCAATCTCTCTGGGAGCCTGGAAGAATCGACTAACGTTCACAATCTTGAAGATGGATGCCTTCGACGCTATTTTGGGATTAAGTTGGTTTAACGAACATGTGGTGGCCTTCTTGGCAAAAGGGGTTAACCTTGTGTTATTATATAATGGCAGGAGACCTTGTGTCGTCAGAGCTGTGCCAGGGGACCAACTAGAAAAGAACGACACAAATGAACCTGAGCCAACCATTCCTCCCAATCTCATTCACCTATTTAACGAAGGACAACCAATAGTGACAGACCAGCTGGCACGGGAACAAATGGAGCCAAAATTGCCTATAGTCTCTACATCAAAGGTGAATTCAAGTGCCAATGCAGAGCTCAAGGAGCTCACCTTGTGTGACCAAGCGAAAACTCATCTTTTTAATGAAAGACATCCAACAGTGACAAACCAGTTGACGCGAGGTCAAATGGAGCCAACATTGCCTGCAGTTTCTACGTCAAAGGTGAATCTAAGTGCCGATGCAGAGCTCAAGGAGCTCAACCTGGACGACCAAACGAAATATCTAGAGTCCTAGGGGACTCACCCAGATGTGCGACCACAACGACATATCTGAGGCTTAAGGGAGCCGTGAGTACCTTTTTCTTTCATGCTAATAAAGTAAGCCGCATTTCTCATTGAGGAGTGAGCTTCAGTTTGATGTCTAAGTGCAGCAGCTTCACACAGGTTTTACGTAAGTGAACTAGATCCACACTTTTCCTGTGCTGGGTGTAAAACACAAT
The DNA here is from genome assembly GCA_029204225.1 of Diphasiastrum complanatum. Taxonomy (NCBI): domain Eukaryota; kingdom Viridiplantae; phylum Streptophyta; class Lycopodiopsida; order Lycopodiales; family Lycopodiaceae; genus Diphasiastrum; species Diphasiastrum complanatum. Next base: position 45,139,898 of record CM055094.1, on the reverse strand, counting down.
ATCATTACTCTGCTTTACAGTTGGTTTTCTTTGGCCGGTGAATCAAGCCCGTGCCCTTGTATATGTGACTAAAGTCTGGCCGGTGAATTAAGCCCGTGCCATGAGTCTTAGGTTCTAGTTTGGCCCTGATGAGGACATCAGCTTTCTCAAACGAGGGGAGGATGTTGTAAAGCTGACTTGGGTGCACCCAGCGTGCCCTGTAAGACTCAAAGGGGTGACACTCCCTAAGGTCCCAGAGCAAGTTAGAATGTCAAGGACTGAGCCTCCGACCTGTGGTGAGCCAGTCAAGTAGTCACAAAGTCATGAGCTAGCTCTGGAGCTCGAGTCATGGCCTAGTCAGGAAAGCAGGTTGATTCGGCCGCCGGGACGGCTCCCGGGACCCATGTCCGGGAGCCAGACTGATTCTGCCAGGCTTGCCAAGCTTAATCAGCAAAATAAAAACTAAGTCCTAAAAAGCGTGCTTTACCAGAAAGCACTATGTTTCAAACCAGAGGGGGTGCGCCGAATCACAGCAGAACTATAGGGGGAGTCCGGCAGACAGAAACTTGGGCAGCTCAACCAGCGCCAGGAATCCAGTCGCCAGGTCTCAGTTCCCTCTACCAGCACGAGCCAGGCACAATGCCCAGCACGTGTTGGTGGCCCCGAGACCGGTCAGTCTATGTATGAATGTAACCTCTTCCAAATCTAATAAAGTTGATCCTTGGGGATGATTACCATTTCGGTTTCGCCTCCGGGACTGGTCCAAGTGGAAGGACCCTTACTACAACCTTTTTGCGTCGCTGGCGCCTAAGGGTCCCTGTCATCGACATGGGGCTTGCCGCTATGCCAATTGGTCAGTTTGGCGACCACTATGCCTTGGATTTCATGTGTGGCTTGTCTTTGCCTTTGGTTACCTTTTGGGGACGGATTCTGAGTTGGCTTTCGGGTTGGTTGGGATTCCAGTTTTCTTAAGTCTGAATGGTTAAGCTTGTTACGATTCTGAGTTGGCTTTTACGTAAGTGCATGATGGATGAATGTTAGACTTAAGCGCGTGTTGGGGAAACCGCTCAAGTCCCAGCGCCCTTTGAGGCGCCGGCGCAACAAAGGGCCACTGACATTTTTCTTCACAATTTTGATCCTCTATAGTTGATTCTAAACCATTTCATGTCAAACAAAAACTATGAACCATTTTCACAAAAATGCACCTTGTATATTTCTTTAATTGTGCCTACATACTCAAGGTCTTCAAAAATGGGATTCTGGTCTCATGCACTACTTTGACTTTTTTGGTGAAAAGATGCTATTACACCACATCATATGAGCACCATTTCACATCGATTCACTTAACATGTTGATGGCAACTATATGTCCACATAGCATTATACGTGCAATATATCATGCAACATTTACCACAAATTGTATAATAAGCAATCATGCTAATGTCTTATGATGACTTTGTTAGAGCTACACTAAAACATGTCAGATGATTACAAGTATTCAAAAAACCTACCTTCCAATCACATCCTCTTTCAAATTCTCATTCCATGTCAAATATGATTTGTCCCTTAGCTTTTGCATTTTTTAGTGTGTCATGGATTCACTTGGTGGCATCTTGATTAGGTAATGGATCAGTGTCACGAGAAGTTGAAGCTTGGCCACTACATCACCAATTATTATGGTGCCATTTACTGGCCATTTCACTTTTTTTCTTCTCTTGCTCATAAAGTTCCAACCATTTTTCCATTACTCTAGAATTAAAAAGCATAAAAGAAGAAATCATATTTCATAAATAAGGTGTAAATTTTTTTAGACTTCCCATACCTTGAGCTTTTCACCTATGACCTCGTCTTTTTCCACATGATCATAATCTTGGAGACGATGGATCAATTTGACGTAAAGATTCAAAATTTTAAAAAAGGGATTATTGAGGTAACCAATCCTCTGCCCTTGGGCCTTGCTTTTTGACACACAAAGTCTTTCAGACCTTTCATATATCTTTTCAAAAAAACATTCACCTACAACAAAATAACCAAGCTGATGAGAACATATTGTAAATTGTTAAGCTCGATAAAAGCAATGAATGTTTTATCATTGTAACTAGAGTACACAATGCCAGCAATAACAACTTCTTGATCCAAGTGCACCAATAGATGCACTTGTAAGTCTAAGACAGAAGTCAAAAAATCCCTCTCAATCATAAATGCAACCTCCACCATATCTTCATGTTTTTTTGGCACGTCCACCTCTCGAATCTCCTTGTTGCATATTCATAAATTGACTCAAATCTACTGACACAAAAGCTTAAATTAGGTCTAGTTATGGTGAGCCAAATCGAGGAGGGTGATGTCCTCAAAGGATCTTTCATCACCATCTATTGGATCCCTTACATGATGCTCCATAGGAATCTCGATACCGTTGCACTTATCAATATTAAATCTTTTAAGAGCTAAAGTACCATACTTGGATTGTAAAATGAAGTTATAATAAGATGTCCTAACTACCTCAAGACCTAAGACATAGTGCAAAGATCTGAGGTATGTCTCTTCTATTCGGTCTTCCACCTTCTTACGACAATCTTGTATGACTCTTGAGCGATACTCTTGATCTGTCTCTATAGAAGCTAACAAGAAGTTTACTACAAGAATAAGTATGAAGGAAGAGCTTATCGACATCGAATACCAAGATAGTTGTCTTGTATTTGAATAAGCAATAGTCCTAGAGGAAGAAAAATCCAAATGACAAGACCAAAACTTAGTAGACTAATTTGAACCAACAAGAACAACAGCACGATCAATAGCAACATCCAGCGTTATTGTGAGGGAAAAGAGATCACTTGTTGGAATGCGATCCATTTTGGCAGTATGGACTTCAATTAATGTATTGAGAAGTTATGTGGCTATCCGAGTTTAGGGTCCTTGATGAGCTTGATGACAATGTCGTCGTTTGGTCTTACCATCCTCCATCAGGAACTTCTTAAAATATTTTGGATCATAGTTGGTGCCTTTGCCATGAATCATCTCTCCAGTATTAGAGAAGCCAACACCTTGTAGATAGTTGGGGGAGAGTTGATGATGATGTAGCTGCCATCCTTCGAGGTTACCCAGAAGGAGTTGAATTCCTCGAAATACGTGAAATATGCTGCTTGTACCAAACTTTCATTCTGCTGATCAGTGAAATATATGAGATCGAAACCAAGGCTGGTGAGAATATCCTTGGCCAAGGTGAGAGCTGTAGAATAATTCTTGATGAAGATCAAGAATATATCGCTCGTATAAGGTCGTGGGGCCTTACGACGATGGAGTGAGAGCGAGGGATCTCTGGAGGCCATGATAGCAGTAGTGTGAGAAATTTTGAAAATTTTCAGCATGCGCTCTCTAGTATAAATCTGAAATCACTTATAAGTTCTAGAGGACATCCGAAATGAACAATAACCTGTTCATAGAGAAATTTCGCGCTAGAACGAGTGTCAGCATTGCGAACAGCTCTAGCTTCAGGCCATTAGCTTGAGTGTTCCTAGCAGCGGGACTAATCGGTCCAATATAATCAATTTCCCATTTTTGGAAGGCTTGATCAGTCGTGACAAGTTGTAAAGGCATAAAGCTGGTTTTTTGAAAGTGTTTTGTCCTTTGACAAACATCACAGGCATTTACATAGTGTGGGTATCCTTGAAGAGGGTTGGCTACCAAAATCCTTCTAAGAGGATTTTCCTGTTGGTCATTTCAGAAGAGAAATGACCAGCTCCAACACCTTCATGAGTTAGGGATATAATGGAGGTTATTTCACCCTCAGTAAGACATCAAAAGGGATTTCTTCATTTTCTCCTTCATGGTATTGCCACGAGGTTGTGGCTTTTGAGGACATGAGGTGTGCGGATGAGGAATTGGTGGTGGTTTTGGTAGATTGGAGTTGTTGTTTCCATTGACCCGCATGCTTCCATAAAACATGGAAAGGCAGGGTCACGTTGGATTGTAACAAGTCGTTCCAAACTTTAGTGCTTTCAGAGGATTTGTTCTCGAAAAACGTGTGAAGTACTTTATGGGAGGTGGAAGAGTGTCGGTCTGCATTCTGAATCTGCTGACGATATCTGTGATGCAGCCTAATTTCTTCGGATGGTTGAGGATATACAATGGGCATTGAATCTTTACTCGGGGGTATGGTGTGCTTCTAGGTTTTACTGGGTGCAATGGTAATGGCTTGGCATTGTTGTGTGCGAGTCAAGACCCAGGTTGGCAGAGTTTTGACTGGCAAAGTTTCTATTTGCAAGGAGCAAACAAGAGCAACTGGTTTAGATCTGGGAGGGCAATCCTTCACATGGTGTTCAATGCCACAACTTTCACAAGTTGGTGAAAAATGAAGTTTGTCTGGGCAGCGAATACTAGGATGTTACCTGCATAGATAAAACTTCTGTGTATTGCACAAAATTGTTGCGTTGCAAACACAGCCTGATTAGGATCATATGTTGGGGCATTTGGGTCAACCACTTGAGCATCAGGATCATATGAATGATATACTACTGTCTCAGAGGAGTATCATGGTTGAGTAGTCTTCCACATAATAAGCTGTTGGATCTATGGAATATGGATCAATAAAATGGACAACTTGTTGTGGAATGGGTTGATTAACGACAAATTGTTGGTGTGGTTGGAATAGTCATGGTTGATACACTCTTGGCCATGACATGGGTTATTGAGGATTGAAAGGGCAGTATTGTTGATACACGGGTCTGGGTGCTATCGAAAAATAAATTTTTAGTTGGCATTAGCAGTGTGATTCTACGAATAGATAGAACACCAGATATTTGCTCTTGCTGGAAATGATTTGTCAGCAATAATTTTCATAGCATTCTGGAAATCAGTAGTGAGTTTTTCCATGTGCGTTTCTTGAGCTTTCTGCCAAATTTCCATTTGATGTAGGATGTCGGAAGATTGGGCGGTATTCTCAAATTTTGGGTTATGAAGATGTTAGGGATGGTTGGATTTCTTTTCCCGGATATCAAAGTCCTCATCGGACTTCTCGTCTTCTTCACGAATGGCATCAGTCATTACATTCTTAATACATGATGTATGAAGCAATGAAGTGAACACAAGTATTGGAGTATTTGTTGAATCAAACAAACAATGAGAAGGCAATACTTCAAGAAAATTTGTAGAAACAAATATATGAGAATATGACATTGAGCTCCAATATATCAAAATTGCAAACTATTGTTACTGATTTTCAAATATCCAATCAAGTTATGTTAAGAGACGTTGAGAATTTCAAAAGAAGAAACTTGAGTGCTATTGCTGAAGGTGAAGTTCTCAAAAGAAAATTAAATATAAGAAAATGCAAATGACTTCCAAAAAAAGACATAGATGATCTATCTTCAAGAAGTGGAAACAAGAAGACAAGGATTCAAGCATTCAAGTAAGTATTGATTAAAAGAGCAAATGACACACTTGCTAGGTTTTTATGTGCTTGTTTTTCTAATGCTTGCTAATTTTTTGACATCAAGTTTATTATTTATTATGTCTTGCAGATCATCTTTGGTGGCGAGAAAATATTTTAAAGATTCCCACATCTCATTATGATGTGGGAACAGGCTCCACACATGTCTAATGATGATATGTGCTAGTCATAATGATTTTTTTACAAGATTTGATCAAGTTAGCTTTTGCCAAATTTAACACTCCTCCTCAAAACTAACTTGATAAAAACATGATGATGTTAAGCTTGACTCCATGGGCTGAATTGGTCTTCAAATATGGATCCTTGCTGGTTCAAAGGTGTGAAGATCAGCCAATGAGGTTGATGTTGATCCGAAATCACCATATCCATGATAGTGCCTCTTTGATGTTGACTTCTTTGATGAACTTGAGAGCTTTGCAATACTTGATTGATTTGTTCCATCCTTGAAACATATGGTTGATCCAAAACCTCCTCCTCCTTGAAAATAGCTGCAACTCTACGAGAAAATAAAGAGTCCTTATTGACTCATAAGGATCACAAAGATCCAACATCATGTTACCAAGATCTCGAGAATTAGGCTCATCAACATTGGCAAGACTATGCATGCTATAATAACAAAGAGTTTATATCATATCTTCATGCTTTGTTACCATGCTAATCTTAGATCTAATGAGGCTAGATACTTCATTATGGAGATAAGTGTCCTTAGAGGATGATTCACTTAGTCTCATAAAGAGTTTACAATTTGTCTCAATACATGAAAAAAGACAAATTTTCACACTATGAGTGGACAAATCACTCTTGCCCTTGCAAGTTCAAGAGCATACATTTGATGAAATAACCATTTGCTTCTAATTGATCTAAAATCAATTTCAAATCATTAAGAGCATCAACTATGTTCTCAAGAGAGACACCATACTCAACTACTATTGCTTTACTCCAACTTTGAGATGCAGAAGTCCCACTAAAGCAAATTGATTTACCAAATGACATAAGAGAAGCAATCATGAGATGTATACTACTTGAAATGTGCTCCTCTTTCCCTTGAAATGTGAGCCATATGAGCTCAACCATGTCTCTTGATTTTCTTCTTGGAATCATAACTTGAGAAGGACTCTCCTCCTCAATCCTTGGCACACTTGAACCTCAAGATGACTCCTCAAGATCAGCTCCTTGGTGCTCCTCCTTGATGGAAATCCGAGACCTCCATGTCTCAAAATGATCACAACAAACATGATCATATAATGTGCACTTCATATGATTATCAACATTACTTATGCTAGAAACATAAGTTTAAAAATTACCACAACTTGGCATGATTTTTTTAATATTGAAATCAGGAAGTATTTCCATCTCAATAAGGCTAACTACTTGCTTATGGATATAAGTGTCCACTTTGGATGCTTCACTTATTCTCATAAGAAGTTTACAACTTGTCTTTAAAATTAAAAATTTACAATCTTCAACATTATGAATGAACACACCATTCATGATCCTATTGAAACCAACAAAAATATATTATGAAGACATTTCCATTTCCTTGACTTCATATTCAATGTAAGTTTACAAGGAAAACATGCTTTGCTATCTATTAAGGCATCACACTCAACTAGTATTGCCTTAATCCACAAAATGCTTTCCAAGGACATGAAATAAAGCCAAGCGACATTAATGAAAGTGACATTTATTTTTGCATCTTGAACCAAAAAATTCACTTCCAAATGTGATGATGGACTTTTGAAGACAAATCTTGTAAGTCCTTGCGAGACTCCAAGCCTCATGCATCTTTCCACAAAGGAAACACCTTTCCTTGGATTTGTCCTTCTTGCCTTTGCACTTTGAACTTGAAGCTCCATCCTTCACCTCGGCCCCCTTGCTTTGGTTCTCCTTGGATGGATTGGTCTTCATTTTGTAGCATCTTGAGACAAAATGATCTCTCTTCCCACAAAGGTTGCATTTACGATTCTTACTTGCCTAAAATAGGTTGCCACCTATTGATGCCATGATGAGGAAGTAAAACCTAGTGATATGACTTTTCAAAATGTAATTTGTGACTCTCAAGAAACTAGACTTGAACACATTCAACAATCTAGAAGGATCTACACAAGATCTAGACCACAAATTTTGAATCATATTTCTTTCAACCTAGTCAATTGGAAACTAATCTTTGCTTTGATCACTTAGACAAAAGCACTCTATTAAATCACAAAAATCAGATCCAAAGACCCCTATTGGACTCAACAAATACCAATGACTCTTTCTCTTGAGAGTTGGAATGGATTTGAAAAGATTTGACACCTAGATTTTCCTTTTCTCTTGACTAGTTCACTCAACTTTTAAGATTCTTGAACAAAGTATGGGTTTTGTTTCAAATACTTGAAAATCAAACTTAGTCACTTCTTTTGGACTCACTCTTGACCCAAATAATCTCAGTCTTGAGATTTGGATTGAATTTGATTTGATTTGACAACAAATTAAACCACTAATTTTCACAAAAAAAAAAGGATCTACAATAGATCACAAAAACTTGACATGTATACTTGATTCAAACACACAAAGATCAAATCCAATCACCCCTTTTGGAATCCCTCTTGACCCAAAGAATCTCACTCTTAAGATTTGGAATGGACATGAAATGGTTTGATAACAATCTATGTCAATAATTTTTCACCAAGCTTAAAAATTAGACATCTAGAGATTCACAAAGATCCTAATCATTATGAACACTCAAATATAAACTCCTCCCTATTCTAGACTCCCAATGGGATCACAACTTGACCCTCACACTCTCACAAAGAAAGTTGAATAGAACTTATTTGAGTTTCATACATATAATGTCAATTTGCTCAAAAAATTGAATTCATTCACCCCTATTGGACTCCACCAAGTACCAATGACTCTACCTCTTTAGAGTTGGAATGAAATTCAAATTTTCAGAAATGTGATACTTCTCTCACACTAAGATATGTGCTTAAAAAGAGCTAATGCCACTTAGCAAGATTTGATCACAATGAAGAAGACAATTTTTCCACCAAATTCAAGAATTGAGTTACTAGTTCTTGCCCTCTACAAAGGAAGGATCTCTTGAAAATTTTGGATCACCCACAACACATATGCCTCACTCACCTTTATGAATTTAATTCAAGCCAAAAAACACACTCACACACTTGAGTAGGGGTGAACAATGTGACTTGGATCTCAAATTTTTCTCCTAGTACTTGCCAACAATTCTTATCACCTTGTGGCGGCCCTTTCACTCTTGAACAAATCCAGAATGAAGGTCTAATGGATTTCAATCTCTCCCCTTGCAAATCACTCCTTAATCTTTGGTTTATAGCACTCTTTCTCTCTCAACTTCAAGGTACACTCAAAAAATAGAGAATCAACTTTAATGTACTGTAATCAAGCTTCAAATCAACTATATGATTGATCTAAACCAAGAACAAATCAATGGAATAGAAACAATGCAAGTGAAAGCTTGAAAAATGCACTATATTGACTCAAAATTGGGTGTATGAAGCTCAAAATGCACCAAACTGAATTTTACTGTCCAAAACAGGTTCTGTATGGACCCAAACGTGTGGAAAGTAAACCTGAAGCCCACAATAAGATTTGGTACAAATATAATGGTTCTAGTTATCCATTCAAACTCGCTACCTCAATATTAGCTTGTTTCCAAAAACCTACCAATTTGGGTATAGTTTAGATCAATGCCTTAAATGCACTTGTACTTGGCTCTAATACCATGTGAAAGTACAGCAAAAAGGACCAAGAATGGATCCAAATCAGATCCACAAGTGTGATTGGGTGTTAGATTAGATTGATCTACCAATCTACACAAGATTAGATAGCATTAGATCAAATCTACATCAACACATCTAACAAGAACAATCAACTATGATCAAAATTTGTACTTGCTGGTTTCACACGTGTGAATAACTTTCAAAGTACGGACTACCAGCAAAGAATGAAGTACACTAAGCTTAGAAACCATTAGAAGCATAAAATCACAAGACAAATGGAGAGATTACTCAAAAATGCACCAAAACCAAGATTTAGCGTTCTTGTCAATTATGGCCAACTGAGCCACCATATATACACAAGAGCTGATGCTTACTCAGCTGATTTGGCACGTGTGAGAGTGCATACTCATCAAAGGATCCATCAATAATCATCAATATGGCACATGGACCAAGTTTCCTAACTTACAGCCACCTCCCTTGATTTTAGGCAATTTTCCTAATTTATAGGGACTTGCACAAATATCTACTACAAGTTGGATCTCACCTACTACTGATGTTTTCACACATATGAGTAGTCCTTGGAACGTGTGAGATCCACAATAAACTCTTTGTTAATTTGGGTACGTAGAGTACACCATCAAGTATTCTAGAAATACCATATGGAAATTGAAGGCGAATAGATCCTTGGCCTTCGATCTTGTGGGACCTTGAGTCACTGAAGTAGATATACTTCAACTCTAATACTATGAGTTGTTTGAAAAGAAACTTGCATGGCATCATGTGTCGAGAAGCACTTGAATCAAGATACCAATGCTAGGTCTCTCTACTTCATTGATCTTGTACCATCAACAACGTTGGATCCTCGTGGGAGTTTCTGACAAAATCAAAATTTCTTTCATGTTGCTGCTACATTTTTTTCTTTGCTTCTCAACAGTCCTTGATGTCGTGTTTGGTTCTCTTGTAGTACTTGTAGAAGAGTTTGGCCTTTGACTTACGATCCCACTCAAACTTTCAAGTGGGCCAACAAAATTCATGAGAAGCTTTTTGTGGCCTTGAAATCTAGAAAACCCACATCCAAGTGTGGGTATCTCTTACAGAGAGGATGGTCCAAAAACACATGGGACAACGCACAGTTGCCATCCTCAAAGCGGTAGAAGAACAATATCCTAGCACAAAAAAAACAGACCAGACCACAAGTATCTGAAGACCTTGCCACATCTGCACCCCCCACGAAGAGACTGAAGGGTAAGGAAAAAGCTCAAAGCGCAGAAGAGGACATCTCCTCTGATAACTTATCAAGTCATATAGGGGCAGAATATGTTGAATCCAGAGAGAGCCTTAAAACCTCACATGTCCCAAAGGAAGTTTTAGCACAACAAGAGGCCCTACTCAAACAGGCCCAGCAAAGACGTCAAGCAGTAGCGGCAGCAGGCAGTTCTTTGGATGGAGGCGCATTAGGAGAGGTCCTGCCAACTACAACCACTTCAGTTGCTCAGGTATCGTCTCCTACTAACATCATTCCACCATTACCTCCACCACCTACTCCACATCCACTCCATCTATCACACTTAACATCAGCTTTGATATTACCATTCCAAAAAAAGCCATCTCCAATACATACATCCACTCTACTTAACTCCTTTGTCAATGTAGACAATTTTCCATTACACTAATTAACACAAACCCAATCCACCACTGTCACAACTACTCCAATCCACTCTTCTCCTTCAAAAGCTAATTCTCCTCCAAAACACCAATCTCCTCCACATTCACCTCCTCCAAATCTCAATCCTCTCCACCTTCATTTCCTCAAAATACATCTTCTCCACCAATTTCAGATCTCCTTCCATATAATCCTATGCCTTAACCCCACTATGGACGCCCCTTCTCTGACATCGGACTTTGGGAGCAATTACCACTAGCGGCCCAAAAGTCGATATGGTTGGTTAATGAGCTGCAATACAACATTTTTGACACATTGTCAGGATAGCACACACTAAATTAGTAGACGATGGATCAATTTCACAACTTCAGTAGGAAAAGACAAGTTGGTGGCTGCTTTTGCTCAATAGCAACAGCAGAATCAGGATCTCAATGCACACATCTAGCAGCAGCAATTGATTAGCCACCTCCAGAACCAGATCCAGCTGAAAGACCAAGACATCTTCGCTCTGCAACAAACCATGACAAATATTACTATGGAGTGTGACGATGCCTTGGCAACAGCAACAGCCACACATTCCGCTAGGAAGGATCAGTTGGCACAAGTCAATTTCATAGATTTTGCACCTCCAGCTATTCTCGAGGGAACTCAGATTCCATTCGTGGCCTATCAACAATTGGCACAAAAGTTAAAAGCCACGACGGAGCAACACATCAAACTACAACAATCCTATACTACGTTCGTCGAGGCCCTCAACCAACACATTGCCACCTTGGAAGAGAAACTAAAAGGAAGCCACCCAATCGGCACCTTCTGTCCATGCGGAGCACGCTCAATTCTACCAATCAGGGTATTACTACGATGGATCAGATGGCGGCAATGGGGCATGATTTCAGGGGCTTCCATCAAGGAATCAGGGGTCACCCTTTCACGGCCCAACTCAAGTGTCAGTAGCTCCTCCACCAACCAACTCGCAAAGCACTGGTGGTACTTCCTCCCAATGCCCCCTCCTCTCTTCTGCTTCTAACCCCATTGACACAACTAACTTTCCCTTCATCCAATCCCCAATTTTCTCCTGAATCCCAATGCATTGTTGAATCTAATCCCTCACCACCTCTCTCTCCTCAACTTGATCCGCAACAAGAACATACCTTGGCAGTGTTGGAGTTTAATCTTCTCCTACTCATCCCTTCGCCCTCCTACTCTCAAGAATTCTATCTCTCTGAATCAGTCTGCAAAATACACGCAAAGTCAAATCAGGCAGAACTGCAAAGCCATCGCTAGATTACGATCTGACCGAAGAGCACCGTTAAATCAATGTTTACGAAGAAGCACGACTCAAACCGCAAACCGCAAGAAATCGCAAATCGCAAACCATAGAGAGTCGTTAAAACTCCTAGGTTACTATCAACGAGCACTTGCGAAATCCCATCGACCATCACAAGTGACCTTCTTATGATCTCCTACGATAGAAGCCATGACCAAAGTCAACTCTCCTCAACCATTTGAAAATGTAAGCAACCTACTTACGGTTATCAACGAAGTCGACCAGCGACAACAATTTGCGAGTTCCTACGAAGTCATCTAACAACTGTTGACCCATCTCATCGTTTAGCTCTGTAAGTTATCACTTACAGTTATCAACAAAGGAAGCAAACGATCACTTGCTGAACGATCGACCAACAGGTGCTCAAATGATTGCGGATAGACTATGGCCTCCAATAACGTTACTCTGTACTTCTCCTCCTTCACGAAGCTCCAATAACGGATCTATGGATCTTGTTTAAATGGCTATTAATCATTTTGTAAATTGTAATTACAATAAATCAAAAGACTTTGACAGCTATAGATATGTATCTGAACAAAGAGAAGGAGAGATAAGTGTTGTTGAGTTAAACAATCTATAGATATATAGAGTGATCAAACGACCAAAGGTCTTAAGTAGCTAGCTCCTTAGAGTTAGTGATTTATCCACAAAGAGAGAGAGATCGAGAAGTGTTGCTATTGCTTTGAGTCTGTAATTAGGAGCACGCGCTTATCAGCGCTATTGTATTGTGTTCCAATTCCTTTTATATATACAGATTTGCTACTGTTCAATCTTTACATTTTTGTTGAATGCATTTGTCTCTCTCACTCTCTTGCACACAAACATGGTGATTAGAGACAGACAATCGCATGGCTGTCCAAGATGCCTAATGCTTCGCAATCCTACTATTACAGCAGTCTCAGACTCCTACTCTGATAACCCAAAAGGATAACAAGCTTTTGATTCTGTGCCCTAGTCAATCCACGTTCCTGAAATCACAGTTATTATTGTGTTCATAATCTTCATTGTTTTCTAATTGTTGGTAGAGACATCGGTTTTCATCGTAATCGCCTGTCGTGTTCTACTTCCGTCACGGCTCCGCTGCAATCGTAATCAATCGTAGACCAAGTAGACCACCATCATACACCAACACATCTTTGGCAGAATCACAAACTTATTGGGATCGGGGACTTCCATCAATCACCATCGATATCAATCAGACCTTAAAGACTGAAGCCGACAACATCAACGTAGCGTGACTTTATTACATGGCAACTTTCACTTCGACGCTCCATGTTGATATGGTCGAGCTATGGAAAACACATGGCTTTCTCCAGGGTATTCTACATTACTATACCCCAAGGCCCTTCCTTAACAAATTATGCTAGCAAATGATGGAAGGAATCAGCAAGAAGATCTACCAAACACGCCAACAACAATCTCGCCTCCAGGAAGCCCAACAGATCCGGGACGAAAAAGCTTTGATTGGTGTGGAACTACCAATCCAATAAGGAAGGTGATAATGCTAGCAACAAGGTAGAAAAAGAGAAATAAAACATCGTGGCATGTGTATTGTAAGTCCACGTGTGAATACTTGTTAATAAATTTCTACCATGGCATGTGTGTTATAAGACCATGGGTAGAATCTTAAATAAATTCTAAACTTCTAAGTTAGAAACTTAAAAGATTCTAAGTTATCTTAAGTTCTAAGTTTAGAGACTTAAACTTTCTAAGTTAGAAGTTGTGAAGCCTTAGAATGACAAGTTAGAAGTCTAATCCCATAAGTTAGCAAAACTTCTGGAAGGCCCTTCTTGCTATAAGAAGAGAGGCATTTCCCTTGTAAATAACACTTTGAGATTATGACAAATTGCCTTGTGATTATCTTGTTATTTCATTGTGTTCCCTTTGGAAGGTGCATAGCTTGAGGGAAGGTGATCGGACCTTCTCTTGCCTCCTTTCATAGGAATTTATTTGTGGCATGCTTTTATTGCTTATTACTTAATTAGCTGCAATCATCATTTAACCTCCCTTTGGGTGTTAGATAGGATTTAGATTAAGCACCTTGCTAGTTGGTATTGTATTTCACATGTGTGGATCCAATAAAAATCCAAACTCGACCTTCTAAATTTCCCACACTTTCCAAAAGTAATTCAAATGAACTTAGACTAAAATAACTTTCATAAAGTTTATCTCTAAGTCTAAAATGCATATTGGCCTAATATTGACAATTAACCAAAATGTGACTAAACTAGTTGAAATTTCTAAATTATGTAGATGTGTTAAGAAAATAAAGTTGAAAACTTGTGTAGCTACATCATCATTTGTTGATGAAGCAACTTCATGTGATAGCTATGATGCTTTGATGGAGTACAAGACTTTGTTTTTTGTGATTTTCCATTAGATACATTTCATTAGCATATGGTTGGTATATACTACTTGCTCTTGGATTTTATACAAGAAAGATTGATTACTTCATCCATGAGTTGGATGATTGTGTTTTTTCATGTTTTGAAGCATTTTATAATTTTCTTATGAGAATAAGTGGGTTTTCAAAACCTTGGCCACCCTAGCTAGTTCTTTTGTAGCATGTAGATCACACCATAATTAGAATAGCTTGAGCACCTTAAGTTCTCAAAGTGGCACAAAGAAAAGTTAATCTATTATAAAAAAACACTGTACATACCAAAACTCCGGAATTGCATGAGCTCGATAAGTGTCAACTCATTGAATTAACACATGCCCAACTAGGTAGGCCTACTATAGGCCAAAAACACTGACAAACTAAAGACATACCCCTAAGCATAGCAATTGTAGTCAATTGAACTTTTGTACAACTAATTTTTCTACGAGTGTGGCTATTTGGCTAATCCAAGTAGCTAGCTACAGGACACATGCCCAACAAATGTGTCGATAGCGGGTCAACGAGTACCAATCACAACCAAATATAAAAAATCTACCTAATTGTACAATCGCATTTGTGCTTATATTAGTTGAATTTGATTTCTAAAAAGGCTACCCTATGGTATACGCTAGGCCTAATATCACTATCCATGTTAAGGACATACCAAGGAGCATTTCTAAATTTGATAAGGTATTGTAGCGCAGGCATCCCAAAGGGAGCCGGGAACCACGACTTAGCTTCCCAGCCTTCAACTCTTGCCATCCGAACCCACTTGACATACAAGCAGCCAACTCGCCAACAACGATCAGACTTAACCAACTTGAAGTTCCGAGGACCAACATTGAGATCCAACCCGGCGCCATGCCAGATCGGGGGTCCCGATGTGGGTGACTTCCCTCCAAGCAAGCCGCCCGACATACATCAAACTTAACCAACTCGAAGCTTCGTTACAAACGAGTAACATCCATTCCAAGCAAGCGGTCTGACTTACATCAGACTTAACCAACTGAAAGCTTCGTCACGAGCGCTGGAAGCCAACCTGGCGCCTCGCCAGACTGGACAGCCATAAACAGGTAACATCCACCCAAGCAAGCCATCCAACTCAGCCGACAGGTTAGAGCCCGTTCCCCAAGAGCTTAACCCATTCACGTTCATGCAAGGCACACTCAGAACCACAAGCCGTGACAGATATGGAAACAACCAGTTCCTGGACCAAATGGTCCCGACAGCATACCGCTGGCGCCACGGACCGAATGGTCCCGACGGCATACCGCTGGCGTCCCGGGATACGACCCTCAGCTATGTGCCAAGTTAAAAATTTTGAAAGCGGCCTTACAACTGGCGCTTTTACCGAACACTGAAACCCAGAAGGTAATCAGAGTCAGTTTGAGGAAAATCCCACTTTATTGATAAATCTGAGAAGGTTACATTTCAAGTGTGTGACCGACCCTAGTCTCCGGGGCGCTAGCATGCCAAGGCGAGAGCCATGACAACATTCCAGCAAGGGAGGCTGAGACTTGGTTGGAGCTCGCCCTGAGTCGCAACCCGCACTCCCCTATAGTATTGGTGTGATTCGGCACCCCCCCTCATACCAAGCACTCTACCCAAGCTGGTAAAGCACGTTTTTCTCTCTCTAGGATTTTCTCTTTTAGAAAGTCATTTTCTCTCTCTAGATTTTATTGATCCCCAGGCTTCCTTTAATCATGCCTAGATCGTGTGAGGTGATTGCACATCGATCTGAGCTCTCTGGACTTCGCTAGAACCGATCAAAGATTTTCAGCCATAGGAACTTGGCGCCGGCTGGATTCTGGTCACAGTGGCGCCGGGAGCGGCGCCGGCGCCGTTGGCGCCGGGAGCAGCAGGGGCGCTGCTGGCGCCGGGGACATAGCTGGCGCCAATGGCGCCGGAAGTAAAGCTTGTAAAGGTAGCTTTACAACATCCACCCCACCTTTATAAAATCTGATGTCCTCATCAGATGTCAGATTAAAGTAAAGGTGTCTCCCAATTAAAATAACTATACATTTAAGCTACTTGGCACAGTACTCAATTTACTGGCCACTTTTTATTAACATTGAAGCTGGCACACCACAAGTCGGAGGCTCAGCTCTTTGTACTGAAAAATTACATAACTTGAAAATATATCTTTGTCTGGGAAAAGCGTAGATTTGATATCGCTTTCGTAAAACCCGAGAACCTTATTAACTGGTGACAGAGGCCTTTCTTTGAAATGTTCGCCCCTGTCGCTTCTGACTTTCGACTTTGGAACTCCTTTGAGCTCCTGATTTGTCCTTGATGCACTTTGTGTTGAGCTCCCTGAGCTCCAGATTTGTTCAGTTCCGCACAAGTATCAAGGCTCCCTGAGCCGAAGGATTTATCGTTTGATTGCACACTTTATGGTCCACTTCGTGCCTTGTTGCTTCTGCACCTTGATTTCTCTCCTTGTCCCAGCCTGATCTTGATACTTTTCCATCTTGGCTCTTTAAGGTAGGCAAAGATTGAGTACTCCGCAATGCACCTCTCACTTAGCTTGAAGTAGCTCTTTGAATCAGCCCAAATGTAACCATTGACCTCGTGGAAAGCCAAAGGATCGCACCAGTTTGATCCGCATTCGAACTATCTCTTCGCGTTTGTTTGAAGCACCATGTCCGTCGCGCAAAACTTGACTTTCACAATTCCATCACTGGTCAGTTGCCTCACAGTCAAAACAAGAAGTGTACATCGAGCTTGGCTTCAAGTAGTTCTCTTTGAATCAGACACATGCACCCAGAGTTTGCACTAGTCCGATCTCAACGCGAACTATCCCTTAGCGTCCGTTCGAAATACCAAGTCTCTCATGCAAGACTCAACTTTCTCAGTTCCTTCATTGATCAGCTGCCTTACACGTAACACAAGCCAGCGTACTCAGATGTTTCCTCATCATTGCTGGTCCAGAGAAAGCCCATAACAAACTTTCCTTTCCACAACAAAAACTTGTCAACTTATTAGGTCCAAAGTTCGCCAGTCTCCTCGTGTGAGTATGGCTAGGTCACCTTGAATTTGCCCCCATTTTGATCAACTTTAATTCAAAATTTGCCCCAAGAGAGAAGTGTGTGTGATAGTTCCCCTCCACTTAATAAATCAGCTGATCGGACTTTAGAGTAGAGTTCTTCGGACAAAAGCCTTTCCAACACTTTGCTTCCCATCTGCTAGGATTATGGCTCGATCCAACTTGTTGCCAATCTCTGAAGAGGATCCTAGTCTTTTCCCCTTTGAGGAAAAACCCAACTGATACTGGATATCACCCATGCTCAGTGAGTTTCAGTTCCGAAGGTGGCCGTCCCAAAATGAAGACCAACTGCTATAGAAGATCTCCCCTGAAATGGCCCTTTCCAACTTTTGACTTCCTGCTTGCGTCTGGTGGGCGTTGTCGCAAATGAAACTAACCCAAGAAACAGGCTAGTCATCCATCCTTTGCAAACATTGAGTCATTTCGTTGTCGTTCACGTGTGAGTACTTGAACTGCAAATCCGCCCCACAGATTCTGTAGTCCTCTTTGTTTGATGGTATCAGCCTTCAAAAGAAAAGGTTCATTCTCGAGCCATCAGCTCCTTGTATCACAAGCAATCATGCAAACCAGGCAAAGCACGAGTACTAAGACTCACCACGAATACGTACAAGTAAGACACTCAGGTAGGTTTTCTAACAAGTAACAAAGACAAGGTCCCCCTTTGAGATGGTCCAGCCAACGGACCTTTGCCTGGCCGCGCCCATACAAATCGATCACGGAATCAGCCCACATAGGACACCCCTCCAACCATCCGTGCTTTCACCATTAAGCAGCACATTGCCTCAGTCACGCCCCACCACTTTTTGTCGATAGCCCTTATAGCTAAACGATCGGCAGCTATCCCGCACCGGCAGCTAACCACCCGTGCTTTACACCCGAATTCGAGCAGCATCTCTGTATCAATGGTTTACCCGTACAGTTCGAATATGTCGCCCCGCACCCCACAAGGTACAGACCGTGCTTTCACCTCCCTAGACAGCACTTTGCCTCATCCGTCCTACGTGCAGACAACGCCAGGCCCGAACCGCGAGAACTGACCGTGCTTACACCTCAAGGGCAGCACCTTGACTCATCAAGTCCCCCGTTCTGCCGACCACCCCGACCGTGGACGCACCCGTGCTTACACTGTGGGCAGCACCTTGCACAACAGTTGTCTTGATGAACCCCAAACCGTGGACATTTCCGTGAGATCCGCATAGCTGACCGGCCAGTCGGCTCTGATACCACATGTAGCGCAGGCATCCCAAAGGGAGCCGGGAACCACGACTTAGCTTCCCAGCCTTCAACTCTTGCCATCCGAACCCACTTGACATACAAGCAGCCAACTCGCCAACAACGATCAGACTTAACCAACTTGAAGTTCCGAGGACCAACATTGAGATCCAACCCGGCGCCATGCCAGATCGGGGGTCCCGATGTGGGTGACTTCCCTCCAAGCAAGCCGCCCGACATACATCAAACTTAACCAACTCGAAGCTTCGTTACAAACGAGTAACATCCATTCCAAGCAAGCGGTCTGACTTACATCAGACTTAACCAACTGAAAGCTTCGTCACGAGCGCTGGAAGCCAACCTGGCGCCTCACCAGACTGGACAGCCATAAACAGGTAACATCCACCCAAGCAAGCCATCCAACTCAGCCGACAGGTTAGAGCCCGTTCCCCAAGAGCTTAACCCATTCACGTTCATGCAAGGCACACTCAGAACCACAAGCCGCGACAGATATGGAAACAACCAGTTCCTGGACCAAATGGTCCCGACAGCATACCGCTGGCGCCACGGACCGAATGGTCCCGACGGCATACCGCTGGCGTCCCGGGATACGACCCTCAGCTATGTGCCAAGTTAAAAATTTTGAAAGCGGCCTTACAACTGGCGCTTTTACCGAACACTGAAACCCAGAAGGTAATCAGAGTCAGTTTGAGGAAAATCCCACTTTATTGATAAATCTGAGAAGGTTACATTTCAAGTGTGTAACCGACCCTAGTCTCCGGGGCGCTAGCATGCCAAGGCGAGAGCCATGACAACATTCCAGCAAGGGAGGCTGAGACTTGGTTGGAGCTCGCCCTGAGTCGCAACCCGCACTCCCCTATAGTATTGGTGTGATTCGGCACCCCCCCTCATACCAAGCACTCTACCCAAGCTGGTAAAGCACGTTTTTCTCTCTCTAGGATTTTCTCTTTCTAGAAAGTCATTTTCTCTCTCTAGATTTTATTGATCCCCAGGCTTCCTTTAATCATGCCTAGATCGTGTGAGGTGATTGCACATCGATCTGAGCTCTCTGGACTTCGCTAGAACCGATCAAAGATTTTCAGCCATAGGAACTTGGCGCCGGCTGGATTCTGGTCACAGTGGCGCCGGGAGCGGCGCCGGCGCCGTTGGCGCCGGGAGTAGCAGGGGCGCTGCTGGCGCCGGGGACATAGCTGGCGCCAATGGCGCCGGAAGTAAAGCTTGTAAAGGTAGCTTTACAACAGGTATGAAGTTGGTTCTAAGAGGGCTATTTGAATGTCCAATAAGGAAGTTCGTAAGCTATGTCTTTAAGTTGGAAGTCAGCTTAGCAATAAATTGTCAAGGGCATATGATTAGAGAAAAAAATGTCTTTGCCTTTAGAGGGGATGACTCCAGAAAACTGAATACTTTAATTGGAATGCTAGTTGAGGCTTGTGGACAAAAGAGAAAGCAATGATATGAAGAGGGCTTTAAATGAGATTCATTGTAGAGACATATCTTATCTAGGGTGTGATAGAGAGAAAAAAAAATCTCAAAATAGAGGTGGAAAAGCATAGGTAAGCAAGTAGTAGAAGTTTTTATAATGCTTGTCGAGGTAGAAGACTTTAGAGAGTGGTTCTCAAGCGAGGATACAAATCTCCCCTATTTTGAAGGTGTTGTGTAGATAGACGACTTAAGAAAACTTTTACTTAACCATTAGAACAATTTGATGAGGTTATTGGAGAAGTTCTTTGACTAGAGCTGGAGTGAAAGGAAGAATACATGGTAAGATGCAATGATGTGTTTAATTGTAAGAACTCTTGTAACAAGACTCAAGAAAGCAGGGCTCTGTATAGATGGAAATTGTGGGGTAATTGTAATTTCCAAAGTAGAGAACAAAGGTGGGCTGGCATGGAAAATATGATGTGAAATAAACGCACAACGGATGGAGTTTGGATCTGATCGCTTGTCACTGCCAACAGTATCATTCCTACAGTCCTCCGAAATGTAGTCAGACAGTGCTGATCTATGTTTTGAAATTAACACAGCATTCAACAAAATTCAAACCAAGGTGCACAGTTAAATGAACAAGAGTGAATTAGACACACGAATAATATCAGACTTATCAACATTCAAGATCATACAAGACAAGAGTGAGATGTGCGCAATGGCTACAAAATCATCTAATAAGTTTTGGATTCTTCAAGCATTGCATGCAAAACCACGCAGTGCGTTGGCGTGAGAGAAATACAGTTCTCCACGAGTAATGTCTTGCTTACTAGCGGACTTGTTGGATCTCTGTGGATCCTGCTTACAGAAACTTGTCTCGCACGCAGGCGGACTTCTGTTCTGTATTTTTGTCCTTTTGCTTACTAGAATTAGACTACTTCATGTGTATGTATCAAGTATCATCCATAAAGTATATAGTCACCTCATGTAACTTCTAGATTAGAGTGATTAAACATCTACAACTAATCAAGGATTACAAGAGTGGCAGATTAGCCATGACCTAGATTGCATCTGCTAATGTCATGCTATTAGATCAGATATTTGTACTTTTGGGTACTTGCATGATCTTGTTGGTCCTTTTTGGAGCATGAGGGCAGAAAAGGGTGTCGCAACTATTTTTGTGTCGCCTTCATGTTTTTGCATTCGCGAACATTTTCGTCAGGCAGAGGGCTGAAAGCTAGCAAAGCTTTGGGAATAGAAACATTTTGTTTCTTCAGCTCCCTCTCAAACCATGATAGCTTTATGACTCCAAGACTGCTCCTCTGTCTCTCAAAAAGTCCTTTGTCCAGGGCTTTGGTGAAGATGTCAGCAACCATGTCTTTCGTTTTGATGAAGGTGGTCTGCAGCATCTTCTTCTCAATCAGATCCCTGATCAAGTGGTACTTGATCGCGATGTATTTCGTTCTTGAGTGGAATACGGGATCTTTCGTTAGATGTATTGCAGATGTGTTATCCATCTGCAAGACTAGAGGCTCGTTCCTTGTTTCGCCCAATTCGTCCAGAAACTACCTGATCTAGATTATCTCGTTGTCCATCTTTGTTGCTGCAATGTACTCTACTTCATAGGATGACTGAGCCACAATGGTCTGCTTCTTGCTGACCCAGAGAACTGTTGCTCCTGACGTGATGGTGCATCCTCCTAAGATGCTTTACAATCGTCCTTGAGGGATGTCCAACTAGCATCACTGTACGAAAGCATTTTGAAACCTGCATCACGACAATAACACAAGCCATAATCTCTCGTTAAATGAAGATATTGCAAAATTCATTTTG
This sequence comes from Diphasiastrum complanatum, assembly GCA_029204225.1. Lineage (NCBI taxonomy): Eukaryota > Viridiplantae > Streptophyta > Lycopodiopsida > Lycopodiales > Lycopodiaceae > Diphasiastrum > Diphasiastrum complanatum. The sequence continues at coordinate 45,117,821 of CM055094.1, read as the reverse complement.
CAATCTTCCAATGTGTCGAGCCTGAATTCGTACAGAATTGCATCATCCTGAACACTACATAAGTAGTCAATACCATATCTCTGAGAAAATCCCTTCGCTACCAGTCTTGCCTTGTATTTCGAGACATTCCCATCTGGTCCATACTTAAGCTTGAAGACCCATTTGCATTTGACAGTCTTGCGCTTATGTGATAATGGCTGCAACGTCCATACCTGATTCTTCCTCATGGATTATGTGGCATAGTCTCCTGTGCCACAGAGTGTCTGGCGAATCATCATGAGTCTGATGCACCTGATCTGCAGGCAGACATACCTTTAGGTGATATAGATTGTCTTTTCTTCTGTCTTGAGTGATCAAGGTACTAGTACTGGCATCAATCACGTTGCATGCTTCGTCAAAAAACGTCACACGCATCCCTGCATCTACTATTCTTGCCATAGAAAGCAAGGCTTGTTGTAGTGTAGGCACGAATAGGACGTCTTTGAGTCGTCTATCTCTATCGTTGGTGTTGAGCCACAATGAACCAATACCTTTCACTTGATGTTTAGATCAATGAATCTTGAAGGATCAGCACTTTTGAAATCTAACATTATTCGTCTTGATGTCACAAAGTGCGAGGTGGCTCCTGAATCTAGGATCACCTCGTGCGTGTTAGATGTTGATGCTGCACACACATCTTTACAAATGTAGGCGGTCGAACAATTTCTGTTCGGTCTCTCTTTGCCCATTTTCGAGCTCTCAAGCTCCTCGACATAGGATGAACTGTCGTTGTTCTCCTGTCTATTCTGCACTGATTTGTTCCTCGAGTTCAGATGGCAATCAATGGCTGCGTGACCCTTCTTGTGGCAGTGGATACACTCAATCTTTGGATTGAGCCAGCATGTATCGACTATATGCCCATCTCTTCTACATCTCACGCAAGTCTTCTTTTCTCCACCTTGCTACTTCGACCTTCCTTTGCTCTTCCAGTTGCCTTTGCTGGTCCCATCTACTTGTTAATCATGATCTTGCCTCTGATTTGACCCCCTCTTAGGCTTGAATTGTTTCTTGAATTTTTCTTTGTTGTCGTAGAGGGCTTGGTCAGAACCATCCTTGTGATCAAGGTGTTCTCTCGCCTCGACTTCCTCTCGAATCTCGACAATTTTCTTTTCGAGGGTCATGGTAGGATCTTTCGTGAGCAGGGTTCTCGTTGTCTGGAAAGATCTAGGTCAGGCTCTCAACGGGTATGTGAGCTGCTTCTCAGCTGACACTGCATTCTCTGCTCCAGAGTTATGTAGTGATAGAAATAGATCCTTCATCTTCCTTACAAAAGAAGTGGTCTTTCCCATCCCACTGTAGATTTGTTAGTTGCTCTTCCAACATCATTATTTGACTTCTTGATTTCATTTGAAATCTCGTGAGTAGTGCATCCCACATCTCCTTAGCTTTGGAGAGTGTACCCAGGTCAAGTGTGAGACTATCTTTGATGGAAGATGATAGCAAGGCTACTACCTTGTCATTTTTCTCCCTCCACTCGCGTAGCTCTTTGCCTGATGTCGTAGGCATCTCTTCTGTGCCATCCATTCAAGGGAATAGACCTTCCCCCTGAGTATCAATGATGTCTTAACTTTTTAGGCTAGAAAGTTAGATCCTGAAGAATAAAAAAATTTACAGATCTTGCTTTGTATCCTGCTGATTGAAGCCATTGCTTTTGAAGTCTGTTCTCTTGTTGATGGTTGTTTGTATGAAAGCTTGGCCTCCTGGATCTGATAGCCTTTTGGCTATGTCAGATTATGACAAGGTAGGTAGGCTCTGATACCACTGATGTGAAATAAATGCGAAACGAATGGAGTTCGGATCTGATCGCTGGTCACTGCCAGCTGTATCATTCCTACAGTCCTCCAGAATGTAGTCAGGCACTGCTGATCTACGTTTTGAAATTAACACAGCATTCAACAAAATTCAAACCAAGGGATTAAATGAACAAGAGTGAATCAGACACACGAATAACAACAGACTTATCAACATTCAAGATCATACAAGACAAGATTGAGATGTGCGCAACGGCTACAAAATCATCTATTAATTTTCTGATTCTTCAAGCATTGCATGCAAAACCACGCAGTGCATTGGCGTGAGAGAAATACAATTCTCCCATGAGTAATGTCTCGCTTACTAGTGTCGTGCCTTTTGAGTTTCGCGTTCGCGAACATTTTCGTCAAGCAGAGGGCTAAAAGCTAGGAAATCTTTGGTAATAGAAACTTTTTGTTTCTTCAAAATACAAAAGTTTTCGGATTGTGTTCGAGGGTGGTTGGAATTGCTATTGTTGCTCTCAAGATGGATGTTCCTTGGTCTTCCTCTATCTCTACAAAATACCACCATTTGTTGAAAAGGGGGAGAGAACTCCCTTTTGGATTTATTCCGAGTGCTTTCTAGACAAGGAGGTCCAGAAGAAGCAGTGGCATCGTCCTATCAATTTAACCATAAAGACCAGAGAAGTATTTTTATGTAGTTAATAAATGTCAATACCAATCAAAATTGAATATTTTTATATTCATTATTGCAAGCCTTTTCAACATGGAGCCACCAAGCTTCTGGCTCATGAGTTCCTAGAACATTTAATAGAAAATAAAAAGGTACTTGTGTCAAGTTGTATTCTTTTTCCACAAGCACTTGCATTCTCATGAATACGGGAGGAGAAGCCAAATCAATGTTTGTGAAAGTTGGCAAAGTACAAGAATGGAACCAACATTATTTCTCAATAATTAATATCATGATATTTTTTATGCTTGTTCATATATTGACGTAAAGCATTGCTAAAAAAAATTGTATTTCCAACAAAGACTTAAATGGCACACTTATGTTTGTCTAAAAGTAGATTTTATCATATGAACTTTACAAAAGTGTAAGATACACTTAAATAAAAAACAACTAACGTATTGTACACATTTGTACGATGCATTTATTTGTACTAGTACGCATGAATTTCTCAAATTTTACTAAAATTATTAATTTTTTGCTAATTTCCCAGTAGGAAGGGCCTCCTTCCTTAGAGCCTTCCCCCTTGCAAGGTGCCCTTGAGTTGCCACCCTTGGGCACCTCACAAGGGGTAACTCAGATGGGGGTTGTTCAAGGGCCTTCCCCCATACATGTAAATAATTTGAGAAGGTTTAAAAGTTGGAGGTTAGAAGACAATGCAAAAACCCTCATCTAGAGAGCCGTTCCTTACAAATATGTAAAAACTAGACAAAAGAAAACTAAAATGGTTTAAAAAATGGTTTTTTTTAAAATAAATTGGACAAGGTGTGGAGAACAATGAAACCATATGAGACATCTTTTGTACTTTGGGTGGGTGCCTATAAGGAGCCACGCTCTGGACTCTAGAATCGGCTATTAAAAATGTAGGTTTGGTTTATGCGAAGTCCGCACCAGTGCTCGGGAAAATCGTCAAAGTCTAGGAATGGAACTGACAAGTTTTCTCAAAAATCGACTTCAAAAATATAATACATAATGTTGATGTCTTAAAAATCAATGAAATTTTGATTTCGTAGAAAATTGTATGTTTACTCAAATATATGTAGGATTCTAAATTGTTGGCTTATGAATATATAAGATGCATATAGATCTTTATAAAACTTTAGGAATTGTTGGGAAGTTCTACCTTGCAGGTGCTTGACCATTTGCACCCTTTTTAATATAAATTATATTTGTAAACCTATTGATACATGGCTAATTTCTAACCTTATAATACATTGTACCATGAAAATTATTTTTGGAGCGAGCTAGGTTGATGCTCAAGAAAAATAGTTGGATGCCAACGATGTTTGAAATTTTTTAATATGATGAATATAATTTAACAAATCAAAAATAGTTTCATTTGATGCACTATTCTTTAACAAGGCTAGCTAGTATAATAATCGACTATTTTTTGTAGTTGTAAGATTTTAGGATAGTTCCAGCTAATATGGTCAAAAGCCTTGTCAAAATCAATCTTAAGAAGAAGGGCCGTATAGTTAAACCACAGAGAAGAGTCAATAGCCGACCAAACATTGAGGATATTATCAAACAGGGATTGTAGTAGGTTTCTTTCCTTGCCTAACCTGAATCCAAGATCTAGTCAATCTAGCATCAAAGAGACGGAGTTAGTTGTCACGCGGAGGTTCGTTCCCATGAGAGCGATAGTATAGTTCAGATTTCAACATGAATGGAGGATCTAACACTAACATCCATTAACACTAAGCATTAACACTACATCCATTAACCCTAAATCCACAATAATGATAAAAACTTACTCTTCTCTCTCTCCCTTTCTCTCTCACAAAAAGCATAAGAAATAGCAATCCCAATAATGATCAAATCCAACAATTAGCAAAATCCAAAGAAAGCATGAGAAATGGAGGAAAAGAGAGGAAGAGCAAGGACATTCATCAATCCATTTCCAAAGAGAACCAATTTGCTTTATTGAGATGAGGAAATAACATGAGGAACAACTCGAGTTGGATTCCCAAGAGCCTCCCATCATAGTCGCACGGAAATACAGTCAAGCAATCGGCAGCTGATCTTTGATTTGCTCTGAGGCCATCGGCTTATTTGGATCAAATGCCAGGGTAGGAAGGCAATCGTCCCATTTGGTTGCCACTGACACCAACAGAGTTAGATCTTTTGCAAACATTGTCGATTGTCGCACTGTTGGATCCGAAGAGTGGACATACTCTCTCTGATATGCCTGTAAGGCCCGATGGAAATCCACTGAAATATTCCAGCTGTAAGACTGGTGGATGATTGGCCAATTGGGCATATGGATGGTGATTTTATCCATAGCCAATCCCAAATCTTTCCATTTTTGTCTTCGCGGCATTGGCACGTAATAAGGATCTACCTGCAACTGGTGAGGGCTGGCGACGTAACTCCTAATTGATTCCGGAGTTTTCTCAAAAACCATGATTCTCCATGTCGGCTGCTCTCCCAGTGCAGGTATTTTGTCCAATTCTTTGCCGGTCCTCGATCTCGGAGGTCTTAAATTTGAGAACCCATCCACCACGCGAGGACTCATGTGGATGCGCTTTAAGAAGGTCTGGATCTGGTCCTCGACACTAATGGGCCTTCTGAATAAATGGCCTGTCCTTGATGAGGATGGACCCACTTGTACTGCCAGTATAGTTGGCGGTTGATTAGCTAGATCTGGAGCTCCCCCCTGGTCCATGCTCGAATCAACCCCTGTATCCATCTGTACAGCTTCTTGGCGCGAAGGGGAGAATTGCGGCATGACCGAGATGGAGATTTGTGGTCCGACTTCCAACACTTGAGCGGCGACTTTTTCATAGGCGTTGATGGTCTCTTTTGCCTTTTTCAACTCGGTTGAAGCTGCTCCTTTGAACCTATCAAAGCGGCCTTGGAATCCCTGAAGGGCCACTTTGTATGTTTCCACTTTCTTGAACAAATATGCAATCTTCGTCGGTGTGACCGGATGATCGGGTATTTGTGTTTGCAGATACGCATCATGCTCAAGGGTGGTCGCATCCAATTCACCTTGAAGTCGTGTGCGATCTTGTTCAGCCATTTGTAATTGCCTCTACAACAGCTGCACTTTTGCTTGGCTTCTTGCACTACCTTATCTACCTGATCCTGTGCGGTTGTCAGGGCATTTTGCAGGGAGCTGATGTAGGTTTCCAAGCGATCATCTTGTTGCTGGGCCAATGTCTTTTCGCTTTCAGCCTTTTCTTCATGTTGCTTGGCTATCTTCACCTCTCGATCCAGTTGGGCAATTTTTTGGCTGATTAGAGTGTTTTCATATCCTAAAACAGAGATCCTCTGTTCCATTTTTTTTTTTTATCCAGCATAGACTGGACCACTTGCCCAAGGCTTGAAACTAACCCGAGAGCATCACCAGAATCGACAGTCATGGAGGTGACAGGAGCAGGAGACCCTGATGGTACTGTCCGTGGTAAGCGTGGAATAGGTGCCAAAGTCTCTTCTTCTTCAAAAATATCCTTGTCTTCAAACCCTTCAGGCACCGTGGCATCGAAATGATTTGGTGACTTGACAATTGTGTCGACTCAAAGTGTGGTTGGGCTACCTTGTGTGGGTGGTTGCTGACTGGCATCTTTGACACCAACAGTAGCTTCATGGATATGCCCGAATCTTCTTTCAGGGGATTGCGGTTCAAAGGGTGCTGGGCTTTGAGGCATTTCAAAGATTTGGGTGGCCCCAAGGGGGTTGGAATCATCGAACATATCCATGAAGAACTGTGTGTTGGGTGAGGTTGCTTCGGTGTGCAGGGTTGAGGCAACCTGGGCAGTTGTGATGGGAATGGTAGGCCCAATGGTCACAGACTGTCCTTGTATGGGAGCAGAGGCAAGGGAAGCATCAGAGGCGAGGGGAATGGAAAGTTCAGTGCAAACAGTAGCAGCTGACGAGGTATGCCTAGTACGACGTCATGACGCGAAAGGCGAGTCGGGAATTACGATCTCGCTGCGTGGACGACGACGACTATGAGAACTTGAGCCTGGTGAGATGACTCGGCTGGTGCTTCTTCGTAACCGCAAGCACAGAATCCAGGTGGAAGCCATGGATTTCGTTTTCTAAGTGAGGAGCGGCTAAGAGGGACAATAGAGAGCCAGCGGCGAACTGCTGCTTTGTATTGGCCTTAATAGCTCAATTGAGCTCACCAGAAACAATCTTGAACCAGTTATATGGTTCAAGAGGGGCTTTGGCCAACTTGATGTGGGACTCCACTATCCTATGAAGGATTTGAGATGTGATGCGGTCTTTCCTGAGGTTGCCAACCATCAGGAAATGATTCAACAATTGGGCAGCGGCGTGGATGGAAGGCTCAGTGATGACTTCCAGAAGGTAACCATCATTAGTCCAATGCAGATCGTTGGTGAGGTCAATGTATGGCTTGATGGCCTATTTGGCGTGCATGTGATTGGGTGAGGTGTGAGTACCGGATGAGATTCCTATAGCTGCAAGTGCGGCCTCAGTGACACGCACCTTGTGTGTGGCTCCTTGGAAGGTGATGTAAAACTTGGATTTCTCTTCCTTCCACATACTGAAGGCAAGAGTGATGAAATCCATATTGATGCATCCCGAAAAGGCTCTCTCATGAATACCCATTGCAGTAAGTAGAGGCTCCGCAAGGGTCATCCACTGAGTGACCATGTTTGTGAAGAATCATGATGTCCGTTGCAGATGGGACATCACGATGGATAGTATAGCGCGGAGACTGGGAAGTATCGATAGAAGACATGATGATCAAAAAGGAATTATAACCGTGTGAGAATGTATTAGAAGGCAATGTAGGAAATTTGGAAGGCTTTGGTCACAAGAAAAATTCGCAAGAGCTTCGCTAGCACAAGTGAGGAATGAATCGAATTCAGCCAACTTATAGGTGAATTTGGTGGGTCCATTACACTGAATAGTAGTTGGGCTGATCAGTTCTGAACAAAAATTTGTAGGCATGTACAGTACTGTAAAAATAGGCTATAAATTTCTCGGCGAAGGTTTCTAGGGATCTGAACCTATCAGGCGAACATTTTTCAGGGCTGGCGAAGGATGAACCTTCGCCCACAAGGGTCCTTCGTCCAGGTACTGTCATAAATGCTTTTTTCCACAATCTGAACCTATGGACAATCTAATTTTGACATTTTAAGATCATCTAGCAGGTCGACGAAGGTTCATAATGACGTTATGATGCTCGACAAAGGTTCCCAAAATGGCATATCATTGATCATTCGCCTGACTCAAAAATTGAATTTTCTTTTATCAGAAACCTTCGCCCACCTCAATTTAGATAAATCAAGGGTGGATGTACGGTTTGAGTGCTCAACGAAGGTTTCTAATACTGTATTGGCCAAATCGGCCCAAAACAGTGGTTTTCTAAGTCATTTTCCATAAAAATACTGTGCTTCCGTTTCCTTATGCTGATGACTTCTTGACTTTTGCTCATCAGTCTTTCCTTATTTTTTCTTTTTTTTGTTCTTTCTCTTCTTTTTTTTTTCTTTTTTTTCCAACTGTCTTTTTCCAAAAAAAGTGCTTCCAGATCTTTCTTATGCAATCGCCGATCGTGCCATGCCTGGCGGCGGGCTTTCTCTGCTGCTAAGGCATGAACTGCCATCAATCGGGTTTCACATAATTTGTGCAACGCATCATGGCAAAGTTGTAAAGACTGATCATCATTTAATCATTCTGTTGCTGCTATGTGTAAAGATGGGATTAAAAATTCAATTGGCATAACAGCATCTTGACCATAAACCAGTTGAAAAGGTGTTTGATTTGTACTATTTTTGTAAGCGGTTCTGAATGCCCATAATGCTGCATACAGTTATGTTCCCAATCAGACCGACTCGCTTCAACTATCTTTGTCATAATGGTGCAGAGAATCTTATTGGAAGATTCAGCTTGGCCATTCCGTCTGGGATAATAGGGAGTACTAAATCTGTGTATAACAAAAAAATCTTCCAGTAAACACTTTATTGTTTGATTAACAAAGTGTGTACCCCGATCACTGACAATTTCGATCGGAGATCCAAATCTGACTATAATATTTTCATATAGAAACTTAGCTGTAGATTTCGCATCAGCTACTTTGACAGCTTTGGCTTCAACCCACTTGGTCATATAATCAGTTGTGACGATAATGTATCGGGCCTGAGATCCTTGAGCAGCGGGATGAATAGGACCAGCATAATCCAGTCCCCATTTTTCAAACGGTGCTTGAGATAAAACTGGATGTAAGGATTCATAATTATGTCGAGTAGGCCGTCGTGCTCGCTGGCAGACCTCACATGTCTGAATAAAATTTTCTGTGTCCTTATGAAGTGTAGGCCACCAACAACCGGATTGCAAAAGTTTGTGAACAATAATATCTGTAGAGAAGTGTCCTCCACCCATGTCATCATGTGAAAACATGATTAGATCTGGTACTTCATGCGGAAAGAGTCATTCGATTGTCCTAGCATTAGGTACTCAACAATATTTGTCGCCCACTTAGGTACTGCTTCAACATAGAACGACGCAGCATCTGGCAGTTCATCATCTACTTCAGTATTAACTGGTGCGGATTCAATTCGTGAAACGTGATCGACTAGATAATATTGCTTCCCCTTTCTGACCACAATTCAAAAGTCAAATTCAGTCAATAATAATAACCATCTTGCAATACATCCAGTATTACACGTCTTATTTACCAAGTAAAGTAATGGGTGATGATCCGTATAAAATGCAAAGTTCGTTTCCATGAGATAATGACGAAATTTTCGAACAGAAAAAATCATGGCTAGCGCTTCACGTTTTGTTGTTGAATAATTCTTCTCTGGATCTGTAAGCTGTCTGCTTGCAAATTGTATAGGATAATCCTTCTTATAGTCACCTGGCTGCGTCAAAACTGATCCAATGGCGTATTTTGAGGCGTCCGTATGAACATGAAACTCTAATGTCCAATCTGGAGAACGCGGTATTGGTGCTGAAGATAATGTTTTTTTTAACTTTTCAAAGGCTTCTAACGCCTCTACTGTCCAAATAGGAACAATAGTTAATTTGTATATAGGTCGTGCTAAATCCGCAAAGAAGATAATAAAAATTCGATAGTAGTTCGCATGACCCATAAACACATAAACTCCTCGAATTGTTGCTGGTGATGGCAATTCCACAATAACTTTGATCTTAGAGTAATTGGTGGCAATACCATGTCTTGATATCACATGTCCAAGCACCACTCCGTGAGAAACCCATATCTGGTATTTTTTTGGATTTAGAGAAATCTGATATTTGCGGCATCTTTCAAAGACTTTCTCCAATCGATCCAGGTGGTCTGTATCTGTACTATGAACTCCCAAGTCGTCCAAGTAAATTTCAAGGAATTTTTGCAGATAATCTTTAAAGGCAAATTGCATTACTCTTTGGAATGAACTTGGTGCATTACAGAGTCCAAACGGCAGTACTTTGTAAGCATAGGTGCCCCATTCTGTTGCAAAAGCAGTTTTGTGACGATCGGCAGGTGCAATCTTAACCTGGTTGTAACCACTAAATCCACCCAAGAAACTATAAGCTTTCGCTCCAGCAAGACGATCCAAAATGCTTTCAATAAAAGATAACGGAAAGTGATCCTTCCGTGTCACTTTATTCAATGCTTTGAGATTCAAACAGATTCGCAATTTTCCATTTTTCTTAGGAACAATGACAATCGGTGAAATCCATTCGGTATGCTCGATCTCATAAATGAAATCGGCGTCAAGAAATCTCTGAAGTTCTTTCTTTATCAGATCTGCCACATTAGGATTACAGCGATAGAACTTTGTAACCTTTGATATTGCATCAGGTACTAAAGGTATGGTATGTTCAATGACTGATGCCGGAATACCCTTCAAATCTTCATAAGTCCATGCAAAACAATCTTGATACTTAATAAGTAGCAAACGGAGTGCTTGATACTGTTCAAGAGTAAGTTGTGATCCCACTTGTACAATCTTTTCTGGTTCTAGTTCTGCAAGATTCATTGGTTGTGTCCTAGCTGGGCCATCGTAAACCTCTTTAGATTTCGGCATGTGTTCTTCAGGTTCACGATGTGCTTTAGGTAACATGATAACCACATCATCCAGTGCATAACGTTTAAAATGCTTTGGCATATCATGCTAGACTACATTTGCTTGTTCTTTTTTGAAAGGACTTGTCTTGGATCTTCGTTTAGTCTTCTTAGCAAGAATTGATCGTGGAGGTGATGACTTCCGGGATGATAAATCTTTCTTCTCAGGTGAAGACTTCCTAGACGATGATGTCTTGCTGGAGATCTGACTTGAAGAATCATTCTTGACTTTTCCTTTGTCTTTATCCAATAGAGGTGGCACTTCCTTTAAATCAAACTTTTGAGGGGGATTTTCCCATTTCAGGACCGTATTATAATGTTGCTTTGCTTGTTTCTTCGTCATCGAACTTGTCATCTTGTCTCCCTTCAATATATCTGCTTTGGGCGATTTGATTGTTGGTTAATTAGGAACATTACGCACTCCAAATCTGGTCGGATCCATATGATGTAGAATCTGTTCATCCGTAAGTTCTGCATTGCCACCATAAGCTAAGGCATGGCTCATTGGTATGAGATCATCCTCAATTGGATCTGGTATAGGTTCCTTCGATATCCAGACTACATTCAGCACATTTAGTGGAAATGTGATTGGCGTATCCAAAGTTCGATCTAACAAGGAAATCTCGCTCATCTCTGATTGACTATCTTGTTGACACATATATCCTGCTGTACAATCAATTGTTGCAACAGCTTCATTCCAATTGACAGTATCCGTTTGAGAATCGTAGTGAACTCCCAATTTTTTCTCTGGTTGATCACAAGTGTGATCCGTTGTTGATGAATCGTCATCTGCTTTTTGAACCATTGGCTTGATAGTCCAAGTCATAGGATCAATTTTAACTGCACGTTCACGATTTTCAAAAGTGATTTTGTTGGTACCCCAGTTATGAACTACTTGCGCAACTCGTAACCATGGATGTCCTAAGAGAACTCGGTAGACATTTGATTCTTCTGGTAAGTCCATCACGACGAAATTAATGACGAACTGTACTCCTGCAATCCTGACAGGTATATCTTCCACCATTCCTCATGGACGAACTGTCGTTTGATCAGCTAGCTTAATAGCAAAAGTAGCAGGCTTAATCTTTGTAAGGCCCCATTTTGTACATAGCTTTGTAGAAATTAGGTTAACTCCTGAACCACCGTCTATCACGGTTGCTTCTTTAGAATATTGTCTATGTTGTATTGGCAAAGTGATATTCTTTTGTTCACTTTCCCAAGCTGCTCCAACATGTAGTACATCGTTAGATTTTTCAAATCCAGCACAAAAGAGCGGCTCCTGATGGACTTCTGATTCTTCTTGAACTAACTTTTGTGCTGACTTATTTTGCTTTTGGCACCAACTTTAGGAGCTCTCCCAATGAAATATTGATCTTGCTGGACAAAATATTCATGAGTAATTCTGTATGAAGTGCTTCCGGTTCCGTCATCTTGAAGGATTCTTCGTGATGATGTAATTGATCATTCATATCTGTACGTAAATTTCTTGACGGCTACAATGGTGAAGACAGAATTTCAGCTGTTACTTTAGCAGCTTCAAGTTTCTCTTCTTCTTGCAAATGCTTAATCCACTGTCTCATATCCTAATATCTTTGTTTTTCTGCACTAAGATTTGGATAAACTTCCGATGTTGTTGGTGTATCGTTCAATGGTATAGAATCAGCAGGTACTGAATCCACTACTGGTTCTTTTTGCTTTTGTGCTCTGGTGACCACCATCAAGGGTGCACTTGGTTTATTATGAGCTACCGATCCTTGCTTGATTGTTATCAAATTTACAGGTGTTGTAGCTGGTGGTGGCTTCGGTCTTGCTGGACAGTCTTTATAGCAATGCCCATATCCACAGTCACGACATAATGGTACAAATTTTTCTTTATTTGAGCATTCTGCAACTCTGTGATTTTCTCCACATGCAAAGCATCCAAGTGGTGCTCTGGCCCAATTTCTCGAGGCTTGTTGTTGAGCGGCAGCATAAATGGCATACTGTTTTGAAGATCCACCTTCCTGATCATTACCATAGCTTCATTGCTCAGCACTTCCGTAAGGTTCTGGTTCCATCAAATTGGCAGGAGGAGCGGAATGCTTTGGTGGGGCAGGCAAGGCTAGACGCTCCGGGTATCCAACAAGAGTAGATTGTCGTAGTCTTGCTGCTGGATTGCCTCCATGTTGTGGATCTCGATATCCCATCTGGGCATACCGTTGCTGAATCATCTGAGGGTTGAAGTTGCAAAAGGCACTCTCATGGTCAGGTCAATTACACAGATGGCAAACACTAATTTCCATTCGTTTTTTCAATTGAGGACACTCGTTCACTGTGTGATTTCTTGTACAAATAGAACACCAGACATTTTTCCTGGTAGGAAAAGTCTTTGCAAACTTCTCAGGTTCCTTGTTCGCTTCTCCGTGGAAATTTTCCAATGCTTTGATCTTCTCATCAAATTGCAACTGCAACTTTTCCATTTGTTTCTGTTGGGTCTTCCCAAGTTTCTCGAACTCATTGAGCATCATTTCTGCAGTAGCATTGGCATTCGTTAATGCAATAGTGGTGGATGTCGTAGTAGTTTGTCCTGTTGTATAAGGCAACATACTGACATTCGACTCATCATCTGAATCTTCATCCTCCTCCCCAATTGCATTATCCATCATATTTTGCAAAAGTGCGTACTCATTATGGTGTTTCAGTTCACGTCGGATCCGTTTAGGTAGACCTGACAAAAACCACATAATCATGGCATTTTCATTAATCAGCTCAGGCTCACATTTAGATCTAAGACGTTTCACCCTTTCGATGTAATCTCGAACCATTTCCCGCTTTTCCATTTTAATTGTACTTAAAAGTAGGAAAGGGTCTTCCATAAACTTTCGTGGTTTGAACCGTGTGATAAGGGCTCGTTTAGCAACCTCTCAATCTGTATGCTCAGTTTCATCTTGGTTATAGTACCAATCTTGTGTTGCACCTGTTAAGGCCATAGGAAACAGCTTAAGTTTATCTTGAGGATAAATCTCACCATAGACCTCACAAGATTCAGCATAGATCTGAAGAAATCGAACTGGATCTGTTAATCCATTATATTTGGGTAGATCCAGCTGGGATGCTCTTCTAACAATAATTGGATTGACCTCCTATGGAGCACCTCCAGGAGCAGCTCCAGGGGCAGCCATTTAGATCAAATTGATAATGTGATTGGATACAGATTTTTTCAAAAACTATCTCAGATTAGATCTGCTAGCTCTATTCCACTTTTCAAGAATCTAATTCTATATGATGAGAAACTAACCAAAATTCGATCAATCAATACTTCTCAAAAAATGATAATTCTCTCAGAGTCCAATTCAGAATATATCAGATCTGATTCAAATTTTGATAGAGACTTGATCTGGAAAATCAAAAACTTAAAATAGGACTGGCGAAGGTTATCTAGGCGAAGGTTGGCTCGGCAAAGATTCAACAGTGTTATTTTGGAATAAAAACTCTCTGAACACTTTTCTGGCAATTTCTTGGGAAATAACCTTCGCCAACTTCTCAGATGGAAGATCTGACACAGATAAAATTATGGACAACCGGACGAAGGTTTCTAACACAAGAAAATATAGTTTTTGTGATCTAGCGAAGGTAAAAATCAAGAATTTTTGTGATCTGATCAAGATAAATCTTCGCCGAACTCAAAAATAGTATTTTTATATAAATAAAATGTTTTAGAAACTTGACGAAGGTTCTGGCGAAGGATCAAGAGTAATACTGGTAATTTTGCAAAAAAAATGACTTTTTTGACAAAAATATGACAATATGACAACTGATCCTCTGGAAACCTTTCTATTTTTGCTGTTATTCTTCGCCAACCTGGCAGTAGATAGATCTGAATCACATCTAAGCATAGTGAATTGGGCGAAGGTTCTTTTTCTGTATTTTTTAGGATTTTGATCATTTTTGGTGTTTTTTGGTGGTTTTTCTGATGTTTTTGGAAATCTGCTGGGAATTAATCTTCGCCCTTCAAACTGAAGGTTCTATAAACAAAATCGAAGGTGTTTGCAACTCGGCAAAGGTTTCTTGAAAGAGGGTAAAAAGTTCTGGGACCTAATGACGCTTTTTGCCTCTTTTTGGCCCATTTTGACAGATTTGACCGATTTTTGTTATTTTCTCTGATATCTCAAATCCAAATGGATCTTAAGATTAGTGATCTGAATAGATTTCCCTGTTTAATAATCAGATTAGATTTCAAACAAGCAAATCCACTCAAAATCTAGCAAAATCAATCCCAAACTATCCCTACAATGCAGTTTTAACATTATTCATGCCACGACAAGATGCCTAATGCAAGCTAACCATCAGCCAAACATGCTGCAAACTAAAAAATTGGCGTAGCTCCCCGGTAACGGCGCCAAAATTGTAGTGGGTTTCTTTCCTTGCCTAACCTAAATCCAAGATCTAGTCAATCTAGCATCAAAGAGATGGAGTTAGTTGTCATGCGGAGGTTCGTTCCCATGAGAGCGATAGTATGGTTCAGATTTCAACATGAATGGAGGATCTAACACTAACATCCATTAACACTAAGCATTAACACTACATCCATTAACCCTACTTCCATTAACCCTAAATCCACAATAATGATAGAAACTTACTCTTCTCTCTCTCCCTCTCACAAAAAGTATAAGAAATAGCAATCCCAATAATGATCAAATCCAACAATTAGCAAAATCCAAAGAAAGCATGAGAAATGGAAGAAAAGAGAGGAAGAGCAGGGACATTCATCAATCCATTTCTAAAGAGAACCAATCTGCTTTATTGAAATGAGGAAATGAACATGAGGAACTACTCGAGTTGGTCTCTTTTTATAGTAGAGAGGAGGACCATGGCCTCTGAATCCTATTGGTCCAGTCTTGCCTCTCTTTTTATTCAAATTTAAAAAAGTGTGGGAACCATCAAAATTGGAGGCAAACCCAACTTTATTCACTAACTTGACAATTAGGCCCTGCGACATTAAAAGTCCCGCAAAAAGGCCTAAAGTCCTTTATTAACTTTTAACTAATCAATCAAATGTGATCATCGGGTTGGACTTACACACACAGGGTGCCAAATCCCTCTCACTTATTAACTAGGGTTAGGGTTGCCTTGGGATCCGCAAACCCTCCAACAGGGATCTACCTTTAATGAAACCAACTTGATTTTTGGAGAGATGAGAAGGGAGAAGAGGTGCAATTCTTCTAGCAATAACCTTAGCAATAATTTTATAGCAGGTGTTTAACATGGTAAGGGGACGATAGTTAGAAATCCTGGAGGGAGAGTCTGATTTAGGGATGAGTTTGATCAGGCCCTGTGAAAGAGAAGGGACAAGGAGTTCGAGCAAAGAGCACTAATAGAGGTCTGAAGAAGGGCAGGGCCAACTAAATTCCAATGAGCAAGAAAGAAGTCAGGAGTGACACCGTCAGGACCAGGCGTTTTATCTCTGTTAAGAGATTTAAGGGCACAATGAAGCTCATCCAAGGAGAGCGGCACTGAAAGAGTTCTAGAGTCCTCAGTGGACAGAGGGGAGGAAAAGGAACAATAGCTAGGAAGGTCCTGAATGGATACTTTAGAATGGGAGGGGGGTTTGAAAAGAGAACAGAAATGATTGAAGAAGGATTGACAGATGGAAATGGGAGAAGAAATGGGAATTTCATTTACGGTAAGACCGCAAGAGTCTTCTCTCTCATGTAGGGCTTTAAGCTTCCTAAAGAAAAAAGAAGAGGGAAGATCAGCTTCTCTAAGCCAATTAAGGTGGGTTCTTTTGCAAAGAATGGTAGCTTTCGATTGATCAAGGATTCTAAGGGAGTTGGTAGCCTCTAAAAACTCAGTTGCTCGAAAGCTAGGATCACTAACCGATCTCTATCCAAGAGAATAACAAAGAGAGTATGTCTTAAGGAGGACTCAAGAAGGGAGGAGGCAAGAACGAACGGGAGCAATCAATAATATCTTCAAGCCTCGAAAGAGATGAAAGGGAGGAAGAAAGAGCAGGACGTAAAGTCTTATTCCAAATCAAAGAGTTGTTCATGATAAAAATTGAATGGTGATTAACAGGCTTGTCAGGGAAGAGGTTGAATTGAAGGGCCACAGGCAGGTGATCAGAAAGGGAGAGAGAGGGCATAGTGTTGCACGATAATCGACTCATCCGATTGCCACAGTTAGAAAGATAAAATCTATCAAGTCTGGCCGATGAGTAAAAGAGAGGGAGGCGACCATTATTCCAAGTATGAAGTCGGGGAGAACTGCATAAAGAAAGGGCATCAGAAGAGCTAAAACCGTCAGAGGGCATAGTGTTGCACGATAATCGACTCATCCGATTGCCACAGTTAGAAAGATAAAATCTATCAAGTCTGGCCGATGAGTAAAAGAGAGGGAGGCGACCATTATTCCAAGTATGAAGTCGGGGAGAACTGCATAAAGAAAGGGCATCAGAAGAGCTAAAACCGTCAGTCAAATAGTCCCATGCTTGACGTTCAATGAACGAGATGCGACCAGGACCAGATCATCAAAATAAGCTATTGTGGTGGGACTCTCCTTGTAAAGTTTGTTGTCATTGAAACGAATTTTATGATTTCTCTGATCAGAATCTGAAGACGAATTCTTAGACAGGCTACTTGCGAGAAGGATCTCTTTGAAAGTCTTAGCCTTGAGTCCTGTCTTCATATGAATGCTATCTGAAGTATTTCCCGGTGTAGACAGAACCATTTCTGCCCTGTTTTCAGCAGCAGAACTGCTATGCTCTGTAGTGCAATTGTTATGGTTTCTTCCCAAAAACCCATAGTTTTTCTTAGAAAGATTTCTTTTTTTCTTTGGTGATTGGATCTGCCCCATACTCTGTGTATGCTCAAGAGGAATAGGATTCGGTTCTTCCCTTCCAAGTTCATACTGGAAATGGGACTTCTCAGAAAGAAGATTTGTTGCATTAACAATTGGGGAAGGACTGTTTTCAATCTGCAAGTATGTAGTAGCTGATGGATTACCCTTATTCGTGAGCATTGACCTCTCCGTATCTGCTCTATCCTCTGCTGATTCTAATCCAAGAACCATTTGTGAAGAAGTTTTCTTGACATTGTTATTCAATGTGTTGGGAACCCAAGTGAAATCTGGGAAATGTGCGATTAATGCCTGTGAATCATCGCGCATTAACGTTTCTTCCGGCTATTCTGCTTCAGTTAGCTTCCTTTTAACCCAAATCGCCTCTTCCCCTACTTTTCTGTCATAGTGTGTAGCCTTTGCCTCCTTTACAATGACTGAACGAGTTCCAACATCATTCTCCAGTGTTGTATTAGCTTCTCGGTCTGCTAGCTTCAAAGTTACTGCAAGCGACTCTGAATTCTGTTCAGTATGTGTCTCTGAGCAAATATCTTCCCCGGCCGGAGAAATGTTCTGCTACCTTGTGCCACTTCCAAGATCTCCTTATGTTGATCGTTGTTGCAGCAGGTGTCAGAGGTAGAAAAGTCCTCAGAAGTGGCCAAGGTCGACAGCTCAGCATTATTATCTAATGCAGTCTGGCGGAGAGGGGGAGAATCAATCAATCCTGCCAAATCAATATCCACTAAAGGGTTGTTGGAAACAGCGTTCAAACCTCAGAAGAAACTGTTTGAGACAAAGGCAAGAGCCCCAACTTCTCAAGTTGAAGAGTAGAAGGGCTGACCGAGGTCTCCGAAAAAGAAATACAATTGAAAACCAAGTCACCAGGGTCTGAACAACAGAAATTACTAATAACTAAACCGAAGTGAGAACTGGGAGGAGAAATTTCCTTATTAGAAGAGCTCTCAATCTGACTGGTACTGTGGGAACTGCCAAGAATAGGTAAACCGAAGCCGGTAGGGGATTTAAGAGGGGGGAAAACGAAATACGAGCAGATTTTTTTTTGTGAGAAACAACCTGAAACTCATCAGAGGGAAGGGAACAAGGGGAACTCACGCAGGTGCAAGGAGGAAGACTGAGGCAGGAAACACAAAAGAGGGGGAAGGAATCAAAGTGAACAGCCTGCTCATGATAAACATGACCGTCAAAAATGCTGAGTTGGGAAGGGAGAGCATTGGCCAATTTCTAGAAGACACATGCTTTAATGTGGGGAGAAAACTGGGAATTGAAATCGTCCTTAATGCTGAGAACCTCCCGAAGGCAAGAAAACAGACTGAAAAGAAGGCATTTGAATTTGATTGGATGGAAAGGGAGAGAAAGGTGCAGAGGCAGAGAGAGATAAAGGCAGCATCAAGAGAATTGAAAGAGCTATTAAATTTGAAAGTAGAAACTATACATTAGAGCAATTCTTAATATCAAAAAGACCCTTTGTAAAGATACTTTAATTTTTTTTCTTTAGTTTCGACCGTCACCAGGACCAATCAAAATGCACAGATTTGAAATCTACGTAACGTAGTTCAAATTAACTAAAAAATAAAAATGCAATATAGAAAACTTTGAAATTTGTGTCCGAGCAGCATGGACGTATCCCATTGGTTTTTTTTTCCTGCCCGATACGTGCTAATCTGCCCGATGTCAATATCTCAAGTTAAATTTACTTTACTATGCTGGTTAGTATAATGAAATTTTCTAACTATACTAGTTACAGTTATAGAAATATAGTATGTACAATTACATAAAATATGGTATACGCAGTAACTGTGACTATGTTGGCATTCACATTAGATTGAATGTGATACGAAAAATTAAAATTAAGTAACATATCAGAGAGATTTTTGGCGCCCAAGTTTTGAAAATAGCAATGGCGAGGAGACCCAGATCTACAATCGATTCTGTGATTCTTTACAATGAGAAAGATGAAGCTGATAACTGGAAGCCAACAAAATATACGAAGAACTCATGGGTATTGCTGCATCCATCATCAAAGGGCAATTTTCGACAAAAGAAAAGAGCGAAAATGACTTACAAATCTTATTGGAAAGCAAAAATTTTGGAGTTTAAGACTATCCCGAGAGGCCAATCGATATCAGAAGTCTTAGTGCAACATGTATATATGCATTCAAAAATCAAAGTACATGATATCAATCCTCATGATCATCAAAAATGTAATTGTGGGTATATCAAAACAGATGCACTCTACAGCAATCATAGGTGATTTCCTTTATTGATGTTCTTCAGATTATGATTTAAATGCTTCAACATTGTTTTTTTCTTTCAGATTTATATCCATCATGCATAAGTGAATGGGAGCCCGCACAATGACTTGCAGGAATATTAGACGTGATTCACTCTGATGTTGGAAAGCTACAATACAGAGGAAGAAGTCCAAAGGAACTTGCAGATTGTGGTATCTATTTTTATGAATCTTTATATACGCCACAAACAGATGGAGGTTTTGGCAAGCTCAAAGCAATTCCATTGCGTAGTTTTCAAAGTGATGAGTGGCCTACTCCTGACAGCATTGTTTTCGAATCCTTGAGATGCAAGCTACTCATTGATATTAAAAATACTATGAAGATAAGCACAGGCTCAAAAATTGTTCACCTAAGTTGGTTTATCTCATTGCATACATTTGTTGATTTTTTCTCGAGTGCTAGTGTTCGTAGGACACCAACTTTATTTGTTTGCAAGGATTTATCAGATGAGACTTTGTCAGATCTCATGGATCAAGGCTGGGATAGTAAAACAAATAATGACATAGAATGCAGGATTAAAAAGTCCTCAATGATCTTTCGTTATCATATCGAAAAACAAATGCTCAGTCTCACATTTAGCTATCAAAGATACAAGAAAATTAAAGGTACATGGCTACCATTGGATCAAGACTTTGAACTAAATGGTCACACAAACCGAATGGAGATAAGCATTATCTAAAATGAGGAATATTTGACTATGGTTGAGGTGGAAGAGCACTGGAAGCTTGATTTTATCAGAACAGAGCTCATGCTATTACAAACCAATCTACCAACATATTTCAGATCTATCATCAACGGAAGACTCGTAAGTATTTTATGTTTATTGCCATTTCAAAATAGAACAAAATAATAGAAAATGTCATCATTTACAATTGCACATTCACTAATATTTGCCATGTCACATATGCGAAAAAGACAGGAGCTGAGAGCGTGCTGCAAAGATCTACCTACAACAATCACCACTTTAGCGGCAATTCTGAGAACTATTTAAATTGAAAATGTCAATGTTAATGCATAAAACAAGAAGAAGCACTTAATATATCTTACTTGGTATGATAAGGAATGACCAGATACTTTGTTGCTGATGTGAATCCACTTGTCAGACACTGTGACAATGTGTTATTATTCTCCTTGAAGGCCTGGAGCAGAAAGTTACTCAGCACCAACAACTCGTTTAATGAATCTCTTGCAATGTCAAATTGCAAGAGTGTCAGCCCGGACTCTATCACAGGATCACTGATAGAAGCTCGTCTGTCTTTGAGATCCAGGCAATCTAGAACTCTAAAATTAATACTAAAATCAAGTTCTTCTAGTCTAAAACAAAAAGGAGTACCAATTGTATCTATAGCATCCAATATGTCTTTCTCAAATTTAAGATAATCATCCGAATCTATATATGTATAAAAATTGGGAGGAGGAGGAGGAGGAGGTGGAAGTGTAGTATCTACAGCGATTATAGGAGTATCCAAAACAGAGGTAGCTATAATTACAGCATTATCAACATCAGCATTATCTACAATGGATTCTGGGATAGGCTTCACTTTCTTAGGAGCACGCCTGGGGGCTGTCTGCTTCCTAGGATGCTTCGTAGGAAGATGAGCCCTATCTACAGGAGTTGGTCTAGGAGCAACAGGCTGAGATACATGTAACCTACAGTACCTATCCCTCATTCTCATCAGAAGCTGAAAATCCTTGGGCATTATGGTAACCCTCTTGGTATGGATGGCAAGCAAAAACGAATCCTCAAAAAAAAGGCTAATATAATCTTCAGCAGCCTCCAGAAGGCACTGAAGAGCACTCGGTGTGAATCTAATGTGTTGTCCGAGATCATTTCTTGTTATGTTCTGGACAACACGGTAGAATGGAGCTCTTGGGATCAACAAAGATGTTGACCTCTGATACTTGCGTATCTCAGAGAGCCACCTGCTGCGGTTGTCCGTTCTAGGTCTAGCAGGTGGTGTGATGGCAACCGCAGGAGATGAGGATGAGCCAGGAGAGAAGAAGTCTCTCCTTGTCTGCTTTCTCCTATCCATGGGCGTGAACTATGTGATAGCGGACTTGTGCGTGAAGATTAGGATGAGAAGGAAGGAATGATAAAGGACTCGCCGAAGACTGCTATGTATGGACAAAATGTACGGTTGATCGGACCTATGCAAGCCGAATATCAAAGAAAACGATTAGATTTGAGAAAAGACGCACAAGTGCGATATGGGGTGACACGTAGGAAGACGTATCGAACCTGTGCGCATGAAAGGTAGTAGGAGGAATTTTGATTGTGAAGGGCGCGCACAAATGCGATATGCGGAGCGAAAAAAAAAAAAGTGAAAAAAATTCATCGAAATTTGTGATTTTATATCGGGGTTCGCACGTGCAAAAGAACGTCCTGTCACACGTGTGGTAGTTGTACGGACAAATGCGAGAGCGACATGTGTCACCCTGTCACACTACACGTGTGGGATTTGTACGATCGAATGCGGGAGCGACACATGTTTATGAGCAATCGAATGAACACGCGACACGTGTTTAGGTGTCATTTCACACGTGTGTAGGTGTCATCTCACACGTGCATGCGCCTGTTGTCGAATTGGAAGTAGACACGTGTCATAAGTCCGTTGACCACATGTGCAAAACTTTAGTATAAATGGCACGGAAACCGAATAATTTTTTACCTTTTGCATTCTCAAAATTCGTGACATATCATTTTTGTGCGCGCTCATTGCTATCCGTTTGCTTGCAAGTATACCTACTCGTGCACAAGTGCGATATTTTGTATCTGTCTGCCGTACATATCCATCTTCTGCGCCATTTTGATAGTTAGTTTTGGTTCAGTTCTCCCGCGCGCACAAGTGCGATATTCACACTACTGTCATGGCCTCTTCCTCATCATCCTCACGAGAATCAGGCTTGAGTTCATTTCTGAGTGAATTTGGGATTACTGAAAATCTGGACTACTTCCACAGCCTATTCAGGCCATATCTACATGTTTTCAGGACTACACAACCAAATTCTGACGTATTTTATGAACATTATGTCAGATTCAGAGATATACTTAGCAAGCCTATTTTCTCCATAGGTCAACTCCAGTACATGCATTATACTGATCTTGTTCATTTCTTCCCAACTTTTAGACATAGATTGGATAGAATGTTCACCAAATTGTTTGATCTTTTCAAAAGTAGTTCTATGTGTCTGTATTGCAACAAGAAATGTCGACTGGTTGAATATCAGAGTGGTTTTGTACTTTTTCTTTTAGTTCAGATCCCAGATGATGATGAGTTTCCTGTTGCTGACCCTCCTTTTGCACCCTCCTCTGTTCAGTCAGCCATTAAGGATATCAGTCACTTTCTTATCGACACTCCTGATAAAGAAAGTGACTTCATTGATTTAAATACTGATGTTCTCCGGGATTCTTTCATTGGCCAAAATACATCTGATGATGAATCCAAATCTATGGAGGATTCCAAATGTCTTTTCAATTTGCATGTATATTATATTAATGACGATGTATATTTTACTACTGCTGATTTATGTAAATTTTTTGACTATCGTGAGGACGAGGTTCTATGTTTATTATCCGGCACAATTTCCGAATTCTCCGACTTTGTAGATTTTGAGATAGATGACCTTGTTGCTGGTATTAAGTTTGATGATGAGGAGGGTCTTATGACCGGTGAAGAATGCCTGAATAAGACTTTATCAAATATAGCTGAGGATGCGTGAGACAGACCATCCGATGAAGAATTCACTGCATTTCAATCCCAGATGGGCTTCCCTCGTCCATCATTGATGCATTTCACTGATGATTCCACTTCAGTACGTGGTCATTATATTGATCATCCTGATCTGGTTGCTACTGATGATGAAGAATGTGTAAGTGTTTAATCTTCCTTGCATTTGAATGCTTTCAATCACTGAATGTGTTTTTGCTAACATATTTCCTATTGCAGGATGCTCTCATAATAGATGATTTTGTTGTGAGACGAGCAGCACGCATCCTCGTTCCAGAGGGACAGTGGACTAGGCCACTATCT
Organism: Diphasiastrum complanatum; assembly: GCA_029204225.1. Lineage (NCBI taxonomy): Eukaryota > Viridiplantae > Streptophyta > Lycopodiopsida > Lycopodiales > Lycopodiaceae > Diphasiastrum > Diphasiastrum complanatum. Next base: position 45,094,104 of record CM055094.1, on the reverse strand, counting down.
TCGGCATTTCTTGAAGAGTGAGATCTGTATTGCTCATTCCAAGCTGAGCCCAATCGGGGAGAGTCTTATAATGGCAGTTAAAGGTTTATCATTTTATTTAGGAGGACATAAATTTGTTAAGACAAATAAGATCATTTTTGTCAAAAGATCTTATGTTTTGAACATTTTAGGCTTTACTGATGGGAATGTTCCTTTAAGCAACTCCCATTATTCATTGTATTCCACTTATATCGAGCTTAGTAGAAGTAAGGATAAATCACATCTATTAGATGCATACGCTAGTAGAGAATTTCTTCATGACAATACTACCATAGAATCTGATACAAGATCTGATGATGATTAGTTGACATTTTGTATAATACAATCAATACATTTACATTGGGTATTGCTCCTCTCTTGTTCAATGAATTTGCAAAGCAATTCTGAACATGTCATGATGATCTTCTACTCAGCAATGATGATCTTCTACTCAGCAATCATCTAATTTTCTCTTCCTGTATGAACTTGCATGCTTTCTATACTTGTTGTATTGTGTGGACTTTGTTATATGTCGAATCTGAACTCTGCGGTAGAACCACTGAAACAATTGACAAATGCAGTTTCGTTTTTCATTGGTTCCTCCATGTTGTGTATTTTGATGAAATGTTGCTCATGCTTGCCAGTGTGACTTCTCCATCCCTTGTGATGACCATACACTCAAGCTTCCATATGCATTTGCAAAAAATGTTGTATGATCTCTTAGTATGTGCTGCATATGTCAAAATCATAATGTTAGTCTTATGTTTGGATCTAAATATATATGAAAATTTGAAAGCATTTTGAAAATTTTATACTAACCATGTAATGAGTGATGTGATCTTCTCTCCATGCTTTTGATATTGCATTAACAAACTCGACACAAGTCCTTTGGACAACTTTCTTATCAATGTCAATGTATTTTTCTTCTCTTAAAATAGCAATCATAATATCAAGCTTTTTCCATACATCAACTTTTAGTACTCTGACTTTGCCGTCTTTCTCGAAGTCTTGAGTGGACTGAGTGTTGAATATCAGAAGCCTTACTAGTATGATTCGATAGAAAACGACGTGCTTTTGCTCCTCCTATGCTTGGCTTAGTTGGCATGTTCCCATTCTTTCCTAAAAGCTTTTCATCTTTTTGAATTTTGACATGTCCTTTATGGAGTCCTGCTTTTGATAAAACATCTTCTAATTGAGAGATAGCTTCCTTTGCTAATGATGCTGGCTTAGTATTCCAAGCAAAAACTATATGAAGATAAATGATCTTTTCTATTAATCTAACTTCTGTATGAAGAGTGCAAACATGCACATTTTTTAGGGGGATAGACAACACAGACTTCCAGTTTGGATCTGCATATTCTCTAGTAATTCTTGTACTCCTAGTTACATCTTTTGCCATTTTCATGTAGTACAAACAAGGGTGTTTTGATGTAGCACTATGAGAGATATTATACATACATTTCAATGTTTTCAAATCACCTACTAAGTGTGAAGGATTTCAGATCATTCAAGATCCAATCCAAGTCCCAAATCTTTGGTTACAATAAGGAGCAAACCAACAATCCTGCCAATGTAGAAAAATCAGCATCTATATACAAAATGAGATGCAAACTCTAAGAGATATTGATCAAACATGAACCAAAACATAAAATATGTCTTCTGTCCGTACAATTACAGTACCCTACTGTATTTCACACATGTGAAACCGAAAATAGCAATAAATGATCATTCTACACATAGAATTGCAAGATAACACCAAGATAGTGCACCAATGAGTAGTAGAACCCAAAAGAACCATGTATAAGCATGAAATGAGATAGAGAAGAGAGAATATGTGTCTCTCCACGAGTTACATCCTTTTATAGAGTTTCCAAACCCTACTTGGCCACTTGGCTTTCCCTCCAAAATGTAAACCCTACTATTTTTTGGTTTAGATGCAATGTACCCAAAGTTCAAATTTGAATCTCTCTCAAACTCGACTACCAACTTTCTCACACTTTCCAAAAGTTTTTATTGAATGTATTTTAAACTAATATAACTTCAAAAAGTTTGTCTCTAAGTCTAAAATGAGTTTTGGCCTATTATTGACAATTAACCAAAATATGAATAAACTAGACTAAACTAGTTGAAATCTCTCACACTCCCTCTTCAACTAGTTTTGGCATAGTTTTGACAATAGAAATTTGATCCAACTTTAGAATGATCTCCATCCTAAGTATAGATCTCCTTTCTAAGGTTCTAAAGTATCTTTCATAATTGATATAGAGAATAGTGTCCAAATTGAATGCTTCACTATTTCTTACATCAATTTTACACATCAAGATATAACTAGAACATGAAGAACCAAATAGAATGTGAATGAAATGATTCCTCCATGTTTCAAACTTTGAACTCTCTGGAAAATTATAGCAATCAAACAATAAATGTGAGTGATGACCATTTGCTTGCTTGTCTCCTCCAACTTTGTCCTTTCTTGATATGTCTCCACCATAAAACTCCATGAATGAGCCTTCATCTCCATCTTGCCACAAGATATCATCAACACTTGATGACTTGGCCATGAATGAGTGACATAATGAACCTCCAATATCTTCATTTCCATCAGCAAAACCAGCCAAGAATGCTAGTACAACTCCAACAATAAGATATTGCAAGACAATGTAGCTAGTTTGTCCATATCTTGACAATTTGCACACATCCACATGAAATAGCTCAAACATGAGATAGAACAAGTAAAGTAAACTTGAACAACACTTCCTTGCTGGTCCTTTGACCTTACTTGAGTCTTCAATAAGCTGCAAAAACAGATCCATAACATCTTTGCCAATTACCTCTCCTTTGATGCTCTTGACTAGCTCCAAATTGTCACCTTTCCTTTTGTGTTGTTGAAGCCCTTTGAGGCCAACCTCTTGATCTTCCTCTTGATCATCAAAGTCATTGAACAAACTTTGTTTTCCAGATCCATTACTTTCTTTTTCAGTATGAAAACCATGAGAACCAATATCCACTTGCATAGCATCGTCTACACAAGAAAATTCTCCAAAACATGTGAGTAAGGCAAAATGAGTCGCTTCCACTTGTTTACCTTTCTCTTGGTCATCAAAGATATCAAAGATATGAATATATTCAGACCCAAACCTCTGGAAATACTCCTCTCAAATATATGATCTAGATCCAACAAGATCTCATCAATGCTTGATCTCGATCTTCCACAAAGGTTAGTGAAAACAATGTCACCATCATAAATCAAAAGATAGATTCCAAACTTTCCATCCAACATGAAGTAGAGTAGGTGAAGATGAGTATCAAACCTAAGAAATCCAGCTCTCTTGAGTCCATAACAAACCTCAATAAGCTCACCAATGAGATCTCCCTTGCTTGAAGAAATTGCCTCTCGATTTGCTCCATGTAGTCTTCTCCAACCAACCTTTTGCCATCTCGATCATAAGTGATCAATTCACAATCATAGAATCCTTTGAGTTGATGAAGAGATGTGAGATCCATGCCTTGTATCTTTCCAAGAACCAATCTTTCATTGCTCTTTCCTTCATGAGACTCCCTCTTAATGATCGCATCATAAGAAGTAGAAACCTCAAAAACATTAGAAGCCATGAAAAAAATGATTAGTACCTTCAACATAAGAATGATTGAAGTACTCTCTTTTTAAAAACAAGAACTTCTACTCAATTTTTTAGGTAATGACTCATATGATTCATTCAAAGTACATCCTACTTTGAACTCTTCACATGCTTCTCTTCTTGACTTGTGACTATCTTCCTCACCAAGTCTCTTGATAGAACCATTTGATCTACTCTCTTTATGAAGACATGTGACTCCACTTGCTGGAAAAATGACTTTCTTGGAATCATAACAAAAGAATGTAGAAGAACCACCTCCTTCATGCATGTACCTAGCAACATCCTTTTCCATATGATCAAAGAAATCATTAACAACAATCTTTTCCAAGGAAGAAACTTCACCTCCATTGATGAAGTTAGCTCTTTCCTTACCTTTTGCATGCTTGCACTTGCCATGAAGAACCGAAACACCATCATTATCCTCAAGACTAGCCAAGTTAGCACAAAGATGAACATCTCCAAGAAGCATATTAGATCTTGACCTAGATCTAGCATAAGGAAGCTTGTTAGACTTTGCATAAGATCCACCAATCTTATTGATGCTAAAAGGTAACTTTGGAAAGTTGAGACCAATCTCCTTTTCCATTCCATCCTTTTTGTTAGCCATAACAAAAGCATCAAGCTTGAAAAGTCTACCTTGTTTATTGCCCCTAGCAACCAAGATTTCTTCCTTTGTAATGAAGCAAGCATCACCACCAAACTTTACCATGTATCCTTTCTCTATCATTTGACCAACACTTAGCAAATTCTTTGAAAGTGAAGGAATGTAAAGAACACCATCAAGTCTTGCTTTCCTATTAGTAGAGAGACAAATAGAAATTGAACCAATACCTTCAATCACGCACTCACCACCATTGGCCATGTGAATTGCTTTCTTGGCTCCATCATAAGTGACCAAAGAAGTAAAGAACTCCTTGTGACTAGTCATGTGTGAACTAGCTCCACTATCAATCCACCATGAATCTTTGTCACCTTCACTTGATATTGGACTTGAAGAACACATCAAAAGAGAATCACCACCACCTAGATCCTCATCATTAGTAGTAAAGTTGATTTGCTTGCTACCTTCATCTCTTTGCTTCTTCAAACATTCATTTGCAAAATGCCCTTTGATTCCACAATAAAAGCATTTCAACTTAGACTTATCTTTCTTTTTGCCAAAAGAAGAAGTCTCACCTTGATCTGGCCCTTTAGACCACTTGCCTTTGCCTTTGCCTTTGCCCTTGAACTTGCCTTTGATGAACATAGCATCCTCTTCATAATGAGATGTCGATGTAGATCCACCTCCTCTTGATTGAAGCCTATACTCCTCATTCACCAAGATCTCTTGCAAATCCACAATACTTGGCAAAGTCTTTTGAATAGCAAAACTTTGAACAAGATTAGCATGATCATCCAACAAGCCATTAAGCATAACTTGAACAAGCTCCACCTCCTTAATGCTTTCATCAATACATGCTAACTCATCATTGATTGCCTTAATCCCAAAACAAAAGCATGAGTACTCTCTTCCTTCTTTTGCAAAATTTGAAAGATTTGCCTCCTAAGAGTAAGCACTCTTGATGTAGACTTGGATTCATAAAGCTTCTTCAAAGCTTCCCAAGCCTCCAAAGATGATGTGCACTTACCAACTTCCTTGAGAAGTTCATTGGTAACATTCATCTTAATCATGTGTAGAGCTTTCTTTGCTCTCTTGTCGTACCTCACTTGATCTTGAGGTGCTTGAGGCCTCTCCTCCACACCTGCAACAATCTCCATCAACTCATTCATCTCCAATAAGGACTCCATCCTCACCTTCCAAGTAGAATAGTTGATTGAGGTAAGCCTATCATTGCTCTCCAACATAAAGGCTCCACTTGTAGCCATGTTAAAGTGACCTGATCTTCTTCTTTCAACATGTTCCAATGCACAAAGCACTCTCTTGAATGTCAACAAATGAACTCAAGAAGAAATCACAAAGATATGGAACTTCTCAAATCTCTTCTAACACTTCTACCTAGAAAATCAACACATAGAATAGTGAGATCTTGATCAACCTATGATCTATCCTCAATCTAAGGATTCTTGCCACTTTCTAAGATTGAAACACACTCAAATGAAGTTCAGTAACCTCACAAACTAGATATCCAATCAAAATTAGAGTTTTGACAAAATCACAAAAAATTGAATATCTCAAATTCTACATGCAATTTCTAGAAACTTGGTATATCTTCTTGTAGAATCCAATGAGACCTTCCTAATGCACCAAAAATCATCTAATTCCAGTAAACCAAGTGTGAAATCGGAATTGATCAAGTATCTAACCCTATATTGAGTTTTGACCTACAAAAGATCAATTCTACACATGCAAAAATGCTGATTTTTGAGTAGAGATCAATCTAGCATGCTCTAGCATTGGTAACTCCTCCAAATCTTTGCTAAAGATGGCTGATCCTTTCATAACCTGAAACACAAGAGCTCTGATACCATGTGAAGGATTTCAGATCATTCAAGATCCAATCCAAGTCCCAAATCTTTGGTTACAATAAGGAGCAAACCAACAATCCTGCCAATGTAGAAAAATCAGCATCTACATACAAAATGAGATACAAACTCTAAGAGATACTGATCAAACATGAACCAAAACGTAAAATATGTTTGATGTTTGTACAATTACAGTACCCTACTATATTTCACACGTGTGGAACCGAAAATAACAATAAATGATCATTCTACACATTGTATTGCAAGATAACACCAAGATAGTGCACCAATGAGTAGTAGAACCCAAAAGAACCATGTATAAGCATGAAATGAGATAGAGAAGAGAGAAGATGTGTCTCTCCACGAGTTACATACTTTTATAGAGTTTCCAAACCCTATTTGGCCACTTGGCTTTCCCTCCAAAATGTAAACCCTACTATTTCTGTGTCTAGATTCAATGTACCTAAAGTTCAAATTTGAATCTCTCTCAAACTCGACTACCAACTTTCCCACACTTTCCAAAAGTGTTTATTGAATGTTTTTTAAAGTAATATAACATCAAAAAGTTTGTCTCTAAGTCTAAAATGAGTTTTGGCCTCTTATTGACAATTAACCAAAATATGAATAAACTAGACTAAACTAGTTGAAATCTCTCACACTAAGTGCCATTCAACATTGAAGTCTCCAACTCCTGGAACATTGAGAAATCCTCCATCCATATGGTCCTTGATGATCCTAGGATAAGATGTCCTTGAGAATATCCATGATAATATATCATGATCCTCTTTCAGCACCTGTCCAAAGAATTAATCATACTTAGTTTACAATGTATTAATACTATTCAATGAATGTAATGTAATAATGAGCCTATTTACCTGAAACGCTGCCAACCACCATATATCATTTTCTGACTGGACACTGAATTTGAAATCTTCTTGGTTCTCTGTTTGGGATAGAGCACCATTCATGAGAGTTATACTAACCCTTTTCATCTTCTGCCTTTTCACAATTTCTGACTCATCTAACTTAAGTACTATGATTATTTTGCCATTCACCTTTTCATAGGTTATATCATAGAATGTGACGATGTATCTCAGCAAGTAATTTAGATCAAAAAATAGATTGCTTGATGAATTATAGAATATCGATCTTCCATCAGTTTCATACACCTCCTCAATATGAAATGGAGTTCCAGTGATATTATGCATACCTATGTTTAATGTATCCCTCTCTTTCTTCAAGTGGTATGTCCTAGGGATTGGGACTTTTCTAATTTGAACTTGCTTAAAAGCTTCTCTAATTAGTTTAAATATTGTTGCATATACTTCCCTACTAATACTTGCAAAATCACAAGCACCCTGAACTATAGTCTTATCTAAAATATTTTGAATGTCCACCATCAAAGACTCTGCTATTTTACACTTTACATTTGAAATCCTACTGTTCATCATGATATGCTCAGTGGATTTGCAAGTCAATATTGTGCCCAATGACATTCCTAGTGAAGCATTGTCTTTAATATTCCGAGGAGCTACTAATGCAGATCTGCAAAAAAAACAGATAGTTAACAGAATATCACCATAGCTGAAATTAAATCCAAATGTCATAGAAAAACTTACAAAATTTAAAATATGCTTACTTGAATGCACGGGTCCTTCTATTTCGATAACCTCCTTTTGAAAGCGTTTGAATATCCTTGCAACTTTGTTGCTTTCGCTTCTTACTTTCAGCCTTCTTCTTTACCAAATTCACATCCTTCAGTAATTGTAAGTTTTCAATACGAATAGACTGTAAGACTGATTGCATTTGCTCTAGTTTTGATTTGATATTGATTGCTATCTTCTGTAATGATTTATTATTATTTTTAAGTTGTTCATTTTCTTCTAACGTCTTTTGGAGATGACAATCTCTATTCTGACAATAAGAACTCACCTTCTAAAAAGTGAACTTTATTCATATAAAGTTGTTTTCCATGGTTTTGCAATCTTTCACAATATCCTAGTAATCCAGTATGCCCATTGCATATCCATGTAACTAAATGAGTTATTGAAGAGAATGTGGGATGTGTCAAAGTGCTTGGATCTTGTGGATATAATGTTCCATCTGTTCACAAATCAACGTTTTTCTTTCCTTCTGTCCTATAACGAGAACGATCTTCAACAGATATTTGAACTCCTTTGCCTCCTCTTCTCTGCAAAGGTGCCAAATCAACAGGGATATCCACATGTAGATGATATAATGTCATCATCGAAAAAATAATAGAGTAATCAGTTGCATCAAAGTACTATGACCAGATTCTATGAAGCAAAACAAAATACTCATCTTTGATTATATTATATACTATGTACGATCAATCCAATCTCCATGCTTGTATGCTTGATTCAAATTTGGAAATGCCGCTCATTTTTTCATTCCAATAGGTAGTTGGCGCTCATATTTCCATTCTCGTGGAAGGAATGCATATGTAAACATTTTGCAATTTTTTCTGATTTGAATTTGGGGATGGCGGTCATATTCTAGATCCAGTGAAAATATTGCCCTTTTCGTAACCAATGGAGGGAATAATTTTGAATTTAGTCAAGTTATATTGCGAACTGTTAACAGTTCTTAACTGTGACTATAGACACTGTGGTTAGATCATTGGGAGTTGGGGAGGCCTTGGGAGTGGTGTGGGCAAGCAAATAAACAATATTGTTTTATTTATTTTGATATTTTTTTATATCCTACATGGCATTCCTTAAAGGATCTTTTTGATATTGAGAACTCCTCTAATGGAGCTCCTGAACCTGAAGGGAGAAGCCTTGAAGATCGCAAGGGAGTCATCCTTCGAGCCAAAGCGAAGGAGGAAGCAATTATTCCCTAAAGAATCCAGGTTAATGAAGAGCTTAATCCGCGGAATAATGAACTAGCAAATAAAAGCTCTAACGGAAGACTGATCCAAAGAAGGAGTACCAAAGAAGAGGACGTCTGAAGACTCAAAAAGAGAGGATTGAGAAACTTTAAGAGCATTGAGGTCAGGGAGAACAGAGAGAGTGAGGTTGCCATCAGAGGAAATACGATATTCTTCCGAAACCTGAACCTTCTTCAATGGAGCCCATTTATCAGCCAAGGCAACAGAAGTCGAAGACACATGATTATTCTTAAGGGCCTCAATGAAGCTGGTGGGAGGGTTGGGAGAAGACGGAAGAGGAAGCAGCCCCCTGGGATTTAGGGGCAGGTTATTAGGTGCACTGACAAAAGGAGGGATATCAAGGGACCTCAGAGAGGGAGTACAAGGATTCGGGGAGCTTTTGAACGAGGGAAAGGAAGTAGTCAGTTGTTTCTTAAAAAGAGGACAGTTCTGATGCCTGTAATCCATGAAAGGACAATGAACCAGAAAGTCACAAGGAAAAGCTCATAGCAGGTCAGCAAGATGGACCAGAGCAGAAAGGGGCACAAAAAGAGCAGCAAGATGGACCAGAGCAGAAAGGGGCACAGAAACCAAGAAAAAGGAGAGAGCACGGGAGCCAAAGGCAGGTGTGTTGAAAAACACACAGCAGCAGACAAAGAGTGGAGAGAGGGGACAACGACTAGCAAAAGGGCAGAACCGAGGAAGAGTGTTGAAAAACACAATAAAGATTAAAAAACCTAACAAACAAAAGGCACAAACCAGGGCAGAACCAACAGTCACTTTCCCATGAGGAACCAAAGATCTCAGGGATGAAGACCAAACAAAAGAAGAATCAAGGACTTTTTCTACCAAGACAAGCGGGCACAAGACCCAGACTGTTAAGTTGAGATTAACAAAATGGTCAGAACAGGTCTTGCTATCTCGAAGCTCTTCCAAAGGAGATATGAAAAGGGTTCGAACAGGTCCAAGCTTCAGCTTGCCGCTAGCTCTTGTAGGATCAAAAGCCTCTCTTCGCCGCTCCTCCGCTCCTCCTCTTTGCATTTATAAGATGCTCAACATTTTTGAGTTAAAGGATTTACAAGGAATGATTTTTCAAAAGCAGACATCCATTGAAAGAGGTAAGATATCAAAGGGAAACTTGGGGCAGGCTTGGGGAGGCTTTTTGCCTTTTAAGTTTGAAAGTAGAATCCTAGACTCTAGAGTAGATGTTTGAGGTGCATATAGCATGCATGAATCATGATGCATGGGTCTTGGAGCTTGGTCAAAAACTATACATTGTTATCACGGCCGGCCGGGGCCCGGGGAAGTTGTTATTCGTACAATGTAGATGGTAGGATAGGTGCAGGTGAAGTACGTTGGAAAGGGTGGTGGCCGCTGGCATCATGATGCATGGCACGGCAATGGGCAACGGCCGGGCCGGGCACCCGGGGTCCCGGCATCCTGACATTGCATTTGTATTTATCATGCGCTGGTGCCGCGGTGCGCCGTGCGTGAAGTGCAAGTCGTAAGTTGGAGCCGCCACCTATCCATCTCCGTTGTCTCTCTGTCTGCCACGGCCAACAGCATAATGGCCGCCCCTGCTGACCCGCGCTTCGTGCTTTATCATTTACAAATTGCGGTGACGGTGGAATCGTGGATACCACAGGCATTTCAAATTTCAAATCGGGAACAGTGGAAGCTGGAAGTGCTTGGAACATCGTCAGAGTATAAGAATAGAATAGATCTAATTATTTGAAATCTATATCGTAAAAAGCTTGACGACTTTTTATATAAGCATTAAAAATCTTTTGTGAGTATTGTCTTCGATAAATCAAAAACTCTTAGAAAATGTTTTCAGGATAGCTTAAAAAAAGTTTCTTGAGTGATGCCTTGACACTTGGTAATCCGATATGCCACTCCAACGGCACAGCACGTGCTCAAGAATCCTCCCCAAGTTTTCTTTCAATAATTTACATCCCTCAAGATGCTGACTTTTAAAATATGATGCCTATTACAACCTTGAACTCAAAATGGTGCCTTTCTGAAAAATAAAATCTATTATAATCTGCTAGATTGTAATCAACATAATTAGAAACATATAAAATTTTCAAAGATTGTTAACATCCCGCTAGTTTCTTAAGCTCGCTTCAACAATAAATTTTATGATGCATCTTGGCTTATTGAACTTGCAAAAAATTGAACACACACACAACATATAACTTTCAAGTTTCAACTTTTATGACTTTCAAGTTGTATGTGGTTTCCTAAGTTATTGTGATGAATCCTATGTATTCCAAAGCAAAAAGTTAAAATCTTATATATTTTTTGCTAGCCATGTAAATTCTTGCAAAACAAAAGATGCATTGATTTTTGCCGTCAACATCCTGCAAAATATCTAAACTATATAAGAGAAGTTGCCAATTTCATTTCTAAATTGTGTCGATTTCCATGAGCATTGGCCCAACATCAGTGACTTGGAAATTCAAACTTCTCCAAGTACAAAATTGAAATTGGAATCGATGGTTAGTTTGAAGTTCGATGTGGATCATGAATCTCATGATCCACGATCCATGATTCATGAGATATGTGATATTATGTATCAAGTCAATAAATCACAGCCTACAAATGATTCAGTCACAACCTATAGGTGATTCAGATTCCAAAACCTCTTGTGAATTTTCTGGCAATTGTCACTTGTGTTAGATTGGATTCTTGAGAATCTGGAGCTTTGTGATACACTGCTAATATTTGTTAAATATACCTACCTTTTGTCATCACATTTAGATATGGGAAAAACGGATCCAACCACTAGCATGTAGGCGTAGACTATTTTGATGCCCTCCTACAAGTGTCATCTTCTAAATTCTTTACCTTCTAAACTAGCGATGTGAGTCCACAAGTCTGCGGACGGGGGGGCGTTTTGGTTGGGTGTTGTAAAGCTGACTCAGGTGCACCCAGTGTGCCCTATAAGACTCTAAGGGGTGACGCTCCCTAAGGTCCCAAAGCAAGTTAGAACGTCAAGGACTGAGCCTCCGACCTGTGGTGAGCCAGTCAAGTAATCACAAGTCATGAGCTAGCTCTGGAGCTCGAGTCATGGCCTAGTCAGGAAGCAAATTGATTCTGCCGCCGGGACAGCTCCCGGGAGCCATGTCCAGGAGCCAGACTGATTCTGCCAGGCTTGTCAGGCTTAATTAACAAAATAAAAACTAAGTCCTAATAAGCGTGCTTTACCAGAAAGCACTATGTTTCAAAACAGAGGGGGTGCGCTGAATCACAGCAAAACTATAGGGGGAGTCCGGCAGACAGAAACTTGGGCAGCTCAACCAGCGCCAGGAATCCAATTGCCAGGTCTCAGCTCCCTCTACCAGCACAAGCCAGGCACAATGCCCAGCACGTGTTGGTGGCCCCGAGACCGGTCAGTCTATGTATGAATGTAACCTCTTCCAAATCTAATAAAGTTGATCTTTGGGGATGATTACCATTTCGGTTTCGCCTCCGGGACTGGTCCAAGTGGAACGACCCTTACTACAACCTTTTTGCGTCGTCGGCGCCTAAGGGTCCACGTCATCGACGTGTGGCTTGCCGCTATGCCAATTGGTCATTTTGGCGACCACTATGCCTTGCGTTTCATGTGTGGCTTGTCTTTGCCTTTGGTTACCTTTTGGGGACGGATTCTGAGTTGGCTTTCGGGTTGGTTGGGATTCCAGTTTTCTTAAGTCTGAATGGTTAAGCTTGTCATGTTTCTGAGTTGGCTTTTACGTAAGTGCATGATGGATGAATGTTAGACTTAAGCACGTGTTGGGAAAACCGCTCAAGTCCCAGCGCCCTTTGAGGCGCCGACACAACATGTGGTATCAGAGCCGACTAGCCGGTCAGCTACGGAAGTCTCACAAGGATGGCCACGTTTTGAGATTTGTCAGGACCGTTGCGCAAGGTGCTGCCCACAGTGTAAGCACGAGTGCGTCCACGGTCGAGGTGGTCGGCAGAACGGGGGACTTGATGAGGCAATGTGCTGCCCTTGAGGTGTAAGCACGGTCAATTCTCGCGGTTCAGGCCTGGCATCATCTGCACGTAGGACAGATGAGCCAATGTGCTGCCATTAGGTTGGTGAAAGCACGGTCTGTGCCTTGTGGGTTGCGGGGTGACATATTCAAACTGTACAAGTTAACCATTGATACAGAGATGCTACTCGAATTCGGGTGTAAAGCACGGGTGGTTAGCTTCCGGTGCGGGATAGCTTCCGATCGTTTAGCTATAAGGGCTATCGACCAAAAAGTGGTGGGGCGTGACTGAGGCAATGTGCCGCTTAATGGTGAAAGCACGGATGGTTGGATGGATGTTTCCCCGTGGGCTAATTCTGTGATAGATTTGTGTGGGCGCGGCTAGGCAAAGGTCCTACGTCCGGTCTCAAGGGGAATGTGGCTTGAGAGGGATCCTCTGTGTTTGCTTTGGTTGGTATGTTTGTTTGTGGTGTGCTTGTTTGGACCTGAATAACCCTTGGTTGCTTAACTTTTTCCAGGTGATCTGATCTAGTTGGGAGTTGAAGGAGGAGTTTACATTTGTGGGTGGACGACATACAAGTATGGAAAGGAGCTTCCATGGGGCAACCCCCAAGATTGGTTCAAGATTATTATTCCTATCCGGAAAGATCATGGGGAGAAAGTCAGATTTCATGATCGACTCCAGAGCTTTACATAACTATATTTCAAGGAGCGTAGTGGAACAGTTCAGCTTGCCGACCAGAAATGTAACATCAACGCTCAAGGTAGAAACAGCAAAGGGAGCATTGGACGCAGACAAAGCAACATTGAACATCCCGATGCAAATTGGGAGATGGAAGGCTAAACTTAGCTTTTCGATTTTAGAGATGGATGTCTTTGATGTAATTTTGGGCCTTCCCTGGCTAAATGAACATTGTATTGCAGTTTTGGGTAGGAGCTCAAACTTGGTTATCTTGGATTACAAGCGACAGATCTGAATAACAAAAGCTCTGCCTGGAAGGAACGCTAAGGGCACCGATATTGAACAAAATCTGGTTGCTGCATCTGTGATTAAAAGCATGGCGAAAGGGAAAAGGTCAAAGTGCTTTCTTTGTATCTGCAGAGAGGTTCCAGAAGGGAAAAATGCACAACAGAAAAACTTGCCAAAGGAGGTGGCAGATTTGCTAGAGAAATTTAGCGATGTGTTTCCGGAAGAACTCCCAGCTAAGTTACCTCCTCGAAGACCAGTGGACCATAAGATTGAGTTGGTACCAGGAACAGAACCAACTTCACAAGCACCCTATAGGATGTCCCAAGAAGAGTTGGTGGAACTGAAACAACAACTTGGTGAATTGATAGACAAAGGATTCATAAGACCCAGTGCTTCGCCTTTTAGAGCCCCAGTGTTATTCGTGGAAAAGGCTGACAAGACACTGTGGATGTGTGTGGATTACCTCATGCTCAACAAAGGTACCATCAAGAACAAGTATTCCATGCCTAGAATTGATGACCTATTCGACCAGCTCAAACATGCCAGATATTTTAGCCAAATAGATCTCAGATCTGGATATCACCAAATTCGAATAGCTAAAGGCGATGAGCACAAAACGGCTTTTCGAACACAGTATGGGAGCCACGAATTCAGGGTGATGCCGTTCGGTCTAACAAAAGCACTAGTGACTTTTTGCACGTTGATGAACAACATTTTTCAAGACTGCTTAGATGAATTTGTCATTGTGTACATCGACGACATCTTGGTGTTTAGTCGTAGCCTCAAAGATCACATTAAACATTTAAGGATGGTCCTCCAACGACTGAGGAAGAACAGCTTGTTCGCAAAAAGAGAAAAATGTGAATTTGTGGTAGAGGAAGTTGATTTCCTTGGACATGTTATAGGCTACGGACGAATTCGGATGGATCCTAAGAAGATCAAGACTATCTTGGATTGGCTAGCTCCTAAAACTGTTCACGACATCACATCCTTTGTGGGCTTATGTAACTTTTACAAGAGATTCATTGAGACATTTAGCAAAATTGTGGCACCACTGTTGGAGCAGGCCAAAACTCATTTGAAGATGACATGGACACCGGAATGTGAAGCAACGTTCCAAGAACTAAAACGACGGATCACTCAAGAACCCATCCTTGCCTTACCGGACTTTAGCAAACCTTTCGAAATACATATAGACGCGTCGAACTTTGCTATTGGGGCCGTGCTGATGCAAGACGGAAAACCTGTTGCATATTTTTCAAAAGAAATTGAGTGACGTAGAGCGACGATGGCCAACTCATGAAAAAGAAATGGTCGCAGTAGTTCAAGCAGTGGAGCATTCGAGACATTATGTGGCTAAAAACCCTTTAAGGCGTTCACTGATAATGTATCACTCAAGTACTTCTCATCCCAAGGTATGCTCACGCCAAAGCAAATGCGATGGCAAAACTTTCTCTCAAAATTCAATATAGATATTGTACACACGGCGGGAAACAACAATGTGGTGGCAGACACACTAGTTAGCGAAGGACTTAATGATCGAATTCCAACTGGGAAAGCCTCATAAACATTTCACTTGGAAAGATCAAATGGTTGTTTATAAACAACGCAGAGTATATGTCCCAGACAACATCAACCTGAGGAAGAAAGTCTTGCGAGAACATCATGACGTACTAGCCGCCGGACATCCAGGGGTGAATCGCATGCATGAAGTTCTCAAAAGAGGCTTCTATTGGCCAGATATGTGGGCAGACGTTGAATCCTACGTGCAAACATGCCCGATATGTCAACAAGTGAAGGTGGCTCCAGCAGGACTACTCCAACCATTACCGGTACCAGCATACCCATGGGATTCGGTGAGCATGGATTTTATTGTTCAACTACCACGGTGCCAAGGCTTCGACTCAATTTATGTGGTGGTTTACCGCTTTTCAAAGCAAGTTCACCTGGTACCAACTAAAAGTTCAGTGACAGCTGAAGAAATGGCAAGGTTATTTTTCAAATGTGTCTTCAAATACCATGGCCTACCTAGAACGATTATTTCTGACCGAGACACCAAGTTCGTCGAAAAGTTTTGGACTTTTCTATTTCACCTCGTGGGAACTGGACTGAATTTCAGCACTGCATATCACCCTCAAACAGATGGGCAAACGGAACGAGTCAATCGACAAATTGAACAATATTTACGAAATTATGTCTCTTGGGACCAATTCGATTGGGTCAACTACCTGGATATTCTCGAGTTTGCACATAACAACCAAGTGAACAGATCTACTGGACGGGCATCCTTCGAGATAAGCAATGGTCGGCTACCGATTGTTCCAAGCTCTTTTCTTACAGGCGTGCAAGAAACCCCAGTATCCACTGTGGAGAAATTCATCAATGAGTGGCACACAAAGCTGACAGAGGTGAAGTCATTTTTAGAGCAGTCCCAAAGAAGTATGGCAGCTGACGTAAACCCACATCGACGAGAACTGGAATTTGAGGAAGGTGATCAAATGTGGCTGAACACAAAGAACATTGCGTTACCAAAAGGTTTCTCTCATAAGTTCGTTCGACTTTATGCGGGGCCATATTATGTCACCAAGAAGATCAACCCAGTGGCTTACCGATTGGCACTGCCATCCAGCTTGGGTATACACAATGTGTTTCATATCTCATTACTCAAACGGTACAAACCAGATGAGCGATTTGATCGGCAACACGAACTCCGTCACCCACCAACAACACTTGATGATACAAAGAGACAGCTTGTACCAGAACAAATATTGACAGATAGAAAGTGAACTGGCATGCAACGTGAATATCTAGTGAAGTGGCTACGGGCTCCACTCATTGAGACTTCTTGGGAGTACGAAGACAAACTTAAGGAGGGAGGCCCTAAAGTACTGGCAGATTATCTGCAGAAGAATCAACGCAATAGCCGTTTTCCCAAATCGGCACACAAAGCACTACTTGGTGGCATGCCTCCTGCATAAACACTCATGGCCATTTTTGAAGTTCAAGGAACTTTCAGGTATCTTTCTTAAGTTTGTCAATAAATCACTTGCAGCTTTACACAGGTTTTACATAAGTGAACTTTATCTACACTTTTCATGTGCTACTACCAATGTATCTTTTTAGTTCAAAGTTGTTAAGGCCGGTGAATTGAGCCCGTGCCATACGTCCTAGGTCTAGTTTGGCCGTGATGAGGACATCAGCTTATTCAAACGAGGGGAGGATGTTGTAAAGCTGACTCAGGTGCACCCAGTCTGCCCTGTAAGACTCTAAGGGGTGACGTTCCCTAAGGTCCCAGAGCAAGTTAGAACGTCAAGGACTGAGCCTCCGACTTGCGGTGAGCCAGTCAAGTAGTCACAAATCATGAGCTAGCTCTGGAGCTCGAGTCATGGCCTAGTCAGGAAGCAAGTTGATTTTGCCGCCACTGCTCCCAGGACCCATGTCCAGGAGCCAGACTGATTCTGCCAGGCTTAATCAGCAAAATAAAAACTAAGTCCTAAAAAGCGTGCTTTACCAGAAAGCACTATGTTTCAGAACAGAGGGGGTGCGCCGAATCACAATGCAACTATAGGGGGAGTCCGACAGACAGAACCTTGGGCTGCTCAACCAGCGCCAGGAATCCAGTCGCCAGGTCTCAGCTCCCTCTACCAGCACGAGCCAGGCACAATGCCCAGCACGTGTTGGTGGTCCCGAGTGTTGTAAAACTGACTCGGGTGCACCCAACCTGCCCTGTAAGATGTTAAAAATTCACAATTCTAGCTTGACTAGTTTTGGTCATATGACTTGTAAATAGTTAGATGGTCATGATGTGGCTTGTCACACGTGCCAAATAGCATAGGATTCCATTCATAAGGATGTTCTCAAGTAGACCTAAGTGTTAGAACCTTTGTAATGAGTCCAAATTATGCTTAGATACAAGGGAGAAAAAATAGGAGCTATTTTTGGTAATTTTTGCATTGTTGAGGGATCTCCAAGATTCCAACCCTAACTTGGTAGGGATGAAAGATCCACCAAAATTAGCATTAGGGATAGGTTTAGGGCTACTCATACCTGCCCAAAACCGTGATGGATCATGTATATATAGGTGATGATATCTCACCAAAATTAATCAAGCAATTTCATGTTTTTTCTCTCATAATGGTGCAATTGCTCTCTATGTTCATAATTGTTTGAGTACTTGTGATTACTAATAATTATAGGATTGAATGTAGGTCTGGTGTACAGTACTCAGACTGTGGGAGGCCGTACTTTCACACGTGTGAAGCCTTCTTCAAGGATTTGGGCCATTTAGTGAGGTTCAAGCATAGATTTTTGATGGATTTTGATGGTTCAACTTGTGCTAATCTTATGAAATCATAATCTATTGTTTTCCTCATCATTTCAAGTGTTTTAGGATCCTTATTTGCTGTAATTTTTACATGGTATCAGAGCCTAAAGGTTGAAATGAGCTAAATCCTTGGTTTTCATTCAATTTGATCACAATTTTTGATCTAAATCTTGTGTAGATTGGATCTTAGCATCTAGTATTGATTCTAGAACTCAAAGTGAGTCAAATACATTGGAGATTGGTGTTTGTGACTTCATTTGCAGGTGTTTAGGTGTCTAAAACCAGAGGCAAAGTTGAATTCAATTCACATTACCAAGATAGCAAGTTTTGCTTGCTCCAAGCATTGATTTTTAAGCGAGTTTTGGAGGTGATTTCATAGAGGAGGCTTTCTAGCATTCAAGGAGAGGGAATATCAAAGTTTTGGGGACTCTTCAAGGCTGTTCTAAGGTGTAGTAGGCACCTCCTAAAGTGATTTAGGTTCAGTCCAACCATTGCTTGACTTATGCACCAAATTAGATCAATTTTTCATCAATTTTGATCATTTTTTGCTTGTGATTGGATAGTAGATTGTGTTGCATCCTCATTAAGTTCCATTTAGCTCTTTTACAAGTGATTTTGGAAGTATATTAGGTTGCTGAAATTCACTCTTGATAAGATCATTTGGAAGCTTTAATGTTCTTTATAGAAAGAGGGGCAATTCTACTAGTATTGTCTACTTCAATCAAGCAAGTGCATTGTTTCTAGTATTCTATGATTTGATTTTGTTAGAGACCATTCTTAGATCTTTATAGGAAGTCTATCACTGATCTTTTCAGGTCCCTAAGAAGTGGGATAAGATAGACCTTCAATCAAATCAATAGAAGTAACCTTCATTTGTGTCAAGTCCTTGATTAGGAGACTAGATGGCATCTATAAATGCATATCTTTTGGATACTAATGAAAGGCTCAACAAAACTAACTATTCCATATGGAAAGTTAGAATGGAATCTATCATGATCATGCAAGATCTGATGGAAATTGTAAATGGTAAGGAGGGTGAACCTATTCATCCTCAAGAAAAAGCCAAATACATCAAGAGGTGCAATGTTGCACTACATTGCATAAAAATGAATGTTGCAAATGAACTCTTAAGAGAGGTAGGAGATTGCACTTCAGCTCAAGATGCTTGGGAGACTTTGCAAAAGGTCTATGAATCCAAGAACCAAACTAGAATGTTAGCTTTGAAGAATCAAATCTATAGAAGCTATCAAAAGAAAGGAGAGAGTGCACATACTTTTGTCCTAAGAGTAAAGGAATTGAACAAAGAGCTAGCCTTTATAGGTGATCCTATCAAGGATGAAGAGCTTGTTCAACTCATATTGAATGGACTAAGCTTTGAATTTGACAATTTGGTTCAGGGATATGAAATTATGGGTAAGCTACCCATACTTGAAGAACTCCAAGGCACACTCATGGTCGAGGAATCAAGAAGGAGCCAAATGCAAGAGAGGATGGATAGGCTTTCCATCCAAGGTGGAGATGACCAAGCTCTCTTCACCAAAGGCAAAGGCAAGTCCAAAGGCAAAGTATCAACATTCAAGAAGTCTACAAAGCTTGAGGATCAAGAAGGACCCTCAAAGGCATCTCCATAAACCACCAAAGTCAAGAAGGACAAATCAAAGGTGAAGTGCTACTATTGTAGCAAGATGGGGCATTATGCCTCGGAATGCTTCAAGAGAAAGCAAGATCAAAGCCAAGCCAACATGAGCAAAGAGGAGGAGGAGGAGAGTTCACATGAGGACTCTCTCATGAAGCTTGTAAGATTGAAGGAGTTGGTAGCATTCCCCTTTGCTTAGGATCTTCCAAAAAGATCAACATAGAAGGTGTTTTGTACACTCCTACAATAACAAAGAATCTACTAAGTGTTGGCCAAATGGTAGACAATGGTTTCAATGTTGACTTTGCTTCAAATGAATGTTTTATCAAGAAGAAGGGTAAGATAGTGGCTAAGGGCACTAGACTTGGCAAACTTTATAAGTTGGATGCATTTGTGGATACTAATGTTGTCATGTTGGCCGAGAAGAGCAAGATATCTACTTTTACTTTATGGCACAAAAGACTTGGACATGTCAACTCGGGTTCCATGGAGGCTATGCTCAAGGAGGAGTATGCTTTAGGCCTACCAAGGTCTATTGGGAAGGAAGACAAGGTTTGTGAAGCTTGTGCATTATCCAAGGCACATAAGAAGGTGTTTCCTAACTCCATCACAAAGTCATCTCATCCTCTTGAACTCATACACTCGGATGTGCACATTGCTAGCACCAAATCTAATGGAGGTTCATCCATGTTTTTAACCTTCATTGATGACTACTCAAGATATTGTTGGGTGTTCTTACTTTCCTTCAAGTCTCAAGTATTTGATACTTTTGTAAAGTTCAATCATAATCATAGCATCAAGATTCTTAGAAGTGACAATGGTGGAGAATTCATCTCCAATGAGTTCAAGGCCTTTTGTGAGGAGGAAGGGATCAAAAAAGAGACTTCTTGTCCTTACACTCCTCAACAAAATGGAGTTGCTGAAAGAAGGAATAGAACATTATGTGAATGTTCTAAGGCTTTAAGATTAGATGCTTGTTTGCCCAAATCCTTTTGGGATGAGTCTCTTGTATGTGCAAACTACTTGATGAATAGGGTGTCTTGCAAAGCAATTGAAGACAAAAATCTTTATGAGATGTTGTATGGAAAGAAACCCAATCTTAATCACTTGAAAGTTTTTGGGTGTATATGTTATGTGCATGTGCCATTGGAAACAAGAACCAAGGAGGATCCATCTTCCACAAGAGGGATCATGCTTGGATATGCAAGCTCAAGCAAGGGCTACAAAGTCTATCTCCCATCCTTGAACAAATTTGTTGTTTCAAGGGATGTCATCTTTGATGAACATCATATGCATATGCTTGAAGAAGGCTCAAGAGCTCCAACAATCAAGAAGAAGATGGCCGAGGAGCAAGATCTTGGTTTTGAGGAGGAGCTCATGGAGGAGCAAGCACCAAACCCACCTATCACACCAAGGAGATCTTCAAGGGCAAAAGTGGAGCCATCAAGGCTCACATATCAAGGCAAAGGACAGCAAGTTGAGGGTATCTCATCCACTTCTTATGCTTTATCTAGTTTTGAAGAACCGTCTAATGTTGAAGATGCATTGAACTCCAAAGAATGGTATAAAGCTATGTTGGATGAGTATGATGCCTTGATTGAGAATGAAACTTGGTTGCTTGTTGAGAGACCTCAAAGGAATGTAATAGGATGCAAGTGGGTCTTCAAGCTTAAGTTGAATGCAAATGGGAGTGTTAACAAACATAAAGCAAGATTAGTTGCAAAAGGTTATGCTCAAGAGAGAGGGATAGACCATGAGGAAACTTTTGCACCCGTGGCCAAGATGGTCACAATAAGGCTAATCATTGCACTTGCATCACATTTTGGATGGATTCTATGTCAAATGGATCTCTCTAATGCTTTCTTGAATGGTTTTTTGGAAGAGAATATCTATATGGAGCAGCCACAAGGGTTTATCAAGCATGGAATGGAGAACAAAGTATGTCATCTCCAAAGAAGCATCTATGGCTTGAAGCAAGCCTCGAGATCTTGGAATTCAAGACTACATTGCTATCTTATTTCACTTTCTTTTGTTCAAAGTGAATATGATCCCACTCTTTACATTAAGTTTGATGATGTTGGTATTGTACTTTTACTCATTTATGTAGATGACATCATCATTAGTGGAAATAGTGTTGATGGTATTGAAAAAATCAAGATAGATCTATCCTCAAGATGGTAGATCTAGGGTGTCTTCACTTCATCTTAGGCATAGAAGTACTTAGAGGGTCTGATTTTATATTTATAAGTCAAGTAAACTATGCTCAAAGTCTTTTGAAGAAGTTTAAGATGGAAGTATGCAAAAGTGTTGACACACCAATGGAGCAAGATGTAAAAGTGCCAAATGAAGATGATGAAAGATCCTTCATGGACATCACTTTGTTTAGGCAACTTATAGGTTCCTTAATGTGGGTCACTATAACTAGACCAGATCTTAGCTTTAGTGTATGTAGGTTGAGCCAATCCATGCAAAAGCCATTGAATATCCATTGGAAAAAGGCTAAGAGGATTCTAAGATACATCTCGGGTACATTGGATTTTGGGATTCTATATAGAGGAGATGTGATTAACCTTCATGCATTTAGTGATTCAGATTTTGCAGGGGACAAGAAGGATAGGAAATCAACAAGTGACTATTCAACTTTCATAGGAGAAGGTGTGGTTTCATGGCTTTCAAAAAAGCAAGAAACTATATCTTTATCTTCAACCGAGGCCGAGTACAAAGCTTTGACAACCACTACAAAGGAGGTACTTTGGATCAAGAGATTATTGGTGGAACTAAAGATCATGGATTCAGAGGAGGCACCAATCATCTACAATGACAATATATCAGCCCAACACCTTGCATCTAACCCAATCTTCCATGCAAGATCTAAGCACATTGAGATATGCCATCACTTTGTGAGAGAAATGGTGCAAGCCAAGGAGATTGCTTTGGAGCATGTTCCAAGCAATGAATGTGTAGCTGATCTACTTACTAAACCACTTCAAAAGACATCTTTTATGAAGTTCAGATCATCACTTGGAGTGATTAGTAAAGCAATGATTGAACCAAGCTAGATAGTGAGGAGGAGTGTTAAAAATTCACAATTCTAGCTTGACTAGTTTTGGTCATATGACTTGTAAATAGTTAGATGGTCATGATGTGGCTTGTCACACGTGCCAAATAGCATAGGATTCCATTCATAAGGATGTTCTCAAGTAGACCTAAGTGTTAGAACCTTTGGAATGAGTCCAAATTATGCTTAGATACAAGGGAGAAAAAATAGGAGCTATTTTTGATAATTTTTGCATTGTTGAGGGATCTCCAAGATTCCAACCCTAACTTGGTAGGGATGAAAGATCCACCAAAATTAGCATTAGGGATAGATTTAGGGCTACTCATACCTGCCCAAAACCGTGATGGATCATGTATATATAGGTGATGATATCTCACCAAAATTAATCAAGCAATTTCATGTTTTTTCTCTCATAATGGTGCAATTGCTCTCTATGTTCATAATTGTTTGAGTACTTGTGATAACTAATGATTATAGGATTGAATGTAGGTCTGGTGTACAGTACTCAAACTGTGGGAGGCCGTACTTTCACACGTGTGAAGCCTTCTTCAAGGATTTGGGCCATTTAGTGAGGTTCAAGCATAGATTTTTGATGGATTTTGATGGTTCAACTTGTGCTAATCTTATGAAATCATAATCTATTATTTTCCTCATCATTTCAAGTGTTTTAGGATCCTTATTTGCTGTAATTTTTACATAAGACTCTAAGGGGTGACACTCTCTAAGGTCCCAAAGCAAGTTAGAACGTCAAGGACTGAGCCTTCGACCTGTGGTGAGCCAGTCAAGTAGTCACAAGTCATGAGCTAGCTCTGGAGCTCGAGTCATGGCCTAGTCAGGAAAGCAAGTTGATTCTGCCGCCGGGACCGCTCCCGGGACCCATGTCCAGGAGCCAGACTGATCCTGCCAGGCTTAATCAGCAAAATAAAAACTAAGTCCTAAAAAGCATGCTTTACCAGAAAGCACTATGTTTCAAACCAGAGGGGGTGCGCCGAATCACAACAGAACTATAGGGGGAGTCCGGCAGACAGAAACTTGGGCAGCTCAACCAGTGCCAGGAATCTTGTCGCCAGGTCTTAGCTCCCTCTACTAGCACGAGCTAGGCACAATGCCCAGCACGTGTTGGTGGCCCCGAGACCGGTCAGTCTATGTATGAATGTAACCTCTTCCAAATCTAATAAAGTTGATCCTTGGGGATGATTACCATTTCAGTTTCGCCTCCGGGACTGGTCCAAGTGGAAGAACCCTTACTACAACCTTTTTGCATCGCCGGTGCCTAAGGGTCCTCGTCCTCGACGTGGGGCTTGCTGCTATGCCAATTGGTCAGTTCGGCGACCACTATGCCTTGGGTTTCATGTGTGGCTTGTCTTTGCCTTTGGTTACCTTTTGGGGACGGATTCTGAGTTGGCTTTCGGGTTGGTTGGGATTCCCATTTTCTTAAGTCTGAATGGTTAAGCTTGTCACGTTTCTGAGTTGGCTTTTACGTAAGTGCATGATGGATGAATGTTAGACTTAAGCGCGTGTTGGGGAAACCGCTCAAGTCCCAGCGCCCTTTGAGGCGCCGGCGCAACAACGGACAAGGCAGGGTTTTGGGCGGGTGGGCAAAGGGGAGGGTCAAAAATTTGAAAAATGGGAAGTTCTTTTTCAGGGCAGAGTCAGGTAGTTGCCCGAAAAAAAAAAATATGAAGGAAAATTTCAAAAAAAAAGGTCCTGGGCAGCGTGAGTGCGGCCCGTCACAGCGTCCATTGCCCGCTACCTGGCAACACAAAAATTTTAATTATAACTAGCGATGTGAGCCCGCCCAAGGTGGGCAAACATTCGTTGCGCCCTCCCTCCCTCAGGCCCGAGCGTGACGGGCCTATGGGAGGGGAGGAAAAAAAAAGTTTAAATGGGAGGGGGAGTCCTAGGCAGCTCACACTGCCCGTCATAACGTGAGCTACCAGGAAAGCGCAAGTGTGGGGGGTCCCGGGCAATGAGAGCGCTGCCCGTGTGCAAGAAAGCCCGAGAGGGGGGTTTGGGGCAGCACTAATGCTGCCCGGTGCCCCACTAAAATTTTAATATATATATATAGATAGATAGATTGTTCATGTGAAAAAGAAGCATGGAATTTGGGATTACCAATGTCTAGTCAGTCTAAAGATATATTTATTTATATTATCACAAGATGGAGATTAGTACCTACCCTGGAAAAAGCTTGGCGGTTGATCGGGTTTTTCGTCCATGCAAGACTTGTGCTCGCAGAAGTATCATTAATGTATTTGCCACTTGCCTTACGGCCCACGGGCAACGGGTCATGGCCCAGGCTGGCGGTCTGGTGACTAGCCAATGGTTCGTATTTTGGCATTTGGTCTGGACTCTGGTGATTGGTCAGTGTTTCATTCAAATCGCATTTTGGCATTTGCGCAGGCTGCCCTCCATCTTCATGGCGTCGTCCTGTTTTGGGCATAGCATACATAAAATGGTTGGTTGTTGAATAAACGTTTCAGATCTGGTTAGCGACATCTGATTTATCACCTGAATGCTTTAGAGGCGAAGAAGTCGTAGTTTCTAGTGCTGCTCATTTCCGTCATTTTGGGAGTTAGCTTGTGAGTAAGCATTTGTAAGATGGATATATCACTTCCCATGCTGTTGGAGAGTAATAAACGAGCAAGAGAGGAGGATCTTGCTTTCTGTGAGGAGATTTCTGATCAGGAGCCTGTGGGCGTCAAGAAGCTCTGCACAGGCTTCGAGATAGAAGAAACAAATATCTCGTCTATTTTTGAAACGGGTGCTGAAGGACATGGATCTTATGACCAGGGCGAGTTGGATGAAGCACAGGAGAGGTTAGTCTTTGGTGTAATGAGGAGCCTGGAAGAAGAGTTGGGAATTCCAAAAATTCTGTCGTTTTCTGTCCTTTCATCAGTAGACGAGAAATCGACGTCTTTACTGGATTCAAGAGACTGTTCCGCTATTGAGGATGCTCACTGCTCGAACGTGAAAAGTGAAGATGTTAACTCATCCAGGCGTCCTGGTGACAAGTCGTACTCCAGTCAAGGCTCTTTTCCATCCGTCGGAGCTAGGGGAACAGATTTGTTAGAACAGCCTTTCCAAGTTACAGAAGGGAGGTTTCCACAAAGCATTGGAACTGTTATTGAAGAACATTCATCCTGCTCAATGCATGACAAGTCTCCGCAAAATAAAAAGAATATGGACATAGGCTACCTGCTCGAGGCTTCTGATGATGAACTCGGCATCTTACCGAGTCCAAGTTCTGAAAGCCCTAGCTCCAAAGTAGATTTAGTTTCTAATAGTTTCCAAGGAGCCCATGAGACTTTTACGGAGAGCTCATATGATCCCGGATCTTGTGAATACGAATGGGATTGGTTATCAGGCGGTCACTTTGAATTTGAACTTGAATGTGTTCCAGCCAGTCAAGAATGGATCGAGAGTGCAGTATCCAATCTAAAAGCGGGGTTGAATCCCTCGATGAGGGAACCTTCTGCGTTAGATGGAGCAGCTGCTGTTTGTAAAGAATCCGCATGTGCTAGCTATTAAATTTTCGTGTTTCGTGTTGCAGCAGGTAGTAAAGTATAGCGTGGTTGAAGTGAACTACTTTTCGATGTACTATTACGTGTGACGCATATTTTCCAACCGAATCTAAGATTTTAGCCATCTCTGAATTGATGCAGCCGTTGTCTGGTTTTATTCCTTAATGTTCTTATTTTGCAATGCATATTAATGTATTTTGGAATGAGCCAGTACTGCAGAGGGGCTAGGCCATTCTTCCTAGTTCGGATTTCAAAAAAAAAATTTGACATCTGAATCGGGTAAAATTGGGTAGAATGGCCTGTGCTCGGCTCCTTCCATGCATAATGAATACTTGGAATCTTTTCACAAGTACATTACGAAGCATAAAGGTATTTTGACTTCCACTGATCACTACAAAATGTGCCACGTGGCAGTCGTACTTACGCCATACGGACAAACAAGCAGAAAACAAAGTGAGAATCTGAAGAAAGCACATATATTTTATGCTTTTTAATTTGTCTAAAGATGGGCATAATATTCATAAGGTATCTATTACATAATCAATAAGGTGTAGTTTTATATTGCACTTTAGCTAAAGCTCAAGCCGAATGTAGTTATCCTACAATAGAATTCTTGCAAAATTAGTACAGAAATATTCGTTCACTTGATCAAGATTAGGCACAAGGTAAAGTAATGATGATGCCTGAACCATTATCTCTAAAATCTTCACATTTTAAGTTTCCATTTAAGAAGCTAACTAACAAAGTGATGATGCCTGAACCATTATCTCTAAAATCTTCACATTTTAAGTTTCCATTTAAGAAGCTAACTAACAAAGTGTGCTCATCGATGGCGGCCAGCCGATGGGGTGTGTGTGTGTGTGTGTGTGTGTGTGTGTGAGAGAGAGAGAGAGAGAGAGAGAGAGAGAGCCCTCCCTCCCTCCTCCCTTTTGCCCCTTCCCCCACCCCCTCCCCGTGCCCCCTCCCCCGTTTCCTCACCCTCCCTAAGTGCCCTCCTTGGATGGATGGATGGATCATCATGGATGGATGGAGAGAGAGAGAGAGAGAGAGAGAGAGAGAGAGAGAGAGAGAGAGAGAAAGAAAAGGCATGACATAAGTTTGATCACACTC
The DNA here is from genome assembly GCA_029204225.1 of Diphasiastrum complanatum. NCBI lineage: Eukaryota > Viridiplantae > Streptophyta > Lycopodiopsida > Lycopodiales > Lycopodiaceae > Diphasiastrum > Diphasiastrum complanatum. The sequence continues at coordinate 45,066,493 of CM055094.1, read as the reverse complement.
TCTCTTCAAAAAAGTTTTAACTATATAGATATAGAGACAGGCAATTTTATTAAATTGAGATATATAAAAACCAATAGAGCTAATAAAAACATGTGTCACTTTTTATAACTCTTTTGCAAACTGGTAAAGTTATTGTGGTCATATACTCAAATTTGAAGTGGTTGGTAGGTGAGTTTGAGCATCAACTAAACATTTCTAATAATCTAACTTTCAAATCTCATTCTTTTAAATTTGATTTATTCTTTCACTTCCAACACAAAGCTTGGCATATCTCAAGGATCACTTATAAGTTACATTGCTCATATAGATTTTACAAATACAAAATGATTGTAAAAATTACAGCAAATAAGGATCCTAAAACACTTGAAATGATGAGGAAAACAATAGATTATGATTTCATAAGATTAGCACAAGTTGAACCATCAAAATCCATCAAAAATCTATGCTTGAACCTCACTAACTGGCCCAAATCCTTGAAGAAGGCTTCACACGTGTGAAAGTACGGCCTCCCACAGTCTGAGTACTGTACACGAGATCTACATTCAATCCTATAATCATTATTAATCACAAGTACTCAAACAATTATGAACATAGAGAGCAATTGCACCATTATGAGAGAAAAATCATGAAATTGCTTGATTGATTTTGGTGAGATATCATCACCTATATATACATGATCCATCACGGTTTTGGGCAGGTATGAGTAGCCCTAAACCTATCCCTAATGCTAATTTTGGTGGATCTTTCATCCCTACCAAGTTAGGGTTGGAATCTTGGAGATCCCTCAACAATGCAAAAATTACCAAAAATAGCTCCTATTTTTTCTCTCTTGTATCTAAGCATAATTTGGACTCATTCCAAAGGTTCTAACACTTAGGTCTACTTGAGAACATCCTTATGAATGGAATCCTATGCTATTTGGCACGTGTGACAAGCCACATCATGACCATCTAACTATTTACAAGTCATATGACCAAAACTAGTCAAGCTAGAATTGTGAATTTTTAACACTCCTCCTCACTATCTAGCTTGGTTCAATCATTGCTTTACTAATCACTCCAAGTGATGATCTGAACTTCATAAAAGGTGTCGTGGTTAGTTAAGTAGATCAGCTACACATTCATTGCTTGGAACATGCTCCAAAGCAATCTCCTTGGCTTGCACCATTTCTCTCACAAAGTGATGGCATATCTCAATGTGCTTAGATCTTGCATGGAAGATTGGGTTGGATGCAAGGTGTTGGGCTGATATATTGTCATTGTAGATGATTGGTGCCTCCTTTGAATCCATAATCTTTAGCTCCACCAATAATCTCTTGATCCAAAGTACCTCCTTTGTAGTGGTTGTCAAAGCTTTGTACTCGGCCTCGATTGAAGATAGAGATATAGTTTCTTGCTTTTTTGAAAGCCATGAAATCACACCTTCTCCTATGAAAGTTGAATAGGCACTTGTTGATTTCCTATTCCTTTTGTCCCCTGCAAAATCTGAATCACTAAATGCATGAAGGTTAATCACATCTCCTCTATATAGAATCCCAAAATCCAATGTACCCTTAGAATCCTCTTAGCCTTTCTCCAATGGATATTCAATGGCTTTTGCATGGATTGGCTCAACCTAAATACACTAAAGCTAAGATCTGGTCTAGTTATAGTGACCCACATTAAGGAACCTATAAGTTGCCTAAACAAAGTGATGTCCATGAAGGATCTTTCGTCATCTTCATTTGGCACTTTTACATCTTGCTCCATTGGTGTGTCAACACTTTTGCATACTTCCATCTTAAACTTCTTCAAAAGACTTTGAGCATAGTTTACTTGACTTATAAAAGATAAAATCAAATCCTCTAAGTACCTCTATGCCTAAGATGAAGTGAAGACACCCTAGATCTACCATCTTGAACTCTAAGGATAGATCTATCTTGATTTTTTCAATACCATCAACACTATTTCCACTAGTGATGATGTCATCTACATAAACGAGTAAAAGTACAATACCAACATCATCAAACTTAATGTAAAGAGTGGGATCATATTCACTTTGAACAAAAGAAAGTGAAATGAGATAGCAATGTAGTCTTGAATTCCAAGATCTTGAGGCTTGCTTCAAGCCATAAATGCTTCCTTGGAGATGGCATACTTTGTTCTCCATTCCATGCTTGATAAACCCTTGTGGCTGCTCCATATACATATCCTCTTCCAAAAAACCATTCAAGAAAGCATTAGAGAGACATCCATTTGACATAGGATCCATCCAAAATGTGATGCAAGTGCAATGATTAGTCTTATTGTGACCATCTTGGCCACGGGTGCAAAAGTTTCCTCATAGTCTATTCCTCTCTCTTGAGCATAACCTTTTGCAACTAATCTTGCTTTATGTTTGTTAACACTCCCATTTGCATTCAACTTAAGCTTGAAGACCCACTTGCATCCTATTACATTCCTTTGAGGTCTCTCAACAAGCAACCAAGTTTCATTCTCAATCAAGGCATCATACTCATCCAACATAGCTTTATACCATTCTTTGGAGTTCAATGCATCTTCAACATTAGATGGTTCTTCAAAACTAGATAAAGCATAAGAAGTGGATGAAATACCCTCAACTTGCTGTCCTTTTCCTTGATATGTGAGCCTTGATGGCTCCACTTTTGCCCTTGAAGATCTCCTTGGTGTGATAGGTGGGTTTGGTGCTTGCTCCTCCATGAGCTCCTCCTCAAAATCAAGATCTTGCTCCTCGGCCATCTTCTTCTTGATTGTTGGAGCACTTGAGCCTTCTTCAAGCATATGCATATGATGTTCATCAAAGATAACATCCCTTGAAACAACAAATTTGTTCAAGGATGGGAGATAGACTTTGTAGCCCTTGCTTGAGCTTGCATATCCAAGCATGATCCCTCTTGTGGAAGATGGATCCTCCTTGGTTCTTGTTTCCAATGGCACATGCACATAGCATATACACCCAAAAATTTTCAAGTGATTAAGATTGGGTTTCTTTCCATACAACATCTCATAAGGAGTTTTGCCTTCAATTGCTTTGAAAGACACCCTATTCATCAAGTAGTTTGCATATACAAGAGACTCATTTCAAAAGGATTTGGGCAAACAAGCATCTAATCTTAAAGCCTTAGAACATTCACATAATGTTCTATTCCTTCTTTCAACAACTCCATTTTGTTGAGTGTAAGGACAAGAAGTCTCTTTCTTGATCCCTTTCTTCTCACAAAAGGCCTTGAACTCATTGGAGATGAATTCTCCACCATTGTCACTTCTAAGAATCTTGATGCTATGATTATGATGCTTTTCCACAAACAGCTTGAACTTTACAAAAGTATCAAATAAGAACACCCAACAATATCTTGAGTAGTCATCAATGAAGGTTAAAAACATGGATGAACCACCATTAGATTTGGTGCTAGCAATATGCACATCCGAGTGTATGAGTTCAAGAGGATGAGATGACTTTGTGAGGGAGTTAGGAAACACCTTCTTATGTGCCTTGGATAATGCACAAGCTTCACAAACCTTGTCTTCCTTCCCAATAGACCTTGGTAGGCCTAAAGCATACTCCTCCTTGAGCATAGCCTCCATGGAACCCGAGTTGACATGTCCAAGTCTTTTGTGCCATAAAGTAAAAGTAGATATCTTGCTCTTCTCGGCCAACATGACAACATTAGTATCCACAAATGCATCCAACTTATAAAGTTTGCCAAGTCTAGTGCCCTTAGCCACTATCTTACCCTTCTTCTTGATAAAACATTCATTTGAAGCAAAGTCAACATTGAAACCATTGTCTACCATTTGGCCAACACTTAGTAGATTCTTTGTTATTGTAGGAGTGTACAAAACACCTTCTATGTTGATCTTTTTGGAAGATCCTAAGCAAAGGGGAATGCTACCAACTCCTTCAATCTTACAAGCTTCATCATTTGATGTATAGATAGACTTTATAGGTCTATCATAAGATAAGAGAGAAGAGAAAAACTCCCTTTTGCTAGTCATGTGTGAACTAGCACCCGAGTCAATCCACCAAAGATCTTCTCCTTTGAAGCTTGTTGAAGAAAATATGGACATCATGAGAGAGTCCTCATGTGAACTCTCCTCCTCCTCCTCTTTGCTCATGTTGGCTTGGCTTTGATCTTGCTTCCTCTTGAGGCATTCCGAGGCATAATGCCCCATCTTGTTACAATAGTAGCACTTCACCTTTTATTTGTCCTTCTTGACTTTGGTGGTTGATGGAGATGCCTTTGAGGGTCCTTCTTGATCCTCAAGCTTTGTAGATTTCTTGAATGTTTTTCTTTGCCTTTGGACTTGCCTTTGCCTTTGGTGAAGAGATCTTGGTCATCTCCACCTTGGATGGAAAGCCTATCCATCCTCTCTTGCATTTGGCTCCTTCTTGATTCCTCGACCATGAGTGTGCCTTGGAGTTCTTCAAGTATGGGTAGCTTACCCATAATTGCATATCCCTGAACCAAATTGTCAAATTCAAAGCTTAGTCCATTCAATATGAGTTGAACAAGCTCTTCATCCTTGATAGGACCACCTATGAAGGCTAGCTCTTTGTTCAATTCCTTTACTCTTAGGACAAAAGTATGTGCACTCTCCTTTCTTTTGATAGCTTCTAGAGATTGATTCTTCAAAGCTAACATTCTAGTTTGGTTCTTGGATTCATAGACCTTTTGCAAAGTCTCCCAAGCATCTTGAGCCGAAGTGCAATCTCCTACCTCTCTTAAGAGTTCATTTGCAACATTCATTTTTATGCAATGTAGTGCAACATTGCACCTCTTGATGTATTTGGCTTTTTCTTGAGGATGAATAGGTTCACCCTCCTTACCATTTACAATTTCCATCAGATCTTGCATGATCATGATGGATTCCATTCTAACTTTCCATATGGAATAGTTAGTTTTGTTGAGCCTTTCATTAGTATCCAAAAGATATGCATTTATAGATGCCATCTAGTCTCCTAATCAAGGACTTGACACAAATGAAGGTTACCTCTATTGATTTGATTGAAGACCTACCTTATCCCACTTCTTAGGGACCTAAAAAGATCAGTAATAAACTTCCTATAAAAATCTAAGAATGATCTCTAACAAAATCAAATCATAGAATACTAGAAACAATGCACTTGCTTGATTGAAGTAGACAATACTAGTAGAATTGCCCCTCTTTCTATGAAGAACATTAAAGCTTCCGAATGATCTGATCAAGAGTGAATTTCAGCAACCTAATATACTTCCAAAATCACTTGTAAAAGATCTAAATGGAACTTAATGAGGATGCAACACAATCTACTATCCAATCACAAGCAAAAAATGATCAAAATTGATGAAAAATTGATCTAATTTGGTGCATAAGTCGAGCAATGGTTGGACTGAACCTAAATCACTTTAGGAGGTGTCCACTACAGATTAGAACAGCCTTGAAGAGTCCCCAAAAGTCTGATCTTTCCCCTCCTTGAATGCTAGAAAGCCTCCTCTATGAAATCACCTCCAAAACGCGCTTAGAAATCAATGCTTGGAGCAAGCAAAACTTGCTATCTTGGTAATGTGAATTGAATTCAATTTTGCCTCTGGTTTTAGACACCTAAACACCTGCAAATGAAGTCACACAACACCAATCTCCAATGTATTTGACTCACTTTGAGTTCTAGAATCAATGCTAGACGCTAAGATCCAATCTACACAAGATTTAGATAAAAAATTGTGATCAAATTGAATGAAAACCAAGGATTTAGCTCATTTCAGCCTTTAGGCTCTGATACCATGTAAAAATTACAACAAATAAGGATCCTAAAACACTTGAAATGATGAGGGAAACAATAGATTATGATTTCATAAGATTAGCACAAGTTGAACCATCAAAATCCATCAAAAATCTATGCTTGAACCTCACTAAATGGCCCAAATCCTTGAAGAAGGCTTCACACGTGTGAAAGTACGGCCTCCCACAGTCTGAGTACTATACACCAGACCTACATTCAATCCTATAATCATTAGTAATCACAAGTACTCAAACAATTATGAACATAGAGAGCAATTGCACCATTATGAGAGAAAAATCATGAAATTGCTTAATGGATTTTGGTGAGATATCATCACCTATATATACATGATCCATCACGGTTTTGGGCAGGTATGAGTAGCCCTAAACCTATCCCTAATGCTAATTTTGGTGGATCTTTCATCCCTATCAAGTTAGGGTTGGAATCTTGGAGATCCCTCAACAATGCAAAAATTACCAAAAATAGCTCCTATTTTTTCTCTCTTGTATCTAAGCATAATTTGGACTCATTCCAAAGGTTCTAACACTTAGGTCTACTTGAGAACATCCTTATGAATGGAATTCTATGCTATTTGGCACGTGTGACAAGCCACATCATGACCATCTAACTATTTACAAGTCATATGACCAAACTAGTCAAGCTAGAATTGTGAATTTTTAATAGAGATCGATTTGAAACTTACTCTATATAGCTTAATCTCAAATATGTAAGTTTTTCACTTGTCAAGAATTATTCGAGAGATTTCTAAGAAATAAAGGTTCAAGAAAGTGAGAAATAGGCTGAAGGGTTTCCAATTTTGTAAATTGTGAGATACTCATTTGGGATCTGGATTAATCTCAAAATTTCACTAAATACCCCATAGCATTTGACCAGTGGTTTTGAATCGACATCAAAAAATCATAAAAAAAAAACCTACCATTGTCAATCAAATCTTTATGGTCCTAAAAACTCCCCTTTGGAATTACTAAGGTCTCATACCACCATCTCTCCCTCCAATAAGATGCTTTATCCCTTAATTTGACTTTTCAAGATATCCCACCGATCAATTTAGTTGTCCTATCATCTTGATAAAAAAATTATCCTTCACTACCAAAGACTAGAGAATCAATTCATTGGGATGACTTGCAGGTCTTTCAGATGGATATACAAGATGCACACATGATTTTACAAAGGATCATGGTTTATTTCCGCAATATCATCTCTTCCAAGTTAATAATAAGCTTATGAATCCCTCCTGATTTGAGAGTATTAACTCTAAGGAATAAGCTTCTATCATACTAATAGGTCCAATGTGATCTATGTGTAATTTCTACTTCTCTCATCACAAGTTACATCCCATATCTATAGTTAATCTCATGGTTGTGAGATATCTTTATGAACTCAACTAAATGAATTCTAACTTAAATATTCAAAATTGATATTATGCAATTATTTTCAAGGATTTCCAAAACATCCTAACTGCAAGATACAATTTCAAAGCACCACTTACTACCCATGATGTCCCCTACAAATCACACAACAACAAAGTAGGTGTTAGAAATCCCTTTGGAGTGGTCAGAAAGATCCATTAGGTAGGATTTCTCTTTCATTGTTCACCTCTCTTGAGAAGATCAACCTCAAGAGGAGAAGATCTAGAGCCATAGAAGCCTAGATAAGCCAAAAAGCCAAGATCCAAGAAGAGGATCAAACAACCAAAACCCCAAAAAGAAGAAGCAAGAAGATAGGAATCTCACACTCACATCTAAGCCATTCCACCATTAGATCCAACACCAAGATTGACACCCTTGGTAGGCTTAGATTTCATCTTAGATTCATAGTTTATCCCTCTCCCCATTGGATCGAAGCTCATACTACATCGATACTCACCCGGTTGGAGATCCAATCCCCTTCTTTGCCCTCTTGATCGCACCGAATAAGGAGGCACGGAAAGGGTCCAACATTTTTTTGGCGTCATTGCCGGGGAAACGGTGCTAATCTACACTTAAGATGGATTTTTTGTTTGCATTATTGTATTTAGTTGTCCTCGGGACTTGACTCGCCATCGACATATCAATCGCGGGCTCTCGTCCCGTAGCCGGCTACTTGGGTTAGCCGAGTAGCCACACGTATCTTAACTCACCAACTTGATTTTTTCCATTTTTACTCAGCCATTTGACTCGCCAAGGTTCAGTGATTGCTTCAGTTTGTTCACCTTGACCCATCTCATCAAATGTAGCATCCCTAGAAATCACAAGCTTTTGTGCATTTGTGTCATACATCTTGTATGCCTTGGCCTTCTCATCATATCCAAGGAAAACACACCTGACAGCTTTTGCATCCAATTTCCTTCATTTCTCATCAGAAATATGAGCATAAACATCACAACTAAATACTCTAAAATGAGAAATATTAGGTCTCTTTCCAGTCCTTCCACGGATTTCATAGGACACCAATTTAGAATGTGTGTAGCTGTGCTGCAAGCTTCTGCCCAAAAGGTGTTTGGTAAACCCTTGCATTTGAGCATTGTCCTTGCCATCTCAACAATGGATCTCTTCTTTCGCTCTGCAACTCCGTTTTGCTGTGATAAATAAGGTGCTGTGGTCTGTCTTTTGGTCCCCTGATCTTTGCAAAAATCTATAAATTCTGTCGAAAATTACTCACCACCTCCATCAGATCTTAAAGTCTTGATGCAACATCATGTTTGCTTTTCAACTAATAAATAGCAAAAGCATCTGATTTCTTTCTTATGAAATAAATACTAATACATCTGCTATAGTCCCAATGAAGGTAATGCTTTTACTCCCTGTCCCGGTTGTTTATTGTTTTTACTTATAGATGTACTTCTTGTAAATACAGAAATGGCTAAGTCACCGGCCTGTGGTGACCTTTGTAACAGAAATGTAAATAAAGTTGTTAATGATGGTTTTGAGCCTCAGAGTCGCATGTTGCTTGGGTATAGGGTACTGGGTCATTAATCCGGAGTGGCTGGATTGACCTCCTAAAAAGTAGGAGAGTTGACTAGTCAATGTGACACATGTCATATGATCACTGGGACACTTGGTCCACTGAATGAGTGTAAAGTAATAGCAGCCACTAAGAGATCTAGTTTGCATTAGTCCACATAAATCATTGTGGACAAGATCGAGGATGCCACTGGCTCTCCTAGCTCCACTTTTGGGAAATCTCTCTCTATGTTGTTTTCCCAAAATGCATCGTTCACAAATTTTTCCTTTAAAAGAAATATCAGACAATCCAATAACTAGATTACTTCTTTTGAGAATCTGTAAACTTTGAGCACGAATATGACCAAATTGTTGATTCCAAATATCACTTCAACTATCAATAGTGCTAACCATGGCTTGATCAAAGGATCTCGCATTCAATTTGTAGAGTCGATTTCCGTTGACTCTTGCTCTTATAGCAATCACTTTGTAGTGATTCTTGATGTCCTTGACGAGACATTTGTCGCCATCAAACTCAACCTTGAGTTGTTAATGAGCCATCGTCCCAACTTATAGTAGATTGTTGGCTAAACCAGGTACATATTGTACATTGCTTATTCGCTTGATCGTCCCACTGGCTAGCTTCACTGGTACCACTCCAAATCCTTTAACATGTAACAATTAGCCATCAGCTTGTCCAACTTCATCGCCATTGTGTATTTTCTTGAATTCCGAAAACCACTCCTTGAAGTCATGTGCTTGGACGCTCCACTGTTGCCACTGTCGATGTACCAGGTATCCTTGGCTTCATCACTTGTCATTAGTGCCGTAATGAACAAGTTTGAACTCTCACCTGCATCATCTCGTATTGATCATCATCAAATTGATGTTGATGAGCATAATTGCCTACCTGCCATTTGCCTTTCCGCTAAGCTGACTCCTTTTGTTTGTCAAATGTCCGCTGATCTTCTTTAATTAATGTTCTTGTTTCTTCACCTATCACGATCTCTCATAGCTCCTTTTCCATTAAAATGTTCTTCAGTTTGAATTTCCAAATTGCATAGTTGTCGGCTCGTTCCAATTTGCTTGACTCATTGAGGACGCTCTTGCTTAGAGTTGTTACTATTGCACTTAGATGAGTCCGGATTGCAAAAATGAAAAATTCGCTGGGAAATTGACAAATGACGTCTTTGACCACTTTTCAATCCGAGCTATGGAAAGAAAGTTATGCCAATTTAAAGAATTTGGCTTCAAAAAGGCTCAAAACTGTCCTTAAGCCTAAAAAATGGCCATTATTATCAAATTGCCATTTTTGAAAATATCTTTCGTCGCGCACAAATCTCTGATTTCAAAGATTTTTATATCAGCGCGTAGCCCTTTGTACCAGCATAGCTCCTATCTAATTAGATCCAAAAAATAGTCTTCCCAACTAGGTCAAAACATCACTCTGTTTTCTGCTTTCCTACAAAAACAACCAGTGGACAAAGCTCTTAGGAAGAATGGGCTAGTCCCAAAAACTAGGGGCACCTGTGGGATCCTTCAATTTGAAGTGAAATTTGAAGAGAAGATTCTTCAAGCAATCTCAACCGTTGATCTGGGACTCATGGACGGTCCAGATTAATCTTGACTTTTCTTTCTGACATGTGGCAGATTCGGATTGACTGCCCAGCTGTTCAGAAACACTTGCATACACAAAATTTTTAGAGTGACTCGGCGCTCGAGGGACATTTCGTGAGGGAGGGACGCATTTCGCTTCCGAACCGGCATTTCCAAAAAACTGCCGTTTCAAGGAGTCTGCAGCTATTTCAAGCCTGTGAATGATGTATCGAACCTGTCCAGCATCTTTCCTGCAACAGTTTACAGTCAGTAAACCTGCAAAACACTATTTTCTTGCCAAAAAAAAAAACTCTTTTTCTCACTCAAATCTTTACCAAAACCAATGATTTTTTATGGAATGAGCTACTAATCCAACTCTCCTTGCAGTTGGCTACCTCCCAACACTACTCTCACTGCAAATGATGGAGAATACTAAGTTTTTCAGACCTATCCTACTTGCTTGCACATATTTCACACAAAATCATAAAAGTAGGCTAGAACTCAATGAAATAAAAAATTTTCCTTGTCAGTGCTTGTTTACCACAGTTTAAGTCAATTGTATCTTCAATCTTTCATTATTTGACTCCAGTCAGTTCTTCCCTGGTTGGCTTACCTATCAATTTTTTGAGTTAAAAATCATGAAAACTTGTTGCAAGGCTTGTAATGTGATCTCAGAATGTGTCTAGAAGAAGGTTGCTCTTCATTAGATGCAATCGTTGTGAGCATGGACCAAAACAACAGAGACACAGACGTGCATCTGAATGTTGACCTGAAAATACACAACATCTCCATGAAACAGTCAAATAGAACCGAAGACTATCAATTGCTAATAAAAGAAGTTTTCCTACTTATAGTTGGAATTGTAGCCCTAGCAGTTAGGCACCCTCATTAGCAGCAATTCATTTAAGTTCGATCGAGGTAAAATGGTCTGGATGGCCATGATTAATTCCAATTTTATTTTTTGTCTCTTGGTTCTGGTGTGGATGAAGCTGTAAGGTGTAGCAAATGACTCATTAACCTCCACGTGCACTTTATTGTAACTCAACCCAGTGAGTTTGCTCCTCTGGCTACTGTATTCTGATAGATCAGACCATCCACACTATAGTTTGGCTTGGCTGTTCTAAGACAGAGTGATCTATTCTGTATCAATCGAGAAGGTCAAAGGGTTCAGCTAGTTTCAAGGGTCTCAACAAGTTGAATCCAACTGCACAAAGTTTGGAAATTGTGATGTATCTATAGTAGTCCTTCTATAAATAAAAGTGCTGTTGAAAGTGAACACAGACAAGCTGTGATTGATGACTTTAGACCAGCTCTTCACAAAAGCGAATGGTTGGATGTTTGAGTACTTCCACTCCTGTATAACAGCAGAAATCTGGATCAGACAGAGTTCCTTGAAAAATATTTTTACCTAAATGAAATACAGCATAAAAGTGGCGATATTTTGAGAAGCAGAGCATGTCATTTGTGCAATAAAATTCATTCATCTGAACATATTACAAATGAATTGATTCTGTGTAATTTTATCACACCAGAAGAGTTTTTGGCACGCTAGTGAAATTTTTTTGAACAGATTTCACTCTAAAACTTGGCTGGCTAAGTGATAATAGCAGAAAAAAGTGTTCTTTGATCGTCGACCTTGACATAATCTTTGGAACATTATGATCAAAATATTTGCAGGAGTCCTAAACCGGAGAATTCAAGAAAATGCTCAATGCAATGAGCAACAACTCACCCTTTTCTTCTGCCAGAGAATTGATTAAGGACAAGTACTTGTCTGGCATGTGCAGTCGTTCAACTTCTGAGAAGCTCAAAAAGCAGGGCTATTAGATATCTCTAAGAAGTCATGTGACTTTCTCAAGCAAAGATGTTTAGTTTCAGTTTAGATTGTTTGGGTCCTCAATGGCAAAGCTCATATCGCACTTAAGGAAGATAATTTAGACTTGACTCATTTGATATTACCTCACCCGTCTGCTATTCAACCAAGTCACTAAGAGCCACCCTTCTGCATCACTTCTTAACAATGAAATTGACATAGGAAACCTACGTTCTTGGCTCAGGTAAGATCTTTTCACCCATATGCCATTTTACTGTGAGACTCCCAGAGCCAGCGTTACTGCATCATTCCTTAAGAATGAAATCACATATGAAAACCGTTGCAAAGTGGAATCACTTGGGGGTCTACAATCATATGTTGTGATGACTAATGCTTTCGTACTGTTGGTCCACATGGCACACGGGCAGTAATTAGTGCCTATGAAAATTGTGGTTCGTAGCTTCAAGAAATGTCAGCTAGCTATAAAAGATTAGTCTCTGAAATTTAATCACGGCGATTTATAGTGGTGAATGTCAGCTACACTGAAATGGATTAGCTTTGTCATGTATGCCTCACTATGGATTTCTTTTCTTGTGTATGTCGTCAACATGTTCCAGACCTCAAGGAGAGGAAAAGAGGCCCTCAACACCATCTCAGAATTAACTTGCATATATTGGAGTATCATATTGTGAGAATCAAACGTCGAATTTGAACTAGTAATAGGTTCAATAAAATATCCCGGTTGTCTCTAAAGAGAAAATTAAAACTCATCATTCTATACATTGTCAACCTGACCAGGATATAGTGAGGCAAAGGACAATTGAACCATGCTGATAGCCTAAACATTGCAGAAAAGTTTTAAGGTTACTTAACTGCACGATATCTGTTGCTCGAACCATGCCATCCAAAGAAAGGATGTTTAAAAGAGCTAGACTGCTAAACATCATGATGGGGCATGTGATTTATCAATTCAACAATCTAGAGCTTGCAGACCTAAGCCCTGAATCAGGTCCTCACAGAGAATAAATAGGCCTTGTGGCCTCATTATCATAGTTTGATAGATTGGAGACTACTTTGTATCCAATTAGCTTTGGAGTAGAAAAGCTATGCTATACCACAGATTATAGGTGGACATCTGGACTTTCATAATGGCAACATTTCTGACTTCCAGATATCAACTTATTGAAGGACATACGAAGTTTTTTCTGCTAAAAGGCTTCATAAGCTAGGGTATTATAAAAGGAGATTTTCAAAGTTCTCAGTTCTTCATCTTTTTCATGCTTTCCTGTGGATTTTTCAAGAGATGATTACACATTGTTGAGCCTATAGCAGGGTGTTGCATGTGGCAAAATTCTTTTCCACAGAATGCTTGTGGGAATGGATATCACAATGAGCAGGGGTTGGCGTGCAGTGTAGACTGAGAAGTTCAATCCTATGACAAGCTAGATAGTGGCTTCACATCACCTTCATCTCATGGAACAAGCAAAAACATGAATATAAGTACAATATGTAAAATGAAATTTTATTTCAAAAAAAGACTGCTAAACTAACATAGCCACAAAAAGAATTGCAAATCATTCTAGCAAACCAATGCAACACTAATCTACATTGCAATACACTAATCACAAAGCGTAGCTTGAAAAGAGGGGAATGTGGGAAGCGTGGAGATGAAGAGAGTGAGCTAAAGGGAGGCAGGAAGACAAGCGAGCCCAAAGTTGAGTGTGGGAGAGAAAGAAAGAAAGAAAGCTTCATTAGAGTCTTTGGGTACCAACAGGTACATAAGGAAGGGCGCAATATATACAAAGGAGCATGAGCCCCTTATGTGGATACCTCTTATTGGTCCTCTTATTCATATAGTCTTAGCTAAGTTATCAAAATCCTGTTTAATCTATGCCATGTGACCTCCTATGCTTGTGTTATTAGTTATTCTTTACATCACTTCCTCTGGCTGTATAACATGCTTGGTCCGTGGCCTAGGTTATTCTCTAGGACTAAGCTACTTGTTACACTAAGACATACACTCTAGAATTACATTTAAAGATGGCATCCAAGGTCCCTTGGATAGCCTGGGATTCCTGTGGTGGTATATTCATTTTCCCCTATGTTAGCTGATAATTTGACACAAAAATTGGTCTATTAATGGGCTCCATAGAGCTTATTTGATTGTGATTTGGGGTTTATCTGCTATGACTGCGGATACCAGTGCTATTTGATTCATGGCAGATGATTTAACATTCTGACTAGTTTAATGGTTGCTATGGCAAGTACTTGTTGAAATAATGGCTTTGCTGCATCTTTCATGGTAGTTGAATTACGAAATTGCAAGTCTCTGGAACACATGCAGTGACGTAATCTGTGGTAAGAATTTCATAAACCTGAGCATATTTTCTATCTGATTGAAAGAACTAATGCTGCACTTTCTAAAATGCGTTACTCAGTATTATGTCAACAAAAGCAATACTAAAACACTTTCTAAAGATCTCTGATAATCAAAACTTAAGAAGAATGGCACTTGAAGCATAATGACTGTTCTGCTCTAGAGTTTAAAGAATCTGCCCGCTAGAAATATATTCTTGATGAATAAAAGTGAAATAATATCTGAATCATAACCATACTCTAGAGTATATGTTGCAGTTAATTCATGTGTGTTTTGGATATTGTACTCATAAAGTGCTGCGATGAATACATATCTAACTAAAATTTACAACAATGTTCGAGTGATGAAAGCAGAGATTACAAGCTTTAAGAAGAATGCATGTACAAGCTTTAAGAAGAATGCAATGCAACTCCTGCACTTACTGTATAATGTAATATTATACTACTTGTGGAACCATTTTAAGACATTGGGAAGCAATGATTTATGACTGTTGAAAAACATGGTCTGAGTCAATATTATTATAAAGCATTTTCAACAATAAAAGAAACATTGAAATATATGGTTGGAATGCCTCATGATAAATTATTCTATTTACATTACTAAAGTTAAACAAGAAATCAATCAAACTATATCAAACAAATACATAATGTTGCAAGGAATTTTAAGAATGGTATATTGCATAAAGCCCTACACCAATTATGCACTAGCCAAGCAAGCCGCAACAAAGAAAGCAACACAAGGGAATCAGATGGTGGACAAACCAACCCAACCAAACCTAGATCTTACGGATCTAGCCCCCAAGCTGTGGATCAATCTATCACAAGGGCCCCAGGAATCACACCAGCAGCATGTAGCTACTAATCACACAATCAAGCATACACTAGTGAGGGTATACTTATACACTCCAAGGCCCATGAACCACTAGTAGTGTACTGTGACACCTCATTGGACACCTATGCAGCCTATCTGCGTGTAGCGCCGGCGCCTCAAAGGGCGTTGGGACTTGAGCGGTTTCCCCAACACGTGCTTAAGTCTAACATTCATCCATCATGCACTTATGTAAAAGCCAACTTAGAAACATAACAAGCTTAACCATTCAGACTTTAAAAAAACTGGAATCCCAACTAACCCGAAAGCCAACTCAGAATCCATCCCGGCCACACGTCGGTGACGTGGACCCTTAGGCGCCGGCGACGTAAAAAGGTTGTAGTAAGGGTCGTTCCACTTGGACCAGTCCCGGAGGCGAAACCGAAATGGTAATCATCCCCAAGGATCAACTTTATTAAATTTGGAAGAGGTTACATTCATACATAGACTGACTGGTCTCGGGGCCACCAACACGTGTTGGGCATTGTGCCTGGCTCGTGTTGGTAGAGGGAGCTGAGACCTGGCGACTGGATTCCCGACGCTGGTTGAGCTGCCCAAGTTTCTGTCTGCCGGACTCCGGAGCCCTATAGTTCTGGTGTAATTCGACGCACCCCCTTTGTCCTGGAATATAGTGCTTTATGGTAAAGCACGCTAATCTGGACTTAGTTTTTATTTTGCTGATTAAGCCTGGCAAGCCTGGCAGAATCAGTCTGGCTTCCGGACATGGGCCCCAGGAGCCGTCTCGGCGGCAGAATCAACTTGGCTCCTGACTAGGCCATGACTCGAGCTCCAGAGCTAGCTCGTGACCCTGAGTCAGCTTTACAACATCCTCCCCTCGTTTGAAAAAGCTGATGTCCTCATCAGGGCCAAACTAGACCTAGGACACACGGCATGGGCTTAATTCACCGGCCTTAACAACTTTGAATTAAAAATACATTGGTAGTAGCATAGGAAAAGTGTAGATCAAGTTCACTTACGTAAAACTTGTGTAAAGCTGCAAGTGATTTTGATAAACTTAAGAAAGATACCTAGAAGTTCCTTGAACTTCAGAGTGGCCATGCGTGTTCATACAGGAGGCATGCCGCCAGGTAGTGCTTTGTGTGCCGATCTGGGAAAACGGCTATTGTGTTGATTTTTCTGCAGATAATCTGTCAGTACACTAGATATTCACGTTGAACGCCAGTTCACTTTCTATGTGCCAATATTTGTTCTGGTACAAGCTGTCTCTTCGTATCATCAAGTGTCGTTGGTGGGTGACTGATGCACACAAGCTCACAAACCCTAGGTAAATACACAAAATTACCCAGCAAATCCGTCACTTTATTAATCTCAAGCCAATGTACATAGATCAACAAGCAAACATGAGAGCTCTGCTGCAAGTCTCCTCCCAGCCATAGCTGCATCGGAATACCATAATCATAATCATAATGAGGAATGCCTGACAAGGCTCACCCTATATCCCCTCAAGCACCCCTTAACCCTGACACATCCTAACGTCGACACATGGCAAACTCCATGCACAGCCGACACTTGCCACTTGGCAGTACCCTGACACATAGGCAAGCTAGTAGGTGGACAGTTTGGCACGTGTCACTCATGCATTGGACCAAGTGTCCCAATGAGCATATGACACACGTCCTGTTGACCTGTCCATTGACCGTCTGACAAGTGTCACCCATGCACTGGACCAAGTGTCCCAATGAGCATGTGACACGTGTCACGTTGACCAGTCAACCCTTCCTACTTTTTAGGAGGTTAGTCCAGCAGACTCTCATGAGACCCAGTACCCCCTTGGCCATCTCGTATTTAGTCACTAAACAAATATTTACATTGCAATTTACAATTGTCTCCACAGGCCGGAGACTTAGCCATTTACAATTTAATAATTACAATTTACCATACATTGGGCAAAGGGATTCAAAGTACATGTGACATCCCTTCCCTCCTCAGATGACATCGTCCTCGATGGCAAAGTCTGGATACTGTGCATGCAACCCATGCGCGGTCTCCCAGGTAGCATCACTGAGAGGTCGTCCATGCCATGCAACCAAGTACTCACGGAGCAAACGATTCCGCAACCGTCTATGCCTCCGGTCCAATACTCTCACTGGTCCATGCATCACCTCCCCATGTTCCTAAAACAATACAAGGCCATCAGCCAACAAGTTATCACCATCATGTAAAACCTTCTTTAAGCGTGAAACATGAAAAACAGGATGAACCTTACAACCAACAGGCAAATCCAATTCATAAGCAACGCTATTAATCTTTTTAACAATTTTCCAAGGTCCACAGTATCTAGGTGACAACTTATAACACTTCCCTGTCTTTAGGATTTTCGAGTCCTTTGGAATCCTGAGAAATACCATATCTCCTTCCTCGAACTCTCTTGGCGTACGATCCAGATCAGCATATGTCTTTGCCCGATCCATCGCCGCTTTTACATTTTCCTTAGCTAACTCCAACATCTGTTGCATGTGAGTTAGGAATTCCATAGCACTAGGTGTCTTATGAGGCATACCTATAGTAACTGGACTGGCTGGTTTAAAACCATAATTTAGCTCGAAAGGACTCATCTTCGTAGATGCATTCTTTTTATCATTATAGGCAAACTCCAACAATGGTAGGTAACGTTCCCATTGCGTTTGCCTTTCACTCACATACGCCCTAAGCATGTCTTCCAAGGTTTGGTTAACTCTCTCAGTCTGCCCATCTATTTCAGGATGATCAGAACTACTCATTCCCAACTGCACCTCTAACTTCTCAAATACTGCAGTCCAAAAATTGCCAGTAAAATGAGAATCCCTGTCAGACACAATGGATCTAGGTAATCCATGAAGTCTGAATACATGTTGTACAAACAAATCAGCCGTACCAGGTGCATCAATCTTATTACTAGTTGGGATAAAATGAGCCATTTTCGTGAGTCTGTCAACCACAACTAGGATAGCATTATGTTGTTGTTGCGTATGCGGTAAACATGTAATAAAGTCCATGGAAATACTCTCCCATCTCCCTTCCGGCATAGGTAACGGGCGTAATAATCCAGGCACTTTAATCCTTTCAGCCTTATTAACTTGACACTTAAAACAATGTGTCACATAATGGTTTACTTCTTTCTTAAGTCTCGACCACCAAAAGTTACGTTGTATCAACTCATAGGTCCTATCCACACCAGGATGACCAGCACTAGGGCTATCGTGACAAAGATGCAAGATCCTCTTTCGCAGCACCTCACAAGCTGGAATAAGAGACTTGCCATTTCTCATCACTATTCCATCTTCTATGGAATACTGACGCACTCAGCAATAGCTTGCTTCAACTAATCAAAGCTTGCTTGCTGTAGTTCAGTGTCAAATCAGTCAAAGGTGCTGCAATATAGGAGTATTTCTTAACATATTTTCTATAGAATACTGCCAATCCAAGAAAAGAACGGAGTGTCAAATCAACTGGCACAAGCCACGCAACGATCACAGCAACCTTCTTAGGATCTGGCCTTACTCCATCAGCAGACACTACATGACCAAGATACTCAATCTCTTTTTTAAACAATTCACTTTTTTTACTATTGGCAAACAAAGTGTTCTCCCTCAAATAGACAACACAGTCCTAAGGTGAGCCATATGCTTGACCTCACCTGCACTGTAAGTCAGAATGTCATCAACAAAGTTTACGACAAATTTACCCATATACGGTCTAAGCACATCATTCATCATCATCATGAATGTAGCTGGAGCATTAGTCAATCCAAATGGCATCACAAGATACTCATAGTGACCGAACCGA
Organism: Diphasiastrum complanatum; assembly: GCA_029204225.1. NCBI lineage: Eukaryota > Viridiplantae > Streptophyta > Lycopodiopsida > Lycopodiales > Lycopodiaceae > Diphasiastrum > Diphasiastrum complanatum. The sequence continues at coordinate 45,047,352 of CM055094.1, read as the reverse complement.
GTTCTGAAGGCAGTCTTGTGTACATCCTCTTGACGAACTCTAACCTGATGGTATCCACTCTTCAGGTCTATTTTACTGAACACAATGGCACCTGACAAGGCATCAAGCAAATCATCTATACGTGGCATAGGATATCGATGTTTAACAGTTATCTTGTTCAAACCTCGATAATCCACACACATACGCCATGATCCATCCTTCTTTTTTACAAGAATGATCGGAGAGGCAAAAGGGGAATAACTAGGTCGTATCTGCCCCTTGGCCAGATAATCATCGACCATCCGTCTCACTTCCTCTTCCTCCTTAAGACTTATTCTGTAAGGACGTCTATTGACAGGACATGATCTGGGTATTAATTCAATCTTATGTTCAACATTCAAGCCGTGTTATTTCAAAATCCAACTCTTCTGTGTAACTTTGTACAGTTAGTGGAATGCCCACAACCCTCTTATCCCAAATCTCTGTACCCTTTCCATCAGCCATTTCCACTGTGTACTGGTACTGGGATGGTTGAGTATTCACACCTAACTTCCGTACCAAAGTTGAATTCAACACATTATGAGAGGACCCGATGTCAAATAGAACCTGAACATCTCTACCACACAGCTGTCCTCGCATAACAATAAGAGAAGTGTTCTCCTCTCTCCTGTGGAATGTGCATGTGCTATGTGAAAGCCCGTCGTTGGGTGTCAACATCCAAATTACCCTTGGCGAGCCGATTTTGACAAAAGCATTGGTGGAGCCGTGTCCACTCTCCTGACCACCGAAACATTCATGAGGCGTGGAACATCTGGATTGGCTTCCTGCTCGATCTCTTCCACTGTCATAGGGTCATCAGCCTGGTTCATCTGATCCACCTGAAGATTATATGTGGTCCGCATCAAGTTTCGTGGACATTCCTTCCACCTATGCTGTCCCAAACATCCAAAACAGAGGTTCTCCCTCTTTGCACGTTCTTGGTCCTAAGGCGACAACATTGAAGGACGCTGACCCTTTTGGGCATTGGGCTGCCCATACAACCCTTTGCCTTTTGGAGCCCTTGCACCCTTCTTCCTTTGGTCACCTCGAGCTTGCCACTGATTGGTTTGACCTTCAAACTTTCTCTTTTTGTTCCATTTGCCCTTGCATCCCCAAGGTTGCTGACCACTTGTACCAGCTACCGCAACAGGATCCGGGCCTTTTTTCCCATCTTCATAATACAAAGACATCTGGATGGCTCCCCGCAAATCATGAGATTGCTCCTTCCGCACGAAAGGGCGAATACTATCTCGAAGTCCCTCCACAAAGTGAAATATTTGCATGTACATAGGAACTTCCTGAGGAATGCGTAACAAAGCCTCTCAGTACTTGTCTGCATAATCCTGCACGCTCAAGTTGCCCTGCTTCAAATAAGACCATTGTTGCATGGCTCTGTTGTCTTCATCCATAGGCACCCAGTTTTGCGCAAACATTTGCCGGAATGCCTCCCATGTGGTTGGAACAAGGTCATCCTTTTCCACCTTCCTCCACCACCTTTGTGCTGACTCTTGAAAACGATATGTGGCTTCAGCAATCATCTCAGTTTCATCGTCTATGCCACACATCTGGAATGCGTTCTCCCACTTTTGCAACCAATTCTCAACGACATCAATAGTTCTCATAGATACTGCTCCAGTGAACTTCGGAGGTTTTAAATCTTTGATAGTAAGTAGCTTTCTCTTTCGAAACCCCAACTCAGCTCCATGGCCCATTGACAATGTCCTTTTCTACTTCCATAGCTGTACCACTGACTCTCTCAGGAACGCTAACCCCTTTACCTTTGAGTTGCTCCAAAATCAGCTTAAGAGTAGCTTCGACAGTATCCACCTTGGAACATACAGCATCTAATCTCTGTGAATCTTGACTGGTGTTGCTTGCGGATGCCATAGCAGAAAGATAGGTAGCAGAAACAAAGCAAAACCAAGCTCTCAGCACCTCAAATCACTACACAGATCAGTTGCCCTGAATTCCTAGAAGAACTGAATAGAATAGATCTCCTACAGCCAAGTTCTAACTACACATAGACTCTTCTTCTCCAAAAACCAGCAAACTAGGGTTTCAAACTGACAATTGGCAAAAAACTATGGATGATCACCGAATCAGAAGGCTAGCGACCTACCACAAGAAGCTTATTGCAACTGACAGATCTGAAAAATACTGAGTATTGAAGAAGTTACAAACAGATGTACAAATCCTATGTGGGCTGGGTTTTCACAAAAGCGAAGAGAATAATCAAGCCGCGTGGTAGAAAATGCTCAAAGGCTGCCAAAAGATCAGCAATCCACCATAGGGCTTCAATCTGCTATCTTATGGGCTCCAAACCTACCAACAGATCACCTACAGTAGGGCGCTGGCTCTCCAAGAATGCTCCAAACCAGTAGTTCAAGCAGTGGAGCATTGGAGACATTACGTGGCAAGAAAGCCCTTTAAGGCATTCACTGATAACGTATCACTCAAGTACTTCTCATCCCAAGGTATGCTCACGCCAAAGCAAATGCGATGGCAAAACTTTCTCTCAAAATCAATATAGACATTGTACACACGGCGGGAAAGAACAATGTGGTAGCGGATGCACTAAGTAGATAGGAGCACTTGATGGCAACGGTAACAACTCAGGTGACTAGCCTACTCCAAGAAATCAGAGACAACTATGGTGTAGATGCGTTGGCGAAGGACTTAATGATCGAATTCCAGCTGGGAAAGCCTCATAAACATTTCACTTGGAAAAATCAAATGGCTGTTTATAAACAATGCAGAGTATATGTCCCAGACAACATCAACCTGAGGAAGAAAGTCTTGTGGGAACATCATGACGTACTAGCCGCCGGACATCCAGAGGTGAATCGCATGTATGAACTTCTCAAAAGAGGCTTCTATTGGCCAGGTATGTGGGCAGACGTTGAATCCTATGTGCAAACATGCCCTACATGTCAACAAGTGAAGGTGGAACCGCTAGCCCCAGCAGGACTACTCCAGCCATTACCAGTACCAGCATACCCGTGGGATTCCGTGAGCATGGATTTTTCAACTACCATCGTGCCAAGGTTTCGACTCAATTTATGTGGTGGTTGACCCTTTTTCAAAGCAAGCTCATCTTGTACCAACTAAAAGTTCAGTGACAACCGAAGAAGTGGCAAGGTTATTTTTCAAATGTGTCTTCAAATACCATGGCCTACCTAGAACAATTATTTCTGACTGAGACACCAAGTTCGTAGGAAAGTTTTGGACTTGTCTATTTCACCTCGTGGGAACTGGACTGAATTTCAGCACTGCATATCACCCTCAGACAGATGGGCAAACTGAGCGAATGAATCGACAGATTGAACAATATTTACGAAATTATGTCGCTTGGGACCAATCCGATTGGGGTAGCTACTTGGATATCCTCGAGTTTGCACATAACAACCAAGTGAACAGATCTACTGGAAAGGCACCCTTCGAGATAAGCAATGGTCGGCTACCGATTGTTCCAAGCTCTTTCCTTACAGGCGTGCAAGAAACTCCGGTACTCACTGTGGAGGAATTCATCAATGAGTGCCACACAAAGCTGACAGAGGTGAAGGCATTTTTAGAGCAATCACAACGAAGTATGGCAGCTGACGTAAACCCACATCGACGAGAACTAGAATTTAAAGAAGGTGATCAAGTGTGGCTGAACACTAAAAATATCACGTTACCAAAAGGATTATCTCATAAGTTCGTTTGGTGGCTAAGTCACCGGCCTGTGGAGACAATTGTAAATTGCAATGTAAATATTTGTTATAGTGACTAAATACGAGATGGCCAAGGGGGTACTGGGTCTCATGAGAGTCTGCTGGACTTACCTCCTAAAAAGTAGGAAAGGTTGACTGGTCAACGTGACATGTGTCACATGCTCACTGGGACACTTGGTCCAGTGCATGAGTGACACTTGTCAGACGGTCAATGGACGGTGCAACAGGACGTGTCATATGCTCATTGGGACACTTGGTCCAATGCATGAGTGACACGTGTCAGACTGTCCACGTACTAGCTTGCCTATATGTCAGGGTACTGCCAAGTGGCAAGTGTCGGTTGTGCATGGAGTTTGCCATGTGTCGACGTCAGGATGTGTCAGGGTTTGGCTGGGAGGAGACTTGCTGCAGAGCTCTCATGTTTGCTTGTTGATCTATGTACATTGGCTTGAGATTAATAAAGTGACGGATTTGCTAGGTGATTCTGTGTATTTACTTAGGGTTTGTGAGCTTGTGTGCAACATTTGGTATCAGAGCAGTTACTTTGACTTGTCTGGGATTTGGCATCTTCAGTTAGGCGACCATTTCTTTTTCATGAGTTGGCCATCGTCGCTCTACGTCACTCAATTTCTTTGAAAAATATGCAACAGGTTTTCCTTCTTGCATCAACACGGCCCCAATAGCAAAGTTTGACAAGTCTGTATGTATTTTGAAAGGTTTGCTAAAGTCCGGTAAGGCAAGGATGGGTTCTTGAGTGATCCGTCGTTTTAGTTCTTGGAACGCGGCTTCACATTCCGGTGTCCATGTCATCTTTAGATGAGTCTTGGTCTACTCCAACAACGGTGCCACAATTTTGCTAAATGCCTCAATGAATCTCCTGTAAAAGTTACATAGCCCCACAAAGAATTTGATGCCATGAACAGTTTTAGGAGCCAGCCAATCCAAGATAGTCTTGATCTTCTTAGGATCCATCCGAATTCGTCCGTAGCCTATAACATGTCCAAGGAAATCAACTTCCTCTACCACAAACTCACATTTCTCTCTTTTCGCGAACAAGCAGTTCTTCCTCAGTCGTTGGAGGACCGTCCTTAAATGTTTAATGTGATCTTTGAGGCTATGACTAAACATCAAGATGTCATCGATGTAAACAATGACAAATTCATCTAAGCAATTTGGAAAATTGTTCATCAACGTGCAAAAAGTGGCTGGTGCGTTTGTTAGACCGAACGGCATCACCCTGAATTCGTGACTCCCGTACCGTGTTCCGTTTTGTGCTCATCGCCTTTAGCTATTCGAATTTGGTGATATCCAGATCTGAGATCTATTCGGCTAAAATATTTGGCATGTTTGAGCTAGTCGAACAGGTCATCAATTCTAGGCATGGGGTACTTGTTTTTTATGGTACCTTTGTTGAGCATGCGGTAATCCACACACATCCGAAGGGTCTTGTCCACCTTTTCCACGAATAACACTGGGGCTCCAAAAGGCGAAGCACTGGGTCTAATGAATCCTTTGTCTATCAATTCACCAAGTTGTCGATTCAGTTCCACCAACTCTTTTTGGGACATCCTATAGGGTGCTCGTGAAGTTGGTTCTGTTCTTGGTACCAACTCAATTTTATGGTCCACTGGTCTTCGAGGAGATAACTTAGCTGGGAGTTCTTCCGGAAACACATCACTAAATTCCTCTAGCAAATCTGCCACCTCCTTTGGCAAGTTTTCATGTTGTGCGTTTTTCCCTTTTGGAACCTCTCTGCAGATACAAAGAAAGCACTCCGACCTTTTCCCTTTCGCCATGCTTTTTATCACAGATGCAACAACCAGATTTTGTTCAATATCGGTACCCTTAGCGTTCCCTCCAGGCAGAGCTTTTGTCATACAGATTTGTCCCTTGTAATCCAAGAAGACCAAGTTTGAGCTCCTACCCAAAACTGCAATACACTGTTCATTTAACCAGGGTAGGTATAATAATCTCGAACCAATCTTGGGGGTTGCCCCATGGAAGCTCCTTTCCATACTTGTGTGTCGTCCACCCATAAATGTAAACTCCTCTCTCAACTTCCAACTAGATCAGATCACCTAGAACAAATTAAGCAACCAGGGGTTATTTAGGTCCAAACAAGCACAGCACAAACGAACATACCAAGCAAAGCAAACACAGAGGATCCCTCTCAAGCCACATTCCCCTTGAGACCGGACGTAGGACCTTTGCCTAGCTGCGCCCACACAAATCTATCACAGAATTAGCCCACGGGGAAACATCCATCCAACCATCCGTGCTTTCACCATTAAGCAGCACATTGCCTCAGTCACGCCCCACCAACTCTGGTCGATAGCCCTTATAGACAAACGATCGGCAGCTATCCCGCACCGGCAGCTAACCGCCCAAATTCGAGCAGCATCTCTGTATCAATGGTTAACCCGTACAGTTCGAATATGTCACCCCGCACCCCCCAAGGCACAGACCGTGCTTTCACCAACCTAATGGCAGCACATTGCCTCATCTGTCCTACGTGCAGACGGCACCAGGCCCGAACCGCGGGAACTGACCGTGCTTACACCTCAAGGGCAGCACCTTGCCTCATCAAGTCCCCCGTTCTGCCGACCACCCTGACCGTGGACGCACCCATGCTTACACTGTGGGCAGCACCTTGCACAACGGTTGTCCTGATAAATCCCAAAAAGTGGCCATCCCTGTGAGACTTGCGTAGCTGACCGGCTAGTCGGTTCTGATACCACATGTAGCGTCGGTGCCTCAAAGGGCGCTGGGACTTGAGCGGTTTCCCCAACACACGCTTAAGTCTAACATTCATCCATCATGCACTTACGTTAAAGGCAACTTAGAAACGTAACAAACTTAACCATTCAGACTTTAAGAAAACTGGAATCCCAACCAGCCCGAAAGCCAACTCAGAATCCGTCCCCAAAAGGTAACCAAAGGCAAAGACAAGCCACACATGAAACTCAAGACAAACTTAGACTAAAATTTTAGTATACACCCAAAATAACGTCATATTGGAATTTTATCCAAACTTTATGTGCTCTATAAGGATAAGTGCCACCTTCACCAAAGATCGAGTTCTCAAAAGGAAATCGGGATCCTTTTCAACACTAGCCAACAAGATGCACCAATGCCAAAACTCCTAGTTGGTTTAAAAAGATGCTGAAAATTATATCACCAAGGTAAAGCTCTACTCCAAGTCAACCGGGAACAAAAGAAGAAAGTACATTCATGCACACCTCTCTTGATGCTCAAGGCAAAGATACAAGTTGATCGATCGGAGAAAAATTCATAGTAAACCTAGTTCAGTTTCAAAGGTTCTCGATGTTGGGAAGGGAAAAGAGGGACCATAATGCATGTACCTAGAATTTTCACACAATCCTCAAAACCTTTAGTAATAGCCATAGCTCAAATTGAGAGAAAATAATCATCAGAAAATTCTGACAAAAACCCTAGAGAGAGACTAAAAATACACCAGAATTTGAAAACTCATCCACGATTATCTCAGATCCATTTCACTAGAATTGAAAAGGTTTAAAACTTTCTAAGATGATCGATTTGCATAGTTTCCACGAACCGCGATTCGAATCGATCAGACAAAACAGGATCTAGTTCAAATTGGACTGATGAAGAGTCCTCCGAGCCCGAATCGAGCCATTTCAGAATCCGAGCGCACGCGCACGCGCATGGAGGGAGAGAGAGAGAGAGAGAGCTTTGTTGAAAATTGAAATCTTGATGATTGTCACTTAATGATTGTGAGTTTCCAAGATGCATTTAGTGATTATGAGACTTGAGGTGGAAAAAATTTTGCCATGGATTCACTGTGAGGGTTTAGGATTGTGATTTTTGTACATTGTGAGATGATTAGATCTTGTCACTTGATTATTGACATTGTGCAATCATAATGTGCATTTGTGAGGGCTTAGTTAGTAGTTAGTTGTTACTAAGGGGTTAATAGCATTTAATAGCATATAAGGTGTTAGTGGTTGGTAGTTAGTCTTTAGAAATTTGAAATTTCAGCTAAGAAGTTAGTAGTTAGTAGTAGTAGTTAGTAGCTACTACTTATACTTAGTGGTTAACTATTTAAAATTAGAAGCTTTCAACTAAAATAGGTGACTTGAGAGAGAGAGAGAGAGAGAGAGAGAGAGAGAGAGAGAGAGAGAGAGAGAGAGAGAGAGAGAGAGAGAGATCTCTGAGAGATCACTGTAGGAAATCAAAGTGCCAAGATCCTTCTAGCATTCAATCTCCATACACAAGAAGAAGAAGAAGAAGAAGAAGAAGAAGAAGAGGGAGAGGGTTAGGCGCCCTCAAGGAGAGAGAAAGTAGTAGCAATGCTTGAAAGGGAATGAATTACAAATGAACAATGAGTACATATGAATAGGCCTTCCAAGGGCCTAGACTCTTCCAAACCCTAAACCTACTAATTATAGGGCACCCCCAAAGTTCAAGATAGGGCCCCTTAACATAATTAGACTTTACTTGGACCCACGAGTTATTACTAGACCAAAACTGGGTCCAACTTAGCTAAAACTAACTTAACATGGTCTCAATAATAAACCTAACCCATGGTTACACAAGTCTTGATCTTTTGGGTCAAAGTAACCTATGGGAAACTAACATTATCATTTATTATTTCTAACACCCTCCTTAAATGATAATGTAAAAAACATAACATGACATGAAGTAGAATGAAAAAATTGCAACAAAATGCAAAATGTTGCTTGTTGCCCAAATCTTCATGTAGCCAAAAAAAAGAACTCCAACTCGAAGTAGTCGAAGGCCGAAATCTCAGCCCCAATCATGCCCGATGTAGAAGAGATGTAGAATACGAAGTGCGGTAGCATCAAGTCGAAGAGTGAAGACATGCTCCATCCAAAGTAGGTAATCAAAAAACCAGCCACAAGCCGAAATATGGATTTGCAATCCATCAATAGTTCCCACATGATCTCATAAGTCTTCTTATCACAAGGAACATAAAAAAGAGTATGATACTCTTTTACCATCACATCCTCCCGAATCTTACTATCAATGATCTGCTCACCAACACTAGGTAAGGCAACACCGTCATCATAAGAAGTAAGCATCAAAACAGGAAAATCAGCATAAGGTACTGATTTTGGTGAGACATGTGTGTTTCCTCCAAGGTAAAAAGATGCTTTGCTATCCCGCAAAGACTCGGACAGCCAACAAGAGGCTGCAGCAGGCTGTCCAACAGCCACAAAATCACCAACAATTTGTTGTCCAAAGTGTTCCAAATGTGGACCTTGCTGTCCAAAAACCTTCCACGGGTCGTTCCCGATGCATAATAGGATGTTCACAATGTAACATAGGCCGAAAATGATCAATACACCATGGCTGAATATGCTGTCCACCATCTTCAAGGAAAAATCCAGCAGCTTACCACTTTGAACACCCAAAAAATCCAGCAACACACCACGTTGAACCAATGTACTAATTGACATGATTTTTTCCCCTCCTCCATTAGTACAAAACGGCTTCAAAAAATGCTTGATTTCAGCCTTTTCCAAAACATTAACTTGAGAAGCTTGCTCACAAAGTTCTTCACTAATGCATCCATCATTTGCAACAAATGGCTCAAGAGAAGAAGAATGCTCTACCATACCAACATTCCGATGCAAACTTGTACTTGTAGAAAGACAATGATCAAACTTTGCATTCCTTTGCTCTTCTACCCTCAAAGAGGATGAAGTAGAGAGGAGAAAGCATGATGATGAATCCTTTATTCGGTATATCTTTAAAAGTGTTTCCCAAGCACTTTAAGAAGTCTTGCAAAATCTCAAATGATATAAGATAGATCTTGTTACCGATAAAATCTTGATCATCACGTCGATGCCAAACCTCAGCTTGCAATTCCATGAAGAATAGTTGGTGCCATCCAACATATCTTTGCCCGAACAAGTACGAATTGCTCCCAAATCTCTTGCCATAAGAACCAGCCAAGAAGATAAACTTTTTCAAACCCTAAATGTGCCCTAAAAGACACAAAAACCAACAAGTATCAAATCTAAAAAATCAACACTGGAATGTGTCGAAACCACACATTAGATGGATGCAGGAACTCACCCTCCTACAAGCCTTGTGTGCTGAAAATTTCAACCCGAAATTGCATTACAAACTCAAAAAACCAGCAAGCAAAGAATAAGGTTAGCCTCCAACAAAGCTTTTTCCGGAACCCTTATTTCTTGCCAAAAAGTGTGAACAACACACACACGGATAGGGTTGTTGCAAACACCCTACAAATGGTAATATGCTGTCCAATTTTCAGCCTCGGAATGTGAACGGATCATCACAAAAAATTAGCGCCTTCTTCCACACCTGGAAACAAGCAAAAAGAAGCGGATCTTCACTTCGTAAAATCAGCAAGGGTGCTGATTTTTCAGCCAAATCAGAAGATAAAAATTGCTTGTAAATGGGCGCCCTCCTGCAAAGGAGGAAATCTGAAAAATAGGGTAGCAGTGGACCAATGGAAGTAGAATAAACCTACACGGATGTGAGGTAGGGCATAGTACTCAAAGTGCGGGTATTGGATCCTCCATGGCACCACCACCACGACCATCTTTAGCCACCATCGAGAGGGAGACGGGGAGGCCACTGCACTACACAGCTGGTGGGTAGGAATTATTATGTAAAATATATACATACAAAAGGCAAAAGAAAAAAGAAAAAACAGATATGGGAAAACCGTTGGTGAATTTTGAACAAGAGAGACGATCTTTGAAGCTATTAAAGACGCATCTCGTTTCAAGACCTCCACCAAGGATCAAAGACTGGGACGTTGAACCCATAGAAGCAAAGGAAATCGGATGGTGGACAAACTAACCCAACGAAATCTAGATCGTTCGGATCTAGCCCCCAAGCTATCGACCAACCAATGCTCAATAAGAGAGAGATGTCACTCCAACAACATATAGCTGCATAGTACAAATTTTATTATAATTATTCAATTACAAGTTCTCTACTAACAGGCTGAACTTAATTATTGGTGCAATATTAGAAATTGCAAATAATCTTTATTCCACCTTAGAGTTTTTCAAATGAGTCTTTCAATTTTTTCGATTCTCAACAGAATTTAAGAGCTAAATGGTTCTTTTGATATGCCAATCCTCAAAATCAAATATATGAATAAGTTCTGCCCATCGAGCCTTACAACCTTTCAGACCTATTTGATTAGAGTTTTGCATGGCTTATCATTATTTATCGGTTTCTTGTTTGCTTCTTTTGGTGTTCAACGGCATCAGAAAGATTTTTTTTTTTCCCTTTTCCATAGGCTTACTAATTTCAACTTATGGGGTGATTTGACTAGTACATTGTCCAAAAAAACTATGAACTCCCAGACATAAGTCACTAATTCACAGTTGCCCATTCGGCAATTGATAAAAAAATTCTTATTTCAAGTCAAAAAAATGACAATGAAAGCCTTTCAGAATTCTATAAGGAAGGCCGGTTTTAAAAGAAGTTCCCTCCACCCGGAGTGGAGGAAGCTTTACCATCCCGAAACCAAAGGAATGATGAAATTTGTTTTTCCGCAGGGACATTATGAATTAACAGCTTCATAATAGGTTACACAATATTGCATTAGAAAGACGTGTTGCTTATTACTTATATGGAGTTCCATAACCGCTTGATGTAACGTGTCAAGTGGTTTATAATGATCGGTTGGCCCTTGACTAGAGACATCGGTCAAAATATTAGGAGGTGACATGAAGTCTTCTCCAATTACGGGAATCTCCAATTCATCCAATTTGATTGATGCACGAGAACGGTAAAGCAATTATCATGAAAGAAAATTATGGTTTTTCATGAATTTACTTGCATAACTCATTATAAGTTAAACCGCATAATTCAGCGAAGAGCTACAAAGCTGCAAATGCCGACCCATTACTAATTTCATATATTGCGCTATTCAACTGCCTTACAAAAAAGAAGCCCAATATGCTTGTGAAGGCCATATCTAGAATCAAGAGAAAAATCCAAAAAACAAACCCCCCTCCCCCCCCCCCCCACCGAACAACCAATCTCGGGTTTGTTGTCTCAGGTTCCAGCAGAAACTTGAGAGGGAGAATGAGGGCGAAAGCAGAGCGCAGGATGGAGAGAGAGAGAGAGAGAGAGAGAGAGAGAGAGAGAGAGAGAGAGAGAGAGATTGTCGAGGATGGAAGCTGCTGCACGCTGCTGTGAGTGAACGCCCTACTGCACGCTCCACCCACTTGCTTTTTCCCAGATTCAGTCCTATATACAAATTGTTTTTCGCAACGTTTTATGACAAAAAAAGATTCATCCAAAGCTATGAAAGCTTCAACACACATTTTAAGCAAAAGCTCAGGATGTTTATAGAGCACTAATAGCTTATAGTAGGGCAGTTTTGCCCTTACAGCTTTCAGTTTTCAGCTTTATCTCAGATCCATCATGCTTTTAGCTTTCATACATAGGATAAGCTACCCTAAAATGCAGTAAAGCTTACTCTTTCTATCACCAATTAGTTATGTGCTGTTCTTTTTCTCAGTTACATTTAGTAGACCAAGAATAGATGCCATCAGGCTCTCTTGCCTAAACACCAAAAGCCAAAAGGATTTGAAAGAACATATTTTAACTTTTTGACATAGGCTTGATATGTCTTTTCAATAACCATCTTAACTCAACTACTTGAGCACTTTCCAGCCTTCATAAAAGTCTTACTGCAATTCTTTATATCGCTTTCACAACACACCGATAATACAACCATTATAGGTGTTTCCAGCTGTGAAAAAACACAAATCCTTTTTCCCAAAAACCAAGAAACTGAAGCTTGCTAAAAAACCAGCAAGAAATCAAGAGCATTAGTAAACTGAAAATCATTCCTTGAAAGCACAAGCAATTACTTCTTTTCAAAGGCAAAAAGTCTTGCCTTAAATTAAAGGTCATAATCTGTACAAAGGCAACCGATATGCCCTCTTAATTGCTGAAACAAACCGCCTTACATCCAAAAGAGTTGATAACACAAATTCAATCCACTTCGAAATTTCACTTTTCAAGAGCCTGATTTTCATCATTGTTGCAAAACTGGGTAGTGCACATACCTTGCAACAAAAATCCTCTCGAAAAAATCACAAAATTGAAAAAAAAAAAAAAGTGAATCAAACCACCAAGCCTTTGCTTCTGCTTTTGCTCCATTCTCCAAGAATCAGGACCCCATCTCGCAAGATCCACACACCAATTCTCGGATTACTCTCATGTGCTTTCCTTCAACAATTCTTCCTAGCTTTGGCTCTGATACCATTTTCAAGACCTACACCAGGGATCAAAGACTAGAATGTTGAACCATAGAAACAAAGGGAGTCGGATGATGGAACCAACGCAATCAAATCTACATCGAACGGATCTAGCCCCCAAGTTATGGACCAACCAATGCTCAATAGAAGAGAGATGTCACTTCAGCAACATATAGCTACCATCACCAAATCCAGCTCTACTCCATGGGAGGCCTATGGGTATACTTATACCCTCCAAGGCTCCTCGTCAACTAGAAGTGAAGTGTGACACCTCACTGGACACCTCAGTAGCCTACCTGGGCCACCTCATCCACTTCCCCTATGAGTCACTGTTAGTTCCATACCAATCCACCATCTAGAGTTTTAGGCCTCCAACCATTAATAATGACAACCCTCATAATCACAATTAATTTATATGTCGAGGCAGGCCTACCGACCTCCTTACATGATAATAATCCGAGATCAGTCCATATGTGAGCATGACATCTCGAATCTTTAGTGAGAATATTTGTGAGATCTTTTATGAGAGACGAGTGGGACAATGAGCAAAGAGAATAGTGTTATTCATTCCATTCTACTACTACACCTTGAAAGAAAAATATAAAATCAAATCCTATGATTTTCCTCGATGAAGATAAATCTGATAAATTTTTTAATTAGGATCTCCATTTTTTATCAACAAAATAGGAATGTGAGATCCTATTGAAAGTTAGATATGGGGTGATCCCTATATTGAAAGAAAAGAATGTAGTTTAAGGAGTGTGTAGGGCTTAGGAGTGATAAATATCTGTGATGAAGATACACCTACTAGTATAGGTGGTGGTGGAGTTGGTATGGGTCTATCAGTGAGTCATTAGGGAACTGGATGACGTGGCCTAGATAGGGTGCCGAGGTGTCAAGTGAGGTGTCACAGTGCACTACTAGTGGCGCATGGGCCTTGGAGGGTATAAGTATACCTATTAGGCTCTCACTAGTGTATGCTTGATTTTGTGGTTGGTAGCTACATGTTGCTAGTGTGATTCCTCTTTCCATGACTGGGATTGATCCATAGCTTGGGGGCTAGATCCGTACGATCTAGGTTTGGTTGGGTTGGTTTATCCACCACCCGTTCCCTTGTGTTGTTGCTTTGATTGGTATGCTTAGATCAGTATCCTGTGTGTAGGACTTTATATTGGTATTAGAGCCATTCTAAGAAGGATTTTGCCATTGAAAGTGTTGGGGTGAATCTCGACGTTTTCTCGAGATTTCGGTGGAGTAAGCAACAAGTGGTGGAATTTTGAATTAATCTTCCCGTTGTAATCACTTTTTCGAAGTGCAATTGTTTGTGTGGTAAGTGCACTACTCGGATCACATTCGGTTCGGTTTTTTAGCATTTCGATTTGGTTTTTAGGAAGAAATTCTGTTTTTAGTTCCATTGTTGCCGATTACGTTGTTGTAGGCACTTTATTGAAGCAACGGTTTCTTTAGAGGTTGCTGGATTTTTTCCCTCTTCAGGCTTCTTGTTCTTTTCATTAGTGGTTCTTGTATTTGGATTGCTGTCTATTGCTTTTTGAAAACCGGTTTTGTGTTAAATCGGTAAGAAAAAGCAAGAATAGAGGCAAAAATGCACTAATCATTTGGCTGTAAGTGTTGGTGACAATTTACAGGTTTGCATGGCAGACTATTATGGAGAGACAGGTTTATGATCCATTTTCCAACAAACTAATTTTGTGATTGCAGATTTTGGAGCCTGTAAAGCCATTTTGTGTGAAGTGGTTTGGTTCAGAAACATAGCTATTCTAATTAATAGAGAAGCTAATCTGCAAGTTTCAGTTTTAGAGAAAATTTGGGCAGCATCTACCTTGTTTCTCAGGCATAATAGTTGCAAACCCTGCAAATCTATAATCTAATCTTTGCTTATGCTTGTAAGTGATAAAAGTGGAGCAAAAGGAACTGAAAATCGCTGGTAGGGCTGTGTCTATCACAAAAAACAGCAGATACATTTGCCTTATGGCTTCCTGCAAGATATATGTTTGAAAAACTGGGAAAAAACACAAAAGTTTAAGCATAAAATCCACTGCCCTCCTGTGTGCCCTCATTCTGCCAGAAACCTGCAACCAAACAGTGTGGAAATGGTGGAGGGATGGGCGCATATCCATCCCTCACCAACCTGGCATGGCTCCCTCTCTCTCTCTCTCTCAAATTTTCTTCTCTCCCTCTTGCGAGTTCTCTCTCGGATCGGGCCAGAATGAAAGTCGCGAGCTATGGCTCGGGTAGTACTGGCCCGAGGAGAAGGAATTTTGGGAGGGAAAAGGAAGGGGGGGGGAGGGGGGGGTCGTGGCATACACAAGTAAAGTTTTTTATAAAAAAACTTAGTGTTATGCATGCAACTAGGTGTTAAAGGTAGGTGGAGGGGTGCATAATTTTTGGTTACACAAGGGTTTTATAAAAACTTGTGATATTTATCCCGTGGGTATTTTCTAAGCCATATTGGTTTGGGATAATTAGAATGCAGTACTATAATGGCTTGTGTGTGGTGTTAATTAGTTTTTTAAGGCATTAATGTGGTTATATTTTATTTCGTTGCTTAACGTTGGAATTGCAAACATTTTTTATTGGTACAATTTAATAAGTACATTGATCTATTAAGAAAACTCGGTTTTTTAGACATTGTCTTATTAAAGATCATTATACCCGTAATGGATTTAAAACTGAACGAGATTTTTTAAATTTTTCAGTTATACTGCAATGGACAAAGATGATGTTCCAGTGACGGGGGACACGGAAATCCGTCCGGCATCACCAGGCAGTGATGACACGGAAATCCAATCTGCATCACCAGACAGTGATGAGGCCCTCGATTCTAATAAAATGCACACTCTGGGCAAAGCAGTACTGGAACTTCACCAGAGTAATAAGCAACACGATAACCAAATGCAGAACAGGAGGGCGCCCATCTTCAGCTTGGATCTTCACCATTTTTCAGCCGGATCTTCAGCATTTCTCCACACTTGTCTTGCAGATTTTCACGACGGATCAGAGGAGGACAGGCGCCCACTTGCTGCCCATTTCTAGCGCCCTCTTGCTGGCTGCCTATTGCTACATTTTCAGCCTTTTTCCTCCCCTATTTTGGGCGCCCTACTGCCTCCTATTTGCTGCCCTATTGGGCGCCCTCATGCTTGCTGACCAGCGCCCTACTGCTCCTTCCTTTGCTGAAAATTTCCGCTTTTTGCTGCCCCTATTCGCCACCTTCCATCAGCCACTCCTAGCGCCCTACCAACCCATCTTTTTGATCCAATTTTTTTTTGTCGTTTACTATCTCTCTTGGACGCCCACACTCCACCATAGCTGGCGCCCTACATCCGCCTCAATTTCAGCTCACCCTCCTACACTGCTGTCTGTGTTCGCAACGCTACCCCGGACAATACAAACATGCCTAGATGCTTAGAAAGCCACTCCCACCCAACTTCATCAAGCATCGGGATTGCTCCCCGTCTTTATCGCAAACTTTTTTTTACCCTTGAAGGGCGATCTCTGATATTTCAGCCTTGTTCCCTCGCTGCCCATACCTCCTTTTTGTTATCACTTCCTTTCCTTGGCTGCTCCCTTTCCAGCCCCATAGTCCATTATTGTTTCCCATACTTTTACCCACCGTTTACTCCACGTTGTCGGGCCCTTAGCATCTTTTTTGGAGGCTGCCCGGTACCTCGACATATTGCCGCTATTTTTCAGCTCACTTCCGGATGCGGTTACGAGGTATTTCTTACTTAGTTGTCCTTTCCGTTCATCTTACATCGCGAGTTCTATTGTGTCTTTTCATTGGCGTGCCTATTGTGACGACTTATGTCCTCTCCTTCAGTTCGTCCAATTGTTTAGCACATTTCTTTTCTCGCTTACTTTTTCTTCCTCATGGCTAGCTCACCCACTACACCTGCGAGTCATTCCGGACCTTTAGATGAACAGTTTGCTGATATGCGTGACTCTCTTACTCTCCTCAGTAGTCGTTTCGACCAAATGATGACCGGTTTTACCACTCTACAGACCGGCTTTGCCACTATGCAGTCACAGATTGATTCCTTACAGCCACATGGACCTGGCAAAGCCCCTGTTCATTCATCATTTGGGTCTCCATTTGGACTTCCATCCTCGTCTACTTCCTTTGGCGGTGGGCCTCATTTTCCACCTAACCCACCACCCGGTTTTCCACGTCCTACAGCTCCTGAGTCACATTTTCCACGACATCTAGCTCCTGAGCCACATTTTGCTCGAGATTTTCGTGATCGGGTACAGCTTGCCACCTATTCTGGTTCCTCTGACGGGAACTTGTTAGAGAATTGGTTTGCAAAGCTTGATACTTATTTTCAGATTTACCCTAAGACTGATCCTCAGAAGATCCAGTTAGCCGCCTTACATTTAGATGGACGTGCTGCCACTTGGTGGCGGGTCTATTGACTTGACCCTGATCGGGACGGTTTCCAGTTATGGCCTACCTTTCGTCGTGATCTTCGTCATGCTATGATTGACCCTCAGTGGCTGAGCCGCCAGCGTGATATATTCCGTAGTCTTACTCAGACTGGTGATCTTTCTTCCTATACAGATCAGTTTATGGACCTTTCCTACCTCTTTACAGATCTTCAGCCCACCGAGCTTATTTCTCGCTACATTGCTGGACTTCGTGGTGCTCTACGATACGATGTCTCTTCTTTCCGTCCACCCACACTTGTTGAGGCCATGTCCCTTGCTAGTACTTTACAGCATAAGTACCCTGATCCTGCTCCCTTTCGCTTTTCCCGACCCCGTCCATCTCTTTCACCTCTACCATCTCCGGCCCCATCTGCCCCATCCACTGTCGTCCCGACCTCTTCTCTTACTTCTCCCGCTCCTCGCCCTCCGCCTCCTCATCCTGCTTTTGTCCGACGTTACACGTCTGCAGAGTTCGCTGACATTCAGCAGAAGCGTCTTTGCTTTCGTTGTAAGAGTCCTGACCACATTGCCCGTGTTTGCCGCCAACCCCTGCCTACTTCTACTGCTGTTTTCTACCATGAGGGCACTACCCCAGATGAGTCCGATATCTACATTCATATATCTAATGAGCCTGATCTATCTCCTGAGCCTTCTACTGATTTACTTCCTGCTACTTGCCATGCTCAGCTTGCTTATGCTACCTGGACAGGGTGCCCCGGTCCTCGCTCCATTCGGCTACGTGTGCGCATTACTGGTCGTGAGTATATTGCTTTAGTTGATACCGACAGCACTCATTCCTTTATCAGCAGTTATGTTCTCAGCCGGATACGCGCTTCACCTATTCCTGCTCCACAGCCTCTCACAGTCGAGGTTGCCAGTTCTCACTCATTTCCTAGTTCTCAGATGTTTCAGGGATTATCCTACCGCATTGGTGATTTTTCTGGACAGGCAGATCTTTATATCATTCCTCTGGAGCGCTATGACCTTATCCTTGGTGCTGATTGGTTTGCTTCATTGGGAGCGGTTACTTTGGACCTGGCTCAGCAGACATTGACATTTGTTCATGATGCAGTGACCCACTCACTTGCTGGTATTGATTCTCAGGCAGATTTCCAGCTGATCAGCGGGAAGCAGTTTATCCGCAGCCTACCTAAGGCTCATTGTGCAGCTTTATTATGTGTTCAGCGTGCTGCAGCAGATTCTCCAGTGACTACCTCTCCTCCAGCAGCTGTTCCTCAGGTGATCTCTGACTTATTACATCAGTATGCATTTGTCTTTTCAGAACCTACGACGCTACCACCATTACGTGATGTGAACCATGATTTGCGTCCTGGTTCTGCTCCTCCCTCCCGGCCTCCTTACCGTATGTCTAAGTCTGAGCGTGATGAGGTTGAGCTTCAGATTACTGCTTTACTAGATCAGGGCCTTATTGTTCCTGGTCACAGTCCTTTTGGTGCCCCTGTTCTCCTTGTCAGTAAGAAAGATGGCTCCAAACGCCTCTGCATTGATTATCGTGCCCTCAATAAGTTGACCATCCGTAACCAGTGATTGTGCTTTTGTCACTAATAATATCATCTCTCCTAAAGACAAGATTTCTGCCACTTCAAATCTTGCTGGTTTTTCAGCAGAAAATAGCTCATCTTCCGCTTTACAAGTTGATGTTTTTTCATCTATTGATTGGGTGATTGATAGCGATGCCACACGCCATATGACTTATCACAAAGAAGTCTTCACAAAGCTTGTAAAAGTGCATGATGGAAGCAAAGTTCAAGGTGTTGATAACACCTCTTATCCTATCAAAGGTATTGGAGTGATCCCCATTATCTTACCCAATGGTGAGGATAAGTACATTCGTAATGTACTTTATGTTCCAAAAATAAAAAAGAATCTCATTTCGGTCTCTACAATTATGAACCAAGGATTGGTTGTGGAATTCAAAGAAGACAAATGTCTTATCAAAGACCCAAAGAGATCTCTTATGATCATGGCTTCGGGAACATTATGAACCAAGGATTGGCTGTGGAATTCAAAGAAGACAAATGTCTTATCAAAGACCCAAAGAGATCTCTTATGATCATTGCTTCGGGAACATTACGTGGTGGATTGTTCCTTATGGATACCTATGAGCGAAGAACTTCATCATCTTTTTGTCATGTTGCATCAAGTTCACATTCTTTGGAGTTGGCTGAATTATGGCATGCTAGGTTTGGACATCTCAACTTTGCTAGCTTGAAGATGTTGAAGAGATTCAATATGGTTGAAGACATTCCTAATATTGAGCATCCCGAAGGACATGTGTGCGAAGGATGCATACTTGGAAAACTTCAAAGGCAAGCTTTTCCAATTAATGGAACTATTCGAGTTGATGGCAAATTTGATTTGGTTCATAGGGATGTATGTGGTCCAATGAGGACCGAATCCATTGGAAAGTGTAAGTACTTTGTTACTTTTATTGATGACCTTTCAAGATTTGCATGGATTTACCCTATGAAGGCAAAATCTGAAGTTTTTCAACGCTTTAAGGATTTTCTAGCAATGATCTTCAAAGCAAAGGTATCCATCATCAAATGACAACCCCTTACAAAGTGGTGTTGCCGAAAGAAAGAATCGCACTATCATGGAGATGGCTTAATGCATGCTCAAGGCAAAGGGCCTACCTCACAAGTTTTGGGCTGAAGTGGTTATAACGGCGGCTTACATTAGTAATCGGTGTCCTACTAAAGCCTTGAAGGTATTAACTCCTTACGAAGTTTAGTATGGTAAGAAGCCTACTGTTTCTCACTTACGCATCTTTGGTTGCACGGCTTATGCTTTCATTCCCAATAAGCTAAGAACCAAGCTTGATGATAAAGGAGTTAAATGCATATTTGTTGGCTATAGTAGCGAAAGCAAGGGCTATAGGTTGTTCAATATGGATACTAATAAAATCATAGTGAGTCGTGATGTTCATTTTGATGAAAAGACCTCCTATGATGTTGCGCCCACTCATGTCATGAAAGGGGACTTCCCCCATGATGCATATGTTGAAATATTTCCAGATTTGGTTTTGCCATCTAATTATGAAGAGAGGGACTGCCATCAACTTCTAGTGGACAGCCCACTACTCCTTCAATTTTGCAACCCATAGTTCATCAAGAAGAACCTATTTATGGTGAAGAGCAGGACAACAAAGTGTTGACAAAGCTTTGTAAGGCTCTTGGACAGCCCAAACCAGTCCCTAAATGGTTATTACAGACTTTGCAGGACAGCAAAGTGGATCATTTCTATGAAGGGAAGAATCGTGCCTCTACTAAATCAGTAAAATTTGCTGATTTTTCTGATTTTGCTCTTATTTCTATTGAGGATGGTGCAATAGAACCTACTCTTTGGAACCTTTTTGTACTAATCGAGGAGAGAGTTAACATGTGTCAATTAGTACTTTTGTTCAAAGTGTTAAGAGCGAGCATTTGTTTGGAGAGAATTTTTCATTACTTGAAAAATCTTCTATGTCATCCCATGCCTCTTCGAGGGTGACGCCATCGTTGATGCATCTCTTGATAGTTTGCCAAATTTTTATGATGAAGACGTTGGACAGCAGGTTCAGTCAACTTCTTTTGGTCATTTACAGCCCATTTTACATCATGAGCAGTCCATTATGCTTTAGGAACAGCCTGTGGAAGATTATGGACAACATGGTCCATGTTGGGAACACTTTGGGCAGCAAAGTGTTGAACAACCCATAACAGTTCCTTGTCGGCTATTGGAGACTTTGCAGGACAGCAAAAAAATGTCTTACTACGAAAGGAAGGCACATGCCTCTGTAAAATCAGTACCTCTGACTGATTTTTTAGTTCTACACTTACTCTTCATCATGATGTTGGTACATCGCCTATTCTATGTGAGCAAGTCATTGATGGTAGGGTTTGGGAGGATGTGATGCCAAAAGAGTTTGGTACTCTTTTTTATTGTCCTTATGGTAAGAAGTATTTTCGAATGATGTGGGAGCCTATGATGGATTACAAGTCCATGTATTGACTTATTGTCGAGTTTATGTTGGTTCCCTACTTCGGATGGAGCATGCAAATCCTCACCCTTCGACTTGATGCTTCATTATTACGCATTCTTTTCCTTTTATATGTTGGACATGATTGGGGATGAGATCTCAACTACTTCGGTGCGAAGTTTATTTGGCGACATGAAGTTCGGACAACAAGTTGCATTTTTCTCTTTCAAGAAGTTACTTCATGTTATGTTATACATTTCCATTTAAGGAGTGTGTTGGAATGTAAATGGAATTGATTACATTATCATAGGTTACTTTGACCCAAAGGGTCGAGAGTTGTGTAACCATGGTCATTTATTATATTAGGCCTACTAAACTTAGAGTTAGCTAAGTTAGTAGGGACTCATGGGTCCACTAGGCCTACTTGTGACATTAAGTACCCCAACTTGACATATTGGAGGTACCTTATTCTTTCTATGTAACTTATAGAAAGTTGCAGGAAATGCTACGGATTGCACGTGAAAATGTCCAGTGTGCCCAGGATAGGGACCGGCATTATGCAAATCTAAAAAGATCACCGAGAGACTTCCAAGTGGGGGATTGGGTATATTTGAGAATCCTGAAGGATTCGAGTATAATGCGTACCGGCAAGCATTATAAATTGTCTCCTAGATATAGAGGACCGTATCAGATCTTGAAAAAGATCGGATCCTTAGCTTACCAATTGGAACTCCCGGAAGGATCTCAAGTGCATCCGGTATTTCACGTAAGCTGACTCAAGAAGAGTCTACGTGAAGGAGAGCATCTTGGATTTGGAGATCAATTGGACTTATTGGATGAATCATCGGGTGTATCTCGACTTGAACCCGAAAAGATCTTGGACACAAGAACTAAACGATTTAGAAATCGTATAGTTACCGAGCATCTGGTTCGATGGAAGGGGTGTACAGACGATGATGATTCTTGGGAACAGGAAGGAAGCTTAAGGAGGAACTTTCCCAATTTTAAGTTCTGAGGACAGAACTTGAATAACGGGGGAAGAATGTCATGCCCATGACTGGTCTCGGGTAGCATGTCCATGCTAGGGATCAGTAGACCAACAACCCGTAAGTTAATTGTGACTATAGAATTGGGGCCCTTATGTGTACATGGTTGTAGGCCTAAACACATGGTGGTGGAGTTGGTATGGGTCTATCAGTGAGTCATTAGGGAACTGGATGACGTGGCCTAGATAGGGTGCCGAGGTGTCAAGTGAGGTGTCACAGTGCACTACTAGTGGCGCATGGGCCTTGGAGGGTATAAGTATACCTATTAGGCTCTCACTAGTGTATGCTTTATTTTGTGATTGGTAGCTACATGCTGCTAGTGTGATTCCTCTTTCCATGATTGGGATTGATCCATAGCTTGGGGGCTAGATCCATACGATCTAGGTTTGGTTGGGTTGGTTTATCCACCACCCGTTCCCTTGTGTTGTTGCTTTGATTGGTATGCTTAGATCAGTATCCTGTGTGTAGGACTTTATACAAAGGACCTGTGTAGCGCAGGTATCCCAAAGGGAGCCGGGAACCACGACTTAGCTTCCCAGCCTTCAACTCTTGTCGTCCAAACCCACTTGACATACAAGCAACCAACTCGCCAACAACGATCAGACTTAACCAACTTGAAGTTCGGAAACCAACATTTGAGATCCAACCTGGCGCCATGCCAGATCGGGGGTCCCGATGTGGGTGACTTCCCTCCAAGCAAGTCGTCCGACATACATCAAACTTAACCAACTCGAAGCTTCGTTACAAACGAGTAACATCCATTCCAAGCAAGTGGTCTGACTTACATCAAACTTAACCAACTGAAAGCTTCGTCACGAGCGTTGGAAGCCAACTTGGCACCACGCCAGACTGGACAGCCATAAATAGGTAACTTCCACCCAAGCAAGCCATCCAACTCAGCCGACAGGTTAGAGCCCGTTCCCCAAGAGCTTAACCCATTCACGTTCATGCAAGGAACACTCAGAACCACAAGCCGTGACAAATATGGAGACAACCAGTTCCTGGACCAAATGGTCCCGACAGCATACCGCTAGCACCACGGACCGAATGGTCTCGACGGCATACCGCTGGCGTCCCTGGATACGACCCTCAACTATGTGCCAGATTAAAAAGTTTGAAGCGGCCTTACAACTGGCGCTTTTACCGAACACTGAAACCCAGAAGGTAATCAGAGTCAGTTTGAGAAAAATTCCACTTTATTGATAAATCTGAGAAGGTTACATTTCAAGTGTGTGACCGACCCTAGTCTCCGGGCGCTGGCATGCCATGGCGGGCGCTAGGACAACATTCCAGCAAGGGAGACTGAGACTTGGTTGGAGCTCGCCCTGAGTCGCAACCCGCACTCCCCTATAGTATTGGTGGGATTCGCCACCTCCCCTCATACCAAGTACTCTACCCAGGCTGGTAAAGCACGTTTTCTCTCTCTAGGATTTTCTCTCTAAAAAGTCATTTTCTCTCTCTAGAATTTATTGATCCCCAGGCTTCCTTTATTCATGCCTAGATCGTGTGAGGTGATTGCACATCGATCTGAGCTCTCTGGACTTCGCTAGAACCGATCAAAGATTTTCAGCCATAAGAACTTGGCGCCGGCTGGATTCTAGTCACAGTGGCACCGGGAGCGGCGCTGGTGCCGGGAGCAGCAGGGGCGCTACTGGCGCCGGGGACAATGCTGGCGCCGGAAGTAAAGCTTGTAAAGGTAACTATACAACAACTTGCTCCAACACAACCGATGAATCTAGCTAAGCCAAGTGAAGAAGACAAGATTGTTCATGTGGGAGCGCAACTGACACCCACTCAATTCACGCGACTACATAATTTGTTGATGGAATACCGAGATTGCTTCGCCTAGTCATATAAGGATTTAAGGGGTATACCGCCAACCGTAGTCCAGCATACCATACCCTTGGTGGAAGGAGCAGCCCCCAAGGTGAGCCGTTATGACCGCTGCAATCCTAAGTATATAGAGCTGATCAAACAAGAATTGTAGAAGTTGCTTGACACCTATTTCATCTATGAAATCGATACACAATGGGTATCGCCTATAGTTATAGTACCCAAGAAAAATGGCAAAATGCGAATATGTGTGAATTTGAAGGCACTGAATGCGGTTACAAAGAATGATCTCTTCCCTCTACCCTTTACAGAGAGTGTCCTAGATCGAGTAGAATGAGCAGAAGCCTACAGTTTTCTAGACGGTTTCAGCAGCTACAATTAAATAAAGATCATTCCTGAAGACCAGCATAAGACAGCATTTGCCACGGAATGGAGGACCTATGCCTACAAAGGTAATGCCATTCGGTCTTTGTAATGCCCCGAGTACGATTCAAAGATTTATGCAAATGGCATTCAAAGAACACCTGCAAAAGTTTCTAGAGATCTTCTTGGATGATCTGTGTGTGCCTGGGCCTAATACTGAGCACGTTTGGAGAAAGTGTTGATTCAATGTCGCGGGTACCAGATCATTTTTGGTGACACATGGCCTAATTCTTGGCCATATTGTATCACGACACGGAATCGTCATTGATCTCACCAAGATAAGGGTCATTGTTGATCTACCACCTCCAGGGACGATTCGTGAGGTTTACATCTTCATGAGTCACACTAACTATTATCGGATCTTCATTTTAGATTTTACGGAGCCAGGCCAATCTACAAACTTACCACCGATCCACATTGGACAGAGGAAGCCTTACAGGCTTTCCAAAAGCTTAAAGATGCATTGGTCTCAGCACCAATTTTATAACCGCCCAATTGGACTATTGAGTTTCATGTGCATAAGGACGGATCGAAGTATGCTATTGGAGCCATCTTGAGTCAGCCAGGAGAATGCAAAAAGGATTTTCCAATCCGTTTTGCTAGCCGACATCTCATTGAAACAGACATGAACTATTCAACAACGGAGCGAGAAATACTGGCAATGATTTTTGCGGTCAAAAAAGTCCGACATTATTTGATGGCCACCCACTTCGTGTTTTATACTGATCATCAGCCCTTGCTATACCTAGTGAACAAGACTGGCAACATTGGAAGAATCACTCGATGGTTAATCCTGTTGCTGGAGTTTGATTTTAGAATCGTCATCTTCCACATGAAACCACCCAGATTTTATCACTATCGCATGAAGGCATGGGTGGTGGTCATTTCTCATCAAACATTATTGTTCGCAAGATTCTACAGTCTGGATGCTGGTGGCCGACAATTCACAAGGATAGGGAAGAATACTTAAGGAAATGTGATGTGTGTCAACGAGCCAGGAGACCTACCAAAACTAAATTTGATTTGTTACATCCAGTCATGGCTCAGGCACCATTCAAGGAGTGGGGATTGGACTATATTGGTCTTATCCACCCAGCAACAAGAAACTCTCCAGCCCGATATATCATCATGGCTACAGATTATCTACCCAAATGGGTAGAAGCCAAGGCTGTAAGAGTGGCTGATGCCAAGACTACTGACAAATTTTTATACGAACATATCATTGTGCGCTTCGGATGCCCGGTTGAGATAGTCAGTGATCATGGAAGCCACTTTGTCAATGAGACCATCAAGGTCCTATTAGAAGAATTTTTCGTGATCCATCAATTCAGCACACCCTATTACCCTCGTGGTAATGGACAAGCGGAATCGTCCAATAAGATCATGTGCAGCATTATCACGAAAACTGTCGGAAGCTAGCAAATCTGATTGGAAACATAAGTCATATGCTGCTTTGTGGGCATTCAGAACAGCATACAAGGGCAGCACTGATCAAACACCCTTCCAACTGGTTTATGGTCAGGATGTTGTAATGTCAGTAGAGTTTTTAGTACCAACATTGAGAGTTGCCACCATACAGCGTCTGGATGAGTCCAAATCTCTACAACTACACCATGAAGCACTTTATAAATTTTGCGAGACGCGCCTATTAGCTGTGCATGCACTTGCAGATGAGAAAGCACGTCGCAAACGATCAAAGGGAAATTGAAGTTCATGGGTGAAGACCGTACCGTATCAAGGAAATCCTTAACCATGGAGCCGTGGCACTTCAACATCTAGATGGGAGTCCGTTCGATACACCCATCAGCGATAGCCGATTACATAAGTATTGGCCACCTCAGTAACACCAATCCAGCCTAATAATGGCATGTGGATAACTTACAGAAAAGATTTTACGCTACAAGCCATCATTACAACAAGATCCACAGGATGCAGACCCAGATGGAATCAAGAAGGTAGCAGAACATCATCAGGCAGCAGGTACCCACTAACAGTGCAGATCAAACTTATTCTTCCTACAATAGGATGTTGCCAAATCTATTTGCAGTTTGTTTATTTAATTTTTAGATGCTGAGTTGATGAATTTCCACTTATTAGGGCATTCTTGGCGCTTCATCTTTTTCATATATCAGAGTATGCTTTTCCAAGTCAACCAAGGGGGTTCCATTCCTCCACTATTCAAATTTTCTATGCTTTGTCAAGACTCAGTGGCAAGGCAATTCGTGTTCTTCTAGCTCTTAGCATCTGCCTTCTCCTACTTTTTTCCTTTCAGAATTGGCATGCTGATCTTGCTGCAGTTTCACGCTTGTGATATTGTTTTCTAGTAAATTAAGCTTACATGAACTCCAGTACAATGGCAGATGCGCCTCCCCCTCCATTGCAAATTCCCGCAACTCCATAATGGCCTCTCCTATGCTTAAGCACCTGCCAACAGTTTAAAATCCAGTTATTAAAAACGTTTGGCTGTTAGGAACTATACATGACAGAGCAATAAGACAACATCAATTGATGAGTTAATAAATGGGGCTGCTCCAGCCCGTAAACAAATGTTCACTATGTAGAGGTCAGTCTAAAGACTAACTGTTATGGCAGCTTGGCCTTGCCTTCATTATAAGCGTTGAATTTGGTTGACCATTTGGTCCTGAATATGAGAGAACAGAAACTAACCCCAAGCAATGTCGCAATTATGCGTGCTCCACTGCATCCTAGAGGATGACCTAGTGCAACGGCACCACCATGCATGTTTAGCCTCTCCTGCCAAGACCATAAGAAATCATATCAATTCTCAACAAGTGTTCCTCCTAAAATTCTTACTTGGTACTTGAGACATGGCTGAATACACAGTTTGACAAGTCCGGTTAGGCGAAATGGAAAGCAGAAACCACAAATTACATGTCTATAATGGCATAAAAAGGGCACGAAAATCATCTTACCGAGCTCAGGCCAAGGATTCTTTGATTTGCAAGTGCAACTACCTGTATCAGTCAAAAGAATTGGGAACTATAAGTCCAGTTCTCTAGAGTTTTGTAACATCCTCAACTTGGTGAAAATTCTTAGGATGTCAATGATATTGAAACACCTTTGAACCTACACAGTGTCTGCGTGTTACTCACCGAGAAAGCTTCGTTGATCTCATAGTAATCAATTTGAGATGACTCGAGACCGGCCCTTGCAAGGGCCTTGGGGATAGCAAGAGCTGGTGAAGTTGTGAAGTTTTGGGGAGCCTATTCAAGCAGTCCAGTGCAGAGAAATCATAGTGGTTGCAACACATATTTGGAGGGAGCAGAAAGTTCACCACAATATTGAAATAAGCAACAGTTCCTGCAGAGCTAAATGCTCAATCCAATATATCCAAGAATCTAGAAAGCATAATAGAATAAAGCAGTCAGGAGACAATCTTAGACCTGTGCAGCATCTGCATATGCAATTAACTTTGCAATAATTGGAAGCTTTAACTCCAAAGCCTTGGCCCCACTTACAAGCACAAGGGCTGCGGCCCCATCACTGTGATGTCACAGGCGTGCCATGAAGAAACTACAAAGAGTATAGTAGATAATTTTCTACCAAGACATTCCCAACCACACCAGATGTAACATATTCAAAGTGCAATAGGCCATAAACTACATAGCCTTCGACCAGTCCGTTTCTAGCATTACGTTGCAAAGCCTAACAAACTGTCAGAGAAAATTAAAGGTAATTAAAATCAATGAAAAATGTGCACAAAAATATATATCAAATTGTGCAATCAAAGGACGCAATAAATCTGATGATTATAATAGAACACATTATGGTTATAACACTTTCCCCCTAGGAAAATCAAGAGAAAATAGAAAAAATAGAGTCTTCTACTCCTAACTGCTTGAAACATAAGAGCAGTGAAAACTGCAATTCATCAAACCCACCTGACACCAGGAGCATTTCCAGCAGTAACAGTCCCATCATCTTTGAATGCTGTCCGTAGCTTCCTCAGTTTTGCTGCATCAAACTGTTAAATGGTTAAGCCATTTCTAAGAAAAAAACCAAAGAAAGATGCCCTTTTCTACTCTAACTTCAACACTTGCTCATGATTCACACTGGAGCCATCCATAGGTCAATTAATCCTGAATCTACAAATCAGAGTTTTCTTGCCTTCAGGCTTGTATATAAATTCACCATCTTGTCACTTTTAGAGCGTGAAAAATACTTGATAATGTTCACAGGAAACAATAGCCAGTTGTGCCAAGAATACTATGGTCATAAAATCTGGAAAATGTTATAGCAAACCTCCATGCTAAAAGCTCTCATTGAATAAGCTGCCAATTTTTATGCCCTCCATTGAGCTTTGAGAATAGTGTTCTTCAAGAGACCTCTGAACAGTAATGGACCCCATGGTTGTCAGTAAATCGAAAGATAAGGGACTATTGCAAATGTATATTCTTGTTTTTTATGCATGTGACTCACAATAATTCATGGGCCAGCCCATTCATCCATGTGAATCAAACAAGAATCAGCCCAACCTTCAAAATGTTTTAGGGTCCTTTTGTTGTTGTTGATTTTATTACTAGCCTCTCTTGTTATAGCAAAAACGATCGATAGCTTAGTATTCAAGGTGCAATTACAACTATGTAGAATATACACTAAAACTAATCGGGTCCTATCTCCTGATTGTCAATTCCATTATCATAGATGGTGAGTGTTATAAGTCAGGACTTAAAAAGATTGGAATTTGCAGATTTTTGTATCAGCTTAGATTATGTATAGGAGAGGTTTGTACATTGTATTAGTGAAGATTATGTCTAAAACTAATTAAATTTTCAAAAGAAAAACATATTGAGCAAAAAATACGCAAAACAATGCCCCTATTATTTTTCCCAGGTATCATTGACACATTGCATTTGAGAGGTGACCCTTAAGATTGGGACGCATCTGGTCCAAATGACAAAACATTTGAAAAATAAAATTGATATTAGGAACAAGTCCGTGTGTTCATCAAGTGGAAGTCGGCTGCATCCTGAAGAGCTCACAGATGTTGTAAAAATCAGTCGAGCACATAGTCCCTCACCCAACAAAAGGTCTTTCCAAGGTTAAGAACAACTCAAGCACACAAGTAGTCTATATGGTGAACATGCTGCAACTGATCAAGACAGAATCAGTGTACTCCCAACCGCCAAACAAACATGTAACCATTTGTGTGGAGCAAAAAGCACGTTACTAACTACGATGTTTAATAACTACTTACTAGAATGGTTAAGCGTTAAGATTAGAGTGGGTATGCAAAACTCACGTTTTATCTTGGCATTCATTCTAGTAACTTTCTCTCTCCTACATGGCTTTTCTTATAAGCCTTTTGCATCCCGGACCTCCTCTTATGTCTATAATGTTACTGTAAATTTGAACTATTCTAAAGACAAGAAAGGTTTGATAAGGATCCATGGGTGAGTATAGGAGTGTGTAGTACTAGATCTGTTCCTAATGAGAAAAGCGTGGTTCATGGAAGAAGTTCATTACACGCTATTAAGAGTGGAGTATCATGGCTCACTGCATCAAGATGACTACCCATAACATCTCGATTGAGGTCTCTTGATACACTTGGACATTGATAGATGACATCATATCCCAGCAATTATATAAATAGAATTGGATAAGTCAACACCAAGAATCAAGAGAATGAAGGGTTGTGGGATTTAGACACTCACTCCGGATTAGCAATGAATGACGTGTGCAAAACTTCTAACACTGCTCTTCCTATTCTTGAGATTGCAAATGTTGACACTGATTCTAAAAGATCACACGAAAACATCGAAAAAAGTCTCAAGTAGGATTCATTTATTTTTGTACCAAATTTGTTCATCATACTCACATGATTAGAGCATAACTCTTTCTATTTTCATTCACTAATCACATGCTTTGCAAATCATGTCAAGCTTGCGCGCTAACTCCTTACATCATTGTCATCGCAGCAGTTAAACTACAAGCAAAGTTCCCCACGGCACAGGTGCCGTGGGGTCTGAGTGCCGTGCCAAGTGCCGTACCACGGCACCTGGAACTTTGACTACAAGTAAACTTTGTGAGCCTGGTCAGTTACAAGAGTCACATAAGCAGTCCAGGAGCAGTTAACGAGGGTACAATGGCTACACAGAACAGAAATAAAATTTGACTTTAATTACTATTTAAGTTGTTGCGAGAGCACTAGATGGTTCGTATCTAGAGTACAAATTATGAAAATTTATACTGACAAGATGTAGAACAAAGGCTGAACTTTTGACATAATATGTACCAAAAACTACAAAATGAAAAATGAGGAATGCAGCTGAATGAAGGATAGTTGACGCTTAAGTCACCTTAAATATAAATAGCTGCACAACTATAAACATAGATAATGTCAGAAGAACCAGGTTGAAGGACATAAATGAGTGCTCATAGGCTCAAGGGAAAGTGGGAAATTTACCTTGTCAAGCCCATCATCCTTGTTGACAATTATGGATGGCTTACCCTTACCTCCAAACACCTCAACCTTATTGTACAAAATTGTGCAGTTGTTAGTCTTATTCTAAAACTTTGCACTAAGCCCATCTTTCAATGACAAGAGAACAATGCAATGTCTTGAACAGGTTTATCCAAACGATCAATAGATAAAAAAAAATGTTTCAACATTTGCCTGTTTTCAAGACAAATTCACCAACAATCTCAAATACTTATAGCTACATCATTAGGAAATATTACCTGCACCATTTCCCAACTGAAAGCACCCGTAGTATGTGCTGCAATAGCTCTTTCATAGCTTTGGATTGCATAATCATCCTATGTTCCACAGAAGAAATTGTCTCAAAAGCATCTCAAGTAAGGATCAAAAGAAAAAGTCATCCTTTAATATAGGCCTATTTAAAGATAACAATTTAGAAGATAATTAAAACATCAACGATTTAGTTACAATATATTGTTGCTAGTCTTTGGATAAACATCTGGGTTGTCAACAAACAATTACAGGCATTTTCCTCACGGAATGACCTTAACCCTTGGAAGATTACCTTGGCTGAGCAAAGAACAATTTGCAATCAACTTAATATGCAATCCTTAAATATGTCTGCCCCCCTTAAATACACAACACTAAACATGATCTTGGGAAAAAGTGGAACCTTCCAAAAACCTGAAGAACCCTATCATAAGGGAGTAGCTGCCAGTAATTGATTCCTTCTCTAAAGTGAACCAAATTGATAATGACAATCAATAACAGTCCTAACAGAATACACTTGGGACACAGAAGTCCATTGTGCTAAATAAGGACCAAGTAATCTTGTAGCCTGAAAGCAAAAAAGAATCATGTGTCAAATTGATACACCAAATACCTTTTACTGGAGTTCTCTGGCTCATGACAAGACATTGTCCTCTTTCTCCATATAAGAAGTATCAAGTCAAAAATTCATAAATTTCATGACAATGTCACTCTAGTAGATGTTCTCATGTAAAAGAGCTAGAAAATGTATGACTAAAGAATGCTTTCTATAGTAGATTCTCTCATGCAAAGAAATGCTTGACTTACTGAAAAAGTCAAATTGGTAAAAGCCTCCTCTGCTTCATAGGAAGACTGCACTTGGAGTGAAA
The DNA here is from genome assembly GCA_029204225.1 of Diphasiastrum complanatum. Taxonomy (NCBI): domain Eukaryota; kingdom Viridiplantae; phylum Streptophyta; class Lycopodiopsida; order Lycopodiales; family Lycopodiaceae; genus Diphasiastrum; species Diphasiastrum complanatum. The sequence continues at coordinate 45,015,047 of CM055094.1, read as the reverse complement.
ATGTGAAGATGTCTCCTATAGGAAGTAGCATGTTGCAATGTATTTAGCCCTGTCCAACTTCAGCAAATGAATTCCATATAGCCTGATATCTCATCCTTATCGTCAGCTTCAAGATATCTCATCCTTGTTAGTCACTAATATTGTCAACTGCAAGTTATTCTTACAAGGAAAAGCCACTCCTTGTGCTCCACTCCCATCTATGAGTCTAGTTTCATCTCATACAACTACAGCCCAACATCAATAAAGTGGGGACTATTGCCCCACCTCCAAGCTCCTTATATGGGTCCATAAAAAATTTACCCCCTCCCGGTTGGGAAACGTGCTTGTGCAGGCAGACACACAATCACGCAGACACAGTGCACTCGCATAAGCAAGCAAGGGGGGATCCTCCCTTCATGGAAGTATGTGTTAGTAAAGAAGAGGGGAGGGTAGTACACTCTGCCTTCCTACCATCATGATTTGAAAGGTGGAACGAAGGGGGGGGGGGGATCATTGTGCCATTGACAAGGTGGCTAGGACATCTAGCCAGATTCGACCGAAGCACCCATCGGTCCGACAAAGAAAGATACAAATCAGATTGGATCTCAGCAAAGCATGATTGATTAATTTCTCCAATTCGACTCAAGGCATTGACAACATGTTCTATGAGAACTACCTCGACAATACTTAATGTTGAACACGAACTCCTAAAGGAGTTTCGACCACCTAGCCTTATAGCCTCTTAGGTCAATGGCATCACATATGTACTGAAGGGACTAGTGATTAGTCATCACCATTATTATGGCACCATCTAAATAATGCCTCCAGATTTTTAGTGCACGAATGAGTGCAGAAAGTTCCTTCTCATAGGTAGAATATCTACACTGAGTGGGATCTAGATTTTGGCTCTCAAAAGCAACTGGTCTACCTCCCTGATAAAGGACCACTCCCACAGCATAGTTGCTAGCATCCATTTCTACTAAAAGAGGTCTATTAGGATCAACTATGTGTAAAATTGGAGCCGTAGAAACATAGTGCTTGAGAGTTCTAAATCTCTTATCCATTTCATCAATCCAAACCACGAGTGGACTTTTTTTTTTGTGGCTATACTTTTTCTTCACCCCCTTAAGAACATTCATTAACGAAAATGCCATGGTAGAATAGTCTAGATGAACCTGTGAAAAAATCCTGTGAAGCCAAGGAATGATTTCACATCATGGATTGTTTGCGAACCTTACCATAATTGATCTCGAGGTCATGATTGGATATGATATGGCCTAGGAGCTTGAGCTTGATTTAAAAGAACTCACAGGACATCTAGCCAGATGCGACCGAAGTACCCATCGGTCCGACAAAGATCTCAAAGTGAAAGATACAAATCAGATTGGATCTCAGCAAAGCATAATTGATTAATTTCTCCAATCCGACTCAAGGCATTGGCAACATGCTCTATGAGACCTACCTCTACAATACTTAATGTTGAACACGAACTCCTAAAGGAGTTTTGACCACCTGGCCTTATAGCCTCTTAGGTCAATGGCATCACATATGTACTTAAGGGACTAGTGATTAGCCATCACCATCATTATGGCACCATCTAAATAATGCCTCCATATTTTCAATCCACGAATGAGTGCAAAAAGTTCCTTCTCATAGGTAGATATCTACACTGAGCAGGATCTAGAATTTGGCTTTTAAAAGCAACTGGTCTACCTTCCTTATAAAGGACCACTCCCACGGCATAGTTGCTAGCATCCATTTCTACTAAAAGAGGTCTTTCAGGATCAACTATGTGGCCTAGGATCTTGAGCTTGATCTGAAAGAACTCACATTTCCTCCTTAGCATAGAACTTTTCTTGCCCTAGAAGATCCAAGATAATACAAAGATGCTCTTCATGCTCTTCAAGGGTCCGACTATAAAATAATATGTCATCCAAATACACCACGACAACCTTTCCCGGATATGGATGAAGGATATCATTCGTCATCTGCTAGAATGTTGCAGGTGCATTCATGAGCCCAAACAATAACACCAAAAACCCATAATGGCCATACTTGGTTCAGAAATCGGTCTTAGGAACATCCCCGTTCCGACTCCCCAACTACAAAGTGGCGAACCACAAAGTGCTCAAACTCTTCAAGAATGGAAGACAAGCCAACATCAAAGGTCAAGAGAGTGATGGGAGGAAGAGAGAAGAAATCTTTCTCCAAGCTTTTGTTTATTGTGTACAAGACGATTTTACAAGCATTTAGGAGGCCAAAGAGACCTATAAGGGCACGCAGTAGCTACGCTCTTAATGCTCCAACTTTATCTTCTCAATTCATTTGTGATCATTGCCCTCTTTCGATGGATTCCATTGCTCATGGGGATAGTGGTTCTCTTCCTTTTCAGTTCTTCCAAAAACTATGTCTTCCTCCTTTCAAGCAAAGTCTCACTTACAACTCTGATTGCTTGCAAGAGACTCTCTTGGAGTGCGTGCACAAACTCACCCTTTCCAACATGCTCTCAGAGGCACCTTCACATTTGCATGGAGCTCATATCATTTTTTTGAGAAGGGCCTAGTACTAGGGCTTGGTTGTCAACTCAGCCTATTATTCCATCTTTTCGATTGTCCTCAACGATCTTCACCTCTACACTTCGTCTTCGCTTGGGGGCTACCTCATCCTTCAACCTTGGGTCTCTTAAGCTATGTTTGTGGTTAGGCTATTGACGCTCTTGGCATCCATCTCCTTCGATGTCCTTCTGGCAATGAGCGAACAGAGTGAGCAAACAGCCACCCACGATGTTGTCAAAGATGCAACGGCCTCCATAGCGTGAGATGGTGGGTTTCATGTCCTCAAAAAGCAGTCTCTCTCATATTCGACATCGGCGGCACATCCCAGTTATACTTCCTACTATAGCTTGTACTACATCCTTCTTTAGTAGAAATAGTAGCATCAGCATCACCGCCACCTCCAGGACATGATCTGGGGCTTCTTTCATTCATAGCTAGCTCATGATTCATGCCTATGTAATTTCTTTATCATTGGTATATGTACCTAGATTTAGATTATATGCATTTTCTTTATGTATTCGAAGACAATTTCATATGCTCCCTTTCGTTCTACACACTTGACATGTACTTATTCGTCTTATATGCCTTTGGCATGGAAAAGACATTAATAAGCTTTATTTCTTTCTTTCGACAACAAATTTTCCTCGCTTTGCAACGAGCTCAGACCTTGTCAATCTTACATAGGGTCACTAGGTTGCCTTCTTCTCACCTCCCTTTATTAGCTGACTTATCATTGGTCCACTTTTTTGATCTGCTATAGTCAATTGGCGGCAATAACACAATTTTTTCTTCTTGCTAATAATAAGATCATGTTGTGATCTTAGTTGTATTTTTGTTAATCCTAGATTTCTTCAACCTTCCCCTTAGGGACTTATATTCTTTTATCATCAATCATAGTTGCAGCGCGATTCCCAAATCGCGATTCCGATTCGCGATTCAGGATTTTCCCAGAATCGTGTAGAATCGATTTTTTTTTTTTTTTGAAATTTTTTTAGGCAATATGGTATCAGATGAAAGCTCTGATCGAGGGGATTATGATTGTGTAGTTTGCCGACTGTTTCGGGTGCAAAACACCAAAAAGTGTGTTTTCACTCGGGGAGTTGGAAGGCCAAATCATGAAGAGGCCTTACCGTCGGGGCCGGGGTCTACTGGCAGCCCTCGCACCCCGCCGTTGGGGGGCGTTGCCCCCCAAACCCCCCACCGGGGGGCTACTGCCCCCTGGACCCCCCGTTTCCCGGGGGGCTACTGTCCCCCGAACCTAGAGCTTCCTGCTATATAGACACTGTAGATAAAAATGCCATCGCCCCCCTGTAGATAAAAATGGGGTCCAAATGCGCGCCGAGAAGGGCCCAATATTTATGCCCCCAACTGTATGTACATTGCACTCACATCTCCAGTGAACCAATTGCAAAAGTGATCATCCTCCATACAGTTGATAGTCCAAACTGTAGCATTAACATTTACTGAAAACCAGAGCAAATGACAACCAGATAGCTACTGAAAATAAGATCTGTTTGTTGCTCATCTACTGCACTTCTGAGAGGCAAAACGCTGGTTTGACCATTGATCCGCTAAAAAAATTTCAGCAATAAGCTATTTTTCCCAAAAAAAGAAATTTTTTTTTTTTTTTTTTTGCGATTTTGGGTCGCGAATCGCGATTCGCAGAATCGCAGACCCAGCGAATCGCGATTCGCTGCAACTATGTCATCAATGTTCTTATAAGTTTTCTATTAATGAATGGATCAAGGTGTTTCTTGTTCTTTCTTGGGGCTTTTTCAAGTTCTACGACCATCTTCAAGTGGGGATTGGAGAATTTCAAGCTCTAATTTGGTAACTTATACTCTGTTTGTCAAAAGTTTGACATTGTTGATGATGTGGCATGATGACATAGTGTGTTCATCCATATGCATTGCCAAAATTGTCATATGTGTTATTGTTTTCGGGGTATTTTTATTAAAAATGATTTCATAGTCAAGTATGTATAAACATGACTATTTTGGGTACCACTTCATGATTTCTAGGCCCAAATACTAAATTCACTATATTAACTAATTGCTAGACCTAAGAAGGGGTCATTACAATAGAAGAGAATATTTGAGTTATTTACCTCCCTATTTTTGCTATTTGAACCCTTCCAGAAGTTTCTAAACTCATATGAAAAGGAGCTATGACTCTGTTAGATGATTGATTCTAGTGTGTTAAGCTCTTTCTAGGGTAGTCTCATTTTTTGAGATCTTTGAACGAGGTATGTTTGAACAATCAACAACCTATGAATTCATTGGGTAATCTAAGGTGGAAATTGCTTTGTGAATGCTCTGTTCTTAGGTGGAGATTGCTTTGTGAATGCTCTTTTATACTTTTACACTTCACTTGATGCCAATAAATGGTTCATAACATGGTATAAGAGCACTTCTCTAAACAATTGCGAACACCCCAATTTCTTCTAATTTCTTTCTAGTTGTGTTCTCTCTCTAACCACTCTTTCTCTCATTGTTTTCTCTCCTTGGATACTTCTCTTTGGCCATTTCCTCTCTCTAGACCTAAATAGAACATCTATTTTTGCATTTTTCAGCATAAGTTTGTCTTGATCATGATTAAGTTTTATCAATTGCACTAGTTTCCTGGCAACAAAACACCCCTAGAGAAGTGATTCTCTTTGTTGGTCGTTTCCACAAAATCCTTTTTACTTTCTGAGAAACTCATCCATTTCATCTTTTTGTGATAGTAGTTGGACATAACCATGTATATGAAGGCATAGATGATTGATCCAAGTTTCACCTCAAATGGAGCTCTAGATCACAAATTATTACTAGGTCAAGTTTTTTGGTCATAAGAGGTAGTTTTAATTTCTCTGTTTAAAACTTTTCTATTATAATTGGATCAAGTTGATTTTTATTGTTCAATGATACTTAACATGCATTATCTATTCATTTTGATCCTCTGGAAGTAAAGTTGTTACATGGTCAAAATTTGGTCAAAATGGAATGTTCATCTTCTCTTTTGTAAGATGCTATTCAGATTTTATTTTGGTAGATATTGACGATCCTTCTTGAATTTCAAACTCCATGCACTTTAAAGTTCGTCAATTGAAGACTTCTATCACAAGACATTACAAATCAAAGTTTGATCAAAACGAGATTTTTTTTTTTTCTGCATAAAGATTTGTTGCACAGACTATCATAACTACTAAACCGATCTTCATAAAGTGAACTTCAAACATCAAGGAAAATACCATTCCCATGAGCAACTGTGTTTTATCTTTCCTTGTCTCAAATTGTGCAACACCTTGATCCATCCATCCCTCTACAAGCTGGTCCGTACCGCCCATCCATAGAGCCATTACCAACTCGCCCCCGTGCACCAGAACCTTCGACATAACTAGCCCAATCACCTCCTATGATAACCAGCATCCCCTACTACTGGTGATTGCAATCAGTTCTAACGGGCACTCATCTCCAAGATACATCCTACCTATAGCATGCTCATACCATCCATCCCACTCCTTAAGTAGACTGAATGAATCCTATAGGGTTCTCCCACCTCTATATACAAGGTAGAAGTGGGTCCCACCATAAGCATAGTTCACAATTGGATTTGTGACACTAGGCAGCCTGAGGTGCTAACATGTGGCACTAAAACTGTCAACAACACTGGCCTAGCGTTATGCCTCATGGCGAGGCCATCACCTCATAGTCATATCGTTATGGCACATAACATTCCATCCTCCTTGAAACCTTCCTTCTCAAGGTAGAAATCTAGGGAATTTTAGCCTAAGGTCTTCTTCCTTCTCCCAAGTGTCCTCATCATCTAACTTACCTTTCCAGTGAATCAGATGTTCAAAAATCAAACAATCTCTCAACTGATGGCACAGCGTATCCATGACCTTTTCAAGTTCCATGGGTACGTAGGGAGTCAAGTCCTCCAACCGTACTAGTTCACCATCCGGAATAAGGTTATCCTTTCCATCGAGTCACTCTTTCAAGTGGCTAACATGGGATATAGGGTGTGCCTTAGTTCCAAGTGGCAAATCTAGCTGATAAGTAGACCAATTGAGTTTCTTTACAATCTTATAGGGGCCACAATATATGGGAGATCCCTTTGGACATTTCCCCATTCATAGTGTCTGGAATCTTTTGGGATTTTGAGATACACCCAATCTCTGACCTCAAATTCTTGAGGTGAGCAACTTTGGTTAGTGCTTGGAAAATATGCACGAAGCCTATCTTCCAACACTAGGACTATCATGGAATTCATGCATTATTTGGGCCACAATATCATTTTTGTTCGGCACACAAACCTTTCCATTTCGAAAAAGTAAGCCATTCCTAATGAAATAATCTAATTGTATCTTCTCAAATCAAGATTTCTTGGAGTCTTGCACCCCAAGATCTTCACTAGATCTAGAATTTTCTGCTAGGACTTCTTGCCATATACAACCAAAAAATGTGTTTGTCCAACAAAGATCTTGAAGAGAAGATACGACTTGGATTGAATCTCAACAAAGCAAAACTTATTTATCTCTCCAATTCAGCTCAAAGCATCAACAACACTGTTTGACGTACCTCTATGGTACTTCATGTCAAACTCAAACTCCTGAATGAGTTTCAACCATCTGGCCTTACGACCTCTCAAGTGTATGGCATCATAGATATACTTAAGGGATTAATGACCCGTCATCACAATGAATCTGGATCCATACAAATAATGGTGCCAACTCTTTAGCGCGAGTTCCTTCTCATAAGTAGAGTATCTACTTTGAGCTGTGTCCAACTTTTTGCTCTCAAAGGCTACTGGTCTATCGTCTTGATAAAGGACAGCTCGCACACCATAATCGCTAGCATCAATGCGCATGGTAGAAACACGGTATTTCAAGTTTCAAAACTTTCATTTAGTTCATCATTCCAATTGACTTGTGGGCTGAATTTCTTATGATTACGTATAACAATCCTTTTTTATTCCCTTAAAAAGATTTGTTAGGGGAAATAAAATAAAGGTATTAGTCCTTAAAAATCTATGGAAAAAATATGTGAAACCCAAAAAATATTTTACTTCCCAATTGGTTTTTGGAATAGGCCACCCCTGTACCTTATGAACTTTATCATGAACAATCTCAATACTTCGATCAAATTTGATAATGCCCAGGTACCTGAGTTTTGTTTTAAAAAACTCACACTTCGACCTTTTACATAAACCTTTCTTGCCTTAAAATCTTTAAGACAATACGAAGATGCACCTCATACTCTTCCGGAGTATGAGTATATATCAATATGTCGTCAAGAAAAACTACGACAAACTTTTCCAAATATGGACGAAGCAAATCGTTCATCATTTGCTGGAAAGTTGTCAAAGCGTTCATGAGACCGAAAGGTAAAACTAAGAATCCATACCTAGTCTGAAACGTCCTCAGTGAAACATAGAAAAAGTTTTAAGCCTAAAAGCTTAAAAACCATTATGTAAGCCTTGACTTACAAAAAGTTATAAAACCTTGGTAACAATATTTTTGTTATCATTACAAACGTTTGAGAACTTGATTTGTGCAAATGGGAATGAGAGGATTGTTACATACCTATGTAACTAGCAGTACTTCAGTGACCCCTATGTGCCCATTTAGTATCTAGGGGACTAAATGGCGTGTCACCCTTGGATAAGGGGTACACCAATCATAGTGAAGGATGCACCAAAATGGTCCAATCAATGTAAAAGGTGGCATGTAAGTGGTCCAATCAAAGTAAGAGGTGTTTTTAGAGAGGTCCAATCATTGAGCTTCATTATCACTCTTCTTGGATCTCGAGCTACTATGAGAGAGTGAGAGAGAGCTCATTTACACTAAGTGTTTTGATGATTTTTTTGAAAAAGGAGATCTAAATACAATTGATCTACCTTATGTTTCCACTTTGGAAGTAAATCAATGTTTGAAAAGTTCTGAGTATTATGCTTTTTTATGTTCTTTGAAAGACATTTCCTATGTGGATGATGTGATTATTCAAAAATTTTCCATTGGTTAATCGCATTTGTCTCATACTATTTTTTTAATTAATCCTATTGAAGGAAATTTTTTTAGAAGTCTTAGGCAAGTGTTTGCTGATGTATTTCTAAAGTAGTTACCGGATGATCTACCCTTCTAGGGGTGCAGATCATCAGATAGAACTTCTTCCCAACAGCTCCCTTGTATCACTTTTTCCATACAAGATGAGCCCGAAGGAAGAGGATGAAGTTGCTAATCAACTTCAAAATTATTTACGTATGGGCCATAGTAGACCCAGTAAGTCCTCTTGGGGAGCACCATTACTTTTATTTGGCAAGAAAAACGGAGGTCTTTTTTCAAAAAAATAATGTTAAACTTGGGAGATGCAGGCAGAACTAGGATCACAGCCAAATACTAATTGGTCTCGACACAAAAAGATGTATGTACTGAAAACTTCATCGAGCTTCAACTTTCCACACATGTCAGTATGTCATGGCATATTGTAGAAAGACCAATTGTACGTAGCTTACAAAGACTTTCAGATTTCATGCTTAGAATCTACTCTACAGATTCTTTCAACCTCGTTATTGATGCTTTTCGACAGAGAGGATACTACGTAAAAATTTGCCCAAGTTGATAATAAGCATAAGCATGCAAGCTCAAACAATCCTTTTTAATGAAGAATTTGGAGACATCATAAGCTGCAAACAAAAATTAGCACCTAGTCCACTTATAGTACACCACTTTTTAACAAATCAGACATTGATAACAAACTCCGTATCCACAACGTGTTGTTTGGGTCAACAACTCCTTTCCTCACATCGAGGTTTTACGTTCGATTCCACTCAGGCAAACATAGACATACAAGACCAAAAACGGGTTCTACAAAGTCTTCATGGGTAACATTGGTAAAAAGCTAGCAATTTTTGGCTAAAAATCTAAGGCAAACATATTATCATCTAGCTGACCCCTTGAATGTCTATCAAAAAAGAACTTACTTGCTCTTTCCTAGAAATATGATGACCATTGGCACATATTTCTCCACAAACACCCATTGCAAAATCGTTATATACATCCCAAAGACCATCTTTTAGCATGCCATCTACAATCTCTCCATGACCCATTCGATATCCCTGCCTACAAAAACATTCAAATGTGTAGGAATTCGGAGCTAGAATCTAGCAAGTGTTAAGTCAAAGTATCAGAGATCCTATCTTCATATTATGGACCATCTTTGATAAGGAACTCAAAGTTAGAGGCTAGGCATGTTTCAAGTCAAAGTATCAAAATAGCATATTTTTGCATTGCAGGTCCTGATTAAGAAGGGTTAGCATCAATGTGAGGGTATATATTTGATGCTTCTGAGACAGCTATGCTATCGCCAACAGTTACACTTTCTGTGATAAAATTCAAACTTTGGATTTTTTGAAGAACAGCTATTGTTACAAATTACAATGTAGAATAATGGCATTGGAGAGCTTCAGATGTCTTGACATGTTTGCAATGAAACTGGCATTCGTATTCAATTTATCAACTTACATGTCTCTGTGCTCCTGAGTGAGACTGAGCTCCAGACCACTTTATTATAGAGCACTGTTTCATGTCATTGAAGTTCTTTCAATGAGATCATGTTTCAACTACTGCTACTTTTCTTGGAAATTTGGTCATTATTTTTCAGGTAAGAAGATGATAGAATGCTATAAAAATTTTAACATTCCCATTTTGTACTTTCATAGCCAGGTGCCGGCGCTAAACATTTCTTTGTAACAACTGCAGTTGTAGAATAGCCTTATCTTGGATAAAACTACCTTTGTGTGCGATGAAGATGCTTCAATCAATTATGTGGATTTTGCCCAGCATACAAAAGTATGAATACTCTATGAGTAGAAATTGACCTAAAGAAGAAGAAAGGATTTCAAGCTTACAATATGCTTCACATTATGCATTTCATTGCAGTCATTGACATTGAAACACTTTAACCAGATGAAGAAAAAAGCTAGTTCCAGTACCTAGCTTTGGGAACATAGTATGGCGTATTGGACATGCTTTCTGTGCCTCCAGCAACCACCACATCGTTGAAACCCAGTTGAATGCTCTGAGCTGCTAACATGGTAGCTGAAGTACATATGTAGCATCATCACACTTAGAGGCGAATCGTATCGGAGAACATGCGAGTGTACTAGAAAAACAATATTTTGGAACCAGTCAAATTTTTACAGCAACCATCAGAACACTTGCATATCTTCTTCCAAAAAGGTAGTAAGCTAATCATCGAGTTTACAGTAAATAAAAACCTTGCATCCAATACAGGTCAGAAGTAGCACCAACGCAAAATTCTTTGTACACCAAGTCATGATCATGTTGTTGATGGCCTTCCCGCTATCCACCCTGGATATCTAATATCTATAGCCATTTTGGAGCACTTCCAACCTCACTTTTTCCATGAAACTATCCCTCACACAAGCACCTATCAATACATCTATATTCTAGAAATGAAACAGCTAGAAAACAATCTACGTGTTGCTCAAAGAAGAGGCTGAGCAAGAACCTCATCCATGCACTTATATATGAACCCCATGTCATTGCGCTCATGATCCACCATCCAGTGAAGGATTATCACTGGCATAAAAGAGATGGCAGCTTACTTATGTTACTAATGCTTAAGAGACTGTGAGCATCATCAAATTACCTTACTAGCATATCGGTTCCACTAGAAAGGTGTCAATTTTCATGAAATTCTTGCACTTGTGATGATTAATGAAGCTGACAATACCAGGCTATTGATCTTGTCAATTTTCTTGTTTCAAAACCATGGCAATTTGTCTATGACTTAATGAAAATGTTATTGTAAGGGCTAGTCAACCGTTACTATCTTAGTTTGATATTTTTATCCGGCAGAAAGACAAAAGTCTATATAAAAGAGGCTATATGTATTTTGTCATACCAATTCCAAAACTATATTTCTAATGCATGTTTTCTCTCATTTTTGACACAAAGGAAAAAGATTTAAGTTCAAATAAATTTAATGCCCTTCATTGACTGTTTGAAAGATAACAAAATAAAGAACAAAATCAAAGAGACTGCATTCAATTAAAGAATGGCTCAAATTGCAAAAGCTGCAACATCCAAATCTGAGTTGATTTTCTGTTCACGGTAACAAACGAAAATGTCAACCACAAATTCAAGCTATGTTGTGGCAGATTCTCCAAAGCTCATGCTACTTATTCATTCGCACTTCTGTTGGAAGAATTACTAGGTTATAGTCAGGAGAGTCTATAAGCTCAAATCAAGCATTAAGATCGTGAGTTAAGTAAGTTTCGACCAACTCCTTCAGTAGTTGTTGGCTCCTTTGCTCCTTGTTTCCCTTATTCCTCCAAGGCTATACCCTGGCATGCAGGACATGTACTAAGATTTATTTTATATACGTAAAGTGCCTGGGCACTTCTTCACATGTAATGTATCTGAATACCATGTAAGTTGCTAGCCTGAAATGTATTTTGAGTGGTAAGTCACAGACGTGAACTAGTAGGTCAATGAATGCAGTTTTAAGAACTTATTGCCAGAGAGACTGCAGGTTAAGGTCGGGATTTGCATTTAAAGACCAAGGGTGATTAAAGTGAATCCTTACTTTTGCAAGATGGAGCAAATATGAAATCTCTAGCAGAGAAGGTAGGAGAGGTTACAGCAACAATTTCCCGCCCCATTTGGTTGTTTGAGATCCAAGAGAGCAACAAGGAGCTGCAGCAGGATTGGTGTTGTTATGCTAAGAGTATTGACCTAGGCAAAGAGCATCAGTGTACCCTTGAGCGAGAGAGAACATAAGTAGGCGGCGGCAGGGACTCTTCACACAGTCTCTGGCCAACGTGTCTAGGCAACATCTAGGCGAATCATCTTTGTGGGGTCTAATCCCATCTTGAGGCTATTTTTCACGCATATCCTCTCAAAGAATTATTCAACATCTGTCTGAGAGAGCACGTGGCCATCCATTCACACAAAGAGTAGCAACAAGCTTTCACTTCAACAGTGTAAGATATCAGTGTTTTGCGAAAACAACTCCAGGTTAGCTTATCACCTCAAGGACCTCGCTAATCCCATGGACATGAACCTTGATCAGTGCCTTTATTTTCAAAAAACCAGCAACGACTACCTTCACCTACTCCTACACAATCCAAAAAGGAGATCGTGCCCATCTTGTATTGAAATTTGAAGCAAGATCAGTACGATCACAATTGTCTAACTAAAGTTGCACCAGATGCTAGTTAGCTCTCATAACAGTACTCAGGCACACACTGTTGCAGGCACTAGAGTACGTGCATGCTACTTCCTGTTATATAATTTTTAAGATTCTTGAATTTTATGTTTATTATTTGCTCGCAGTGGCAATCTGTCACAGCTCAATTTCCTTGATGTTAAAATTGATCTTGAGGACAAGCCCCTATTTGCTCAGTACCTGACAATTCACTTGAATGCTGACCTTGAGATGCACCAGTACATTGTTACACAATCAGACATCCTTTGAGGCAAACACCAGTTGGAGTGTTCAAGGCAAGGCAAAAACTGCATTTTGAGGTAGGCAAGGAAGTGGCAGGAATGGTAGAAACAAAATCATAATAACCTCCCCTTGTTCACTTACGCATATAGGCTTGGAGGATCAGCAGTCTCTGGCTCAGGCAGCACTAGAGTATGGACATGATTCTGGTTATAATCATTTGAGCCCTCTATTGGACCTTGAGACATTATTTTTATGGGCCTTATGTATGGATATATGCTTACTGGTTCTCACTGGACTGAAAGCCCTTCTAGCAGCTTGCAGGTCTTTCTACATAAGACTAGGTGGCATTAGCCCTAACCTTAGTGGTAGCTTTCTAGATAGTTCCTCAGATCATAAAATTAGAGTCAATCACAAGAGCTCCAAAGTTGACTGCTTTGAGGTTCTGAGTACTTTCTAGGAGGCTCAACGGCAGTTCTTTGTATGAGAACTGCACCTTCACTTGTCTCACTCCTTGGAAGCTGTTGATGTTTATGCAGTATTCTTAGTTGGAGATTGTTTACTTCATGTGGTGCATCATCACTAATCTTGTTCATAGCATAGAATCAAAGCACTTTCCAAGCACATAAATATCTTCTCCTATGGCAAAATTGAGTTCCAACCATCACCATCACGGGTTGGACAATTCCTCCTCTAGCAATTCACCCTCTAAGTCATGGTATCAAAGCATTTGCCAAGCATGTAAGAATCTTCTCCTCTAGCAAATTTGAGCTCCAGCCATCACCATAAATTCTGGATGGTTCCTCCTCTAGCAGTCAATCCTCTATAATCAGATTCGAACAATAATTGTCTTCACATACAATGATTGGTATTTCTTCTACCAGCAATTGATCTAGTTTGCAACTTAGCATCAGTGACTGGCATAATGAATCCATCTCCTTCAGCAATTTGTCTTCTACAGCTATTTTCCTACTGTGATTGATGTTTGTCCTCCATCAATGATTGAGCCAGTGCAAACAATCGTCTCTGTCCGTGATTAATGCTATTTCTTGCAGCAATTGATCCTTGCACTATCCTCTATCAGTATTTGCTTAGGACATGACTTTACAGGCATGTATACGTCCTCGAGCATCTAGAGCTACGAACCATTTGACAAATTGTTTTTTAACCGGCGATTACTGCTACTACAGATCCAACTATTGGCAATTTTCCATTTAACATTTCTTTTGATCCCAACAACATCCTTTTTGGTGAGATATTGCTGCATTTTTCCATCTAGCAACTACTATCCAAGGTATTATTGCACTTAGTCATCTTGGAGGAGAATTGATTAGCGCCTGACAGACCAGCACTGAGTCGTTTTGATTATTTACCTGATCAACTCCTGTTCATTATTTTTTACTGTATCCATATGAGCCCAGACCATAGGGATAGAAATTGAAATCAGTCACCTAGTGACACAGATACCATTAATATCCATGAGGTTGAGGATAAATTCCAGTTACATGTCCAAATTTCATCAGCTACCAAGGTCACCTTTCAAAAATATATCATTTTAAATGTAATACCATTGCAAGATGTGAAACACAGTGTTAATTTACTTCCCAGACTGGCTCAACGTGGATGTTTCGGATTTCGGAAATGTACTGAATGTTTGCTTGTTTGGTTCTTCTTTTGCAGGATTGATTCCATACTGTCAGGATGCCGGTCGCTGGTAGGGGCATTTGGGCAGAGGTTGAGCTCATAGAGGGCGACATGGGTACTCACCATCGTTCGAGCACCCACAGATGGAGATGCTTGCACTGTGGTGGGATCTTCATGGGTCTCTCACCAGGGTTAGGGCTCACCTATTGTGGCTCAGAGGGCCAGATGGTCAGCATTTGGGCATAGGTTCTTGCCCCAGGATAACTGATGAGGATGCCCAGAGATTGATGGATATGTATGGGCCCAATGGTTCATCCATTGTGCCAGTGAGACCGGCAGGGAGTTCTATTCTGAGGGCAGCGACTGGGCTTGGTCTAGGTCCCATTGTGCCAGTGAGACCGGCAGAGAGTTCTATTTTGAGGGCAGAACAGGGCTTGGTCTGGGTCCTATACATGGTCCAAGAGCTGCCCCTCCCGTTCCAGCCGCAGTATCAAGGCCTAGTGCATCAAGTCCACATGTATTTCGCCGGCCTTCAAGATCAAAGGCAAGCCCTTCCCATCCCACACCATCATCAACAGCAGATGCACCTTTCACGAGGATGATCCCCCTGGAGAGAGGCAGAGAGATCCAGCGTTTGATGCTCGATCATTAAACACCCTTTTCAGTTGGCCCATCCACCGCACCCGCAGGGCGTGCTAGACCACGACAGCCCTATGTCCAGCAGAGAGGGGTTTGGTTGCGGTGGTTGAACATTGATCTCCTCATGCACGACCTCTGCGCACTTCCCTGGATCCGCCGGTATAATTTTCTTTGCCAATCTTACCATCTTTTGTGCTTAACGTGTTGCATTTAGCTCCTAACCCCCCTCGTCCATTCTTTGAACCCTTGGTTGGATGTTTGTGTCTCAGGCCATGCGTGTCGTCAGCTTCATCACTAGGAAGAAGCACGTGCTAACCCTATTTTGCACCTTCTCACACTTGGATCTAAAGAAGCCAGACCCGCTTTGCCTACTACTTCGAGGTTCTGGAGCGATTGCTAGTAGTACGAGACCCTTTGCGGAGGATGACGGCCAGTGATGGCTTCCTATACTTCAGAGGTCGCACGACAAATGTCGTCCACTTCCAGACCACTTCCAGACCACCATGTTTGGAGAGAATTTCGGGGCACGGGCAGCAGAGCATGTGGAGATACTGTGACCCATTTTCTATGTGCTACACCTAGTTGACCATGAGGGGTGCACTCTCGGTCTCATGTATGAGTTCATGGACCGCATCGGCGAGGTGCTTCAGGCATGTGTGCTAGACGACGACAAGTATTACTCCCTCCACTTTCTTGTACTTGATAAGATTTTAGTTTGTTGCATTATCATTGCAATGTCTCTCTCATAGGAAGGATGAGATCTTACAGACCTGTGAGACTAGATGGACTACTTCCACCAGCCCATCCATGTCATAGCCCACATGTTGTACCCTTTGTGGCGCTCTTCTAGAAGTGAGGATGACTCAAAGCTCCATGCAGGATGGGTCGAGTACACCGATCGTGTGTGGCCCAAGTAGTTGTTTACACTCTTGGACCTCTAGTTGCATATGTACTCAATCCATTCACATGCGACCAATTAATTTTGTGTACTGATGCATGGTGTGGTTTTTGCGCCAATAGGACCGATGCTCAAGAACATGGAGCGAGACCTGGTGAAGTTCGAGCCAGGCTTAGGGCCCTTTGATTGAGAGCAGTGCCGCTTGAGGGAGGATCAATTGCAGCCTGTGACATGGTGGAGCATGCACGGGCGCAGCACCAGTGACCTGTGGCGATTGGCCAAGAGAGTCCTCTCACAGGACTGTTCAGCTTCCGCATGTGAGCGGAACTGGAGTGTATGGGCCAGCATCATACAAAGAAGAGGAATAGCCTCTCTATTGAGCAGTGTGGGCGGTTGGTGTTTGTGAGCACCAACAGACGCATGCTGAGACGCGCAAGTGCTGAGGGTGCTGAGCTGATTGAGGTGAGCCACTGTTTTGACGTGCTTGAAATGCAATGGTTTGTTGTGGTTTAGTATGCAGCTCCTTGATGTATGGTCCTAACTCTTGCGGTGTAATAAATTGCAGGTGAACCCTGACTCTTGCCTAGTGGACTCAACAGCCACTACTCCTCCTACAGCACCTACACAGGATGAGCTAGACGAGAAGATCTATAGAGAGATATATAGGCAGGCAGAGGCAGATGCGCGGGCCTTGCGGCGTCAGCGAAGGGCGGATAAGGGGCAGGAGAGGGGGAGAACGAGAAGGGGGATGAGGGTCAAGGAGAATTTTTAGATGACCTGCTGATGGACCCCGATGTAGAGACACGAGAGGAGCCAGTCACCTGGTCACTTAGTGTAATAGATCCTAACACCACAGTAGGGCAAACACTAACTGATCCACCCAACCTTGCTTACTCCCTGATATAGAGTAAGCCCCTCCTAGCCCAGTGTGAGGACTGGTAGCATGCTACTGCCAAGTGTCGGCCACGTGGCACTGACGTGGCCGACTGCACGTCGGGACCCAACTGGGGGCCCTATCCTGCTGACAGGGTCCCTAGGTTGTGTTAGGCCCGCCATGGCTATGGACCGTGCTGGGGCACACTACTAACACTGTCTTGCCCTGTTGGTCATGTACGCTGGACACGACCCTGACTGTGGTATCTGACCTATCTGTGTTCTCTAGGGTTCGGCACTGGTTACGAGCTCGTAACACTCCCTCCCCCTTAAGAACCGTCTTGGTCCTCTAAGACAAAGTCTGGAAAAATCTTGCGAAGGACGCTGCCTCTTTCCCAAGTGGCATTCTCAACAGGCTGATCATTCCACTTAACCAAATATTCTCGGTATAGAGTATGACGAGTCTGCGTCTCTCTACTATCAAGAATCTCCTCTAGTTCATGTGGAGGTTGTTGAGGATCCAATGGGAGAACTAGAACACTGTCCCCTACCAGATTGTCTGATCTGGCTAAGGCTTTTCGTAACTGACTTACATGAAAGACTGGAAAAACCTTACTGCTGTGTGGGAGTTCTAGTTCATAGGTGACCTCGCCTAGTCTCCTACTGATGGTAAAGGGACCACAATACCTTGGAGACAACTTAGCACACACTCCTGATTTGAGGGTTTTAGAGTCAACTGGGACTCTCAAGTAGACTTTCTCACCAGTGGAGAACTGCACATCCCGTCTGTGTGGATCTGCATAATGCCTGGCTCGATCCTGAGACTGTCTAATGCTACGCTTAGCATGTTCTATCATCTGGTTTAGGTCCTCTAAAAAGTTTCTGGCTGCTTCAACTTTTTCTTGTTTAAACCCTACAGCTGTGGGTGAGCGTGGCTGAAAACCGTACATCAGCATAAATGGGCTGTATCCCGTAGCTGAATGTTTGGTACTGTTGTAAGCAAACTCTAATATCGAGAGATACTCCTCCCAATTAGTCTGCTTCTTGCTGACGTATGCACGAAGCATATCCTCCGGCACTTGATTTACCCTTTCTGTTTGATCGTCCGTCTGTGGATGGTCGGTGGTACTCATATAAGTTTAGTATGGAGATGATGGAATACTGCCCTCCAAAAATTTCCAGTAAACTTATTGTCCCGGTCGCTGACTATGCCGGAAGGTAGACCGTACAATTTAAATAGCCCGTCTACAAACAACCTCGCTAACTCTGGAGCTCTAACGGTTGTTTTGGTCGGAATGAAATGAGCCATTTTGGTCAGACGGTCAACTGTGACCCATATAGCGTCATTACCCTTTTGGGTTTTAGGCAGGCCTACTATAAAATCCATGGAGATACTCTCCCATTTACCAGCTGGTATTTCTAAGGGATGCAACAACCCTCCTGCCTTTAAACGCTTTGCTTTATTTACTTGACATTTCTGGCAACTGGTTACATACTGGTGGACGTCCTTTTTCATACTGGGCCAGAAAAATTGCCTACGAAGAAGCTCATAGGTCTTCTGTATGCCTGGGTGTCCCGCGCTAGGATTGTCATGACATTCATATAGGACCTGCTGCCTATAATCCTCTGAATTGGGGACACATACTCTATCTCTATAGAGCAAGTACTCATCCTGAATGGAATACTGTTTCCATTTGAATCCTTGAGTCAACTGACCCTCAACCACTGGGGTTTGCTTGGGTAATACAGGCTCAGAATCCTCAACGTCATATGACGACGTATACTCGGACTCATCATCATCCTCAACGGAAGCTGCCGTATTCTTGGATGAACTGGCACCAGCCCTGGGAACTAATTCTGGAGTCTGTAACTGTCTGTTCTGGACTGAGTTCCAGATAATAGAGAAGAATGCATCATGTTGGCATTTCCCTCTCAAGGACTCGAGTAACTCATTACGAATCTGAGTAAAACTCAGCTCGTTTATCATAGGCATTCTGCTAAGGGCATCTGCTACTGAATTGAATTTTCCACGCCTATATCTGATAGACATGTCAAACTCTTGCATCAACTCTGCCCAACGAGCTTTCCGACCTCTAAGCTCAGGTTGATTGCAAAGGTATCTGAGACTCTCATGGTCTGTCAGGACCTCAAAGTTGGCACCATACAAATAATGCTTCCAAGTCTTAAGGGCATGGACTATAGAAAAGAGTTCCTTTTCATAGGCACTGTACCTAGTCTGAGCTGGCTCGAGTTTTTTACTCTCGAACGCAACTAGTCGTCCACCCTGAGTTAGCACAGCACCTACTGCAAAGTCGCTAGCATCTGTTTCGACCACAAATGGCTGATTGGGGTCGACGACTTTTAAAACTGGTGCTGTAGCTAAGGCTGTTTTGAGAGCATCAAAGCTCTCCTGTTGTGCGGACTCCCAAATGAACTCCTTCCCCTTAAGGAGATTTGTCATAGGGACTGCTATCTGAGCATATTCCTTGACAAATCGTCTGTAATATCCCGCCAGACCAAGAAAGATTTGAAGTTCCAAAATATTCTGAGGTCTCAGCCAACTGAGTATGGCTTTAACCTTATTTGGGTCCATCTTAATCCCATCTGAAGAGATAATGTGACCCAAATATGCTACTTCTTCAACGAAGAATTCACACTTGGATTGTTTAGCATAAAGCTTATGCTTTCTGAGCAGTCGAAACACCTTTCTGAGGTGTTTTAGATGCTGCTTCCTCGTTTTGCTGTAAACGAGGATGTCATCTAAAACTACGACTACAAACTTACCCAAGTATGGTCTGAGGACATTGTTCATCAAGGTCATAAAGGTAGCTGGAGCATTTGTGAGCCCAAATGGCATCACCTTAAACTCATAATGACCGTGACGAGTCCTAAAAGCTATTTTCGAGACATCTTCCGATTTTATACGGACTTGATGATATCCCGATCTGAGGTCTATTTTGCTGAAAAACTTAGCCCCGTCGAGTTGATCAAACAACTCGTCTGCCCGAGGCATAGGGTATTTATTCTTAATTGTGACTTTATTGAGGGCTCTGTAATCTACTCAAAGACGCATAGACCCCTCTTTCTTTTTCACCAATAGGACTGGTGAGGCCCATGGTGAACTACTGGTCTGAATTTGGCCTTTCCCAAGATAGTCTGTTAACTGCCTAGTTATTTCTTCATCCTCTGTTCGGCTGACCCGATACGGAGGTTTAGAAACAGGTGTTGTACCTGGTACTAGGTTTATTACATGATCTACCTCTCTGCTAGGTGGTAAACCATGTGGCAAATCTTCAGGAAAAATATCTTTAAATTTAGACAATAAAGTTTCTAATTTACTGATTTTCTGCTGAATAGAACTAGAAATAGAAACTTCAGGAATAAACTGAAAGTCACATAAGAATACCTGAAGAATGTAGGAATCTGGTGCCCACTTTCCCCCAGAGAGTAAGCACACTCTAATTCCAAGTTATGAACCAATCCATGCAACAGCACTGATAGAACCCAGGAGAAATGTAGCACGCTGATAAGTAGATTGAGTATATAGCCGTATCTATGTCAGAAACTCTCCTAAGTCTAATGTATGCTGATGAGAAGTCCAAGCCGTGACAAAATCTACTCTTGTAATAATCATCTGCCCATTATGAGGCAAACTGACCAATTTATACTATTCTGACACCGAAAATAGGGTATTGGTTCGTTCATTTATGACTTCCAAAAGGATTCTGTAACTATTGTAATTCCTTTGATCTAGAAAGGTTAGACAAAAAATATATCAAACAAGTATATAAGGAAAAAACATTGCAGCTTCGTACTTCCCAGCCAAAACACCTATATATTCACTTGCAAGCTTCTGATAGAAGTGATTGTTCAATCAATTACTTTAAGTTGTGCCTATGAGAGAACCATATACTGTCGCTTAACTAGGAAAGATGTATCTGCAAGGTTGAGCCTTGAAGAAAGGTTATGAAAAACATCAAGCCTTACAGATTGCAAGCAAATATAATCAAAAGAAGACAGACTTTCATCTTATCCTTTCAGCATAGCATGTTTTCAAGACAGAAAAGACAACAAAAAATGGACAGCTCGATACCTTTCATTCCTGAAGAGCATACTTTATTGACAGTTGTACAGACTACTGTATCTGATAGTCCAGCTCCTAGAGCAGCTTGCCTCGCTGGAGCTTGGCCCAAGTTTGCACTTAGGACATTACCAAAAAACACTTCTTGCACCAGAGCTGGCTGAATGCCAGCTCTGCTAAGAGCAGCTGCAGGGTGTCAGCAATCACAATCAATTCCTTTAAATTGAATTTGGAAAAGTTCATTGAGAAGGGAAATCAGTAGTTGTGAGCTATATGCTTGCCATTTGAATTCTAAATCGTAAACAACAGCTTTATCCAAACACAAAATCAGTTGGCCACACATTTTGTATATATCATATACTACGGCTCGAAAGTGTGAGAGAATACTTTGCCAAATAAGCTCTACGATCTCCTTATCAAGAGGTAATTATGAACACTTTCACAAAATTGCATCAAGAACAGAACTAAAAGAGTAGAGAATCATCAAATGTATCGTGATTTTCCAATAATGATTACAGAAAAATGATAACGAACTGCCATGAAGACTTTCTTACAAGGAACTTTGCTAAGGTTCTCTGCAACAAGAGAAACTTCAAAGCCAAAGCATGAATATGACAATGAACCCATAGGAAGCCAATGCATATCTCCCACAGCCTAAAGGAAAATCACATTGCACTACATGATTAAACTGATGTACAAGTCACTAGGTGGCAACATTGGGACCATATTATAAACGATATAGTAGATTGGTCTAGATAAATATGGCCAGAGCAACAAGATAGCATCAATAAAAACCCTTCCACAAATTAGCAAGTGTGCAAGTCTGTTGTTGTTGCATAACTGTATGTACTTCAAAGGTTGTTGGCATGTTGACTAGACAAAAAATAGCAGCTAGCATAACATGGATAACTCACTCAACTCCTCAATCATTAGTTGAAGCCTAGAATAACATGGAGAATTTTTTTCAGCATTTCAAAGTCTTTATAATTAAGATAAAGCAGCATAAAACAGGTGTCCTTGAAACTCTGTGTGTCTATTGTGCTTAGCTGCTGCATCTCTATACTGCTATAGGCATTTCCATAAATGATCTCAAGCCTTCTGAATGAGCTCTGTTCTAAGATACAACCATAAATTAACACAACCTTAGGAAGCATTGGAAGTTGGCAATGCAAGAGTATATATAGGCTTGTGAAAATGGAAAAGGGACTAGTCACTACTAGTTTTTACCTCACTCTTTTAGTCCTATTCTGCTGAACATACATGTTGGTCCCAGTCTGTGCCTAAGGGAATACATACTTCTACCAGAAGTCCTCATTGATCTTCAGATGATAAGAGTCTTCATGAACAACTTAACACGTCCCACAAATCAGTTCATATTTCAGTTTTGGATGGCGTGGGAGAATATTGGATAGTAGATACATAAAAAGTCTCCCTAATGATATGAATGGCCATTGATGAGAGAATAAACTTCATATTTGATAAATGATGAAGGTTCACCTTGAGCCTAGATATAAAAAAATCATATATCTATTTGTGAAATTAGAATATATCCAAAAAACTAAGGACATGCATTACCAGAATCTCAACCATTTAGAAGACGAAACAGCAGAAATGTGAAAAAGTAAATGGATAATGCATCAGCAACAACATTGCTTTTTCTTGGTCAGTTTCATAGAATCCCATCATACCGCCATTATGGTGCCGCCCTCAGACCCGCGGTACCAGGGCGGCACCATAATAATAATAATTTTTTTTTGTTAATAAAAACCCCTTTTACTAGGGTAATTTAGGGTAAAAAATTCAGGAAAAAAAAGGGTTAGGGTTTAGAAAAAAGGGGGGACTGTACAAGGGGCACTGTGGGAGAGCAGTACCACATTAACATTAACTCTATCCCTCCCCCTTCATGTTTAATTGGTTGTTTACTACTTGAAGCAGGTATTTGAATCTCTCAAATTTCTCTCTACCAAGCCCCTTGGTAAAGATATCTGCCACTTGATCATTTGTATTGCAGTAGACAAATACAAGGTTTCCTTCTTGAAGTCTTACCTATTTGTAGAGTTGTTGAGCGTCAATGTGTTTGGTCCCACTATGTAAAAGAAGATTCTTTGCCAATTGAATATAGCATTGTCAAATTGAAGTGTTGTAAGACCCTCTTGCTTCATGTAAAGATCCTTCAAGATCTGCCTAAGCCAAACTGCTTCACGTATTGCACTTGTAGTTGCACGATACACTGCCTCTATAGAAGATAATGCTATAGTAAGTTGCTTCTTAGAACTCCATGTGATAGTCTCACATATATCTTCATCATCTTCTGCTTTTGTTAGCTTCAAACTTGAATCATATGGTGTCCTTCCAAAAACAAAAGTGTAGTGCTCCAAGATCCTTCATGTTAACTCTGAAGAAAGATCTTTCTTGATCTTATTAGTTAGTTGCTTGTTTGGACCTGTAATAATAAGATCATCCACATAAAGTACCTCAATAAAAATTTGGTCTTTTTCAACAAACACATATAATGTATGCTCCAACTTTCTTCTTTGAAAGCTCATCCTCTTAAAAAAAAAAATTTATTTTTCTGTATACCATGTCCTGAGTGTCTGCTTTAAACCATATCAAGCTTTTACTTGCAAACGATATTTTCTTTTCCTTTGGCGGTTCCGTTATACTTCCTCTTCAAGAGACCCATTCAAGAAAGCACTTTTGACATCCATCTGCTGAATGTCCCAGTCAAAATTAGTTGCCAAAGCTATAATCGTCCTCATGGTATTCATCTTTGCAACTAGAGCAAAGGTTTTGTCATAATCGATACCTTACATGTTGAGCTTATCTGTTTTTTCTTAACGCCTTGTATTTGTCAATAGTCCCATGAACTTTGTCTTGTGAAACCATTTACTTCCAATAGAATTTTTCCCTTAAGGTAGCTCCACAAGATCCCATTTCTTATTGTTCTTTGATGCAATCATCTCCTCATACATAGCTTGTCTCCATGTATCTTCTTTTGAAGGTTCTTCAACTTCAAAAGTATTAAGTATGTTGATCATTTGTTTCTAATATATTTGCCATGAAAGCAAAATGTACTTCACCTGTCTCCTGTAGTTTACTTATCTTGGACAATCTCGTAGTGCCCTGCTCACTAGACTCACCCTCATCAATAATTTGACCACTCTTAAATTGTCTCATAATATCATCAAGGTAAGCTATGTGATGTAGGTGTAGAGGACTTCTTTGTAGGAGATGTCAATGGTCAATATGCATCCCAAACCTTAGATCTCTCTTTATGCTTTCTATTCTCCTCTTGAATTTGCTCATGATAGCCTTCTTGTTGTTGCGATTCCGAATTTTCAACTAGATTCTCTCTAGTTGTCTCTAGATTAGGCTCGTCATCAATGATTGGAATACTCCCTTATTTCGCTCTTCAAAGGTTATAGAACCAAAAGATGAATCTAGCTAATTATCCTAGGTTCCATCTTCATCAAGGATAACATCCTTGCTGTTGATAACCCTTTTATTTCCAACATCATAAAACCTGTAAGCTTTTTCTTCAACATCATAGCCGAGAAATAAACACTTTGTAGCCTTTGAATCCAATTTCTTTTGCATACAATTAGGAATTTGTGCATAAGCTATACTCACAAAGACTCTCAAATGACTCATATAGGTTTCTTACGAGTGAAAGCCTCTTCTAGTGTTCTATTCTCCACCGTTTTAGTTGGACTCTTGCTATCTAGATACACTGACATGTTAATTGCTTCTCCCCATAATGAGTTTGGAAGATTCTTTGCCTTTAGCATATTGGGTACACACTCCACTATAATTAGTTTTTTTATTTTCACAACTCCATTTTGTTGTGGTGTATCCATGACTGCAAATTGTCTTTTGATTCCATTATATTTGAAAAACTCCTGAAACTCTATAGACATATATTCTCCCCCTTTATCTGAACATAGGATCTTGATCTACTTCCTTGTTTGCATTTCCACACATGCTTTAAAACAAGTGAAGCGCTTTAAAGCGTCACTCCTATTCTTTCGAAAACAAACCCAAATCTTTCTAGGTTATATAATAGAATAACTTGCAATCCTTATCACCTGAGTCTGCAAGGGTCCACAAAGATCTGTATGAATAAGTTCTAAAATACCTTTGGCTCAATAGGTAATCTCTGGAAATTTTTTACGATGATGCCATAACACATCCTTCAAGAACGTTGTTAGAAGGAAAAATGTGTGGAAGACCAATAACCATATTGTTTATACCTGCAAACTTTGATAACTCAACTGTTCAAAACGTCCATGCCTTGACTTCCTCTTAGAACCAACTTGAGCTACACAAGCATTATACTCAATACACAATAAACCTTTCCTGCACAGCTTCAGCAATGACGTCATTCTTCTGCTTCGTATCCTTCATGAGACTTTGTTTCTCATCAAATTCAACAATCATATGTTGCTTAGTAAAACAAAAAGTAAATTCTTCTTTGAATCAAGAACATGCAATACATTCTTTCTCTCTCCAATATTGCCTAAAGACATCTGTACTTATACCACTCCTTTCTCTTTTATGTCAAGAGCATCCTTGTCACCTAGCTTTACATTTGACCCATCATTTGAAGCTATAAACTTTGTCAAGCACTCCCATTGAGGAGCCAAAGGCATAGAATCCCCTGAATATATGTACCACCCATCATCTGATTCCTCACCTGATGTAGAAGCAAACAAAAGTTCAAAATTGACAATAGCATCATGAGAACTCTCCTCTTCAACAAAATAACCTGCTTGTTTCTTCTGTTTTTTATTATACTTACCTTTTTTGCATTCAAAGAAGAAATGCCCACATTTACCACAATGATTGCAGTTTCCATCCAGCTTTGGTGTAGACTTGAATTCGCTATCCTTACTTTCTTCCTTGTCTTCTTCTTTCTTTCCCTTGCCTTTCTTCTACTTGCCTTTACATCTTCCATTGTTTCCCCTTTGCTGAAAGTGAAAGATATGATTTTTTATGACTTCTAGATTAGAAACAATGTCTTTTTCTTAAACACATGAAAGACAACCAAGGAAAATAGTATATAGCCTTTGACTTTACGGCAAGCAAAAAAAAAGAAGGATTCAGTTTGGCATCCTTGGAAGGTGCCTCAATACAAATCAAGAACACATACACACAAGCTTACACAAAAAACAAAGAATAGAATAGCAAATATCAAACATGACGAGTCTCCAACTAAGACCAAGGTATACATGACTGCAAGACCCACTAGCAAAGGAGTTTCTCCACAAAGATCTCCTACAAAGAACTCTTAAGTTTCTACACAATCAACGATCTAAATCAGAGGATTACAACAATTTATTTGGAACCCATCTTAGGGTTGAAGAGAAAGCCTCATTAACCCCTTACTAGAAGTTCAGAGCATTGATATGTACCCTGCCCAATGACTTGGGTGGATGAATGACTAGAATGTAGTCAGTTAAGCACATTACAAGTCTACATAGATTAACAGGCACCAAGTACAAAAGAATATCGAAACAGGTTATAATTACATGTCTACATGGTGCAAAATAAACAACTCAAGGATGAACAATTCACTTACAATGAATGGATTCAATGAAATGATACTAGAACTATATCACAAACTTCATCTGCACTGGATGTGCATAAGTCTTATTGTCTCGATACCAACAAGGACTAAAATTGCTTGCTCCTACAAAAAATAATACTCACCTTGAATGGCAATAGATCCCAGCTTTGTTGCCGGAATGCTAGCAAGAGATCCATTGAGTGTGCCCATGGGTGTCCGTGCAACGCCAACTATGCACACATCTGCATCAATTGCCAAAAGCACAAAATTTTATGTTTCAAATGACCCAACAAATAAAAGCTTTCAATGTTTAAAAACTAGACCGTAGCTAGAGTTGAGTAACATAGTTAGGGTTTAATTGTTTCTTAATTCGTCTCTTACTTGCGTCCTTATGGATTAGATAGAGCCCTTAAAACAATATTGATTGTGCTTTTGGCCCTACTACTTCATCACTAAAGCCAAAGAAACCTAAGTCCTTCATATTTTCTACTTGAGTTCAGGCTTTTTCTGCTGCATGGTCCAAACCTGATTTACAATGCCTTTGAATGTTAATTGCACATAAAACTATGATAATTTTTTACAAAACAATCAGAATGACTCATTTCTTAGAGCTAGATGCATCGGGCCTCCCAATCTAGCCACAGTACCAAGATTATGGTTTATCACGTTGCCTGAGATTCACATTGGGACAGATCAGGGTGTCTTCACACAGCTTAAGGTTGAGACAGGACACTTCTAGGGTACCCCTCCAGAGGATAGGATATGTCAGTTATGTTCTTTAAGGGAGATTTGAGACTGAGGAACATTTTATTTGTAGATGTCATGCTTACTACGAGATACGTGGTCGATATCACTGCCTTTTCATAGATTCAGCCACTACTATACGTTCTCTCATCACCTATGAGGATCCTTGGTGTGTGGCCCTCATGCTACATGAGATGTCCCTGTTGCAAAGAGTTTTATGCCATGATCAATCAAATACTTGAGATACACGGCCTCAGATTATAGTTTTTTTCTCCAGGAGAGTTCGGACCGACTCATACCCCCATTCCTAAGAGAGATTGATATCGTGATCAACGACAATGTAGCACATCACCTCCCTACTGCCTCTAGGGGTACTACAAGGGCTTCTAGTCGGAGATCTCACACCAATCGACACCAAAGTATGATACATAGTTGTCATCAGCATGTTACATCAGCTCCTCTGATTCTGACGATTATCTATAATATCACAGACTTTTTCAGCCATCTCAGTTGAAAGTGCATCTCCAGCTTGCTCACATGAGAGCCTCTTCAACATATGTCGTTTTACTCACTTGCTCATTATTTTCAACGTAGAGACAGAGCTAGTGTTAGACTTTTATCTATTATATCAGCGACATTTCAACGCTCCCATATTTCTACATACTTGAGATATACTTACTTGTCTTATATGCCTTTTGGCATTTAAAAGACATTAATAAAGCTTTGTCCATCGCTGAAGGTGCATCCTCCAATTTGTAAAATGCCTCGTCGCAAAGGTCCCCTTAATCCTGATCCATCTTCTGTTTTCAGCATTGCTTCAGCCTCACTTCCAATGCTTGTTGCAGTTCCTATCTCTCCATCAAATCCTAGTCCCGACAATGAATCTATTGTAGCTCTTCCCTTGACTCCAAACACTCCAGAAGAACCTGCCTCTCTCCCCACATTTACCCTAGTCCGTCTTCTTCGTGAAGATCAACTCCATCCATTTGAATACCTCAACAATCATAGAGAGCAACTTGCTTCCCATGACTCTCTGCTTCTTGCTGTGCAATCGCACCTTCAGAAGCTAGACTCTTCTATTGAAACACTCAAGAATGAAGTGGCAGTTCTCAAAAGTGAAACTTCTTCCCAAATCGCTACTTCAGCTAAAATTCAGCAGCTCGAAAGTCAGGTGGAACAGCACCATACGGCTGTCAAATCATGGGCAGATGTACTTAAAGGTTCGTCTACAGTTGTTTCTCCACCCTCGCCTTCATCTTCATTTATCTCAGCCACATTCACTGAGGGCCGTCTGCGAGAGCACAAAGCTCTCAATGTTCGTGTTAGGTATTCTGAACTCCCAAAATGTTGTTGAAGAAGCTAAAAAGTTTTTGGAAGGACATCTTCAGCACCATAGCAGTATGGAAACTGCCTGGCGACCTAAGAAGGACCCGGATACTCTTGTCATCCGCTTCACATCAGTGTCTCACCGGCGTGAAGTTTTAGGGAAACGATCTAAATTACGTGATACAAAAATCTATTTGGATGAAGATCTTACTTTCATCCAAGTCCAAGAACGTAAAAAGGCAAGACATGAAGCTCTATCTACTGGCAAACGACTTATCTATCGCGATGGCATTATCAGATTTGTGGATCCTAAGCCTATAGTTAATGAGAATCTTAATTTTGAGATAGAGTCTGAGTTAGAGAAATGAAGAGATGTCCAGTTGAGCATGTAAATGGTACACGTACTGTTACGAGCTCGTAACCAGTGCCGAACCCTAGGAAACACAGATAGGTCAGATACCACAGTCAGGGTCGTGTCCAGCGTACATGACCAACAGGGCAAGACAGTGTGAGTAGTGTGCCCCAGCACGGTCCATAGCCATGGAGGGCCTAACACAACCTAGGGACCCTGTCAGCAGGATAGGGCCCCCAGTTGGGTCCCGACGTGCAGTCGGTCACGTCAGTGCCACGTGGCCGACACTTGGCCTCACACTGGGCTAGGAGGGGCTTACTCTATATCAGGGAGTAGGCAAGGTTGGGTGGATCAGTTAGTGTTTGCCCTACTGTGGTGTTAGGATCTATTACACGTACCATATAATCCTGGCCATATCACTCTCTTCTTAGTTAATTTGTTTCTACTTAGATTGTTTCGACGGCACTGATTCGTCTTGTTTCCATCTTATCTGATGTACTGGTTTCGTCTTATACACCTTTCGGCATGGAAAAGACGTTAATAAAGCTTTCTTTCTTTCTCTCTCTCTCTCTCTCTCTCTCTCTCTCTCTCTCTCTCTCTCTCTCTCTCTCTCTCTCTCTCGCTGAGGTCTCGGGCCTCGGGGCACAAGCAGATCGATGGAGAGAGAGAGAGAGGGGGGGTAGCCTTAGCCATTGGTTTTTTTATTTTTTTCTCTATCAACAGCAATTAGTTTTTGCTCATTACTAGGCTTCATTTTTTTAAAAGCAGTTATGTGGAAACTATGCTTGATTTATGGATAGATAATTGCAATTTTTTCAATTGCGCATTCAGCTACCGGTTGTAGCCCATTTATGCTTATGTATGGATATCAACCTAGATCATCCACTTCAGTTGAAACTTGAACGGTCAAGTTTCAAAAGGTAGCGGATTCCTTGCATGATCAAGAAATGCTACAAATAGCATGTGAGAATGTCCAATGTGCCCAGGATAGGGATCAGCATTATGCTAATTTAAAAAGATCACCTCGAGATTTCCAAGCAGGAGATTGGGTATATCTGCAAATCCCGTAGGATGCAAAGGTAATGTGTACCGACAAGCATTACAAAATTGTCCGCTCGATATAGGGGACTATATAAAATGCTTGAAAAGATTGGATCTTTGGCTCACCAATTGGACCTCCCGAGAAGAACTCAAATACATCCATTATTTCAAGTCAGCCAACTTAAGAAAAGTGTACGTGAAGGGAATAATCTTGGTTCTAGAAATCTATTGGATTTGTCAGAGGAATTATATTGTGTGACGAGATTTGAACCTTGAAGGATCTTGGATACAAGAACTAAACGATTGCAAAATCGTATCATTACCGTGCATTTGGTTCGTTGGAAAGGTCATAGAGACGATGACGGCTCTTGGGAACAAGAGGGTAGCCTAAGAAAAACTTTCCTCACTTGAAGTTTTGAGGATAGAACTTAAATAAGGGGGGAATTATGTCATGCCCATGATAAGGCTGATCTCAGATTAAAATCTTGTAAAGCAGTTGATAGGCTTATCTTGACCCGTAAATTCATTATGGTGGTGAAGAGTTGGGGCCCTCACGGTATTAAAGCCATAATTAATGGTTCGAGGCCTAAAACTCAAGATGGTGGGTTGGTATGGAAATGACGGTGACTCATAGGGAAAGTAGATAAGGTGGCCCAATTAGGCTGTTGAGGCAAAGGCACAATATGTCTTGAGGTAAGGTAAACAAAGTTCTTATCATAGAACAAGGATCGTCACCTAGACCCACAATACAAGAGTGAACGCATTAAGTGTACATATCACATTTACACTTGAGCTCATTGTTATCTTATCTACAGAAGCAAGAAAATTCACTTCGCCATACAACCTTGTGAACACCGCTCATGAGTTTTCATAATGGGCTGAGAGGATTCTTTCCAAACTTTCTTCGAACCAATCAAACTTTTATGACGAACCCATTTTGTCAAATATTCAAATAAACAACAATGTGCCCACCAATTGTTGTTCATATGTTTTCTTTTCCTGGATTTTGGCATTCATTAACCTGCTTTCATCCACAGATCTGTGCGTCTAACCTAACACGATACTTTCATGATTGATTAAAAGTGAAAAGCATCGTTTTGACTTCTTTAATGGTGCATTAGATTTTGATGACGATGAGCGGCATACAGGCCAAGCCAAAAGATGATGAAAAAAAGGCGGGAATCTGAAAACTATACAAATACCTCTAGGCTGGATATTGGATTGCGATGCTGAAGAAGAATCATTGGCAATTGAGGTCACCATAGCTGCACCGAGAATGCTAACGTCTGATGTTCCAGTAGCACCAAGAGAAAATCTAGTGACACGGCAGACCAGAATGGAACAATAGCGTCCAATGGAACTGCCAATTCGTTGCATGTATTTTTAAGATTGCGCTCATCAATTGTAAAAATTAGAAATTGCAGCTCCACAGCAATTGACCAAGATCAACACAATGCTATGCATGAATAGATTAATATATAATTGAGATTGCAATGAGGCAGTTCCTTTACTTTTTAGAGCCGATTTATTCCTTTAATTTGTCTCATTCATTCCAAGCTGAACGTAAAAGTAGATCTTAAGGCAAATAGGAGGATCCTCCCCGGTCTAAAGGTAAGTTTAGGATCTTGGTCATGGGTATCTCATGTTGAAGAAATGAGGAGGTGTCTCTTCCTCATTAGTGACAAGAGCCATTTCCTCGCATGTGAGATGGCACCTTGGTTCTGCAAGGTAAGAGGCACGTGTGGAAACTTCCCTAAACCGGGGAGCATCCACATGCCCAAGCAAGTGGATACTGACACCGAATCAATACTCTACTGAGGAAGCAGCCACAAATTGTGGTCTAGTAGATTCGGCTACTCCAAATCTGCAACCATCCTATGACCCAATGTACAAGTTTAGACGGTGGAGTATAGCTTTGGAATGAGAAGGTTGAAGAAGATCATCATCCATGATGAGTGAAATTGCCAGTATAGCTACCAAGTATTGTAGTCTAAAACTACCCTAAGCTCGCAGGCAAGCTTGTGTGATGTGTTCAATGGACATTTTTTAAGCAAGTCAAAACTCTCTACTAATATTCATATGATGCATGTAGATAATTCCAATACTTGATCAATGTTATTGTCATATTAACATTCTTATGTACACTTATATTGACAAGATCTTGATTCATACAAGTCTTCTCTATACAAGTCTCCTCTATACTAACACTAAGAACTATTTACAAAGTCATAGACATAACTTTGTCTTTCAGCTTATCATGCAGACTAAGAATCAAATCGTCCATCCAACCAATAACAAGCAATGGTTCTAGACAACAAACCCAACCATCATGGTCTATCATGATTCTACAATAACATAGTGATGATATGCACACATGCCATGTCTTTGCACAAGTACCTCAAACGAGGTGGCAACATAAGCATGAATCCTAACATTCACAATCTACATAGCTACAAGGGCTAACATGCCAACATGACTTCGTCTCTTGGAAGTTCTCGATTTTTGGGTGATTCACTTAGACTAACTAGCCATCACATCTTAGAAGATAACAACTAACATATAAAGAACCATATAGAGGAGCCATTTTATTCATAAGCCAAGATGTAAGAGCTTATTTATTCTCATCCAATTAACCAAAATTATGATTCTAATAAGGCATAATGATCTAGAAGAAGGATAAATTGAGGCTCGATGGGCACCTGATTCATCAACAACTTGGATCTAGCATTTTATATTGGTATACCAATTTATGTTCTAGTGATACCAGTTCTTTAGGTATTCAAAACAAAGTAGATTTTTTTTGTCTTCTATTTAAACAAAACATAATACTAAGTATAAAAGAGCCACTTGTCACTCTAATTCTTTGTTTGATCAATAAAGAATCAACATTCCTAAAGTTTGACATGTTAGACAATTTTATTATCTTCTTGTGATTTATAACCAAAAGTTGATCTTACAATTCAAATTCTACTCAGAATACTTTACTTAAAATTCAAGTCATGTTAGATGAGTTAGAATACATATAGTATTTATCATGTGCATAAAGAAAATAACTTTGATTGAAGAATACTTACTCCCTTGTAGAATGTTATAGAGTTGAGTAGGTTGATTAGACTCATTAAAAAGAAGAAAAAAATTAATAAGCAACGTAGCGCAGTTCCTATTGCTTTCACTTAGAACTCTACATGCAATGCAACTAACTCGCTATCTTCTTCAAATCACTTGTAATATTACAAAAAAAGAGTACATAAGTAAGCAAAGAGAAAACCATGAGCAACCAACACATTCACATGAAAGGGTTCATACATCAAGAGTCATGACTCTTGCATGTAGTTTCTCATAGCTATAAATATATGGCGTTCCTGGTTATTCATTTGGACTTGCTGATTGGTGCTGTTTTTTCCATATTACTGCTTGCCTACGGTGCAGATATCTCTATTTTTATGCATGTGGCTCTCTATTTGTTCCTTGGATTGTTGCTCATTTTCAGGCTTGGCATACTACTGATGGCTTGGGTTATTGCCTTCGTTCCAGTTACTGTGCTGAGTTGCCACTTTGTTCTGGTGTTCCAAGACCATCAGAGTACCTTGAGAGAGTTCCTTCTCCTCTTTTGAATAGTTTTTGGGGATGCTGCCGCCATATACTTCAGTGTTGCTCATATATGCTTTGATACTCATTTCTAGCTACACGTGGCTATTGCTTCGATGCTTGCTACTGATGTTGCGGATCATGTTCCTCATTCCAGTGCATCTCTTCTTTTTCTCACTTGTGCACCTGGTTTGTACTTTGGGATTACACTTACGGCCAGTTTCGATGGGTCATCCAATTCTCCATCCATTTTTGTTGCATCCTATATGATGGATTGGTATGGCCATATGAGGTCTTTCTGGATGAGCATTTCGGCTACAGTTTTTCAGTTGGGGCCTCTACCATTTCTAGAGTTTGTCGTCGATCATGCTTCTACTCTAGTTGATTGATTGCACAGATGTTCAACTTCAGAGAGTAAGGCTGCAGTGTTGTTGTAGAGAGAGAGAGAGAGAGAGAGAGAGAGAGAGAGTTCATATTTACAAAGTGTACTCGTACTTAGGAATTGAGAGGAAGTCAAATGATTTGTATTTTGATGACTCCAATTCTAATGATTCGAATTCTGGTGAGTTGGGATGATGCTTAATTCCAACACTCCCCTTAAGCTTAACTCCTAGAATCCTAAATGAAATTGAGCAAGCTACATAATGCAACATGATTTTCTCTTGACAG
Organism: Diphasiastrum complanatum; assembly: GCA_029204225.1. NCBI lineage: Eukaryota > Viridiplantae > Streptophyta > Lycopodiopsida > Lycopodiales > Lycopodiaceae > Diphasiastrum > Diphasiastrum complanatum. Next base: position 44,980,638 of record CM055094.1, on the reverse strand, counting down.
AGCTTTAGTCAAGATATCAGCCAACATACTGGTAGTAGGACAATAACTTAATTCAATGTCTTTATTCTGAACTTTCTCTCTAAGAAAATGAAATTGAACTTCAATGTGTTTAGCTCCAAAGTGAGTTCATGGGTTCAGAGATAGAGCAATGTAGCTTTGATTGTCGTAATAGAGTATAGTTGGACTGATTTGAGGGATCATAAGATCCTGAAGCAATCTTCTGAGCCAGTTAATTTCCTTCACTGCAGAGGTGTTGGAGAGAGGAAGAAAAAAAAATGAGGGAGAGAGAGTTGAAAGGTGTCGTATATTAGAAAACGAAAATTAGCTCAAAGGGGTAAGATGAACACAAACGAGAAACGAAACATGAACGAGAAACGAGAAACGAATGAGAAGCGAACTCGAACAGAAAGTGTTCGTGCACAGTGGAACGAGCTATACGACTCTCTCCGTAAGCATGAACACGCCTATTAGAATGAACAGAACAGCAGTGATGGAAATCACGGTCATTCTTGATTACACAGCCAAACATAATGAATGAAGCGCCAGAAGAATAATTTGTCGCGAATAGCAAGACAAATTATGTGTGTCGCGAATGATTCGCGAAGAGCTAGACTGTGTTCGACTAACAATTAGTCGCGAAAGGTTCACGAAAGACAAGACTAAATGTTAGTCGTCTATTACTAGAAAGAGCAACTAGAAAGATCAAACAGAATGAATAATAAGCATAGCAATATTAACACATATCTGAACGCAGAACAAAGAACTGTATCAGATTAAGTATATCAAGTATACATATCAATAATGCGGTAGAGCACAAGACAATAGCGGATGAAACCGCGCGCTCTACAAAGCTTAATCAATCTATAAAGGAATGAAACCTTATCACTGACAATAAAGAATCAATGCACGAGAGATCTACTTCGTCTATCTCGCTGATAAGCTTCTGATGCTAATTTACATACACTCTCCTCTTCTCATCTTTTTCATCAGGACTCAATCATCCAATACTTGACCTCTTGATCAACACTCTCTCATACTGAAAATGATATTCAGTATCTATATATATACATAATGTTACAGGTGTGCAGATGAAGAAAGTACTATGTGGATGAGCTATCTATAAGAGATCGTGGGTGACTACAATCGTTGTCCAGTCTGTTAGTGCAGCTGCATGGGGTGAGCGTGAAGAGGGTGTGACGTCAGCCTTTGCTTTTCGTCGCCTGTAAGAATTTGCATGTTAATATGCAGACTGCGCGACAACGCGGGTAAATATGTAGCATGAATGGAGGCAGATTAGAAATGGGATTTGGGAGAGTAGAGGAGACAAATCCAACAAGAGGTAGCTGCAACATATTCTAATTCTATGGAGAACAAAGAAATGCATTTATGCTTTCGACTATTCCGCAAAATGGGTCCTCTTGCTAGAAAGCAAAGATAGCCAGATGTGGCTTTTCTTGTGTCCACATTACTAGTCCAATTAGAGTCAGAATAAGTAAGTAATGTCAAAGCATCCTCTGTATTTCCATTATAACACAGGGCATAGTGCTAAGTGGCTTGAATGTATCTTAGTACTCCGAATAGAGCTTTTCAGTGAGGTAGGCCAGGATTTGACATAAACTGTGACAATGTCCTGACTGTAAATGCTAGATCAGGTCTAGTGCAGACCATGGCATACATGACCAATCCGACATTGACTGATAGGGGTATTTGAACATCTCTTTCTTCTCTACATCAGTTTTCGGGCACATCCTTTGACAATTTGAATCTTGGGTCTATAGGCGAGTCTATTGACTTGCAGTTTTCAATGCCATACCTATAGAGTACACTGGTTAGATACCTTTCTTCACTTAAAGTGATATTTCTCTTCACTCTGTCTCTAGTTATCTTGATTCCCAAAAGGTAGTGCACATGGCCTGAATTAGTCATTTTGAATTCCTTCGACAAAAGTGTTTTCATCTCATGAAGCAACTGATTCGAATTGCTGATGATTAGTGAGTCATCAACATATAGTGCTATTATGACATAGCTTGAGCCTCTGTGTTTGAGATAAACATTAGAGTCAACAGGGTTAGAAATGAAGTCGTGCTGCAACAAGAATGGATTGATTCTATCAAACCAGGCCCTTGGAGCTTGCTTTAGCCCATAGAGAGCTTTCTGCAACTTACATACTTTGTGTTATTGGCCTTGAAGGACGTAACCTTCAAGTTGATAGATGTATATGTCTTCTTGTATCTATCCATTCAAAAAGGCTGTCTGAACATCCAACTAGTGAACTTCCAGATCTTTGCAGCTACAAAGGTGAATAAAGATCAAATTGACTGAAATCTTACGACTGGATTGTATGTCTCAGTGTAGTAAATCCCATAGGTTTGTTCATAAGCTTTGACTAGACGAGCTTCCCATTTGGCTGTCGAACCATCTGGATTGAGCCACTTGGTGTCAATGATCTGTAAAAATTACAGCAAATAAGGATCCTAAAACACTTGAAATGATGAGGGAAACAATAGATTATGATTTCATAAGATTAGCACAAGTTGAACCATCAAAATCCATCAAAAATCTATGCTTGAACCTCACTAAATGGCCCAAATCCTTGAAGAAGGCTTCACACGTGTGAAAGTACGGCCTCCCACAGTCTGAGTACTGTACACCAGACCTACATTCAATCCTATAATCATTAGTAATCACAAGTACTCAAACAATTATGAACATAGAGAGCAATTGCACCATTATGAGAGAAAAAACATGAAATTGCTTGATTGATTTTGGTGAGATATCATCACCTATATATACATGATCCATCACGGTTTTGGGCAGGTATGAGTAGCCCTAAACCTATCCCTAATGCTAATTTTGGTGGATCTTTCATCCCTACCAAGTTAGGGTTGGAATCTTGGAGATCCCTCAACAATGCAAAAATTACCAAAAATAGCTCCTATTTTTTCTCCCTTGTATCTAAGCATAATTTGGACTCATTCCAAAGGTTCTAACACTTAGGTCTACTTGAGAACATCCTTATGAATGGAATCCTATGCTATTTGGCACGTGTGACAAGCCACATCATGACCATCTAACTATTTACAAGTCATATGACCAAAACTAGTCAAGCTAGAATTGTGAATTTTTAACATGATCTTTGCTCATTAATAAATTGTACTCAGCATGCATGGAAGAACGCCAATTGTCTACATTTGAACTCGACAATGTTTCTGTTATTGAAGTAGGTTCATCATTACTGATGAATGCCCAAGGGAAAAACGACTTGGTTGACATGCCACAAAGTTTGAAAGGCTTTATTTATCTAAAGATGTCTTTTGATTGAAATGTGATATAGTCATTGAAACATTTGTCTCCATAAACTACAGTAGATTCTTGAAATTCATTTACTAGGAGAACTTAATGTCCATTTAAAATACATTTCTATAAAGAAATGTAATGGTTGATATAAAATTTGTGCAAACAACATGAAACTTCTTCTAAGAATATTCTTAGTGTTCATTAAAAATAAATTGACACCTTCACAAAAACTTGTCGCTCAAAAAAAAAAAGTTGTCACTTGATTTCATCTTTTTGTTAACTTGATACAGTTCTCTATCAACCAGATACTATAAAATTTTCCTATTTGATAATTTTTAAGTATCATCTCGTTACTAGTACACGCAGATTCATTTGTTGTTGTTTTGTGAAACTACCTTGAAATAAACTTGAGCATTTTTTAGCTAATTTCTTGATTATATAAACATACACACACACACACACACACACATTAAGCCCATTTTGCATATATTATGAGCTAATATAGTTAGTTCATTATTTGGAGTGATTCAATTATGGTATGTTGGATAAAGCCATTTATGATTTATAATAATGTTGTCATAAGCAATAAGATTTTACTTTATGCTATATTCATCCAAGTTGTATCATGTATGTTATCACATGTCAACAATAATAGGAATGATACTAGATGCCAAAAAAATGCTTTGAAAACCTTTATGACAATAAATAGGCCCCATGACTCTCAGATTAATATTTTTCTAAAGCCATGGCAAAGCTTGTCCATTAGTTAGGGCATGTGAAAAATTAGCCATTGGGTGTCTAAAGTAGTATTTTATTAGTCTAGTGGATCATCATTGAGTGATTGCTTGAGCTTGACATTTACTCATGTACCTTCTAAAGTGCATTATTAATCTTGAAATAACATGTGAAAAGGGGAAAAAAAATTCACTTCAAAGTATAAGATTTTTGTCATAAGAATTTGAAAAGAAAATTCAAATTTTCTTTTGCATATTTGAAAACTAGCCATTCATGAAAGTAAATGAGCTTATCACAAGTCATTGTTGGCAAATTTGGATCACTCTTGTTAGAGAACTTGCATACTAGATGTTAATTTGTTGCAACTTCAATAGTTTATTAAATCAAAGTCAAATAATATCTTTCATATGAATTAGGTTAAATTTGAGTTAAAAATTTGTCGTTCAGCTGGAAATTAATTAACAGCTCATGTATATGTGATTTTCTCTTGTATGTAGAACTCTCTATTTTTGAAGTATAGCCTGTAGTACGTCCTCCAGCCTAAAAACAAGTATATAAGCAATCGATAGCATTGGCACAAAGATTTGCGTGCTACAAGAGAGTTACACAATATTGATAGAAAACAAGGTACATGGTACCCTCAAGACCCATATCACGAGAAGAGTAGCATGCCAAAAGTTCCAGAAGGTCCAAGAAATCAATGCATCATCTAAAAAGACATGATGCATAAAAGAACTCTTTGAGTTCTACATCTTCTTCAACCTACTTTGAACTCAAAGTCTTCGAGTTTGAGGTCCACGTCATCCACACTTTAGTACTTTTTAGTAACTGTACTATTTCATGCTCGTTGTCCACACAGTCATTGTAACTGTTTCATGTGTATATACATAACGGCAATTCACGAGCATATGTAAGAATGATGAGATGTTGAAAGTGGAGAAGAGTGAATTAGAGTTCCTGCGCAAACTCCATTGTGTCTTAACTATTTGATTCCACAGAATCAGAGATATCCGAGAGAGTGAAAGACATTCAAGGAATAGAGATAGTTATTTAATCTATAGCTAGCTAAGTAAGATCATTGCACACAATGTGCCACTATTGTGAACCATTCTTGGACACAGGATAATGATCTAATCATTGTATTCACAACAACTTAATTCAAATACTCTATTTTCTTATGTGTATTGCACTACGAATGCTTTCTGATAATTTTCTTTCTCAATTGACACTCACTCAATTCGGAATGTCTAATCTCGAAGGAAGCATGGCTGTCTCAGACACCTACTTCTTTTGCTCCCTTCATGGTTGTCTTTGACACCTACCAAGACATTCCTCCATTCGATCTAAGTCAATGTTGATGTTGTAGTTTGGTAAAGATCTTGCAATGTTCTCTATGTTGGAGCTCTGTTTTCTATTCCACATCTAATATCTTCAAGAGCCCTCCAACAGCTAGCAGTCCAAAAAATAGTTTGGTTGGTGAATGAGCTGCAGTACAACATCTTTGGCGTCCTAGGAGGTCAGCACACAATGAGACAATTCGACGATGGAGCCCTTGCAGATCTTCAGAAAGGAGAAGGCAAGATTGGAGGTAGAACTCAATCAACAACAACAACAAATCCAGAATTTAAATGCACATATCCAACAACAGTAGCAGATGCTCAGCAAACCTCCAGCACCAACTCTTGCTCATGGATCAACAAATCTCCGATCTCCACACTCTAACGACAAACCTTACTACGGAGAGGGACGATGCCTTGGCAGCAGCCGCAACAATATCACGTTCCGCTATGAAGGAATAGCTTATGTAGGTCAACTTCAACAACTTTGCACTTACAGCTATTCCCAAGTGAACTAAATTCTAGTGGGGGCATATCAACAATTGGTACAAAAGTTAAAGGCCACGACGAAGCAACATACCAAAATGCAGCAATCTTATGCTACCTCCGTCGAGGTCCTAAACCAACATATTGCCACCCTGGAAGAAAAAGTAAAGGCGACCACACAATCGACACCTTCCGTCCATGCTGAACACGTCCAGTTTCACGACTTTGGACACCACTTAAGATCATAGCTTGCGTTCTAGGAAGGTAGTAGGGCACTAAAACTCCGTGGTAGATATGGAGAAGCAGGGAGGAGAGTGATAGATAAGAGAGAGATAACTAAACAAAGCCCCTCTTGACAAGTCAAGACCAAACCTTTTAAAACCCTTTATTCATAAACCAACAAGGCAAAATATAGCTGAATATTATACAGTACTTATAAAGCACAGTGAGGAAGATAGGTGCCAATGCTGAATGTCAGTTACTATTTATGTATGAAATAAGTTTATCCACTTTACAACATAATTCTACATTAAACTTATATAGTCAAGTCTTTCCCAGCTAATATTATTACTAGCGATATGCCAAACCCTAACCTTACCGTATCATGGCTTCTACCTTTCTAATCAGTTTGTTGTTATTGGTCCATCTCTTTTTTATTTTACAACATCCATTATGTATTGAAGTTAGCTGTATTAATCAAACAAAAAATATAGCCAAACAGGAAGCACTCGGACCCGTACAAAGGTATAAGGGCAAATCCATGCCATACAAATCCTTGTATCTATGGTATATAGACTAACTGGTTGTGTACATGGGTCGTGACTCCTGAGCATATCCATGATTTCCAAGAGTATACAAGCGATGTACCTATTTATAAAGTGTAAAACCTAAACGTGCAGTACTAACAAGTTGTACAATACCCATGTCCATATGTATAGCCTAGAGTTTCACCATATCATTCATATTAGGATTAGGGCAATTCCATCTCGTTCCAATCCCTATGAATGAGATTAGTCTTGCACAAATCCATGTGCCTTCAAGAGTATTTAGGTATTAAACCCTAGCTTATTTGCTGATTATACACCAATATATGCATAAGTTCAAAAGCGAGTTTAAACAAAAATTGTTATTTGACCTAATGTACTTGCTGTATGAAGTATATGAGTTAGTTTACGTCACTTCTCATATCTTATATTCGTATGCAGACATTACACCCCAATTCATCTTAATACACACTATACTACATACCACTCCAATTTATACATTATGAAGTAGCAATACTCTTTGAAAAAGTGCAACCAAAATACATTCAAAGTTCGAACCTGAATGGTCGTCGTAAGGGATTCCTGTGATAAAGTCATGATTTATCCATAACGTACGCTTCTTCTTATAGTGTGTGACAAATCTAGGTCTATATTTCAAAACGAATTTAAACAAGTACTAAAAGAGTGTTAAAGATGGTACCATAAAAAACATTCCCTTTCAAGTTCAATTTGTAGCTACAATCAGTTTATGATCACTAATAGATATAGCATTTCGTAAAGCTGTCTCTATTTAACGTAAAGAGGCTTTTGTTTCTTATAAACATACCTGAAGCTTTCAGTATTAGGCCTTGTTTTTAAGATTAGGACGTAAAGCCCACTCTTCAAATGCCAAAAATGAGACAAAGCAGTAATTGTAGATAAAATAACAATTCTTTGAGCTATCTCCACCTTCTCTCTATTCTCCTCTTCTTCTTCTTTACTATGTTCTCAAGGTGTTCTTGAAAGCTCAACTACTACAAATAGATCGCGTTTTTCAGACATTCCATCAGGTATGAATGCGCACTACATACATTTCCCATCATTCTTTTGTTGGTTAAGTATTTCAAATTGTATGAAAACGGACTACCATTAATTCTGGGATGGGTAGCTTGGACCACCAGCGCTGGAAAATTCTTTCCTATTTAGTGTTTTCAGAAACAAACACTTGTGCTTGATCCAACTTGGTTAGCATAATGATGTGCTTTGTAGAAGCACGATTGAAGGCCAACGCTTGAATGATAGCTTGATTATGTACTTTGTAGAAATTCAATGGAAGGTCAACAATGAGCGCTGATAACAGGGGCTTAATTGATGACTTCACTTATAAATTCTTGTGGATTGATAGTTACACTATTAAGTATGAATCTGCTCACTGAAAACCAGAGCTGGTCACTTTTCTTTTGTGTGGGAATATGCATGCACATTTGCATTGTTTATTAAGCACATTGATGTAGTATCATGCGGCTGATAGCCATGTACGATCCACTTCTAATTTTGCTCATATTGTTCGCTGCTAAAATGATGTACGCTTAGGACATGAACTAGTTTATGCTCATCCTACGTATAGTAGATCATAATACACAGCGATTCAATCGCTGACCTCTCTATCATTCTTTTTATATACTGCTCTCATAAACTATCATTAAGCTGAATGATAGCTATAAAATTACAAAGTGGAATGTAACTCTATCATGAAAGGTCTCTTGCAGTCTATACTACGGAGACATAACACTTATCATTGGTTAGGATCAAAACATATATCGATCACGGGCACTACACATCTACCTTAAACATTATTAAAATGATGTTTTCTTCAATTATGGGTTAATACCGTGCTATTAGCTTAATTTGCCTATTGCTTACACGGGAGGCTTAAGATTGGTATCGACTTAATCCAAAGTGCATAAATGTACTAGTTTTCTTGGCTTAACTACTCTTGGAACATATGGATTTGCGCAAGGGTCGTTATATTCTCCAACGTTAGCATGGCATGGATTTGCCCTAACATAATGAGTGAGATTATACAAGCCAACAACTTTTCCTTTCTTATTCATATATAACAATCATGGTAACACTTAACCTTACCCTTTTCAGCGTTACTTTAGACTCTTGGTGAGATACAACTGGAAAGCATGGATATGCTCAAGAGTATGGACAGTAGTGCATGATGTACCTTGCCCTGTAAGGGTCACTTGGGTTAGTACGGCATGGATTTGCTTTGACACCAGCACACGTGTCCACACCAGGTCTTTTGGCTAAGCAAAACTTTAACGGTTAAAACTTTTCATACTCTTCTATGTTTAAAGTTGCCCACGTGTCTGTTAGCGAAGCAAGGTGAAACTGAACAAAGGAGCATCCATGAGAGAGAGAGAGAGAGAGAGAGAGAGAGAGAGAGAGAGAGAGAGAGAGAGAGAGAGAGAGAGAGAGAGAGAGAGAGATGTTTGACATTTTGTGTGTAGATCTTTTTTTTTGTTTTTGTTTTGCAGGTAGCTTGCAAATTCTTTGCAAGCTTTTCCATTGACTCACAAAATTTTCGTGAGTTATTTGCAATACTTGCAAATGTCAAGTGTCAAAGAGAGAAATTCCAATCAATTTTGATTCTTGTAAAGGCGGGTTGAAAGTTTCAAACATAATGGAATCAAGATGTTTAGTCTAGTCCAAATAACTTCTTGCACCCAAAACAAAAGTTAATCCTTCCAGAATGTCATATTGCTAAGTTGAAAAAAATTAATGGGGCTATGTCATAGATTATTCTCTATCCTTGGGCCAATATCCAAAAGTAGATGGAAATGTAGCTTATTTGGATATTTTTAATCATAATAAAGTAGTGCAAGAATATTTTCTTTCTTTTTCTTGACATAGATGAGTTTGTAGAAAGTCATGATCTTGTACGTAAGCATGTAATTTGACTCTTGTGCTTTCCATAGGCTTTGAGTCTCAAGGGCATTAAAAGTTCATCTCTTCATTCAATCTATGTGTCATCAAAATAAGAAAAGAAAGTTAGTAATCATCAAACATGTTATTATTTCATTCTAAACATTGATAACTTTGCCTATACAAGGTGCCAAGATTTCAAATGATGCCATTTGAGAGGGTGAATCTATTTTTTTTCTTAATCCATAATCTACACTCTTTAAACTCGTTGTAACATTCAACAAGTCATGAGTATAAATAAGCTAAATGCGAGTGGCTATTTTAATAGAATTATAGAAGCCCCATGTACCTCAAGAAGTAAGACAATATCAGTTTAATATAATCAAATAAAAAACTAGAAAGTTTGAATTCTAGAATAACAATATATGTCAAGTTCAGAAAATCAGGTGGATAAGAATTTATGCTACATAGCTACAATCTTGAACCCCACTTGTCATGCTCATTAACATTGTTGGAACTTATATCCAAGTTAGATTGACCTAATGCTACAAATGTGTGCATACAAATGCTAGCATGATGTAAGTGAGGCATTAATATAGACAAAATGGAATCGACTAACTGAGATTTGACTTGCTTAACATCAAAAATTCAATATAGAGAGAAAGTGCATATTCGTGACCCGGAATGTACAAATTACCTTCTCTATTTCCAAATAAGATTTCTTTATCGTTCTTGTCCAAAATGGTACATTGCTTTGATTTGAACAAGGTTCTGCAGCCCTGATCAATGAGGTTGCTGACTAACAATAATTATTTGGTCAGTTTGGGTATGTATATATACATACATCCGTGAGCAAGGTCAATTTACCATTTCGAAAATAAAGGTGAATGGATCATTTGCCTTCAATCTAAAGTGTACTCGAGTTACCGAAGTAGACATACTTCGAATCTATTGGTGTGAGGTCTTTGAATAAGGACTTACATGAAGTCATGTGCTGAGAAGCACCAGAATCAAGGTACCAATCCATGGCTCCTCCAATGGGTTCATCTTGTATCATTAGTAGTGTTGGGTCTTCAAGAGAGGTTTTGGCAGAATCAGATCCTCCATCCAACTGCATCTTCTTCTTTGCTTCGTTATGCTTGAGAACTCGACAGTCCTTGGTGTCGTGATTGGTTCCCTTGCAGTACTTCCAGAAGAGTTCGGTCTTAGACTTTTGATGTTGTCGATTGTGTTGTTGTGATTGTTGGTCTGAATTAATTTGCTCAACTTATGTCCCTTGTCCTTTGAAGATTTTTTCTTCTGGAGCTGTTGCTTTTTTGAATAGCGAGGCGAATTCGACATGGATAAGCTTTTCTTTCTTACTTTTTTCTGTAATAAATTTGTCGTCACATTTTTGCATTCCAGATGGAATAATCTGTTAGCTAGAATATGTTGATTATCTAGATAACCCTGACAAGGTCTTGATCATTCAAAATCTGCCAGAACCACATACTATCCGTGAAGTCTATTCATTCCTAGGCCACACTAAATATTATCGCTGCTTTAATCTTGATTTTGCAAATAAAGCATAAGTAATTGATAAGGTGGTCGTTGTCCCCAAATGGACTGATGAACAACGAGTTGCGTTCATTTAATTGAAATAAGCCCTCACCAATGCACCTATTCTCCGGGATCCTGATTACTCCAAGGAATTTCATGTGCATACCAATGCATCCAAGACTTAACCAAAAGAATTCAAAAAGGATTATCCAATCTGATTTCTCAGTAGACAATTGATCCCCGCTGAAGTCAATTACACCACTACCGAGCATGAAGTTTTGGCGATGGTGTATGCGGTTCAGAAGTTTTGCCATTATCTCCTGGAAAAAGTTTTGCGTTCTCACTGATCATCAAGCACTTCTCTACCTCATCAATAAAACTTGCACAACCGGTCACATTACTCGATGGATCTTGTTGTTACGTGAGTTTGAGTTTCGAATTGTTGTTAGAAAGGGCGTTCAACATTTTCTAACAAATTATCTATCCCGAATCTCTAATCTACCAACTCCAGACCAAGGCATCAATGATGATCTACCCGATGCCATTTTATTTCAAGTTGACTATACCCCCGTTTGGGCCAAGGATATTACTGAATATTACTTCAAGGCAGATGGATCAATCCTTATCTAAACCTGAACAACATGCATTGGTCCTCAAAACAAAACCTTATACGTTAATTGTAGGACAACTATACAAGCAAGGTTTAGATGCAATTATCCGACGATGTCTTACTAAAGGTGAAATAACCTCAGTTATGTCCCTAACCCATGAACGTGTTGGAGCTAGTTGTTTCTCTTCCAAAACGACCGCCAAAACATTGGTGGCCAACTCTCTTCAAAGATACCAACACCTATGTAAAGGCCTGTGATGTTTGTCAAAGGACAAAATGTTTTCAAAAAACTGACTTCATGTCTTTACACCCTGTCATGACTTATCAAGCCTTCCAAAAATGGAAAATTGATTATGTTGGACCAATTAGTCCTGCTGCTAGACACACTCAAGCCAATATATATTGTAGTGGCTACGGACTAATGTACCAAATGGGTTGAAGCTAGAGCTGTTCGGAATGCTGACGCTCGTTCTACCGCAAAATTTCTCTATGAACAAGTTATTATTGGTTTCAGATGTCCTCTAGAACTAATCAGCGATAGGGGTACACATTTTATTAACTCTGTCATAACAGATCTACTTCTGAAATTCTTTGTAATACATCGCAAGAGTTTCCTGTATTATCCACGATGCAATGGCTAGGCTAATTCCACCAACAAAATCTTATGTGGTGTTCTAACCAAGACCGTCGAGTCTAGCCGATTCGATTGGGAACTAAAACTTCATGCCACTCTATGGGCCTATCACACTACCCCAAAGAGAGCCATAGGATTAACCCCTTTCCAACTAGTATATGGCCAGAAGCCGTCATGCCTGCGGAATTCCATATTTCATCCCTACGAGTAACATGATCAAGACCTTGTCAGGGTTAGTTGCGATGCCATTTTTTGAAATGATATGCCCTAAGACGATGCCATGTGTTATCCAAATCTGGCATTTTTCAGGGTTCAAAGAGATTTTGAAGCGTTGACATTGGATAAACAATATTTCCAGCATAGAACAGATGATGTGTTTCTTCTGAATGCGCTCTCAGAATCGTCCACGTAAACTTCTAGGGTATCTCCCATATGCTGAGAAAAGACAGCTTGCATAACACGCTGGAATGTGTTAGGAGACATTATAGAGGCCGAAGGACATGACTTTCCAACATAAGATTTTTTATTTTGTGGCAAAAGTGGTTTTTATGTTGATCTTCTTCAACAATTTGAATCATGATGATGTTGTAGCCGCTAAAGCCACCTAAGAATGAGTAGGCCTTGTCTCTTGCTAGATTTTCGAAGATAGATTCTCCAGAAGGTAATGGAAAATGATCATGTTCTGTGACGACATTAAGTTTCTTAAAGTCAACACAGATGCAAAGTTTTCCATTTTTCTTACGATTGGGGAGACCCACTCAGTATGTTCAATTTCATAGATGAATCCTACATCCAACGAGCATTGTAATTCTTCTTTGATTTTGGCCTTGTAGATCAGATTGCATCGGTAGAGATGGCTAGCAGTTGGCCTCTCACCCGGTTTAAGGGGAACGCGATGCACAACTACTTGGGGTGAGACTCCTATCATGTCTTTATAGGACCAAGCAAAGACATTTCGATATTTACGCAGAAGTTTCTCCAGCTTTCTACGTTGCTCACGATTGAGGTGATCTCCGACGTGAACAATGCATTCGTTATTCTCATTGGGCTCACTCAAGGTTCGTGCAGGACCTTCGTAAGGTGAATTACCATTTGGCTCGCGTTGAGCTTGTGGTAATTGGATAGCATATCCTCGATCGTATAATCCTTAAAATATGCAGGCACATCATGTGCGGGTGATTCGAGGGGAGCCTTGTCTTTCAGTTGTCTGGATAGTGATTTGGACAGTTCTGGGATTAGCATATGAACTAAGGTGATTTCAGGAATATCCCGAGCAGTGGTAAAATCTCCAGGAGGTTGGATTAGAAGTGGTTTCTTCATCTTCTCCCTCATGGTATTGCCACTGGGTTGTGGCTTTGAAGGACGTGAGGTGTGTGAATGAGGAATTGTGGCACATCATGGAGGATTTCATTGTCAATTTGAAAAAAAAAAAATTGTTTCCTCCTCACATAGGTCCCAAAGATAATTTGGTCATTTGACACTATAGTGTTGGGTATCAAGTTTTTCGACCGCAACCTTGGGAACTGGTTCCACCTTGGATGAGTGTTGCGGAAAAGCTTTGAGTGGAGGTTCCTCTGTTACATACCTATATAACTGGCTGTACTTCAGACCCCGAATAGTCCATTTAGTGTTGGGGGCTAAATCGCAAGGTACCCTTAGGATTAAGGGTATGTGCCATTGGAGAAGGGCAGGCAAGTGACTATACCCTAGTCAGAGGTAATGGAGTCACGTGACCCTTGGATAAGGGGTACCCTTAGTATTAAGGGTAGGTATCTTAGATTAAGGTACTAGTGTCCTTGGTTAAGGACATGTAGGTGTCTATGCCTTGGATGGAGGTATGGAACCTAGAGAGGTGTTAGAAAGTCATTGGATGACTATTTTTCTAAACCTTGGACCTCAAACTTGAACCATATCACTTTATTGGTCTAGGACCAAAGTATACTTGCACAACTTGGGCAATGGGACCTAGTAGGAGGGCGCCCTTCCAAAATGTCCATTGAGTTTCCAACTCCCACATTCAAAGAGTCATAGGTTATGGAATGAGTCTCTTGACATTCCATAAGCCTATGGAGGCTCTTGGAGATTCTTTAACTCCCCTAGGCTTCTCTCTCTCTCATTGGATGAGCATGGAACTCCATAGTACATTGGAGGGGTCCATGGACCATCTATATGAGGGTAGTAGGGCGCCCATTGGGGGGGGGGAGATCTCTCTTGTTTGCTTTGCTTATGCTCTAGTGTTGCTACTAGTGTGTAGAGTGCTTTCTTGTGATAATGTGCTTAAGGTTTGGATCTTGCTTATGGTATGGGACATAAGTAGGGTTTGGATCTTGAGAATGCTATGGAGTGTTGTGGTATGCTTGTGATTTCTTTATGGTTAGCAAGGGGGTGCTAGATAGGTCTTGCTTGGAGCTTGGATCTAGCTATGGTTGGGTGGTGAATACTTGAGGCCAGCTTGTTATCTATCTTTGTGTTTAAAGAGTAGGGACACAGGTGGAGGAGAGATCCTTGGAGGCTTGCAGATCCTTACTTGCAGTTGGAGGCATCCTAGCTTGGAGTTGGGGAGCATCTTGAAGCTTGCAGGTTGCTTGGAGGACATTTGGAGGTTCTACCTTGGATTTGGAGGACTTCCTCACCTCTAATTGTAAAAGTGGTATCGAAGCTAGACAAAGGATGGTAACCTTTCTAACCTTCTTCAAGTTCTATTAAAATCACCAACTAAATTTTTTTTGGAGAAGATTATAGGCTTTTCTAGTTGCAGGAAGCTTGTAGTTGAAGTACCCAATGAATCTAGTTCTCTTTGGAAGAGAGTAGTGATGCTTATATAATTGTTTAGGGGCTGATTTTTTATCATGTTAGAGAAGTTTTAAAGTGGGATTTGGCTTTTTAAAAGTTCTGGAAAAATATTTGTGGGATGGGTAGAGGAAGTCTTCCTCTACATACACAAACTTTTTTTGGCAAAAAGATTGACTCTAGCTATGTGTTTTGATCAAAACTAGTGTTTTTTTTGCATAAATGAAGTGTTTGAAGTTCTATTTTTCGGACCTGTAAATCTGAAAATCAGATCTGAAAAGTGAAATTTTCATCCAAACTTCATTAATTACACTTTCTATTTCCTAGTTTCATGAAAATGGCAATGTAGGATGGGAATGGTAGTGTAACTTTGTGCACAAAACAAGTTTTGAAGTTCTGTTTTTTGTCATTATGAAGTTTTGACTTTCAGACCTGTAAATCTAAAAATCAAATCTGAAAATTGAAGTTTTCATATAGCTTCATTAGTTATCCATTTCTAGACACTAGTTTCATGGATTTGGAACAGTGAGAAATGTGAACACTTTGGTTGCTTTTGAAATGACAAATGGAATTGAAATTGGAATGGGAACTTTATGTAAACATTAGCTTGGATTAGTTAATTGAAGTTTACATAAAGATTTGGTTTTCATTTTTGCTTTTGATTAAGGCAAATGTAGCTTGTTGTTGTTTCCCTCTTAAGCTTGGATTAAGCTTGCAAATAGTAGGCTTGGATTGAGCTTACAAACAATAAGATTGAATGAATAGAAGTAAATGTTTTTTATTTGCATTGGATGTAACAATTGAAGCATTTCTATCATTCTAATTTGAGCACTCATTGTTGTATTTGCATAATAGGAAAACACACAAGCAACCCCAATGGCACAAACCAATGAAAACCCAACATTTGATCTATCAAACCCATCCAATGTGGCACAAGCTCTTGACCTTTTATACCAACAAATTCAAGCCACTAATAAGCAGCTTCTTGAAACTAATCAAAGAAACCAAGACTTAGAGTCTAGGGTAACCAATCAGAAGAAGCATGTAGTTCCACCTCCCGTAAAAGTGTTTAAGGGGGAGAAGAAAGATAGGAACTTACAAGTGGTAAGTTCTTGGCTAAATGTTTGGAACAAATACTTTGCCATGAACCAATTCCCTGAATCTAAAAAGTTATTCACTGGGGTTTGTAGGATTTTTCCGTCGGCATATTCCCCAATGTGCTCGACTGGCATTTCCCCTTACCCAGGCCTTGAAAGGCTATAAGAAACTAAGTCGGAGGGCTAAGAGTCCACTAGTGGTGTGGACGGGGGATATAAATAATTGTTTTGAGTTGCTTAAGAAAAGTGTCACTTCGGCACCAATACTAATCATTGGCGATCCTAATAAGGCTTTTGTGGTTAGGACCGATGCCAATGATTATGCTATTGGTGTTGTTTTGATGCAAGATGGACATCTTGTGGATTATGAAAGCAAGAAACTCAATCCTGCTCAGTCTAGGTATTGTACCTATGAGAAGGAACTATTTGCAATTGTTCATTCCTTGAAAATTTGGTGACATTATTTGTATGGAGCCAGATTTGAAGTTTTGATGGATCATCAGACTCTTCTTGAATCAGAATCTAGTGCAAGATCTTCCTTCCATTAGCAAATCGAATTCTCCATGTAACAGTTGTATTATCAGCAAATATGCCAGAAGTCCATTCATTTTCGATTCAGTTCATACTTCTAGAGATTTGCTGGATCTTGTACACAATGACATTTGTGGCCCAATGCAGACTGCTTCCACAGACGGAGTTCTCCATTTTAAAATATGCGAAGTGAGAGACCGAAGTCTACAGAGAAATGTGACAAACTTCACCATTTCAACGATCTCGAGTCACCTGACTCATATACACCCTGTACAGATGTGGTCGTGCATCAAATATTTGTAAAGTACATTCACGACCAAGTACACAGTTAAACTAGTCTTGTAATTATAGATTAGTTAAATGGATTCACTAAATCTGACTTGGCACATGTGTACTACAGGATGTAGTACGGCCTACAAGCTGAGAAACAAGTACAAATTGATTTGGTTGCATTTAGATCACAAAAACTCAATGTACAACGTGGAGTAGCTCGAAATTGCCAATGAGCTCCAAAAATAATCTACCTTCTCACTATGGGAGCTTGGAATACATAGCAAAAGTGACTTTCATTGTGAAGTTAGGTGGATTTCTAGCATGTAATAAGGAAGTAAACTTGGCTCTCTTGCCCTAATTTGCAACCCTAGCCTAATTCCTAGAGTTATGCCTAGTAGGTGACTAGTTGGTCAATTTTTCACCTTAAACTTAGGTGTAGGTCCTATAATCTAGGAATCACTACCAAAATGGCATGATCAACCCTTTGGACTTGATCTGACCTATAAAAGGGTAGGTTTCCCACGTGGCTCCATGGCTTCACATGTGTGAGACCCACTTATGTACATTTTACTCGTCCACTTGACTTGACTCCAAATCATCAATGAATTGAATAAGGTGTTGGTCCAAAGGTTCTTCTTCAAATTTACAAATCTTCCACTCTTGAAAGATCACATTTCCACCATTGACAACTTCATTGGTGGAAAACATGTAGATTCTACAATCTCTACTTGAAGAGCAAAACATTACCATTATTCCTATCATTGAAGTAGGATAATCTTTGTTCCTTACATTGGAATGATCATGCACAAAGCATGTGGAAACAAAGATTTCCAAAACAAATGATGTTTCATCTTTTACGACTCTATTCAAACTATTACAAAAATAGTTATCCAATGAAATTGCTTTATCAACAACAAATGTAGATTTGAAAGCATCTAATTTCATTGTCTTGTCATAAAAAGTAATAAACACCATGAATCTTAAATATAAGAAACAAGCCACTTTATGTCTACTAATACTATCCAAAAAGTATTAAAAAATAGTAGACTCTCTAATGCTCTCCACCCTTGCAAGATGCACTTGAATGGACAATTTGCATGCAATTTGATGATTCAGCCTTTGTCACTGAGGACCTCCTCGGAACTCTCATGCTTTGAGGCTGATCCTCAAGATCTTCCTCCTTTTGATGCTCCTCCTCAATGCTAGCAAGATCACACCTTGCCAAGATCTCCACTTGAGTGATCTCCTCCTTTGCCAAGCTCACATTCTCAAATGCAATATTAGCTTCCGATTTAAACAATATTCCATGTTTAAATCCTTTTGCAATGAAAACATTATTCTTCAAAATGGAACAAACTCCATGCTTAAAGTTTCACAGGTCATGTGAGAACTAGCCCCACTATCAATCCACCAAGTGTCTCTTGAATTGCTATTGCTTGTTGATGTAGATGCCATCAAGAATACATCTAATTCATCCTCCTCCTCCTCATGTGCAAGGTTTCCTTGTTTGTCCTCCTCCTCTTGTGCTCTTAGCCTCTTGTAGCATTCGGATGCAAAATGTCCCTTTTTTTCACAAAAGAAGCATTTTTGCTTTGACTTGTCCTTCTTGCCCTTTGAGCTTGATGCTTCATCCTATTCTTTGGCCTACTTTGGATGTTTCTTCTTTCCATTAGTCTGATTTGTGCCCTTGAATGAGAAATTGGCTTTCTCATCTCCATCCTGCAAAGGAAATGAACTCATTCTTGCCTTGGTGTGGAGCATCCTACAGTCTTCAGCCACTAATACACTGTGAAGTTTTTCTATAGTTGGAAAAGTGTCTTGGATGGCAAAACTTTGGACCAGATTTGTGAAGTCATCTCCTAGACCATTAAGGATGATTTGTTCAAGCTCTCCATCATGAATCTTCTCTCCAATGGAAGCCAACTCCCTATTTAGAGACTTGATTCTAAGCACATAGTCTTGTGCACTCTCCTCACTTCTTCTCATGCTTTGCAAGATTTGGTTTCTAAGCATGAGGACTCTAGAAGTGTTCCTTGATTCGTAGATTGATTTTAAAGATCTCCAAGCCTCTTCAGCACTAGTATAAGATGATACTTCTCTCAAAAGATCATTACTTACATTCATCTTCACACAATGAAGTGCTAGTCTAGATCTCTTCTTGTATCTAACCAATTGTTGTGCACCTAGAGGTTCATCTTCATCTTCAATCAAGAGCTTATAAAGGTCTTGGAGGACCATTAGTGACTCCATTCTAGCCTTCCAAATAGAATACTTTGTAGAATTCAATCTCTCACTAGCTTCTAGAAGGTATGCTCCAATAGATCCCATCTTACTAGTGATTTCTACAAACAAGAAATTTATTTGATTAACTCTAGAAACTCACAAAGGTCTCTCTTGTAGTGTTTCACTCAAATTCGATTTCTAATCCAACAAATGGACTTATAATCTCAGTTCTAGCACTCCCTCACAAAGATGGAATGAAGATTACATGATGTGAAATATACTTACAATCAAATATTGCCAATCTTGGCTATTTTTGGACAAAAAATGACTCAATCTCCCTCACTCTTCTTGATGTACTTTCCAGACCTTTAAATCACTTAAAAAGGTCTTGATTTCAGCCTAGATTAATTAGATCTCATGAATCAAATTCAAATCTAATTAATGGCACTCAAACTTGGTGGCTTTTCCTAAGATTAGCACCAAAAATCTCATCAAGAACTCCGAAATTGAATTTTTATGGATCAAATGGATATCATGCAATAAATGCAGGTTTAGAGGTGCTCGCACATGTGAACAAGACGGATTTGGATTTCTACCAGTTTGGAATCAAATCCCCTCACCAAAATCAAGATTCTAGCTCGCCCTCTCAATACTAGTTTTTAGCACCAAAACTTGCTAAAAATGGATTTGCTTTCGATCAATGGTTAATGCTCTTGTAGTTGGCTTCGATACCATGTGAAAGTACTATACTTTAGGACCATAAATGGATCTACAAAAGATCCACAAGACTGATTGGATGCTTGCTTTACAACCTATCAAAAAACTAGACACAAAAAGTTGATCTAGATTGGCAATTTGAAAATCGACAAACAAGAACAATCAATAGCATTGATCAATCACTAAATCCGACTTGGCACGTGTGTGCTACAGGCTGTAGTATGGCTTGAAAGCTAAGAAACAATTATAAATTGATTTGATTGCATTTGGATCACAAAAACTTGTACAATGTGGAGTAGCTCGAGATTGCCAATGAGCTCCAAAAATAATCTATCTTCTCACTATTGGAGCTTGGAATACATAGCAAAAGTGATTTCCTTTGTGAAGTTAGGTGGATTTCCACCATGTAATAAGGAAGTAAACTTGGCTCGCTTCCCCTAATTTGCAACCCTAGCCTAATTCCTAGAGTCATGCCTAGTAGGTGACTAGTTGGTCAATTTTTCACCTTAAACTATGGTGTAGGTCCTATAATCTAGGAATCACTACCAAAATGACATGACCAACCCTTTAGACTTGATATAACCTATATTAGGGTAGGTTTTCCATGTGTCTCCATGGCCTCACATGTGTGGGACCCACTTATGTACATTTTACATGATTCTACATGGTTTTTGATCAAGCTAGATTTGCCAATTTTTGGCAATTCTTCACAATAGTGACATTTCGGACATATGCAGACCTTTTCCACTAGGGGAGAAATATATTCATAATTTTTCTAAAAGGCTTCATAACTTACTTTTTGAAGAATAAATCTAAATAATTCAAGTTCTTCAAGAGATTCAAAGAATCTATAAATAGACCTTAAGAACGATTAAAGCTCTATGTACCGATGAATGGGAAAAATTCACATCCAATGAATTCAAGGATCTCTATGAGGCACATGGGATACTGCAATAATTTACAAGCAGCTAGTCACCTAAGTCTAATGGAGTAGCTAAAATAAATAATCGAGCTCCAATATAGAGTGCAAAGAGCATGCTAGCCCATGCCTCCCTTCATGAACGTTTTTTGGGCAGAAGCAACAACCACTGCAACCTACATAAAAATTGATTCATCACGAAAGCCCTTGGCTACAGTACTCCTCATGAGGTTTGGACATGATCAAAGCCCTCTCTCAAAAAATTTTAGAGTCTTTAGATGCATTGCCTATTCGCGAGTCCCTACTGAATTAAGGAAGAAGCTAGATGACAGACACGGGCAGATATTGCTGGTGTGAATCCACTAGTAAGACACTGTGACAAAGTGTCGTTATCCTCCTTGAAGTCCTGAAGCAAAAAGTTACTGAGCACCAACAATTCATTGGATGAATCTCTTGCAATGTCATATTGCAAGAGTGTAATCCCAGACTCTATCACAGGACCACTGATAGAAGCCCATCTATTTTTGAGATCCAAACAATCAATAACTCTATAATTAAAATTGAAGTCAAGTTCCTCTAATCTAAAGTCAAATTTTGTAGGATATATATATATAGATATAGATATAGATATATATATATATGTAGAGATGTAATCTTTGTCTATCAGCCATTGTATGCAAAGTTGATAGTATGTTTACACACAATATGTTAATCTCTGAATAATTGCTTCGCAAAAAGTAGTGCACCACTTTTTCAATTTGATAGAGCTAGTAGGGGTGGGGTTCAACTTGAAAGTGTTGATGTGTGTTCAAGTTACAATGGTATCGGGCCGGTGATATATTAAAAAGAAACAAAGCTTTTGAAACCACTATTGGAGAAAAATGATGCTTGAAATTCCATTCATAAACTTAAACGGGAAGTCATCTAGTACAAGAATATGGTGCTACTATATTTAAATTCAAAGAACAAAACCACTATTCTGCAAGAGACACATTAAACTTAACAAAATCTGCGAGAGAATGAAACAAAAGTCTTTTCAAAAGGTATGTGCCAACACATATTGGATTTTGTGAACAAATGTCAATCATGTCAAAAACATGAATTAATTTTCTTATTGACAATTGCAACAGTTATTGGTCTCTCAAATGGACTCACGTGATAGTGGATTTTATAGTGGCCACTATTGAAAGTGAATGGGTGAAATAACAGATGCAAAGAAAATCCATGATTGAGCATTTCCTTGAAGTTTAAGCAAGCATTGATTAGATGGTTGTAGTAGGATTCGAGATGAAAGAGGATAAACTCTTAGTAACCTTGCTTCACGTCTTGTTAGATCCATGTGCTTAATTTGCCTTCATCTTTGGAAAATTTTCCCGTACTCATAATTTTGAAGCTTTATATAGCAAGCAAAAGAAATCCACTCAAGAGCAAGGGAGAGCACAAAATTTTGTATGGTAGTGGACACGTGCTCTCAAGTAGCCTAGTTTTACTTCCACTAAGACCACTTATATAGCTTCACATGTGGCTCATTAATATGTTGACAACATCATAAGAATTCATGGAAACCAAATTCATGTCCAGATTTTAGCAAGAGATTTTGATGACATCGGGTACTCAATTATGCCCTAGCACATCCTATCATCCATCACATTGATGGATAGAGAAAGAGAACAAAGAGATGATCGAAGAAATATCATATAGGCTACAATAATAGTAAATAAACATGAGACACATGGTTTTGATGAGACAGCTTTGATGTAATACCACTAAGCATTTGTCACTAAGTATTATTAGTCCACAAGAGGTCTTTTTTTATGTATAACCATTCAAATTTTAGTTTGAGGTGACAACTAATTGCAAAAAAGTTCTCAAATGTTTGACTAAATGAAACATATTTCCATTTCGTTAAGGGAAATCAAAATAGGATTAAATGCTATATTGATTTTAAAAAAACATGATAATAAATTTTGGAGGGGATCACACATTTTAAAAGTTCAAAAAGTAGAGGAGGAAAGGTCTATGCGATGAATAATAGAGTGCTTCTGGGTATATAGACGCTATGAAATTCTCAAAAGGATTGGAAAATTAGTCCATAAATTACAAATGTCAAAGGGTATCAATTTGCATAATGTATTCCATGTTTTCCAGCAAAAAAGTGGCATTGAAATTTTATCTATCCATTTGCTTCTTGTCGGTGAATAGGGAACATTCAATGACATAGCTGAAAAAGTTCTTTGTTATAAGCATATTTTTTTAAGGAATAGTTCCATTGTGTAATATTTGATTGAGTGGAAATATCTCCCTAGGGAGGAGGAAACTTAGTGACCCCAAGCAATTTCTTAATGATAGTGCTTCCCTCCACAATTTGATCTAGAATTTCTTGATGTTGTTGCATAGGATACTCATGCTTGGAGCTCTACAAAGTATCAACTTTTTGTTCAAGTTTTCCATGAGGACCCACTTCCAAGGGAAGCGTGACGACGATCCTCCATTTCCATGTTCGGCCCTCAAGTATTGTCTTCTTCATCATCCTTAGTATCGTCACTTGCACTTTCTCCCATGGTTTGTTCACCATTCTCCTTTGTCATGACTCATGTCATAAAAGTGATCATTGCCATGGCACTCATTTCCCATCCACAACCTTAAAAAAAAACCAACTTTTGACAAAACATGCCATTGTATTGGTTCTCACACCCCAATTTGACTTTTATCCATTTCCTTATTCAATGTATAACATGGATCCTCTAGTCTTTGTCAAACTGTCATCCACACTTTCAAAAAAAATGGCCTGAGTCCCTTCATATGAGATAATGGTAGGTGGAAGGTGGGCAGTTGTCGTAGGGTTGTCCCAAATGCAACAAACAACATTGTTTATGTAATACGGTTCGTGGCCACCCCCCTCTCTCTCGCCTCCCTTCGCCCGCTTGGCCACGATTACTCACGTCTGCTCGCCGGCCCTGCGCCGGTGGTACCAGCCTGTGCTCTTTCTGCTCCGCTGTTCTGAACGGTTGCCAGCCGCCGGAACTTTGGTCTCTGTCTCTCTGTCTCACCTTTTTCTTCTAGCTCTATCTAGTTCAAAGGCTATCACCGTTGGATTTCATCCTTGACAAATATCGAATGGTCTGCCAAAAGATATAGATCGCTCTCTAAGCCCTGATAGCTCTGCGTTTCATGTGTCTTTATCGTTTCTCTCGTCTCTTCGCTTCGCTTGGCTTCGCTACCGGTGGGTGGGTGATCGGGTCGTGACGAGCATTTTATTATGTGATCATTTGTACCTGGATCGCTCTTCTTGCAGACCTTTGATCAACAGGCCATGCCATGCCATGCGATGGAGGAGAGGAGGGACAGTTTCTGCGCAAGAGTGTGATGGAAGTTAACGACCTGTGTGTTTTTTTCTCGCACTGTTTGATTTGGCTGCTGCGTTCATCGGAAATGGCTAAGAAGTGCTGCTGTCGCATTCTGCAACAAGAATCAGGTATCGGGATTTGAGGGTTTTCAGATTTGGTCTTATTCTAGGGGACGAGGAAAGCTCTATGGGCTGGAATATGATTCGAGTTGACGCATTTGTCTAATTGCATTCCGCGGAAGCGCTTGGAAACTATTATCACCGGCTAAGATTTAGCCAGTGTTGGATCCTGGTATTTGTTTTTCCAAACACAAAGTAAGGTCTTCCTCAACAATTACGCCAGCTCTTTGAAGCATTACGAGAATCAGCATCATAATGGTCTTGGATGATGCTTAGTTTCCTCATATGGCATCGGTTTTTCTGAAACAAGCTTCTCTGCGCCTGTTGTTGTAAGCATAACCGTACTCTTTCAGAACAGAAATTGTGCCGATAGCGATATCTAGTTTTGCCCTTACAAATAGCACCGTGCATTCAATTAGACCTTCGTATATGGGTGGTTTCCTACCCTATAAATTTCCGCATTTCTTTTGTGGTTTCTACCGGACTGAAATGTTTTTTCCGTCGTATCTGTCAATTAAACCTCAAAGCTGCTTTTCCTTTTCGTCGCCACAATATTGTTAGTGCGTAAGGCAGCAGAAGAAAAAGCAACTGTCCTCGACAAGATTGTCCAATATTCAGTGTAAACCTAGGTTATACTTGATTGTAAGCGTACCAGAATGTTATGCCTTTAAGGCCTGCAAGAAGGGGGTTTTGCAAGAGGTGGTTCTGGTAATGGACTCTTGCAATAGGGGGGGCGAAGCTGCCTCACTGCCGCCTTTGATCGACTTTGGGGAAGATGATACGTGTTTTCATCAGCATGTGCAGGGAAACACTTCATGGAGCCAGTCCTTAATAGACGCTTTACCTTCAATAGGGTCGGAGAAAGTAAATCAGACTGAAATAAACAAAATGCCAGAATTCTTTTTTGAACCATCCTCTGTCAATTTATCCTTCACAGATAAGGTGCCATCCGCAAATCCTTTTGAAACCTCCAGTGAGCTTATTGGGGCTGAGCAACCGGGGACATTCTCAGAATTTTCTTCAGCCTTGAAATATCAGGATTTTTCCTATTCTACCTCTGTTCACGGGCAGGATTCGCATATTGTAACTGAACCTCCTGATTTGCTTACTGGTTCAGCTTCTTTAGACTCTTTGTTTTTTACTCCCTCCAGTTCGCTTTCGCCACAGGCTGCTATAGAAACCAGCGACTGGTCCAACTTTTTAGATTCATCTTCTACCCAGAATCCTTTTGAAAATCTGTTCGAGACCCGATCTCTGAAGGCTCAGTGCAGCAAATCTGGGTCACTGAATGACTTTAATGCTTTTGCGGCAGCAGATCCATCTCAAAAGAAGAGCTTAACAGTGGGGGTACAGCCTGAGCCTGATAATAACTGTGTCAATGTCGAGAGAGAAAATTATCGTCCCAATGTTATAAGCTTCTCAGATGCACAATTGGACACCGAATATTTGGCTCCTACAACAGATGAGGATTCTTTGAGTCCTGACAATCTTTCTACATGTAGTCCCAATTCTGATTCATCAATGTCTGTTCAGACCTCAACAACTCAACCATATGCTGCAGGCGAGCTCCCTATGAATTCAGGTCAAACCACAAATGGAAGTACCACCGAAGGAAGTTATAATCTAGGATCCTTAAGTGGAAATGGAGATATTATGGTCCTCAAGAAGTGGAATTCTTCTCCAATTCTTCACGAGTCAGAAAAGCATGGAGAAATGCAGGGAAGTGCATATGTAAATGAGGAATTGACTGAGGCAGTCGTGAAAAAAGGCCAATCTAGTGGTCGAGGCTCTTTGAGATGGTCTTCAGTTAAAATGGAAAACGTTTTTCCAGAGGAATTTGTTGGTGCTGGTGGGGGTAAGGGTATTTTCAGAGCTCCTTACAGAGGAGCTGTGCATCCCTTAAGACCAGTTTCTTTGGAGCTAAGGCCTCATCCATTAGGTGATCAAAGAACAGATGGTACAAAGGTTTTAATTTGCACTGATGAGGCAGTTTGGGCAGGATGTGATTTTGGATTGAAGGTTTGGAACATTGACAGCGCTACTAGTGAAGGTAGTGATGGTCATGGAAACAAACCAGGAGATAAAGATGCGGCTGCTTTTATCGTGCTCACTGCGGATGGAACAAGTACTCAATCTCTTGCGACTGATGTTACCGACAGGTTTATCTTGAGTGGGCATAAAGACGGAAGAGTGAGGGCATGGCGTACTGACATGTGCTCCAGATCCCAAGAATCTGAGGAGTCAAATTCTGCAGTTCTTATGTGGCAAGCTCATCGAAATCCAGTTTTGGCTTTAGTTGTAACGTCGTATGGTAAGTGACTGCTGTTTTACCTTAATCTTTCTGCGGGGCCGTCAAAGGTTTGTGGGTTTTTGTTAAACTAGCTTTTTTCCACCTTCTGTGTTCAGTGTAAGAAGTCTCGAAAGGGTCCTTCGTGGAAAAAATTAGTGTCTACTGTCAATTTGTTTTTTTATTGTTTTGTGATGTGTTTTCAAAATCTGATCATCAGAAGAGATCTTACTCGTTGCAAAGGTTGTGACGTCTCTGTTGTTTCCTGATTTTATTATTCAGCTGTATGTCGATTTGCGGCCTTTCTGTCAAAAGAGTAGTCTCATAATAAAGTTATTGTTTTCAGAACAATGTACATTTCCCTTCAATTGTCGCTATAAATGTACTTGTCAAGTTTTTGGTTCCTTAAAAGATCGGGGGTCTCGACGATCGAAGTATTATCGACCTTGTACATACTGCTAAGTGCCTAAAACATACCACCAAGTTGCATAAGCACTTTATGTTTGATCTTGATCTTAATGGTCACATACTTTAAATGTATCGTAAATGGATGCTCATTTTATATTTTGAATCTTCTTTCGCTTGCTACGGAAGCATAAGACAAACAAATCTTTGTCACCTTCAATCAGTACCTTGCGTAGAGATTTTTGTGTCATGCAACATGATCAATTGATGCCTGCAAGTTTTTCTCTTCCCTTTTAAGGCGATCTGAGTTTGGAAGATTTAGGGACAGGTATTACATCTTTGACTTTATGACAGCCAAATCTTGCTTCATTTGTTGCCTGTATACCTACGGTGATCGTCGGTTTGTCTAATCCTGCTGCTAGTGGGCTATATGAGTTTCTATTAAGGGAATCAATGACATTTCATAACTTACAGTTCTTGATAGTCACAAGTGAATGAAAAGCTTACATTCGTTTTTGAATGGCCCAGATTATTCCCGTTGTTGGTTTGGAGATATCATGTTCTTTTTGGAAATCATGTGCCAACTTCTGATAAACACGTGCATGAATTGAACTTGCAAGAATTTGAGAAACATCCGTATGCAAACAATTGCAATGAATTTTCCCTTTTGGCGGTACCAGTGCCTTACTTCTGTTTGACCGTTTATATCTTAAGAGCTACTTTTCATCTTTTTTGCTCAGGTGAACTATGGACAGGATCTGAAAATGGAGCACTCAGAGCCTGGTCTTTGGATGTCATAGCAGCAATGCACTTGAGCTCCTCTGATTGCAACAGGCCTACCACTTTGATTGCTCCCGAATACATCGACCTCAAGGTTCGGGGCATCGCAGCAGGAGCATCCAGTCTTGTGAATACTGATGTGCGCTTCCTACTATCGGAACATGCAAATGGAAGAGTGTGGAGCGGTGGTTCAACCTGTCTTTCCCTTTGGTAATTTTCATTTTCATCAATATCTAATTTCTTGGTGTCCCTCAAAGTTTATCGATATGCTCAATTTATCTGTTTCATAGATATATTCAATATTTTGCCCTTCTCAACCTCATGAGCGTCAGAGCCTGGGCATACTGGCTGAATCGGTTGAAACAGAAAGAGTTTAGAAGCAGTAATATGTACATTGGATTAGAGTCTGAGAATGCTCAATTTAGCTAGTCATATTTTCATAACTTGGCAAAAAGTCAAAATCAGCAATGTGCAGGTTAAACTTGAGTCTGTAATTGCTATATTTAGGGCAATTGTATGTAATGAGAAATTTTTTCAGAGACAGTAGCTCACTCCTTACCGTCATGCAATCCTTATAGTGTTATAGATACACTCTTCTCCTGTCCTGACTTTACTTAATCAAGAGCATTCTGAGGTCAGCTTTGGGAGATTTCTTCTTTGGGGCTGGTGGCATTTAGGTTCTCGCCATTGAGCTTCTTGTTCTACAGTGCCATTGAGGTTATTTTATAGTTCTGCTAGAGCTCTTTCCTGATAATGTTTCAGGGCGATGCTTGAGGACCGCTACGTGACCTTTTTTGCATTATTTGCATCAATTTTTGGGATATTGTAAGGGAAATACTTATGGATCTTTGTAGAATGAGTCCCGTAACGTATTTTTACCTTTAAATAGAATGTAGCTGCAAGCTACTGTTATCCCTTGACCCCTCGATTAACTATCCAGCACTAACTTTATGGGCAATAATTCTTACATTCTGCCTATGTTGTGAGGAGCCTTAAAAGATTCAATCAATTATGCAACCAATACTCCAATTGCTTTCACAGATTTCTAAGAATCACAGAGAAATGTAAGAATTACACCGTTTAATTCAGCCTTAGTGTTTGTTTTGAACGGTTTTGCCAAAAGTTTCTTAAGGATGGACCAACAGTCAATCATCACTTCCATGCTAGTGGCCTTCAAGGGAGTTCTTATGGAAAGAGTCTGTCTGTAGACAGATTCCTAAAAAGACTCCTTTTATTGCGCAAACCAGCTTGAATTGCTGCTGAGATGGAAGAATGTATGCATGTTGGAAGCATCTTTCTGGTCTTTTAATCTTTATTTTTCTAGGTGCTGCAGAGTGGAAAACAGCTTGATCTGTATGCCATTGTGATGGACTAAAAGTGAGTGATTTGGCTGTCATCACCTTTGCAGCAGCTCTTTTCATGTAGAATGACTTAGAGGTTTACTGTTGCTCTCGAGGTTGCTTTCTGATCTGAATTGTAATGTGATGCCGGTTTCTGAATCATATTTGCGGCACTAAATTCATCCCACAGCATCTAGTCCCTTTTCTTTGCCACAACCATGAATGTTTGACAAATAAGCTCAGATTGTCGTTGAGATTGTGATCAAATAAATTCTGCGGTGCTTACAGCAAAATAATCTTCAAGAGCTTTAGCTTCATTTAATTTTGTTCTGCATTGAGTTGCAACAATATGTAATCTTGTCCTTGTGAAGATGCTGGGGATATATCGTCACTGAAATCATATTCTCACATTGAAGCGTCCAATACGATCAAGGGGCATCAACTCCAATTCAATTCTGGTTTTACAGTCCCTAAAACTTCGAAATACAAGCATGATTGTGCTGAGATGCTTTCCTATTGTTGGCTGATCTGCCATTGCTTACTTTACATGTCCTTAGTCCTCTGATCATGATTACCTCAATAGTGGTGGATAAAATCAGGTCCAATGCAGAAAATTAAACGAAGTGGAATGTGTTTCATCCGGATTCCTTTATAATTTCCTGTTCTGCACATTTGTATTGGTTTTTGACATATTCTAGCATAGAGTGAAGCAAGCGCCTAAAATTTTCTCATTACCAGTAATTTTTGGTTCTTATGGAGTTCAATACTCCTGCATAATGTTTCTTGTTGATTACAGCTCATTTATTATTGGCTTGGTTACATACATACGAGGCAACTTATGGTCTTCTGTTTTCAGGGACGCAAGGACA
Organism: Diphasiastrum complanatum; assembly: GCA_029204225.1. Classification (NCBI taxonomy): domain Eukaryota; kingdom Viridiplantae; phylum Streptophyta; class Lycopodiopsida; order Lycopodiales; family Lycopodiaceae; genus Diphasiastrum; species Diphasiastrum complanatum. Next base: position 44,950,626 of record CM055094.1, on the reverse strand, counting down.
AGAGATGTACTTAAAGTTTTTGGACCAAATGGACATCCAGAGTTTCTAAATTCTGATTTTGTCCCATTGCGGGATGTATCTTGGGAGGCTGACGTGAAATTAAACTATGCAAAAGTTTCAAAGAAGGAAAAAAATTCGGGAAGTTTGAACTTTTTCCAGCGTTCTCGAAATGCTGTCATGGGAGCTGCTGATGCTGTACGAAGGGCTGCAGTTGGTGGTCAAGGTGTAGATGACAGCAAAAAGCTTGAGGCTTTAGCAACTGCAGTTGATGGAACTGTGTGGGGTGGATTTGCGAATGGGCTGCTTATGCAATGGGATGGACAAGGAAATCGTTTGCAGGATATGCAAATGACCTCAGTGGCTGTGAAATGCATATGCATTGTGGGTACTCGAATTTGGGTTGGTTATGCAGATGGAAGAGTGCAGGTTATAGCTATGGACAGTGGCAAGCTCTTAGGAGGTTGGTTTGCACATGGTTCAGGAGTAATGCAAATGGCCAGAGGTGGTAATTATATCTTCACTTTAGCTGCTCATGGGGGTATTCGAGGTTGGCAGATTGCATCACCTAGTCCAATTGATGTGGTACTGCAATCTGAATTAAGTTCGAGAGCTGATTCTTACACTGAGCGGCAGCAATTACATGTCCTAGCAGCAACATGGAACGTAAGTGAGGAAAAGGCATCTCAGCGGTCGCTCCAAATGTGGCTTTCTGAACCTGCGAGCAAGGCTAGTATTGTGTTTGTTGGCTTGCAGGAAATGGAAATGGGTGCTGGTGCAATTGCTATGGCTGCCGCTAAAGAGACTGTGAGTGCATCTTTGCCTCTAGCTTAAAGAAAGTGGGAAAACATTCAAGGCTGCTTTTGCAGCTTGAATTTTTGATCTTTCTAACCTGCAAAATTCTTTCCAAGTATTGATTGTATTTCACTTGGTTAGACATAGTGCCCTTTGTCTGTGTAGAAATGTATATGCTATTTTGAGTTGGCTCTGCAAAGTTTTGATGGTCTTAATTTACCTTTATTCATATTTCGAGTACAGATACTGGCTTGTTATCTCTGATATGCATTGAGACTGTCAAATGTCAATCAGTTATTATGGATCTTTATTTGAAACTGGCGGTATTGCTTTTTGTATATAAGTTGAAGGATGATTTTTTTTGTTTCTGGGCTGTTTCATTCTTTCATGGTGGGAAAAAGCAACAACAACTACATAGAAAGACCCACAAAATCTCTTAAACCAGCTTGACCACACACTTTGAGACTTCATTTGTGAAAATTGGATATGTTTCAAAGTGTTTGGAATGTCTCAGGAAGGTTTGATATGATCAAAGCTTTTTGTTCCGAACAAATGTTTTTGCTGAACAGAAAAAGAAAAATTTGAGCTAATTATTACAGAGCTAAAAATTAATTTCAGTGCTTCCTCACCCGGAGATGTGTTGCATAGGAGACAGATTGTTCAAGTAGTGCACTTGCCCATACTTTTTTCCATAATAATATATGGAGTACTCTCTCCAACTTATGAAGACCAGAGATCTTTTCATTGCTTATGAAGTAATTTGAAGGCTGCTTGTAGGGGTTGATACACATCAGACTGCATGTGCTTTCCTGGTTCCTTATTTTCATAGCAGTGGTTTGACTGCTACTAAGGCTGTAGTTTTCTTCTTTAAGGACAATACAGATTAGGATGTGCTTTAACTTTTTGAGGTTGAATTGTGTGATCTGCAAGGCAGTTCAATACTTATTGTCATTATTTCAGAATTTCTTAAATGGGTCGCAATTTTCAGTGCAAATATTATTGGAGTGACCATATGAGAGTGCTGTTTAAGTTCTAATACTGCGGGATGCTGAATTTTTGAGCTGCAGGTTGGCTTCGGATTACAGGAGAAAGGAACTGCAAATGCTCAGTGGTGGTTGGAGAATATTGCGCATGTAATTGGTGAAGGACAAGAGTTTGAGCGCGTTGGATATCGGCAGCTTGCAGGAATTTTCATTGGTGTCTGGTAAGCACTGGGAGTGTCTTTCCCCTTTTGGTTCCGAGGTGATCTGGGCTGCTACTTTTTTTGGAATGAAAGAAGACTTTTAGAGCTCCTGTAAATTGAACTAGAATATGCACTTTTAGAGCAAGCAATAGCTGAAGTATATCAGAGGTCAGTATGTCTAGAAAGATTTGTACTTGTTTTTTGTGTCCGAAAAATTCGCATGCATATTGGCTTGGTTTGACTCATGCTAGTTGATTCTTAACAAGTGAAAAGTTCTCAGTATAATATATTCTTGTTATGTCAAAATTGTGCTTCATTTGTTGGACCTAGGTGTGATGATTGGAAATTTTCTCCAGTCTAGTATCAGGAAGTTGACAGTAGCAGGCGTTTGTCTTGTATAGGGTAAGGAGGAAACTTCTTTCTTACCTTGGAGAGGTTGATACAAGTGCTGTTGCTTGTGGATTTGGGCGTGCGCTTGGTAACAAAGTTAGAACATTCTTCCTTCTTTTGCTTTGGGTCTTTAGCTACCCTAATTAAGGATGGATAGTGCAGCTTTGGCAATTTGTTTGTTAAATGTTGACTAAGCGCTGTATTTAACTGAGATGTACCGAATTCAAGTGACAAAAAGTGATTTTAATCTCAGGGAGCTGTTGGGGTTAGAATGCAATTGTACAGGCGGACTTTCTGTTTTGTGAGCAGTCACTTTGCTGCACATATGGATGCCATAGTTCGCCGTAATGCTGACTTTGAGCACGTTTACAATCGAATGTCATTTGGTCGCTCGCTTGGTGCAGTTGGTGCTGCTGCTACTGCTGTAGCAGGTAGCTGTTTTCACAACCTTGCTAACTACCGTGGCTGTTTCTGGCACTTTATTCTGATGAGTTTCAGATGTAGAACTTATTCGCTGCAATTGAGATGAGGCCACTAGTTTAGTTGCTTCTGGAATTTGATCTTTGTTCCTTTTGTGTAGAACATATTGTTGATGGTGCAAAGCAAACCTTGTATGTTATTTCAGGCAGGTAGTGGTGGACTTATCTTCTTCTGATTGTATGATGTTTTTTCATTGTATCCAGCTGGTGTCTCAAATGCTGTACAGATCCTTCGAGGATCAAATGTACGGCGAACTACTTCAGGACTAGAAGCACAAGATATCTATAGCGAAAAAGACTCATCGAGTATATTCACGGTATGTCTTTGTTCATGCAAGCACACCAAGAATGCCCAAAAACAGCTCTTCTTGAAACACGGTTGGGCATTATTATGGCACTTAAAAACAGAATGCTAGAACGGATCATTGCAAAATGGAAACTAAACTACTTGCAAAATCTGACAACTAGCCTAGCATGCCACATTTCTCATAAAAAACAGAAAATTAATTCCTACAAGCATTCAAGAATCAAGAAGCTCCATCTTCTTGGTTCTTGAATTTTCCAAGAAACCAAAACGTAAATGAATTTGCAAGATCTATACCACATTATTGGCTACAAATTTCTTGGATGCTTGCAACCTACATTAATCCACAAGAAAACATGAAATCTAATCCACAACTAGGAAAGCAAGAAAACTAATCCACTCTAAATCCATAACCACACACAATATGAATGGAAAGGCATGATCATAGGGGCATCACTCAAGAAAACCATCATGATCAAGGAGCTTAGTGTAGCATCAAACTCATGGGTATCCTAGTGGAATTTCCACATTTCACAAATTACAAGTGAAATTATGCTCTCCACTAGAAGTCACCATCAAAAGGTGGCTCACTCTACTTTTCTAAGAGAGGCCTACTTACATTTATTACATTAGCCTAGAAATACTAGTTCCTACATGTTCATTCCATCTTTCGGGATTCACCATGAGGCTTACACAGTTTTCACTTGACAGTATTAACTAGTATTCCTCGGCTCTCATACTCGGCTCTCAGTCTTCGTTCATCTCGTCTTCTGAGAGACCTCCTCGGTCTAAGGTGAGAAGTGCTCTTGAGTTGCTCTGTCCGAGTATCTTAGGTCCAGTGTTTAAGTAGGGAGTTAGTCCATACGTCTTTGATAACAGGTGCTCACTCCTATTCAACATAACTATGTGAGGCATGAGCAAGAGTTGTACATGATTGTACATGCGCTAGAGGTGTGATGGCATTACTTTTACAGCAGAGACTGGACTCTGGAGGTCATACCAAGTGACATAATTGGCCTTGCACCTTGCAAATGCAATACTATGTTTCTACATTGATCATAAAGGTGAGTGTTTTGAAGTTAGCCAGAGTTGCAGGTCACCAAGTAGGTGGAACAAGCTGATGCAAAAGTTTATTTTGGAAATCTGGTAGGGACAAACAAAATAGGAAAGGAAATGTGGTAACTGATGCACTGTGCCTTATATTTTATCCGATGAGTGTTACTGTGGTAGATAGGATCTCAAGGAGGAGATTAGGATAGGTCAGCAAAACAACCACATTGCTGGTGTGTGTTGGTGGCCTTTAAACTGGTTATGTAGAAGTGCCAACTTATATTTTGTAGCTTTTGTGGACGCAGGTATGCTTAGAGAAATGGTTATGAGTTCATGGCAGATGTGAATGGACTTATGTATATGATCCTTCATGACTGCCATGAAAGTGCCTGTGCATGCCCTTGGGTATGAACAAAATTCGTGAGTTGTGGACAAGATGCATTAGTTTTGACCCACAACTACAACAGACTTAGGAAAGTGCATCTAACCTTGCATTTCTTGTCATGTGGACAAAGCAAAGCCAGTAAATCTTTTGTGTTGACAATGCTTATCGAGGATACCTGTGGTAGATGGAATAGCATCTCTGTATCGATTTATTTAGTACAATACCAAGGACCCAAGCGGGGTGAGACTCTGTATTGTAAGTAGTTGACTAATTAGCCAAGATGGGTCAATCCATTGCAGTTCGTAAATAAATTTATAGCTCCACTAGTGGTTGAGTTTTCTAATCTTAACATTGTGAGACTACATGAACTCCTGAAGCTCATGTTGTTGCTTCAGATCCCTGGCATATTACAGACAGGTATTTGCCAAGCTGGGAAACAAATTGCAATTGAGTTAGGGGAAAGCATCCATAATTAGAGTGCAAACTGAAGGATCAATCAGTTGAGAAGATATGTCTTGTGCATATTCTTTGGGTAATTTGATTAGTATCGGTAGACTGTCTACCTTACCAAAAGGTTTTATGATGACAAGGAACATGCTCTCAATGTAGATTGGGTACAGCTATAGTTGAGGCTGATCAGCCCAACAACCATAAGAGTCCAGTTCATGGTACCTAGCGTTGCAAAAAGTACGGACTCGGATGCAAGAGAGGTTAGTGATGGTTCGGCCAGTCTCTCCAAGGCTCCAAGAAGAGGTATCTATAAATTTTTTTAGAGATTGAGAGGTTGAAGCAGGAGATATGGTTTTCGTATTGGTACTCCCAAAGATGCATTTATTACCAAATACGAAAGTGCACCACAATATTTTGATGTCAGTGTAGAGTGTGATAGGTCATTAGTGACTTAGTGATGCAGTTCCAAGTTGGAGCTAACAGGGATGTATGCTACACCCAATATTTTATTTAAGCAGAGTACTAACTTGTTCAAGAATCTGGTTACATAGCAAGAGCAAGATACATCAGGCCATAAACTTGAGCGGATATTGGAGATAAGACAGAGGCGATTGGGAATTCCCGTTCTTCAACACTATCTAATGGTCCTCGTACTGCATCGAATCATGTTCCCCAAGAGGATCTAGTAATTATGTAAATTACATTGGAGATAGACGATCGAGGAATCAAGTTTTTCAGAGGTTCCAGGAGCTTGGAAAGAACTACCAGTGTCATGGGACACGTTGGGTGGTTAGCTGAGGTGATGAAGGATGTGTTGAGTATTTTTTGTTGTCAAGGACCGATCACCTTGTGAAAGGGCAAGGAATGTTAGGGCTTGATCTTGGACTTAACATAACCCTAGACTAGTTGGTTATCAGGAAGCAAGTCAACTGTAACTTACGGAAGTGGTTGGTAACCACCACTAGACCCAAGCAAGGTTAGGTGTGTCCCGGTGAGATCATCTGATATGTCGTCGGAAATACGGTCTTGAGAACAGTTGTCATGGGCCTACTTGTTAGTGTTGGAGAGCCTGCAAAGTGAAGGCAGATAATTATGGAGCTCATTGAACCAGATGTGCTTTGATACAAGGTTATGACCCAAACACACAAGATATAGAGAGAATCTAACAATGTGCTGTTTATTAAGTTGCAAGACCCCATGGGGTCCCAAGGGCTGAAACAACTGTCAGTAAGTAACTGGACTCTGGAGTGCTCTGCAGAAACCAGCAAACAGTGGGTGGAGATATGCCCCTCGAATGCTGGCAAAAGTGGTTGAATGCTATCCCAATGACTGAGGGAGATAACTGAATATAGAAGTCAAAAGTAGCCTGGGAATGAAGTGAATTGACAGGATGTTAAATCTTGGCATATAGGTTCTGGTTTTAGATATCCCCTAGATGTAGAAACAACTCGATCAAAAGAGGTCAAAAGTAGCTCCAAAATGGCATGAACTTTTTCGGTTTCTAGAATACATGACAGACTTTGCCAAGAGAAGCCAAATGTAACTTCAAAATTGTGGGATGGGTTTAATGTGGACAGCCATCAGAGCAATTATAGAACTTGGTGAAAGTAAACCAAAACAGGATCTGGTTTGTTACCTCTTGGTTGGGAAATGGTGAATTTTCTTGCAAATTCTCCTCTGAAGGAATACTGCTCATAGAGTTCTCACTTGAAGACTCAATGTATAGGACGCCAAATGGAACTAATAATGCCCCTACCTAATAAACCCAAGAGATTCCTTTTAGTTCATAAGAATGCGAATTGCCTTGTTGTGATCATTAGTTCTAAGTAGTAGATTATAGCTGGATGATATGAAAAAATCCGCAATAACAAAGTACAATCAGCACTTAACTGGACAACAGATGGAAGGATATAATTCAACAAGATGAGCAAGTAGCTCGTGCTAACTTGTCATGCAACAACATGAATAGCATGTTAGTGGATCATAGTGTTAGTGACAAGCAAAATGATCTCACTATAAAATCAGTCAAAAACTTAATTGAGGATAATTTTTTCTTGAATGTCTTAATGACTTAGTGGCCCACAAGATTTAAAATCCAAAATCTGATATTGAATTTTTTTCAGGATTCTGAGCCAGCAGGTGAGAATGTGTCACCAGAACTCTCAGAAGCAGACCTACTTGTATGGGTTGGAGATCTTAATTATCGTATTGATGAGCTTTCATATGAAGAAGCTGTGAACCTGATTTCTCAAGAGCGTTGGAAAACTCTTCTTGGAAAAGACCAGCTACGAACAGAAATGACTGCAGGCAGAGTTTTTCAGGGCATGCGTGAAGGAGCTATTAACTTTCCACCGAGTTACAAATTTGACAAGGGCTATCAATATGTGCAGGGTATGACATGATACAAGGGTATAATGTTTGATTTTTAATTCTTTTGATTTTTTTATTTTCATGAGCTTATCAAAAGCAAACATGCAATTTTTGACATCTGAAGCTACAGAACTTGTTTCATGCCTCTGTATCTTATTCTGATATATGATTAACAGAAATGGAAGTATTGGCAGAAAAGGGCTTTTTCTATGTACTGGCAGTTTTCTGTCAGAAGGGGCCACTTAGCTACAAATTGAAACAGTAGTATTTATCAGTTTCCAGACACTCCTTTCTAGTTAAACGCTTGTGCCAACCAATCTAGGGTTTGATCTTGCAGGTTATGATTCAAGTGAAAAAAGGCGAGTTCCTGCTTGGTGTGATCGTGTGCTTTTTCGAGACAGTTTTTCTGGGACTGAAAGTCGTAAAGGGAGTGAATTGTCACACCCTGTCATGGCGTCTGTGATAGGGTATGGTTGTACACACTTAAAAAGTCATAACGGGCAAAGAGCTTTTATTAGTCTGGATGAAATCAGTTATCAACTCTTTGTTTGTCAAAAGCACAATTGTGCCATGCTGAATTAGCTTAGATTTGATGCAAGTAGATGTTTATCCATTAAGCTTCAAGCTGGGAGGTTACTCTGGACTACCTTCAGAAACCATTTTCATGATATATCTACATAAATAGTAATTAAGAAACTCTAAGGTTGCATGATGACATTTTGTAATTCCCAGATATAGCTTCTATGTATCTTATTCCTGCATCATGATGAACTTGCATTTCTGAACATAAGCTGAAACATAGATTTGAGCAGGAGTTGTGGAACATGACATAAGAATATCAAGATCTGGTGTTCACATCTCATTCTCTTAGTGCAAAAATTGCAGGTACAATTCATGCATGGAAGTGGCTGACAGCGATCATAAGCCCATCTGGTGTATGCTGAATATTGATCTTGCTGCCGTAGATGAAGCAGCTCGCAGGCGGCAGTTGGGTGAAGTGATGTGCAAAAATGTTCAAATAAGAAACTTTTTTGGGCAACTTGATACTGTTCCTGAAATTGTAGTGAACACTGAGAAGATCATCCTGGAGGATGGCACTCACCCTGTCTTGAAGGTTAGCAATGAGAGCAGGCATCACTTGACAACTTTTTCCGTTCATTGTGAGGGAAATCCCAATCTCAGGAAGGATTCTCAAAGAATGTTAGCTGAAGGGTTTATAGGTGGCTATGGATTTCCAGGATGGCTCCAGGTAATATCTTGGTACTTGAAAAGATCTAGCAATATCGACATCTTGAACTACATTTTTTTGGGCTGAAGAATCTACGTTTTTATATATCGATATGTGTACTGTGCTAAGCCTAAAATTGGTAGTTGAGTTAGGAATGAGGAAGAATTTGACTCAGTAAAATGATGAATAGCTTTAACTGATGCTATTATTTCAGTCGTTCATGATCCTGATGATGAATACTGTGTGGCTGATCAATGGACAGCTGTGTACATCGTTAATACCTACCTGGACTCTAAAAGTGGAATGGTTGCTTTAGTATTACAACTTGATGTTATGATCCTTATATTACTGAGCTTGCAACTCTAGGGTTGAGATTACTTGCAAATTTTGAAGCTTCTTTGCTTCAGTACAGGCAACATACTTCTTGAATTAGTTTAACATTGCAGTTTAAACGGTTAGTTTCTTTCCAGGTTGCACCTGCTTCAGGAATAATTCATCCAAATCAAAGCCTTGAGATAAATGTCGTGCAAGTGATGGAAGATCATATTGAAGCCATGCATGAACATTTGTGGGACGTTCATGAGAAAGATGAAGTTACACTTTTAGTGATTACTGTCAGAGGACAATATTCAAGGCTTTCTAAACAGTTTCACGTAACCGTCTACCGTTGTCCCTCCAGAGACCACCGTCCAGATAGGGAGCCTAATGTCTACTTGCAAAGGTCCGAGGGAATGGGTTCTCGTTGGGGTTCTCAAGATGCTCGCACATTTTCAGCATGAAAGTTATATGGTTTCATTCTTCCCATCGTCTACTACAACAATATTGACATATTGAGCTTCAAGTAACATTTGATATTTCCAAGTTGGTTGCGGTGAAAATTTTTGCACACGATTATCAGAGGAAGTGTATCTACTTTATATCTTTGTACGAGTGTAGGTTCCCTTACGTCTTTGCTATGCACATCAGGTGAACTCAGCAGTGTAGATTTTGTAGAGCACTGTACAGAATTTTTTATGACTTTCTGTGGTTGGTATATTTTCTCATGACATTCCTCATTGATTGGTATTATTTTATAGCTTTCCCTCTCTGAAGATGCAGTGAAGGCTTTCTTCCTCACCTTTAAATTCATATGCTTAGCCCAGAGGCCTCGTGCAAGGATTGGAGTCCTTTGCTGAAAGGTTGCCAAGAAGTCAAAAGCAAGGATAAGATTAAACCATTTTTGACATTAGCAGCATGCGTTGCTGCAATTTTAGATTCTCTGCTCTCTCAAACATTTTGATATCTAGAGAATGGATAGTTGCAATTTTTTGATCAATCGGTTCGTCTCAAGACGATCACATTATTAAGGACCTTAACATGGTCACATGACTTCGAGGATAATAAAGGCTTGTAGGTGGAATTTATAGACCAAATATGAAAGCTGGCATCACTTCAGAGATCTGTCAACATGCTATATGGAGTCTTCAATGAAAATCTGGGCTTGTTCATGGAAATGCTTGGAAACGATGGGACTAATTAAACTGTGAACATTATTGTACCAAGGTGAAGCTAAGCTGAAAGCCTTGCAGAAAGGGACCTCCTTGAGAAATCTAATCCACCATTTGATGTTGAAATTTTGAGCACTCTCTGTGCCATTGGTAGGTTAAACATGCGTTTTGTCCTTATAGCATGGTTGTGTTATTCTTTGCCATACAGTCTGAGCTGTAGTCCAGTTTTTGTTGATAAGCTCATGATAAAAACAGCAAAGCATCATCAAAGCCTTGGAAAACTTTGAAATCCTCCAGTCAGAAATGTTCAGGATTCTAATCAAATTGTTGAAAGTGGAGTCAGATCCTGAGTTCTTACTTTTACATTCTTCAAAGAAGAGAAATGTCTTGCGCCGGAATTAAAAATTCAGATATCTAGTGTTTGTAAATAGAGGGTCAGAACTGATCTAATGTTGTGAGTATGGACTTCTTAAGATGGCTTGTCAGCTTTATCATGTGATCAAAGATTTTGCTACAAAGGATGGACAGTAAGCTTCTAGCTTATAGCAGCACTATTGGATTTATTGCAAATTCATTCTCATTATTGCATATTCAGATTTCCTGGTCACATAATCTCTAGTGTTTCAGTATTACTTCTGCCCATTCTCAGAAAAGAATAGAAATATTATTCTTTATAACAAATAGTTGAAGTAGAATCAGAGCTTCTTAGCTAACTGCAGTGTTTGCTAGAGGGGGTATGTGTCTCTGTTGAAATAAGTCTAATAAGAACAACTCCTTACAGCTGCCTTGCAAAGTTATCATTTTCCCAGTTGAAGAACAAAGACAAACCATTTCATCTGGCCTTACAAAAGTAGAACATCTAATTGAGCTGATCAGGCATTTCATTGGATAATTCGATTTAATTTGCACAAGAGAAACTGCCACATGGGTCATAAGAGCAGTTAAAGTCCTGAGGACTGTGAATAATCAATCTGGAAAAGTTAAACAGACTTCAAATAAGTTTACATGCCAAAATTTGTAGATGCTTAATGTGTCGGACTTTCAATTGTAATGCAAGATACTGGCAAAGCTTTTAGTTTGAAGAGCCACTTCCGTTTCTTTTGGATTTTTAATCTCAGTTTTTGAGCTGCTCATTCTGATAACCAAAGAAAATACTGCTATTGCAACCTCTAAAATAGGTTTTGTGAGATTTATGGTGAGTCACTGTCAAAGGTAGTATCATCTTTGTTGGGGATCTGGGACATGATTTGAAAGATCAGAGATTGGCTTTTGTGTTCTGGTCTCATATGCAACTATTTTTTTTGGCTGCTATTGGATCAATGACCCACCATGTAACCATAAAATTTATCTGCATGGCACCATCTTATCATTCAGGAGCTAAATGCTTTTTTGCAATTCTTGGGTAGTTTCTTTCTCGACATGCTTGTTCTTTATGAAGTGGCTATAGTGATGAAAGCTATGTGGGCATTTCCTCAATCATTAGGAAAGTTGTGTTGCAACTTTTATGGACATATTTGCAGAGCTATCATTGGGCCCTTTGGCATTCGTAAGTACAAGGTCATGGGGTCCATAACGCCCTGTTGAGTCACGTCGTTCAATATTTTCCATTCGTACCTTAAAGTAGGGCCAATGCTGCCTTGGCATTCGGGCAGGTGTTAGCCCTAATCAGAACTATTTCTAGAGTTCCACAACCAACGCTGATGAGTCATTTTTTAGATTGATGATCCTTGTGCTTTGAAGTTTTTCTTATAGGTTCTCATTTGTGTGGCAAACTGGAGTCAAATCCCTTATCTCTTGTGCTTTGAGATATATAGGAAACTCATTTGTATATTCGTGTAGGGGATCTGCGACTACTTCTATTGGCCATGCACGATGCTCCCACAAAATTTCTAATTCGAAATTGCTTTATGATTCCTCAATTATCATTGACTTTTGTCACATGTGATGTCTTATTTCTGAACATCTCTTCGTCTGCCTGGGGACCTTCATAGAACTTTATTATAGGGATTACAAGCTATAGTCGGCTTAACCTCACCATTGCCCTCCTTAAACAAATTTTTTTCTGCTTTGTGAGCCGCAGATGCACTCCATGACATGGAGTGCATGCGTTGCACTTCTTAAGTACCCCGGTACTACCCGCCTTTTTCAGCTGTCGCTGTAGAAATAGCGAGGCATTGTTTTCGGCAGTAGCCCAGGCCAGTCTACGATTTCGCTCACAGCCTGCTCGCCCATTTATTGACTCATGCACGCTTTTCTCATGACCCTATTTACCCAGCTGATTGCTCATCTGCCACTGATGCGTGCCTTGCACAATCGCTCCGTTGCTTTGATACGATCCCCTCACCCATGACAGCCTTTTTGTGTAAGATGAACCCATGAACTCCATTTAGAAGAGAGCTTGCCGAGTCGTGAAATATGAAATGAAAGCACGCAAACCATATCATTTAATTTCTCATCAACTCGGAGCAGGAAAAATGAATTGAAAAAACAAGAACATTGCGACATTCCACGAAGGCCTTGCCATTGTGATGGTATATTTTGTTTTAAATGTATGTTAATACCAATTTTTTAAAATAAAACTTGTCATTGCCTAAGGTTGGATGCAATATGATTTCAAAAATTGCGTAGTAGCAATCTCAAGAATTAAACTTTGAGTCAATTTGTATGCTTTGATAGAGATATGAAAATGAAAATAATATAATAACATGTATGAAATGATTTCTTGAATGCAATTAGATAATCCGTATTTGATGATATGTAGTTGTGTCGGATTTTTTGATCAATGATTATAATTCTTGAAATATATCTATTATGCCAATTCAATGTCTACATGAGAATCACTACATATCTTAATCTATATAGATTTGAGATATTTAAAGGAATAAAGTAGCTTGATGAGTTGACATGTAAAGCAATGATCTAAAGAGTTTAATCCCCAAAGATAAGGTGGCTGAGATCTAGCAGATTGCACTTTCTTGATGCTTGTTTCAATGTAGCACACCTCAAAGCTATGCACCATGCCAAGCTTTGAATTCCAAGGCATTTTGTACACTTGATGAAATATCAATTGAGCTTCTAAGTGCGCAAGGAATGTTGCCAAATTCATCTTGCCTTGCTTTATCCATATAAGTTCTTGTTATTTAAAGTTTTTCTTGGAGTTCTGGAGTCTTCAGCTTGCTCCTCCTCTTGACTTGACTCCAAGCCATCAATGATTTGGATTGGTTGATGATCCACACGTGCTTCTTCAAACTTATAGTTCTTCCCTTCATAGAAGAAATTTTTCTTGTAGAGCAATATCCTACCATTATTCCTATAATTCTGGTTAGCTTGGCATGCAAAGTTTCTTTGGTCCCAAGTTCGAGCCTCCCTTGGAAACCAAGAAGCATTATTCCTATCATTGATGTAGGATTTTCTTTGGTCCTTATATTGGAATGATCATGCACAAACTCAAAGATATCCAAAGCAAACATACTAAATGATGCCCCCTTTTAACAGGAAACGATCCGAGTTTTTAAGAGGTGCAAATCAATCGAGATTTGCCCAGGAGAAGAGTCTAAGAAGAGATCCGAGAAATCTTGAAAGCCACCATTATTCAAACTATTACAAAAATAGTTGTCCAATGAGATTGCTTTATTAACAACAAATGTAGATTGGAAAGCATTCAACCTAATTGTCTTGTCATATCCACATAATAAAAATCATGAATGTTGGAGATAAGAGACAAGTCACTTCATGTCTTCTAACACTATCTATGAAGGATTCAAATATAGAATAATCTCCATTGCACCTTATGTGAAAAAGTTAGATCCAAAACATGCTTAATGGATGAATTAGATCTAGAGGTAAATTTGGTTGCACATCTAGTTCATCCATAATATAGCTAACATGCTAGAACATGGAAATAGATGAAAAAATCATTAAAATCACTATGATCCAATATAGAGTCACAACTAGCTTCAGTCTCCCTGACAATGCTCCTTCTACATGGATGAGTGAATCAACATGGATTAATTCTACGACCAATCAAGCATGAAAAATCCCAGTTGACAGTCCACACTGCTGTCCCACAAACATGCACTGTTGTTCCCATCTCTTGTCCATTCCCTTTGCCCCCTTTACTGGAAAACAATCTATATAAGAGCTTGCGCTCTGATATAGTATTAGGCCTTGAAGAAGAATCAACGATCTAATACCATGTTGGAAAGAGGTGTATAAAAGATAGGTCGAATAAGATTCGAATAAAAAGAATTTGAATGACAAGAAAGAAAACTTATCGTGCACAGTGAAATAGACTATCTTCCTCCGTGCATGACTACGCCTATCAATTTTGAACAAAACAATAGTATAAAAATTAGGTTCAATCTTATAGTAAATAACTTAGAAATCAATAGTACTACAACGATTACGTAGCCGAACATTTAAAGCATTGAATTATTAGACAAATAATCAGTCGCGAAGAATTACAGAAACGCATACATTCTGAGACGAAGTTGAACGCAATAAGAAGATAGTATTGATTCAGTATGAAAGCGAAACAGAAGTAAATGAGTACAACAAGTTTGCGGATCGAAGCCGCGTACTCTAAGCTATTTCTGAGCGACTAAATAAAAGTCTAAACTAAATGCAAGTACTGATAAGCAGTAAGCGCAATAGTAATCTCTAATTAACTCTAAAGAATTGAACTAGAATGCTCAAGAGTGTTCAAGCTCGCAGGCTTGAGAGAAAGCTAACTATTCAATACTTGATCTCTGATTATATGAACAATTATTTCCCCCGAAACTTGAAGTTAGAGAAGTTCCCACTTATTCAAGTCTGCCCTCCGAAACTTAAAGTTAGAGAAGTTCCTCTGTAGACTACCTTTTTGTTCCCATAAATCATTATCATCTATGCGACCCTTCCATCGAACTAGATGCTCAGTAACCATACAATTTCTCAGTGATCTTTTTGGATTCAAGTCGACAGATCTAGCGCTCTCCACAATCGTACGATTTTTGCACTCGGCTGCACCATTGAGTTCCATGACTCATAGATCGTCTTCAAGTGGTCTTCCATCATAGGCAATCCCTTCACCATTTCCAACTTCCTCATCAGATTGAGGCTTCCTAGGTTCCTCATCATATTGAGACTTCCCAGGTTCAAATACTTAGAATTTGCTTCAAATAGGAACACAGATCATGCTACACAGTAACACAGACAGAAAACACTCTCCACAGCAAGCTCACATAGCAACTATATTTCTCAAAATGAAACTACATTGTACATATAGTTGTTCACTCAATCAACCCATGCATGATCCAGGTTGTTGTTGTCGGGACGCGTGTCCCGTCGACTTGCCTCGTGGCGAGGCCAACTGATCCTTATCAACTGATAGGACCCACAGTACAATAACACAGTGATTCTACTTTAATTCTAACTCTCTCCCTTAAAGTAGAGTCTACTTTTTATATAGTCATATACATAGCTTTAAAGTCAACAACTGTAAGTACAGAAATCTTGATCTAAACTTATCAAACTTTTCTCCAACAAGTGGCTTAGTGAAAATATCAGTTAGTTGTTCTTCCGTACTACAATGAACAACATGAATTTCACGACTCAGCAGCCTCTCACGTACAAAGTGATACTGAATCTCAATGTGTTTGGTTCTCGCATGGAACATTGAATTCTTTGCTAGCTGACTGCCACTCTGACTGTCGCTATGTAAAGTTGTGAGATTTTTCTGCTTCATGCCAACTTCTTCCAAGATTTGTCTCAACCATATAGCTTCTTGTGTTGCACTACACATTGCCTTATACTCTGCTTCCATGGTGGATAAAGCAATTGTAATTTTCTTCTTACTAGACCAAGAAAAACAACTACCACAAAACTGGAATACATACCCTGTGGTGGATCTACGATCATCAGTCACCTCCCCAATCCGCATCCACATAGCCACACAACTTAGGTAAACCCTCATGCTTCCTGTAAATCAAGCCATAATTTGAAGTGCCTTTCACATAACGCAAAATGCGTTTAGCTGTCTTCTAATGTGTTTTTGTAGGTGCTGCCATAAACTGACTTAGAAAGCCTTTTACTTGGTTCAAGAGGAGTATTCACTGGTTTGCAATCCTGCAACCTAAACCTGTGCAACAACTCTTTGACATACTTCACTTGTGTTAAACCGACTTCCTGTCCTTTTTGCCACACCTCTACTCCAAGGCAATAATGCATTAGGCTGAGATTTGTCATTTCAAATTGTTCCATGAGGTCTTTCTTGATCATGTCTATCATCTCTTGATTATTTCCTGTAATAATCAAGTCATCAACATAAAGAGCAATCAAAGCAACCATACCATCAAAGCATAAGACATATAGATTTGGATCAGAATGTGTTCTCACCATCCCCTTTGAACAAAAGTAGACATCAATCCTGCTAAACCACGCACGTGGTGCCTGTTTAAGACCATAAAGCGCTTTCTTCAAGCGACCCATTGGTTGCAAATGGGTATACAAGACTAAGTACCATGCAGATGGAAGTATAGCAAAGCACAAGGCAAGATTGGTGATCAAAGGGTATGCACAAAATAAAGGCATTGACTATGAAGAGATCTTTTGCGCCAATATGTAAGTGGAATACTCTACGCCTACTTGTTGCTTTAGCATTCACATTTTGGTTGGCCTTTGCATCAGATGGATGTGAAATCTGCTTTTCTAAATGGTTAGTTAGAAGAAATGGTGTTCATGGATCAACTTGAAGGCTTTGTAGCGAAGGGACATGAAGGTTCTTTGCTTTGAATAATGCTAGATAAGAGAGCATAATTTGCTTCACACCTTTCAGGTTGTGTCTTCTCTCTTGTTGATCTTCGTAGCTCTCCCTGGCTAGATGATCCTGGAAAGTCATCCATGTCGCGGCTCTCCAACAATCTCTCAAACCACTTGGGGAGCTTCCTGTTAGGTGATCGGCTTCCTAGTGAAAATATATTCCACGGTACATCCTTCTCCTTGTGTTTGTCACCTGCAACTTCAATCCTTCTTGCACCAAAAGGTTTGTCTCTACCTCTCCAACCTATTTCTTGGGGTTGAGTAGTAGTATCTTGAGATGTATCCTCATGTTCATCACTTGGAAGGTCAATGAATGGATAATCATCAGGAGGTATCCTCACTATATCATCTTTCCCACTGAATGTGTCTATCTTCTCAGCATCCTCGTCTTCATACATCTTGGATTCATCAAAGATAACATCACGACTTACATGGATTTTGTTTTCCATTGGATCAAAACATCTATAGCCCTTCACACGTTCATCATATCCTAGGAATATACACTTGATAGCTTTCACATCAAGTTTACGTCTCTCTTCTTTAGGAATGTGTTCAAAGGCCTTTTGCCATCAGGTAGTTGGATTGAAACGATGCCTATCTTCTTGATCTTGCACACATCGCCATTTGCTTGTGAAACGGACATTCCATTATCCAATACTTTCAACCTACTGAACCAATTCTTGTTACCCGTCATGTGTCTTGTGGCTCCCGAGTCAATATACCATGCTTGATCATCTTGATTAGAGGACAATGCAGATATGAAGATGCTAGAGTCTTTAATCTCACCCTCATCGACACGGTTACCTGCTTGTTTTGGTTTCCCCTTGTCTTGTTCCGCCAGAAAGATCCCTCATCCTCCTGAGACTTGGCAAATTGTTGTTTAAACTTATTCTTGCCCTTGCCCTTGTCTTGTTTTTGGCGTGTCGCAAGTGCCTGATCGTTAGTATTCTAACGTCTAGCTTTCACCATTTCTCGTCATTCCTCTTCCTGCATCAAAATTCCTATGAGCTCGTCAAAGGTTGGCAATCTTTCTCTTGATGCTATTCCGCTCACAAATATCTGATAAGGTTCTGCAATGCCGCACAATGCATTGTGCACCAGCCCCACATTACGTATGCGCTCACCAATAGAATGCAATTCATCTCTCATTGATTTGATTCTGGTCATATATGTCTGAATGTGCTCTCCTTGTTCCATTCGGGCACTATTCAGCTTTGACTTCAAAAACATGATTCTTGACGGATTTGACGTGTCGAACTGCTCCTTTAGCACATCCCATGCCTGTCTAGGTGTAACAACATCACAAATGTGGTAATAATATGATCCTTCACTGACAAGTTAATGAAGGTCAAAGCTTTCCTCAACTTTTTGTCGAACACTTTGATATCCGCTTCATTTGGTGGTCTTCTCTCATCACCTGTGACGACTTCCCACACATCTTTCTCCATCAATATGTTTTTCATTTTGAGTTTCCACACTGCATACTTGGAAATCCCGTCCAATTTGTTACTTTTACTCAAAATGGACTCTCCCATGTTTGCCATTGCAAAACTACTTAAAACTTCTGCGTAGGCTGAAAGCAGTATGTCGAGGCCAACTGTGATGTCAAAAGTTGAAAATAATGACCTACACTTTTCTCCTTACTAGGTCACTCGCCGCTTTTCTCCCTATTTGAAAGCCAAATCGGCGTCGCCTTCTGAAATGCACTCAGTCGTCAACTCCCAACTACATGCCCAATGGATTGGTGAAATCACTTTTGGCACACTCTGAACACTTTCTCCGCTACAATCACTTTGTTTTGCTTTACCGTACTTGCAGGTACAGTCCAGGTGCAAGGTCGCCCTACTACTGGAAAGCTGATGCTTCAATCCATTTGTCAAACAGTGTCCGTTTGAATGCACACCGATTGCAAACATCGAGCAACTCCTCTACGGAATTTTTTAGAATTCTGCTTCGTAGATTCTACTGACAAATCATGTCACTGAATCCTCACACAGTCTCAAGCTTACCAAGCTTCTGTGTGCTAGAATCTATGCACCAGTGCTTTACTTTCCATCTACAACCCGCCGTAGACCTTGAACTCTCAGAAGACAGTTCTCTCGAAGCTCTCTTCAACGACGATGCTGTATTGTGTACACTCCCTGTACGGCTCTGATACCAACTTAGAATTTGCTTTGAACAGAAACACAGATCATGCTACACAGTAACACAGACTGAAAACACTGTCCATAGCAAGCTCACCTAGCAATTGTATTTCTCAAAATGAAATTACATTGTACATATAGTTGTTCACTCAGGCAACCCATGCATGACCCAGGTTGCCATTGATGGGACACGTGTCCCGTCGACTTGCCTCGTGGCAAGGCCAACTGATCCTTATCAACTGATAAGACCCACAGTACAGTAACACCGTGATTCTACTTTAATTCTAACTCAAATGACCATGCCTTTTATGCCATACTATCAATTTGAGATGAAATGGACGAGCTAAGTCCATGTTGCCCCTTAATTGTAGCATTTAACCTGTACAATTTTGTCTTGGGCACTCTTGTACCATGCACAATGACCTTGAGCTTCTGGTTTATGTCTTTTACAAAGCAATGATCATGGACAAACTCTACTTTCAACTTTTGATCAGTAATGAAATCAAAAGATAGTAGATTTTTCTTCAAACCTGGCATGTAAAGTGCCTCTTTGATCGTCTTGCCTTTTTCATCAAGTAGTTGAATGGAAACGATACCTATCCCTTTGATCTTACACACGTCACCATTTGTCTATGAAATTGATGTTCCATTTTCAAATTATAGAACCAATCTTTATTACATGTCATATGTCTGGTGCCTCCCGAGTCAATGTATCAAGCTTGATCTTCTTGATTTGAGGACAATCTTGATATAAAGATGCCAGAGTCTTCGACTTCACCTTCGTCGACAAGGTTACCAGCTTGCTTTGGTTTTCCCTTACCCGATTTTGCCAAGAATTTTCAGAATTCTCTCTTCCAATGGCCCCTTTTGCCACAACAGAAGCACTTGCCCTTCTTCTTGGTCTTGTTGGATGACCCCTCTTCCTCTTGAGTTTTGGAAAACTGATGTTTAGACTTTTTCTTGCCCTTCCCTTGTCTTTCTTTTGGTTTATTGCAAGTGCCTGATCATTAGTATTTTGATGACTAGATTTCACCATTTCCAGTCATTGCTCTTCCTGCATCAAGATCCCTGTGAGCTTGTCAGAGGTTGGTTATTGCCTTGATTTTGGTCATATATGTTTGAATGTGCTCCCCTTGTTCCATACGGGCACTATTCAATTTGACTTTAAAAAGATAATCCTTGACGGATTTGAAGTCTCAAACTGCTCTTTTAGTACATCCCAGACTTGTCTCGGTGTCATGGCATTACTGATGTGGGTAATGATGTGGTCTTTCATCGATAAGTTGATGAATGTCAAGGCCCTCCTCATCTTCTTGTCACACACTTTGATGTCCGCTTCATTTGGCGGTCTTCACTCATTGCTTGTGACGACATCTCTCAATTCTTTCTCTTTATTTTGATGATTGCTAAAATTACACACCACGCCCTCTAGTCGCTTAGGTGGTGTTTTGCAAGCCAAATTGGTCGCCAGACTTTAAATGGCTTCTACCTCACATTCTTGAATACCCACTACTTGAAGGGGGGAAAAAGAGATTTGATTTCCATTGAGCAATTTTTCCATGGTTAACACTATATTTGTCAGTACCATACTTGCAAGTACAGTTTGGGTGCCCTTCGTTTGGAGTCCCTAGCCCGTCGTTTTGCTCAAAACGGACTTAAAACAAGTAAAATAGGCCCTTTTGAATTTTTGAACTGTTTTTTCTTGGTGAAAAAACTTCACCCTTCGTGAATTTCACAGTCTTGGGTCCCTTTCAGAGTGAAGACTTTTAGTTACTTTGACTGCCACTTTGCACTTCAATTGGCCATGGATCCCTTCAACTTAATCTGCACCGTTGATTTAATTGGGATCAGGCCACTAAGTTTCTATTAATCCTGGCCATTGATCATTGCCTTTCCTTATTTAACGGCTGTCGCACTGTCTGCGCACTAGAGGTGAGCCCTTTGGTCGCTAAAATCTTCAAGACACTATTGCGTCTCCCTCACTCAGAGCACGCACTGGCCCACGACCATCTCCGCCCTTCCAAAAACTTTCCTTCTTTAAATAAACATCAGTTTCAGCTCCTTCTCACGCACTGTTGGAGAGTTTTGAGCTAGGTTTAGTTCTCCAGTTGGTTGCGCCCCACCTCTGCGCCCCAGGAGACATTTTAGATGTGAATTTGAGTGAAGATTGGTTGCAAACAATTGATTCTTTCGGAAAGCTTCTATTCTAGGTGTCAAAACAACCCTTCACAGGTCTTTCACAAGCAATTCTTGGCTTTAATGTGAAAGTATTCTTGCATATTCAAGGTCTCTGAGGTCGCCCTAGTCTTAGCACCATGATGAGACTAACGGCAATTGATCTGGTGAAGATTTCATCGTAAACAAGCTGATTTTTCACAAGTCTACCAACACCCCAAAAACCGGAAAGTTTCTTAGACTTTCTTAGCCTTCAACCCGATTGAGCCCTGCAGATTGCTACGGGCATCTTCCACAGTTCTTTATGGCTATTATTGAGCTTATACGTATGCCTGAAACAGTGCACCCGTGCTAATTTTTGCTTTCTAATCGTAATCTCCTCAAACCCCAAACTTTTGGAAAACCATTTTTTCGAAGCTCTCTTCAACGATTACTCTATACTGTGCACACTCCATGAACCACTATGATACCAAGTTAAAATTCGCTCTGAACAGGATCACATATCATGAAACACAATAACATCCACATAGAAAGCACTCTCACACACCAAGCTCACATAGCGACTGTATTTTCAAAAACAAAGTACACTCTACATATAATTTCTTCTTTGGCAACCCATGCATGGCCCATGTTTCCATTGACGGGACGCGTGTCTCGTCGACTTGCCTCGTGGCGAGGCCAACTAGTCCTGATCCATCAATTGGACCCACAGTACGATAGCACAATAGTTTTACTTTTATTCTAAACTAACAACTCATGTGAATATATGGATATGAAATATTTATAAACGACGATAAACACGTGTTCGAACCGGGAGGTGGAGATGGTGGCAAGCAAATGTTCCTCTTTGGAGATGGTGGTAGCCATATTTCTGAAATGCTACTACGGTTTTGAATTTTTGAATGTTCCCAACTATTGGAAAGGAATATTTTGACATTTCAAGAATCACATTCAATTGTGGTTAAGCACTAGCCACATTTGATGTGACTACAATAAGGTAGATTTCATTTGCATTAGAAGTCATTGGGCGGATGCATAAAGAACTTACAAAATTGGTATTTTAATTACTTTTTATTATTTTTCTCTCTCCTACTTGGCGTTACTTATAGGGCTCTTTTCGAATACATATCTTCTCTAATCCAAGGTTTTTAAAATTTTCAAAGTAAAGGTTGAGACACAAACTGGAAGGAAGCTGAAGCTTCTTCAATCCAGATGGTGGAAGAGAGTATATCTTCAATGCGCCCAAAATGTCAAAGCGATGGTATTATCCATCAACTGACAACAAGCTACTCCCCAAAATCAAATGGTATAGCAAAAAGGAAAAATAGGACTTTAGCTAAGGCCGTGCTTGCATATGCATTACTCTCTAAACTATTTTGGAATGAAGCTATCGCCACAATTGCCTATATTTAGAATAGATGCACTACTAAAAAGTTTGAATAATTAGACACCCATTAAGGTTTAGACTGAACAAAAACCGTCAAGAGTCTAAAAGTTGTAGAAAGATTTTTGTTGCGTAGCTTATGCTCAAATTCCAAGTAAGCTAAGAAAGAAGCTAGATAACTCTAGCATCAAAACTGCCTTTGTTGGTTATCTAGTCATGTTACAAGAAAGATTTTTGTGAGCAGGGACGCCATCTTCTTTAAAGCCTGCTTTTTGAACTTTCAACAAAACCTTTAAGTCCAACAATTACATAGGCTTCAAAATTTCACTTGAAAGAGAGTGAATCTAAGGAAGAAGACCAAAGATAGCTTGAGCAACCAAAATAATATGAACTTGTCATTCCAAGAAAATCTACAAAGATAACAACTGCTCCAGCTAGATTTGCTAATGAATCAACATGCTACTTTACACATGTTCCTACAACCTACAAAGATGCAATGGATTAGATCGATTTAGATCTTTGGAAAGAGGCCATTAATAAGGAGTATCAGTCTCTTATCAAAAATCAAACCTGGACAGTTATGGAGTTGCCACCTAGCAAGCACATTAGTGATTGTAAGTGAGTTCTCATAATTAAGTACAAATATGATGGAAACATTGACAAAAGGAAGGCCAGGTTAGCGGCAAAATGATATTCCCAAATATCAAACAATGATGCCTTCAAGTTTCTTAGCCCTATAGTCAAGTTATTTTCTATCAAGATATTATTATCAAATCAAATGGATATGCAAATGGCTTTCCTAAATTTAGTTATTGAAGATGACAAATACATGCACCAACCAAAAGGTTATGAGCTGAATGAGGAGCATATGGTGTGCAAACTCCATAAGGTCCTGTATCGACCGAAATAGTCCCCACGGGCATAGTTCCAAAGGATTAATTCCTTCTTTGTAAATCATAATTTAATACCTAGCTAGTCTGACACAAATATATATTTCAAGGCCAATATAGGAACTTCTTTCATTATTACTACATTGTATGTTGATGATACATTGCTCTTCGTCAATGAAATCAGATTAATCAAGGAAATTAAAGTAATGCTGTCAAATGAATTCGATATGACAGATCTAGGTGAAGCACAATTTATTCTTGGCATTCATATTCATAGAGACATGTCTAATATAATGTTTTATTTAGGTCAATAGAGATACATTGAAAATCTATTGCATGACTATGATTTTCAGAATATGTCTTAGTACATCTTCTTGTGTAGATGATGGCATGCAAGTAGATGGTTGTCTTCATAAAATGGATGTCATTAATGGATTTGGAAATGAGGTCTTGGTTAATGGTCTTGATGTTCAAGTGGAAGATCAAGAGGTTGATCTTGATGAGCTTCATTGGCACGAAAGGGAAAGTGACAATTTGGAGCTAGTCAAGAACATCGAAGAGGAGTCAAATGGACAAGGCACTTTGGATTTGTTCTTGCAGGTTATTGAAGACTCAAGTAAGGTCAAAGGAGCAGCAATGAAGTGTTGTTCAAACTTAATCTACTCATTCTATATCATGTTTGAGCAATTTTATGAGTGCATTTTGTCAAGATATGATGAAACCAGTCACATTGTTCTTCATTTATACTGGTTTTGAGAATGCACTGGATTTTTTGGCTGGTTTTGTTGATGAAAATGAAGCTAATTTAGGCTCATTATGTACTGATTCATGCACAAGTTCTCAAGTGTTGAGGACATCTTATGGCAAGATGGAAATAGAGGCTCATTCATGGAGTTTTATGGAGGAGACATTTCAATAAAGGTCAAATATGGAGGAAGCATGCAAGCAAATGGTTATCACTCACATTTATTGCTTGGTTGTTGTTATTTTTTAGAGATATCAAAGGTGGAAGCATGGAGGGATCATAATCTTTTCATTCTATGTTTTTCTTCATGTGCTAGTGTTATGACCATATTCTATTTAGGACATGGAATAGTCATAATATGGTAGACCGGCCCTTCGGTATTTGAGTTTTCTAGCCACACCGACATTTAATTTTGTTTGTGACTAATGAGCATTGTACGTGTGAT
Organism: Diphasiastrum complanatum; assembly: GCA_029204225.1. Classification (NCBI taxonomy): domain Eukaryota; kingdom Viridiplantae; phylum Streptophyta; class Lycopodiopsida; order Lycopodiales; family Lycopodiaceae; genus Diphasiastrum; species Diphasiastrum complanatum. The sequence goes on along the minus strand of CM055094.1, from coordinate 44,925,927 downwards.
GGATATAGGCAGGAGGACTGCATGAAGAGCTATGAACTATTTATAGTTGACCTGCATTGGGGATTGCATGGGTTCATGCATAGGAATCTACTCTCTATATATTGGGGTAGGGATTCTCCCGTCGACAACTTTGGTTCAGGTCACCAGATGCTCTCTTCTCCTCTTGCTTTCACATGGCATGGGTCGGGGGCTAGATCCAGGATTGATCTAGGTTTGGTTGAGAGGTTTTGCTCCTACATGTCATTTTTTCAGTTGAATTAAATTATTAGTGATGTTGTTTTCATGAATCTATTTACTAGAAAGAACTACAATTCTATCAATTCTCTAGATAGTTGTTGAAAATAAACAGTAATAGGAGTTAAATTCCTGCAAATATGCAATCCCAACAAATTCATCAGTATGATTTCTTGTTTTACTTCGATTGAAATTGTGAAGTTTTAGAGGGAAACAAGGAGATGGTTTATACTGGTTTGAATATCGTGAACATGATTGTTTCATCTCTAGCAAGCTTGATGGATAAATTTTGTGTAATTTACTAGGAAATGGAAAGCAAGCCTTGCTAATCCTAAGGTTTTATGAGAACACTAGACAACTTACAAATGTTCAAACTGGAATAGAAAACTAAGTTGAATAGTGGTTCTCAGATGAATCTCAAAACAATTGCTAGTTATTCCCTGGTTTTTCCTGTGTGTAGACAGAAGCGGTTTTACAATCTAGTTGAAACTTTTCAGAGCACTGGAAGCCGTTGTTCTCTAACTCTGTGTCAGAAATTTTTTGATATGCTAGATAATGGAGGTTGTTCCTTGCTTATCCTTGGGTCATCCATGTGAAATTTCAGAGAAATAAAGACCAAGAATGGATCTAGATCAGGTCCTCAAGAGGTGTTGGAAGCTAGATTACTTGATCTACTAATCAACCAATGATTAGACCTAGAATTCCCATAAAAAATCTAGCAAGAACAACAAGCAAATGATTAAACTTGAGACCTACTGCCTTCACACGTGTGAATAACAGTACCTATACGGACTTACAACAAAGAGTGAAGTACACAAGTGTTAGAAAGCAATAGAACCATAAAATCACAACACAAATATGAGAATACTCAAGATATGCCTCCAAAACCAAGATCTTGCTTCATTGATCATTATGGCCAAATGAGCCACCATATATACACAAGAGCTGATGCTTAATCAGCTGATTTGGTACATGTGAGAGTGCCTACTCATCAAAGGATCCACCAATAATCATCAATATGGCACATGGACCAAGTTTCCTAACTTATAGCCACCTCCCTTGATTTTAGGCAATTTTCCTAATTTATAGGGACTTGCACAAATATCTACTACAAGTTGGATCTCACTTACTACTGATATTTTCACACATGTGGGAAGTCCTACACATGTGTGAGATCACTCCTACCCATTTGAAATAGCTTTTCCTACCAATAAAATGATGCCAAGTGGCATATAGCTAGAAAACTAGATTTTGGCCATTTTAGCCACTAGATCTCAAATGAAATGGTATGTGCAACCTATATGACTCATCTAAATGATAAATGCATTGATTTCACATGTAGGAACAGGCTCCACACATGTCTAATGATGATATGTACTAGTCATAATGGTATTTACAAGATTTGATCAAGTTAGCTTTTGCCAATTTTAACACTCCTCCTCAAAACTAACTTGATAAAAGCATGATGATATTGAGATTGACTCCATGGGCTGAATTGGTATTCAAATATGGATCCTTGCTGGTTCAAAGGTGTGAAGATCAGCCAATGGGCTTGATGTCGATCCAAAATCACCATATCCATGATAGTGCCTCTTTGATGTTGACTTCTTTGATGAACTTGAGAGCTTTGCAATACTTGATTAATTTGTTCCATCCTTGAAACATGTGGTTGATCCAAAAGCTCTTCCTCCTTGAAAATAGCTGCAACTCCATGAGAAAATAAAGAGTCCTTCTTGACTCATAAGCATCACAAAGATCCAACATCATGTTACCAAGATCTCGAGACTTAGACTTATCAAAATTGGCAAGACTATGCATGCTATAATAACATAGAGTTTGTATCATATCTTCATGCTTGGTTACCATGCTAATCTCAGATCTAATGGTAAATACTTCATTATGGAGATAAGTTTCCTTAGAGGATGATTCACTTACTCTCATAAAGAGTTACAATTTGCCTCAATACATGAAAAAAGACAAGTTTTCACACTATGAGTGGACAAATCACTCTTGCTCTTGCAAGACTCAAGAGCATACATTTGATGAAATAACCATTGTCTTTCTAATTGATCTAAAATCAATCTCAAATCATTAAGAACATCAACTATCTTCTCAAGAGAGACACCATACTCAACTAGTATTGCCTTACTCCAACTTCGAGTTGCAAAAGTCTCACTAAAGCAAATTGAGTCACCAAATGACATAAGAAAAGATGTATACCACTTGAAATGTGCTCCTCTTTCCCTTGAAATGTGCGCCATATGAGCTCAACCATGCTCTTGATAATCTTCTTGGAATTATAAGCACACTTGAACCTCGAGATGACTCCTCAAGATCAACTTCTTGGTGCTCCTCCTTGATGGAAATCCGAGAAAACATGACATAAGTGATTTCAAACCCCCTCATTGGTACTCTAAAGTCTCAGGAACACCTAAACCTTACAAAAAAAGTACAAATTTTGTAAAATTGGTAGTATCTAAAGCTTAGATTCCACCAATCGGTAAACAACACTAAAATATTACCAAAAAGACCACAAAGGATTGTATGCGAGCTGTGAACACAAATAAATACAAAGAAAAAAGTACCTAATTTTTGTAGTTTTATGCGTAAAATATGATCACGAGAAGTCTGAATAGTATCTATTTGGTAGATTTTAGAATAAAACTTAGAGACTTAGTATTAAAGACCTAATTTGGTAGTCAGTAGGATCAGAATTGGTTTACAATAAGTTCTTGTAGTACGAATCTTTCATATTAAAGTGTTTCACCAACACAAAAATAGTACCAAAACAATACAATATATGTAAAATTAGTACTGTTCACAGATTCCAGCCAGAATCTGTGAACACGGTTTTTCTTTTTATCTCTCTTCTTCTTACTTCGTTACTTCTTGGGTGGTTTCCGCTCTGGAAACCGGGTGTTTCTGCCCGTTTTCAGAACTCAGTTCTTTTCAGTTGGGTCCACTTGTTTAGAACTGTTTCCAGGCAGATTATTTGTCAGTTCAACATTTGAATTCCTAGCCTGTCAGTGGGATGAAACAGTTTCGTTCACTCCAGCTACATGCATTTACAAGCCATGCAACCAATCCTTGCTCAAGCACAGATTAACATTCTGAATTAGAGAGCAATATACAAATCTATCTACCAAACTATTCTAAGAAATCATGAAGCATAAAAGCATCAAGATTAGACTACACAGCAAGAAACAAGAATCAAGAAACTAACTACCTACAACATACTAGCATCCCAAGAATCAAGAGACACCCATTTCTTGATGCTTGGAATACCCAAGAAAAATCAAAGACAGGATTGTTGGTGAATATGCAAGATCAGACCCACAATCTCAGTCTATATAATTTACCTACATGCTGAAATTACATAAACAAGAAACAAGAAAGCTAATCCACATATACATTCCACATTGCAAGAAAGAAAGCAAGAAAACTAATTAATCCACAACCACAACAAGAAATTAAAGCATGTTCATAGGAATTTCACTCAAGACAATAGCCATGAACAAGGAGCTTCTCAATTGTCAAGAACTTGTGGAGGATCTTCTTTATTCTTGCAAGAGAAATGACAATACAATAAAAGCTCCCTCACAAGAGAGGGGGGCTCTTAAATAAGCAAGAGGGCTGCCCATGTGGAGCCTAAGTGGCAATTCCACTAATTTAGAGATTACAAGTGGAAATAGCCCTTCCACTAGAGGTCATCATCAAAAGGTGGCTCACTCTAATTTATTTAAGAGGGGTCTACATTTATTTACATTGCCTAGGAATGTTACTAGCTCCTACATGGTCGTTCCTTCTCTGGGATTCACCATGTAGGCTCACATGAAAACAATCTATAATCCTAGGTAGTAATCCTCGGCTCTCAGCTTCTCCGGCTCTTCTCCTTCTGAGACCTCCTCAGTCTTGGGTGAGAGATGCTCTGCGTGGCATCTTGGGGATTCTCTGAAATCTGCTAACATTATCCACCCCTAATCTGTTGCAGGACCCACTGCAACACATGTCAGATGGTGTCATTCCGCTTGGCACTTGGAAAAGCGTGGATCTTCATTCGCCTCCATAAAACCAAGTGCTTATTATTTGCAAAACTATTCCGCAAAAATGGAGATTTCTCAATGGCCGCAACATTCCAGCCCTCTTGCGAGTCCTGCTCGCCTCGTCGCCTTCCGCTTGCTCATTTTTCTCCCTAGGGCTTTGAATACTTGGAAGTGTAATTTGCTTCCATAGGATAATGGCCCCATGTAATCTCGTACCTTTTCGACAAAGCCCATTTTCTGCCAGTGTTCTATTTTCTGCCAGTGTTCTATCATAGTGACATATCGCGATGACATGAAGGCCGCTATGTAGTAAAGTCAGGCCATCATCATGTGTCTTTAAATAATGATGGCCACCACAAGCTTGTTCGAAGGATAATCTTAGTTGTTGCTTCAACAGAGAAATGATAGGTCGTATCTCAGATTCATAAGCGCATCATCGGATAATACCGTCAACGTCCCTTTTGTAAAGTTGACATGCTATTAGCTAAAAGGGCGCTGCTTTTAGCAAAAATTTCTTTTTTGCAACTGTATTCAGGCCTTCTTGGAGTTGGCCTGTTTTTAGGAACTGAGTGATCTCCTCAGCCCATAAAGGTGTAGCATCAATCTAAAAAAGACATGCATCAGGAAGATCGTCGTCGACTGGTGCAGTTGCCTTTTCAGCATTAGGGAGTCAGGAAAGGTGATCCGCCATGAATTGTTGGGTTCCTTTCCGAACGACTACTCGGAAATTAAACTCCTCGAAGTATTAATAACCATCGAGCTATTCGATCTGTTTTACAAGATCTGTTAACAATATATAACATGGCTTGATGGTTGGTATAGAAGGCAAAGGTCTGGCCTAGTAAGTAATGTCTGAGTTGTTGAACGGAATAGACCATAGCCAATGCTTGTGGTATAGTTTACTTCAGCAGACACTAGTTGCCTGCTCAAAAAACGGTTATCGGAAAATCCTTGCCATACTCGTTTGGTTGTGCAAGAAGACCTCCTATGGCATACTCACTTGCGTCGGTATGCACATGGAATTATTTCGTGTAGTTTGGGGAACAAAGTATGGGTGCTGTTGTAAGGGCTGTTTTTAACTCCTCAAAAGCTCTAATGCGTTTTTCGGTCCATCAAGGATCTACCATAACTAAATAAACGAGTCGTGCCTTGCCGGCATAATCAATTCTAAAGATGCGATATTAATTTGTGTGACCTAGGAATACATAAACCTCCTTTACTGTTGCAGGTAATGGCATTTCAATTATAACCTTGATTTTTTAAGGATCGGTAGAAATACCGTCCTTTGAAATTATATGTTCGAGTACTACCCCATGGGTGACCTAGATCTGACACTTATCAGGGTTTAGTGAAATTCCAAATCTACGGCAGCGAATGAAGATTTTTTCTAATGCTTCATGGTGCTTGTCGGCTGAAGAATGTACACCCAAATCATCGAGATAAATCTCGACGATCCTGTGTAACAGGTCTTGAAATGCCATTAACACAACAACAAAATGCGCGATTTCCGACATAATAATACGTCAAAATTTCATAATCTATAAAATCCGACATAATAATACGTCGAAATTCAACACACACAAAAAAAAATTTGCCGAAATTTTTTTTTTTTGCCGGAATTTTTTCTTTTTTTTTAAAGACGTCGGATTCCGACGGCCAATAAAAATGTCGGAATCTGACATCCCATTTTGGAGACTACAACTTTTTGAATGGATGACATCACCTGTCCGTGCAAAAAAAAAAAAGCACAAAGCGAACGTCGGATTCCGACAGATGATACAGATGTCGAAATCCGACGTCCGTGACCGAATTCTCAAAGTCGCATCATTTTTCTAGGGTTTTCTTATTTTTTATTCTTGCAGGAGATTGTTGGAGATTGGCTTTTGGCGCTTCTTCTCAACTCTATCAATTCCATTTGTCTCATTCCAAGTACAATTCTTTTGTTTTGTTATGTGCAACTAAGATTTCTTTTTTTGTAACTTTTTCTTGTACACTATCTTCCTTGTATTGTATATTTTGTGTACTTAAACACAAATATGTGTTTTAGTGATTTATGATCATGAGCAAATGAGAGAGGAAGAGAAGGATGTGTGTGAGAGACATGAGAGAGAGCAAGAAAATATAGATAGAAGAGTTTGATTTAATATTATGTTCTTTGTAAATTTTAGGGTTTAGATTTAATGTTATGTTCTTTGTGAAATAGTGTGAGACTGAGAGCTCTTGAAGTTTGAATGAAGATCATAATCATCTCCACCATCAAAGATGTAGAGCTACCACTTTTTCTCACTGATTGATCTAGTATGGCTATCTTGTTGCTACTCCCTATCGAGCCATAAAGGGTAATCCATCGTTGTCTGATACATCTAAAATGAGATATCAGCTAGAGAAAGTTAGTGAAGCTTTCTGTTGAAAATCAGAACTCAAAATGAACTTTGAAGAGTGCCATTGACCTACTATTTACGAAGCGGATCATGATGTCTTCATGACCAACCATCAAGGAGCATCCAACGACAGTGCTTGGTTTCTGGATTTCGGTGTCACTCAGCATATGACCAGTCTCATTGGCTGTTTCGAGTCCTATACACCCTACAGTACTGATAAATATGTTCACCTTGGCGACAATAGCACACAATCTATTAAAGGTGAAGGTATTGTAAGATTAAGCTTTGCAAATGATCAATCTAAGCTACTTTCTAAAGTCCTGTATGTACCCAATTTATCTACAAATCTGCTCTCTGTAAGCAGAATCACATATCTAGGACATAGAGTAGAGTTTGAATGTGATCAGTGCAAAGTAGTTGATAGGACAGGAAAGATCCTAGCACTCGGAAAGAGGCATGGATAGTTGTATAGATTAAGTCATTGCTTTTCTGCCTCTAGTCAAGTGCTCAGTACCTCTATTCAAGCAAATAAAAGTTTACTTTGGCATTATAGACTTGGTCACTTGAATCATGACATTCTATTGTTCTTGATCTAGACTATCCTAGAGATAAAGTCAAGTTACTTGTCTGTCAAGACTGTCTAGTTGGTAAACAGACTAGGAAACCATTTAGATCAAGCCATCAACATACTGCTAGAGGATTGTTAGACATTGTACATTCAGACATTTGTGGCCCAATGAAAAATCCTTCGCTGAAGGATGCAAAGTATTTTATAACTTTTATTGATGAATTCTCCAGAAGGACTATGGTGTACTTTATCAAGAAGAAATCAGAAGCCTTCAATTGCTTCAGAATCTTCAAGGAGCGTGCAGAAAAAGAGACTGGACGGACGATCAAGGCCTTAAGGTCTGACAATGGTGGAGAATACATCTCTACTGAGTTTAAGGAGTACTACCAAAGCCAAGGCATTGAGCAGGAATTCATCACTCCTTACAGTTCTCAGTCTAATGGCTTAGCCAAGAGGAAGAATCGTACCCTGGTTGGATCAACCAAATGTATGCTAGCGAATGCATCGCTGTCCAAGAACTTCTGGGCCGAAGCTATCTCCACTGTAGCTTACGTCCAGAATAGATGTTCGATGAAGGCCCTCTCAGGCAAAACACCCCATGAGGTGTGGACAGGCTCTAAGCCTTCCGTGAAGAATCTAAGAGTGTTCGGATGCATTGCCTACGTGCAGATCCCGAAAGACACGAGGAAGAAATTTGACTTCCAAGGTATCAAGACCATCCTGATTAGATATACTTCATCTGATAACACATAACATACAAGTTGTATGATCTCGATACCCAGCAAGTCTTGTATAGTTGGGATACAGTCTTTATCGAGGATCAGTTCGTTGACATCAAAGACAAGGATATTGTTCTAGGAGAACCTTCATCACCTGCCATTGACACGACAATCAGAGCGTCAGGCTCAGGCGTGTCCATTGTCGACCCACTATTTGACAGTGAATCAAACGAAGACGTTGCTGCCACCCAGCAGCAAGTCCCAAGAGTGGTTCATCAGTCGATTCCTCCCAGAAGATCAAGCCGAGTGTGCACACAGCTCACAAGGTATAGTCCTGAGTCTACATGTCTCTTGATACAAGAACCGACAATAGTCGAAGAGGCACTCAGCCAACCAGACTCTGATCTCTGGAGAGAAGCTATGGACAGAGAGTATTCCTCTCTGATCAAGAACCAGACATGGTCACTAGTCGAAGCTCCTATTGGCTGCAATATCATCGATTGCAAATGTATCTTCAAGATCAAATACAATGCCAATGGAGCAATTGATCGAAGGAAGGCAAGACTGGTAGCGCAAGGATTCACTCAGATCCCCAACGTCGACTACGGTGAGACTTTTAGTCTAGTAGTCTGGATCCGAGCCCTCCTGTCATATGCTACAGCTGCCGACCTCGAAGTGCATCAATTTGATGTGCAAATAACTTATTTTGGTGGCCAAATGACAGATTTCCTGTTATAATTAGCTGTACCTGTTGGATTTCAATGCTCAGCCTCAAAACCATTTATTAATGAGCATCCTAAGAATTTTACAAAACCCAGAAAACATAAGGCTCGAGTTTTTCAGAAGATTGAAAAATCCAGTCAGATTTTTTCGATCCAATGTCAAGCTTAGCAAACAGAGATTTCCCGACCCTGGGTCGGGTTGGATCGGATCGGGTCTAATTTTTTCAGACCCAAAAAAATTGACCCTCAGCATATTTTTACTTTACATTGATGTCTGCCAACTTTGTACATGAATTCTTCTAATATTCCGAGTTTGATTTTTCTTTAAATCAGTATCAACGCTATCACGCTCAACGAGCTAAAGTTATAACTTCATGCCATTGTACTCATCTTTGATAATAATCAGCGTGCAATTGTCCTACTACTGTTATTGTTCTATTGCGCATTTGTATGAATCCTATGTTTGAATGATTTTGCTGGTAACTGCGGCACTTCCAATCCAGACATCTAGCTCGCTCCCAGCTTTTGCTCATACCCACTTTTTTCAGACATGGTATCAAAGCGGGCATCCAAGTAATCTGCTTCTCATTGCGAATTATTGGTCTTGTTTTTATCAAGACAACGAACTAGCAAGTGCGTAGCCAACAATATTCCGAAATTGTTGTGACTACCAATGATCTCGCTCAGCCAAAATGGATCTGTCTTCTCTAATTGAAAGGCTCGATGGAGGGAGCTATCATCTTTGGAAGTTCAAATCAAGGCCATGTTATTAGACAAGGAACTGTGAGACATTGTTGATGGCACAAAAGTCAAGCAAGAAGGTGATGCACCATTATCACCAAATGGAGACTGAGAGCTGGCAAGGCATTTGCCATGTTACTCTCAATATCAAAGATACACCGATAATTCACGTACAAAATGCTCAGACAACCAAGGAAGCATGGGACATCCTAGCAACCCTGTATGATATCATGGATGTACTTCCAAGTTATACTCTCACCTTAGACTGAGGAGGTCTCTAAGAAGATGAGACGAATGAAGACTGAGAGCCGAGAAGCACTAGTTAAGAATGACAAACAAGAACTGTGTAAGTCTCATGGTGAATCCCAAAAGATGGAATGACCATGTAGGAACTAGTATTTCTAGGCTAATGTAATAAATGCAAGTAGATCTCTCTTAAAGAAAGTGGAGTGAGCCACCTTTTGATGGTGACCTATAGTGGAGAGCATAACTCCACTTGTAATTTGTGTAATGTGAAAATGCCACTAAGATGCCACCTAAGGAGCTCTCTTGCTTATTTAAGAGACTCCCTCTTTGTAGAAGAGGAGCTTTTTGTGTAATGCATCTACTCCATGTCCAAATAAGAAGAGCCTCCATGAGTTTGGTGCATCTTTTGAGCTCCTTGAATATGATTGTTTTCTTGAGTGATTCTCTTATGATCATGCCCTTCCATCCCTTTGTGTGTGGTTGTAGATCTTAGTGGTGGATTAGATTTCTTGTTTTCTTGTGGATTATTATAGGAATCAGCATTCAAGTAAACTAAATAGGCTGGATTTGTGGTGTAGATCTTGCATATTCTAGACATTCCAATTCTTGATGTTCTTGGGGTAACATCAAGATGGCAAAAGATGAACGCGTATGAGACTATATTGAGCATTTCAAGCGCTTAAGAGGTCAAGTACAAGAACAGCCCACCGAACAAATGCTCATCATCTGGTTTTTAGTCAGACTTCCAAGATGGATTAGACGCGAGCTTAAATCAAATGACGAATATATGAGCCTCAAGATAGCTATGTCTGATGCCATCCGGGAGGAAGACAAGGGATCCGATCAGTGACGAACCTAGGGAACGGAAAGCACATAGAACAATCCATGGGTACACTTGGTTTATTCTGAGCTACTAGTCTTTGCTTGATTGTTATCAAATTTACAAGAGTTGCAGTCAGTGGTGGCTTCAATTTTGTTGGACATTCCTAAAGGCAATGCCCATAATCACAGTCATGACAGAATGGTACAAATTTTTCTTTATTTGGACATTCTACAACTTTGTGATTTTCTCCACATGCAAAGCATCCAAGTGGTGCTCTAGTCCAGTTTCTAGATGCTTGTTGTTGCGTGGCAGCATAAATAGCATATATTTATGTTGCGTGGCAGCATAAATAGCATATTGTTATAAAGATCCACCTTCTTGATCATTACCATAGTTCCATTGCTCGGCACTTCTGTATGGTTCTGGTTACATCAAATTGGTAGGAGGAGCGGGGTGCTTTGGTGGGGCAGGTAAGGCTAATCGTTTCGGGTATCCAAGAGCAGATTGACGAGGTCTAGCTGCTGGATTTCCTCCATAATGTGGTTCTCGATATCCCATTTGGGCATACCGTTGCTGAATTATCTGAGGATTGAAGTTGCAAAAAGCACTCTCATGATCAAACGAATTACATAAATGGCATATACTGATTTCCATTCATTTTTTCAATCTCATAAAATTGCGACTGCAACTTTTCCATCTGTTTCTGATGGTTCTTCCCGAGTTTCTCGAACTCATTGAGCATCATTTCTGTAGTTGTGTTGACAATCGTTGATGCAATAGTGGGATGTCATAGTGGTCCGCCCTGTTGTATAAGGCAACATACTGATATTCGGCTCATTGTCTGAATCTTCATCCTCCTCCCAAATTGCATTCTTCCGGTGAGTAAAACTTGAAAGTTGTTATTGACTGGATAAATCGTTGGCCAAGCTACTTTAGCTTATGCAACGTCCCATAATAAAAAAGTGAATTTTGTCAGTTTTTTGCTTTGGGTAAGACCTCCTCGTGGTGGAGGACGCAACCCATAGAACTGTAATTGGGCTGAATTCCTGGAGGAATTCCATAAGGTTTTTTCACAATTGACGAATTAGAGTCATTTTAATTAACTGTTGTGGACAACCGAGAACGAGAATTCTTGGATTTTTTTGAAGGTGTCATTTTTTTTTCAAAAACAGACACGGCTTAAAACAGCCTAGGAGCCTAGGATGGAAACTGAAATGGAACAAAAAGGTTGTTTCTTGATGTGCTTGAAGTCGTGGGCGTACCAACACTGTTTGTTATTAAGAACAAGAAAAACCCGATTCATTCTTCCCCATTTCTTAATCTGCCACTCAAGGCATAAATACTTTGATCCTTTTGGTGATCGTAAAGATTGTGACAAGGGGCGAAATAATGTCTCAAGTGGAAATTGTTTTATGAAGTTGGAATTTGTAAATAATTTCCGAGAACTTCATATACTTGTCTTATTTTTTTTCTAACACTTTGATCAAGAAGTGGAGGGCCTTCGTGGCATAAGAACCTGTGGTATGGGACGCAAACAATTCCAAAATGAAGATTTGAAACTAACTGGATCAATGGAGCATGGTATGGCCGTAAGTCTTAGTGATGCCAAATACTATCGGTCATAAAAATGGGTGTTTTGTCGAAAATTTGAGATATTGGTCATGACCCCTTTTTTAAATATCTCAAATTTACAAAACTGGAAACCCAACAAGCTATTTCTTTATGAAGGATATATTGGTGAATTTCTTAACACATTAATTAATCTAATTTTTTGTGATTTCTTGGAAGGTAATTTTGATAACCCGTTGACCTAACGATGTCACAAAAATGGTTAATGAAACTGTTTTCTAAAATTGTTTTCTCTACTTGAATCTTCAAGAAATCTTTTTCTGATTTACAGGTTAATTCTCAAGCTTGGTAACCAGGAAGATCTTTGGTTTAGTCGTTGTGTTGGGACATTGGTATTTGCTTACAATGATGCAACACTTCTTTTGGCTTTCAACATTTTCTCGGATCTCTTCTTAGACTCTTCTCCTGGGCAAATCTCAAATGATCTGCACCCCTTGGAAACTCGTGGCGTTTCCTGTTAAAAGGGAGAGAAGTAGGAATAAAAGAGAATTATCAAGGAGAAACATCGGTCAAAGATTCAAGGAGGAATCTGTTATCGATGATGGGCCTATTTTATGAATCAGAAACGATAGGATATTTAGATATTACAGAAATCCTTTATGAATTATGGTAGATATCTGGTTTGAAGATTTAAAGGGGGGAAATTTAGAAAGTACTCTTGCGGTAGAAAAGTGGGTGATAACAAGTCCAATTGATTTGTGTCATAACTTGGAATTCTATTGCAAGATGGGAGTTTTGTTGAAACATGTTCCTTGTTGGATATAGTCAACTTGATCTTAGTTTGGACTGAGATCCGTGGGTTGATGCAAGGAAGGAAATTCATGCTAGCAATGTATTCTTTTGAGTAAATCTTCGGTTGAGATTTTTTATTGTGAAATAGCACTCTTTGAAAAATATTCTCTCTTAGAGGATAACCAAGTTACAGGATTCTCGGTTATGAAAGTGTTGTGTACAGATCAGGAGTTATCTAGAGATATGCTATGTAGTGAATCTTTGTGGGATCATTAAAACCTTTTGTACAAACTTCTAATCTTGTGGATCTACAAAGTATTCCGTGAACTAAATCTATTTGCATGCATAAAGTAGTTGTTGGTACATAGGCATATTGATGAGAATTGTGTTTAAGACAATCTCTCACTGGGCTATAGTAATTTCTCATTGAGAATTGCTTATTGACCTAGAATTGATTTAATATCAGATTAAATGTGGTGTTTTGGTACCACACCTAGACATTTGAATATTTTCTAAATCCGATACAGCTAACAGAGTCAGGAGCGTTACTTCTGAGTTAGTTGTGGAAAATCAACAATATAATCCTACTTATGGATATTGTTGATGAGATGTATTTCTTAAAAGTCACAACGTCTATGAGTCATTTTGGATTCGTTTACAGATGTGTGTGCATAGAATACACGAGAACTTTTTGGACTTATCTTTTCCCGTTCGGAAAGGATGTAATGCTATCCTGGAAAACTCAAGAGAGTTGGAAAGTTGTTTGTCAAAAGTTAGAACTTCACGTAATGAGGTTTCGATAAATCTTAAGTGATTTTAGATTAGAACTTATGAGGAAAATCTAGACGTATTCTAGATTGGGACCCTAACTTTGGAATGACAAGCTGGTCCATGTCTAAAGTGAGGGTATTTTGATTACAATCCTTTTGTTGACACACCGTATGCGAGTTGGAAACATATGAAACTTTCCAAATGGAAAGGACTTTTTGGAACAACTCATGTGTCATTTAAGAATTGTGATGCACTCTTATGGTGAAGAAACAAAATGTTTCTAACTATAAAGCCTTGCTAGCTTTCAACCCTCAGCCTGACGAAGATGTTCGCGAACACGAAAGTCAGGAGACACGAAGCATGAAAGGTTTCACGAACATGAAAGTCCAAGGAAATGAATACGAACCGTTCGTAAACACGAAAGTCAAAGCAGACGAAGACGAACGGTTCACGAATGAGAATCTTTTGCGGTCTAGCACAAGAATCTTTTGCGGTCTAGTACGAGAGAAGGAAAACGACCAAAACGAAACCAACGATGGAAAAGAAACCTTCTCCTGCCCTCCACACTCCAAAGAGTGTCAGCAAAAATCACACAAGTACCCAGAAGTACAAATATCTGATCTAATGGCATGACGTCAGCAGATACATTTTAGGTCATGGCTAATCTGCCACTCTTGTAATTTCCTAATTAGTTGTAGATGCTTAATCACTCTAATCTTAGATTTACATAGAGCAACTATACTTACTGGATGATACTTGACATATAGATCAACAGAGTACACATACAGTGTAATGTAGTAATACAATGCAAGTAAGCAATCAAGACGAAATACAGAATACATGTCTGCCTCCGTGCGAAGATAATTCTATCTAGGATTTGTAGATCCAACTGTCCGCTAGTAAAGCGAGACGATTGCTCGTGAGAGAAGTGTGTTTCTCCCATGCCAATGCACTGCGTGGATTTTCATGCAGTGCTTGAAGAAACCAGAGAAAGATCAATATAGATGAATTTCTTGTTGTGTCTGATCTCGAATGCAAATGCATCTGTTGTTAATCGTGTGTCTGAATTCTCTTGTTCATTTTAATTCCGCATCCTGGTTGAAACTATATTGAATGCTGCATTAATTTTCTAAACGTAGATCAGCAGTGCCTGACTATACTCTGGAGGACCATAGGAGCAATTCAGCCGGTAGTGCCCAACGATCGCATCTGAACTCCATCCGAGTCGCAAGAGAGTCGTGGCTCCTTCGCCAAATTTTCGCGACTACGAAATCCCATTCTCATCAGTGGTATTAGAGCATATCACACTCTTTAGTGGTATCAGATCTGGTTATCTTGTCATATTCAGACATAGCCAAGAAGCTAGTAGATCTAGGAGGCCAAGCATTCAAACAAACACCCATCAACAAGGGAACAGACTCCAAGAAGCAATGGCTTCACTCAGCAGCATGTAGAGCAAGATCTGCACAATACTTGATTCTTCGTGATCTAACTTTCTAGCCTGGAAAGTTAAGACATCTTTGATACTCAAGGGCGAAGGACTATTCCCCTGGGTGGATGTCACAGACGAAATGCCTACAAGAACAAGCAAGGAGCTACACGAGTGGAGGGAGAAAACTGACAAGGCAGTAGCCTTGCTATCATCTTCCATCAAAGATAGTCTCACACTTGACTAGGCTACACTCTCCAAAGCCAAGGAGATGAGCCCTGGCCAATTGCGTGTAGATCCATATTACGTACCAATGCCGTGCAGGAATAAGTGGAAGGATTTGGGATTGGCCATGGACAAAATTACTATCCATACGCCGAACTGGCCAATCATCCACCAACCTTACAGTTGGAAAAATTCAGTGGATTTCCACAGGGCACTACAAGCATACCAGCGGGAGTATATACACCCTCCTGATCTAACAATAAGGCAATTGGCGCTTTTGCCAAAAGATTTGACTCTATTGGCATCCGTGGCAACGCGATGGGATGATTGCCTTTCTCCTTTGGCATTCGATCCGAATAGGCCAATGGTGTCAGAGATCATTAAGGATCAGCTACCGGTGGCTAGATTGTATTTCCATGTCGCAATGATGGGAGGCTCCTAGGAATCTCGATTTACATCCTGGACAACTTCAAAGTGGATTGCCGGAGCCCACCATTGTTTTTTGCCGCACAATTTAGATCTCAACACTGCCCGACTCGATTTCATGGAGAAGGTGCAGTATCATTTAGTAAAGATTCGACGTGAAGCAAATAAAAGCCCACAGTAACTGCATCTCACAGGTGTCGTGGGACCACCACCAATTTTGGTGGGGATACTGTTGGAGGGTTTGCAGATCCCAAGGCAACCCCAACCCTAGTTAATAAGTGAGAGGGAGTTGGTACCCTACGTGTGTAAGTCCAACCCGATGATCACATAGAAATTTGATTAACTAGAAAGTTAATAAAAGGACTTTAGGGCTTATTGCGGGACTTTTAATGTTGTACGGCCTAAATGTCAAGTTAGTGAATAAAGTTGGGATTCCCTCCAATTTGGATGGTTCCCACTCTTTTTTGAATTTGAATAGTTAGGGAGGCAAAAATGGACCAATAGGATTCAGAGGCCAGGGTCCTCCTCTCTACTATAAAAAGAGACCAACTCGAGTTTGCTACACATGTACATATCTTCATTTCAATAAAGCAGATTGGTTCTCTTATGAAATGGATTTATGAATGTCCTTGCTCTCTATCACTTTTCCTCCATCTCTTATGCTTTTATTCTGTTTTGCTAATTGTTGGATCTGATTGTTATTGAGATTGCATGTTTTTATACTTTTTATGAGAGAGAAAGGGAGAGAGAGAAAGAGTAAGCTATCTTCATTGTGGATCTAGTATTAATGGATGTAGTCTTAATGCTTAGGGTTAGTAAATGGTAGAATTAGTTGTGAATCTTCCATTCATGCTGATATATGAACTATACTATCGCTCTCATGGGAACGAATCTATGCGTGACAACTAAATTTGGGTCACACATGGTCTTATCCTAGGCCATATTGTATGTAGATCTGCCTAAGATACGGATTATCATGGATTTTCCACCCCCTAGAACGATTCGTGGAGTTTATGTGTTCACGGGACATGCCAATTACTACTGAATCTTCATTCTATTCTTTGCGGATTTGGCACATCCTATCTACAAGCTAACAATTGATCCACATTGGACGGAGGATGCCCTACAAGCTTTCGAAAAGCTAAAGGAAGCACTTATATCTGCACCAATCTTACAGCCTCCCAATTGGACAATTGAGTTTCATGTGCATACCGACGCATCAAAGTATGCTATAGGACCAGTATTGACCCAGCCAGGCGAGTACAAGAATGACTTTCCTATTCGCTTCGCCAATCGACAACTCAACGATGCTGAAATCAACTATTCAATGATGTAGCGAGAAGCCTTGGCAATGATAATTACGGTCAAGAAGTTTTGCCATTATCTTATGGCAACTTATTTTGCATTCTAAACTGATCATCAACTTTGCTCTACCTAGTCAACAAAACCTGCAACACATGGAGAATCACTAGATGGTTACTCTTGTTGTTGGAGTTCGATTTTTGAATAGTGGTATGCAAAGGCAAGCAACATTATATGGCGGATCATGTATCACAAATCAAATCGACACAGAAGGATCCCTACTCTGATGATGAGTTACTAGATGTTGTTTTATTTTATGTGGATGCTGTATCACGGATTGGGCCATAGAGATAGTTGAATATTTGATGAATGGCCAACCAGATCGGTCACTATTCAAGCAACAATGGAAACTTGTACTTAAAGCTCGTCCATATCAACTGATTGCCGGCCAACTGTATCAAAGAGGGACGGATAATATCATTCGTCGTTGTATCATTCCCCATGAGACAAGTCAGATCGTGTCACTCTTGCATGAAGCAGTGAGAGGCGGACACTTTGCAGTGGATGTAACAGTATGCAAGATTCTACAATCTGGCTGTTAGTGGCCAACAATGCACAAGGATACTGAGGCATATATCAAGCAATGTGATGTATGTCAGAGGGCACGCAGACCAATATGAGCTGTTACATTCTGTATTGGCTCATGCGCCATTTGAGAAGTGGGGACCTGAGGTACTGCTCGCATAGGAATATCTTGATCCATTGGATTTGGCTGTTTTGGTCGGAGCTCTTCCACTTTTGCTTGATGTAGCTCTGAATTCTCTATAGGTAGTATTATACCAGATCTCAATCTCATTCATTGTGCAGATTTAATACAGAGTGGAAGCTTTTGGCAACAATGGATCTTGTTCGGGTGATGATCAGTGGTTGATGATTAGAAGAGATGAAAGAAACACAAATAACTAAGAAATGTTTACTAGACGACAATTGAAATGGTTATTGAGAGAGAGATGGATGGGTGGTGGCACAGATTTGAATGGAGATGATCACACACAAAAAAATGGATGTTGTAACAACGCAGTTGGCAACAATGGTGAGTGATAGATGACATCGATGGTGTCGGGACGGGTGGAGTCCGTGGCCTCCCGGTTGAGGCCCCGACACAAGGGTCTGGTACGGTATGACTCGTATAGGATCAAACGAGTATTTCGTGGGTCAATTCACTAGTAGTTTCAACAATTTTTTTGGATTTTTTCAGATTTTCTTAACATGAACCTTCGCCTGATTGATATATGATTTATCACAGTGTATTACCACTTTAGGGAGCTCGACGAGGGTTCTTGTTGGCGAAGGATGGTTCAGTGAGGGTTCTGAAAGCAATTTGGGCACGATTTGGACTGGGAACCTTCGCCACTATTCTTCTGATGGAGACTAAGCTTCGTTGACTTGCAGAGTAGTACAAATTGATGATCAGAGGGCTGGCAAGGGTTAGGCGAAGGTTCTCATGGCGAGAGATAGTCCGGTGAAGGTTCAGAAGGCAATTTAGCACTTTTGAGAGCTAAGAACGTTTGACATTTAAATAAGGCCCCAAATTTATAGTAGAGGCACAAATGACCACTATGAATAACTGAGGTCATGCTAAATTTGGAGGCTATTATTCATTTGTCTAATTTAAACTTTTGGGTGTTCTCTTTGTGATCTTCAAGCTTCTCTTTGAGAGCTCTCTTGATAGAATTTGTGGTTCATGTGTCTAAAGTCACATGAGAGCTTTGATCATGCTCTAGAAATAGGCCCTATCTTTTGAATTATCTCTAATCATAAATAATGATACCTTACTTTGTCTAATTTGGTGAAGTTTTGCTAGATTTATCTATCTTTTTCATTTTTGGCTTGTTTTCTTAATTTCTTGCATTTCCATTGTAATTTGATGTTCTTGAATGGATAAGATATTTGAATGCTAAGACTTGGCACATGACACATAGAGACCTTGGCCCTCTCTCTACCTCCTCCTCTACTGATTGTGATAAGAAATGGGCTTTGCAGGCTGTAGCGCAGGCATCTCAAAGGGAGCCGGGAACCACGACTTAGCTTTCCAGCTTTCAACTCTTGTCGTCCAAACCCACTTGACATACAAGCAGCCAACTCGCCAACAACGATCAGACTTAACCAGCTTGAAGTTCGGGAACCAACATTGAGATCCAACCTGGCGCCATGCCAGACCGGGGGTCCCGATGTGGGTAACTTCCCTCCAAGCAAGTTGCCCGACATACATCAAACTGAACCAACTCGAAGCTTTGTTACAAACGAGTAACATCCATTCCAAGCAAGTCGTCTGACTTACACCAGACTTAACCAACTCAAAGCTTTGTCATGAGCGCTGGAAGCCAACCTGGCACCACGCCAGATTGGACAGCCATAAACATGTAACTTCCACCCAAGCAAGCCATCCAACTCAACCGACAGGTTAGAGCCCGTTCCCCAAGAGCTAAACCCATTCATGTTCATGCAAGGAACACTCGGAACCACAAGTCGCGACAAATATGGAGACAACCAGTTCTTGGACCGAATGGTCCTGATAGCATACCGCTGGCACCTTGGACTGAATGGTCCCGACGGCATACCGCTGGCGTTCCCGAAATACAACCCTCAGCTATGTGCCAGATCAAAAAGTTTGAAGCGGCCTTACAACTGGCGCTTTTACCGAACACTGAAACCCAGAAGGTAATTAGAGTCAGTTTGAGGAAAATCCCACTTTATTAATAAATCTGAGAAGGTTACAATTCAAATGTGTGACCGACCCTGGTCTTCGGGGCGCTGGCATGCCAAGGCGGGCGCCAAGACAACATTCCAGCAAGGGAGGCTGAGACTTGGTTGGAGCTCGTCCTGAGTCGCAACTCGCACTCCCCTATAGTATTGGTGGGATTCGCCACCTCCCCTCATGCCAAGTACTCTACCCAGGCTTGTCTTTGCCTTTGGTTACCTTTTGGGGATGGATTCTGAGTTGGCTTTCGGGTTGGTTGGGATTCCAGTTTTCTTTAAGTCTGAATGGTTAAGCTTGTTACGTTTCTAAGTTGCCTTTAACGTAAGTGCATGATGGATGAATGTTAGACTTAAGCGCGTGTTGGGGAAACCGCTCAAGTCCCAGCGCCCTTTGAGGTGCCGGCGCAACAAAGGCCATGCATGGATAAGGCGGGTAAATTTTTCAATTCCTCTATCTACTCTGCGACCAAAGAGCCTCTTTTCACCTTCTCATGGTTCAACTCTAATCGGAACCTTTCTCACCACTCACGTTTATGGAAGGCTAGATTTCGCCGTACCTATAAAATCAGGCTTGGCAAATACATGATCTTCTCACTCAGAATTCTCTAGCTTTTTCTCTGTTTGTGCCAATTATAGGGGTAATGTGTCGCATGTCTGCTCTAAGTGCAAAACATTTTGAGGACGTGATACATCTGTTTTTCATTGCTACGCCCCTCTTTGGAATTCAGTGGCTGACTTGTTCATTGCATGCTTAAAAGGAAATGAGATAAAAACCACGAGAATTCTAAAAGTTGTCCCTATCGAGCATTTATAACATTGCTCTATATGTATGATGTTAGTAATGTGGAATGAAATTTTTTGTTCATAACAAGGTGATCTTTGAGATCTAGATGTGCTTTGCCTCAAAGTGAAATCTAAGTATATAATCACATTAGCTTATCACTTTTTCGGCATAGCTCCAAAACAAAAGGCATTTCAATTTTTGATAGTCAATCTTAGTCAACACCTGGTCAATTTTTAAATTTTAATGCTTGCTACAGCTCTCTCTCTCTCTACCTGAAGTGCTTGTACGACTATTAGTCACAGAGAATAAAAGTCAACTATCGTAACTTTCACGGTATCAAACTGCTAATCGTCTTAAGTACTATAGTCTACTACACTGTTATATATTTATATTCCTTCACATTTGTTCGTATATAGTTGTAACTTTTAGTCTGTAAATACTAAATAGCCTCAGCCTACTCCATATAAGTTGCAAATGGGTTCGTTCAGTTCTCTCAAGAACAGTGCCGATTCTGCACCTTTGCACAATCAGAATCGACTCTGAGTCTGAATTGTGATTCGTGAAGCACTTGCGTTGAGCTTTTACTCCCCAGCATGCGCGACGCATGGGGAAGCACGCTCAACAGTGCATGCGGTAGCACGCTGTACAGTGCATGCACGCTCTTCCTGCTGCCGCTGCCTCCGGCGTCCTTGCCTGCACGCGATCCTCTTGGAACTAGGACGAAACTTGGAAGTTGTAACTTGTTGTGTTGAATGTTGAGGGTTGAGCTATGTTCATGTTGGGCCTTGTCTTGGCAGTGGGCACTTGTTGACGGGTCACCGACGGGTCACTGTAGCAGTGCACCTAAAGTCTACGTTGACAGCTGTAGTTAGTTTTAATTTTTTGTAGTTACTATGCTACTGACTTTTACTCTTACCACTGAGTCCTGACCAGTAGCCAAACAGCAGCAACGGGGAGGTATATATATCTATTATCATTATGATTCATGTCGTGAATGCACAATACTCTAGTAATTCAAATCAGAATCATACTTCAAACTTCACTCTAACTCACATGTGCTGAACCCAATGAATGATCAATCCCGCGGACATCCAAAACGCATCATGTTGTTGGAATACAGTTCATTGAAATCTACATACATAATGCCCAATCGCCCAAACATCATTCTTTTGAAGACATATTGAGATTTTTTTATATCTAAAATCTTTGATATGCCATATCTTCAGATTTGAAAAGCGGTACCTAGTCCAGATTCCGAGGTAACTATGAAGTAGAGAGAATAGGTGTTTTACCCGAGGGAAAAGGACAGCCATAGATCTATAGCATATAGCCTCATGGCATGGAATTTTGGAAGAAATTTAAATCATGGGAGAAATTTAAATCATGGCCCACCTAATCTTCGTGAATAGTTATCCTCCAATTACTGCCTATAAAGATTCAGTTAGCAGTCACTTTAGTATATTCCTCAAAAGCTTTGGCATCCTCCAAAGAGGATTCTTTTTGAGGGACCATCCTAGGAGAGAAAACAAATTTCGACTTTTGCTTACAATGTATATGCACACACGTTACCCATCCAATTGATTTATACGGCTTAATGTAGCCCCTTCAATGGTAGACGCTAGAGACATAGTTGCCTCTAGCATAAATTTTACCCTTTTGAGGTGCTAACTTGTATTCCATAATTTAGCCTCCCCCATTTTCTTCTTGCCTGTGTTTAAATTTGGCGTTTCTCCTGATCTCCAATTTGCCGCTCAGTTACTAATATTTTTGATATACAACGTAGTTAACCAGGTCCAATTATTGCTAGTTGTGTATGTGTGTGTGTGTGTGTGTGTGTGTGTGTGAGAGAGAGAGAGAGAGAGAGAGAGAGAGAGAGAGAGAGAGAGAGAGAGAGAGAGAGAGAGAGAGAGAGAGAGAATCTATTGCCCCACTAAGAAAAAGAAAATTTGTTGACCCCTTCAATCAAAAATATAATTATTCCATGAGCACAAGGCGAATATTTTGTGAGTATGAGATACTTGTTGGCAATCGCCTACAACTAAAATTTTTCCAAAGAGACGAACATTCATAGAATGCTAAAATACAACTAGAAAATAATAGTTCATAATATGTTAAGCTATGTTAAAATTCCTACTAGATCCAATTAAAAGTGATAACGGTCGAGCATTACCACATCTAATCTGTGTTGTCGGACAATTCGTGGTAAACATCATTTGCTGCAATTGGTTCCCGAATTATATGTGGTAACGGCCCTCCTAATGGCCACTACCTACTATAGAATTGGATACTTCCAAACATTATCACAAGGAATTAGTTGTTATAATTGTCAGATGACATCTCTCTCTATCTCTCTCAATCCTAAAATTGAATTGAAAAATGTTAGAATTGACTCATTCCAAGAACCTCTAGCAATTTTGGTTGCAAAGTATGGATGGTTAGCCTGTTACTTGGGTTAGTTTCATTCGCAATATCACCCACCAGACGCAAGCAAAAAGTCAAAAGTTGGAAAGGGCAATTTTAGGGGAGATCTTCTTTGGAGCAGTCGATCTTCATTGGTATGGCTACCTTCGAAACTGAAACTCACTGGGCATGGGTGATATCCAACGTCAGTTGAGTTTTTCCTCAAAGGAGAAAGGCTAGAATTCCCTTCAGAGATTGGCAACAAGTTAGATCAAGCCATATTCTTAGCAGATGGAAAGCAAAGTGTTGGAAAAGCTATTGTCTGAGAATTCTACTCTAAGTCCAGTCAGCTAATTTTATAAGTGGGGAGGGGGGGGGGGGGGGGGGGGGAACCATCACACACACCTCTCTCTGGGTGCAAATTTTTGAATGACAATTGATCAAAATGGGGGCAAATTCAAGGTGACCTAGCCATACTTGCATGAGTGGCGAACTTTGGATCTAATATGTTGACAAGTTATTGTTGTGGAAAGAAAAGTTTGTTATAGGCTTTTCCTAGGCCAGTAATAATGAGGAGACATAATGAGTACATTGACTTGTGTTAAGCGTAAAGCAACCTCTTCAACGAAGAAACTGTGCAAGTTAAGTTTTTGCACAAGAGACATGGTACTTTGAACGAACGCTAAGGGACAGTTCGTATTGGAATTAGTGCAAACTCTGGGTGCATGTATTTGGTTCAAAGATAGCTACTCAAAGCCAAGCGAGATGTACACCTTTTGTTTTGAGTGTAAGACAACTTGGCAGTGACAAAATTATGAAAGTCATGTTTTGCACGAGAGACATGGTGTTTCAAACAAACATGAAGAGATATTTCGTATTCGGATCAAACTGGTGCAACCATCCGACTCTAGACCTGAATCAATGGCTATATTTGTTTGATTCAAAGACATCTACTTCAAGCCAAGTGAGAAGTGCATTGTAGAGTATTCAATCCTTGCCTACCTTAAAGAGTGAAATGGAAGAAAGCAAGAATCAAGCTGGGACAAGAAGAGAAGTCAAGTGAGAAGTGCATTGCAGAGTATTCAATCCTTGCCTACCTTAAAGAGCCAAATGGAAGAAAGCAAGAATCAGGCTGTGACAAGAAGAGAAGTCAAGGTGCAAAGCAAGAAAACACCAAGTGGACCACAAATCAGAAAGTAAACGATAAATCATTTGGCTCAAGGGGCCTTGATACCTGTGTGGTAATGATCAAATCTGGAGCTCAGAGAGCTATACACAAAGGGGGGAAAGGACAAATCTGGAGCTCAAAGGAGTTCCAAAGTCAAGGGCAGAAGTGACAAGGGTGGATATTTCAACAAGCTTCTGTCACCAGTCAATAAGGTTCTAGGGTTCTACGCTTTTCCCAGACAAAGTGATGCTTTCAAGTTATGAATTTTTCAATATGAAGAGTTGAGCCTCTGACTTGTGGTGTGCCAGCTACAATGTTGATAAAGGTGGCCAGTAAATTGAGTATTGTGCCAAGTAGCATAAAAGTAGTTAAGTATAATCGGGAGACACCTTTGCACTAATATGACATTTGATGAGGACATCTGACTTTGTAAAGGTGAGGTGGATGTTGTAAAGCTAGCTTCCAGTGCAAGCTTTACTCCCGACGCTACTAGCGCCAGCATTGTCCCTAGGTGCTAGTAGTGCCACTGTTGCTTCTGGCGCCACTACGACCAGAATCCAACCAGCGCCAAGTTCCTATGGCTTAAAAACTTTGATCGGGTCTAGCGAAGTCCAGAGAGCTTGGATCGATGTGCAATCACCTCACACCGTCTAGGCATGATTAAAGGAAGCATGGGGATCAATAAATTCTAGAGAGAGAAAACCATAGAGAGAGAAAGACGTGCTTTACCAACTTCAGCTGAGCATTTGATGTGGGGGGATGTGGCGAATCCCACCATTATAACTATAGGGAGATGCGGGTTGTGACTCAGGGCGAGCTCCAACCAAGTCTCATCTCCCCTTGCTAAAATGTTGTCCTGGCGCCCACCTTGGCATGCCGACACCTCAAAGACTAGGGTCGGTCACACACTTGAAATGTAACATTATCAGATCTATTAATAAAGTGGGATTTTTCTCAAACTGACTCTGATTACCTTCTAGGTTTTAGTGTTCAGTAAAAGCGCTAGTTGTAAGGTCACTTCAAATCTTTTTGATCTGGCACATAGTTGAGGGTCATATCCTGGGACACCAGCGTCGGGTCCATTTGGTCCGAGATGCCAATGACATGTTGTCGGGACCATTTGTTCTAGAAATTGGTTGTCACCATATATGTCGAGGCTTGTGGTTCTGAGTATTCTTTGCATGAATGTGAATTGGTGAAGCTCTTGGGGAATGAGCTCTAACTTGTTGGCTGAATTGGATGCCTTGCTTGGGTAGAAGCTACTTGTTTACGACTTTCTTGTCTGGCATGGCGCCAAGTTGGCTTCCAGCACTCGTGACGAAGCTTTGAGTTGGTTAAGTCTGATGTAAGTCAGACGACTTGCTTGGAATAAATGTTACTCGTTTGTAATGAAGCTTCGAGTTGGTTGAGTTTGCGGCTTGCTTGGAGGGAAGTCACCCACGTCGGGACCCCAATCTGGCATGGCGCCAGGTTGGATGTCAACGTTGGTTCTAGAACTTCAAGTTGGTTAAGTCTGATCTTTGTTGGCTAGTTGGCTGCTTGTATGTCGAGTGAGTTCGAACAACAAGTGTTGAAAGCCAAGAAGCTAAGTTGTGGTTCTTGGCTTCCTTTGGGATGCATGTGCTACAGTTTGTTTCGACATGCAGCACAGTTCCGTCCAAGGTTCCGGAGTCTTTCACATGAATTTGACCAGTTTTCGGTCCGACGGGCCTAGTTATCATGGATTGCTTTTAGGGTTTCTAGCTCGAACACATGTTTATCTATGAATACTAAACCATTTGGAGTCCGATTTGTTGTTGCGGATTCATCTCGACGTGCAACACAATACAAAATAGCCGGCCGACAAAATGGACTACATTCGGTGATGCTGGACCACTTCTCGGGAATGTCGAAAAGTAGTCCATTTATTGTGCCCTATTGGCATTCCTTCCAACATGAAGGGCATTTCCAGGCAAATGACATCAATATTGGGTTGTAACTGGTCCAATGGTTTATGTTGAGCCCACAAACCTATGGCCACCTTTCGTATTCATGTATGTGTGTGTATTCGTGTGTGTGTGTGTGTGTGTGTGTGTGTGTGTGTGTGTGTGTATTTCTATGCATGGATTTATGACTGTGCACATGCATGCATCCATTTCATGCTATATACCAATATGTCATCACAAAAACCAAAGTATGTATACTAATTGAACTGAAAAAAATAATGCAACAACAAATTTATATTTATATTTTTAGTAAGTGGACAACAAATCATCTAACAAATCACATAATAAAATGTGGGAACCAGACTATCTAACATTGTCTCTAAGGCACTACATTTTACAACACAGACATTTCTATAAACATCTATGACATTATTAATTAACAGATCTACATCTAACAACAATCGCTTTCTTCAGAGATGAAAATATTCAGCCCTTTGTTGGAGGTGATAGAACTTCGTGAAAATCCAAATCGGCCACACAATAGTGTTGTAGTACATCTCATCACCAAAACAACATAGCTCCATCAAATCTCGCACAAATGTTTTGTGACCTACGACAATCTTCACCATCTACAAGAACATGAGCTATGTCAGCAAACTATGCAACATTGAACATTGCCAATAACGCTTCCCATAGGACCCCCACATTTCAAAACTCTAAACGATCTAACGTATTTGGTCAAGATAACAAACAACTCACCACAATCAACATTACTGACATTAGTAATTAGCTCCACGAGATCTCCCACTAAAGTTTAATAATTTAGCAAGAATTCAACATTTGCAAGAAGAAAAACAACATCATCCAAACCTTCATGGGATAAAAACTGATACAATCATAACAACAACATTGAACATTGTCAAAAATGCTTCATACAGGAGCTAAATATCATATCACTCTACATTTCAAAACCATAAACTATGTGATATATTTGGTCAAGATAACAAACAACTCACCACAAACAACATTACTGACATTACTAATTAGCTCCATGACATCTCCCACTACAGTTTAATAATTTAGCAAAACTTGAACATCTGCAAGAAGAAAAACAACATCAGCCAAACTTTCATTTCTTCCCCTTGATTACCTTTGCCAAGATAAGTGAGCCTTGAAGGCTCGGCCCTTGCCTTTGTGGATCTTCTTGGAGCACTTGATCTTTGAGGTGGATCCTCAAGATCTCCATCACTTTGTTGCTCCTCCTCAATCCTTGCAAGATCATTGACACCAAGGTTGTTGATTTCACTTTCATTCACACAAGATACTAGATGGATCCAAACATCTCTTTTATAAACATCTAAGAATGTTTCTTGCATCTTATCATCACTACTTGGTACATGAAAAAAAGAGTGTACATTTGAATGAATGATTTCCTCTTTTTCCATAGCAATTTTAGCATCCAACTTAAACAAACTACCTTGTTTAACACCATTTGCTATGCAATTATCATTCTTCATGATGGAACAAAGGTGCTTGAAGTGAACATCTAAACCATCATCCATTAGTTGTCCAACACTAAGCAAGCTCTTGGTAATTGATGGTATAGAAAGGACATTGTCTAGATCCATCCTTTTGCTAGATCGTAGACTTAATGAGATGGTACCAATACCATCTATCTTACATTCTTGATCATTTGCTAAAGAAACAAATTTATTAGCACCATTGAAAGAGTGTAAGGTTGAGAATGTGTCCTTTTGGAAAGTCATGTGGGAGCTAGCCCCACTATCAATCCACCAGGTGTCCTTTGAGTGGCTTTTGCTTGTTGGAGTGGATGTGGATGCCATCAAAGATGAGATATCCTCATCTCCATCTCCTTATCGAATCTATATGAGACTCATAATGTAAATACTAGGTTGCACCTTATAAGGAAGTTCTTTACACTTAATATGTCTGATTCTACAGCCATCGCTTCTCACATCAACAGTTTTAAATATTTAGTGGATTAGTTATCAGCTGTAGGATGTCAGGTCTAACATCATGCATCTGGCTGCTTCCATTAGGGTCATGTTATTTTGTTCAGCAGCACCATTGTGCTACGGTGTGTAGGCTGCAGTTCTTCTGTGAATGATGCCACGATCATTGCAGAAGTCAGTGAAGCGATTCGAGATGTATTCGCCACCTCGATCTGTTCTGATCTGCTTCACTTTGCTGGTGTCAAACGTACAACCACAGATTTATGTGCACCCATGGAATAACCAAAAAGTCTCCATCCGACTTTGCTTGCAGAAAAGTACCTCGTGTTCAAGTATTGCTCTATCGCATTCACACCAGAAGATGCTTCGTTGTTTTCATCTACGATTATTGTTGTTATCTTGTCTAGTCCTTTGTACACGTACTTCTACAAATGTTTTATGCCACACACATGCACACACACGTCTACATTGACGTGGCATTGAAAATAAAGGCTCAACCATCTATTGTACAAGAAAATCCATTGGTTGTCCATATCTATACCTTGACTTCGAATGACTACACCATTATTTCTTCGTTTGTATAAAGCATAACCATTAACAATGGCAGTCTCCTGAACAAACTATCTAGGATAGTTTTTGGAGCAACGTCCATCCTTTATGCATGGGGCATTTGGAAAACATGATCCATAGGGCCCATGTATCATGCAACTTTTCACTATCTCATACCACTGAGGATGAATTTTCCTATCAGGAATTTCAGTGTACCCTATGTTGTCAAAATCTCTAGTAGTTATCATTTTACGAAAATCCTCGAGTATTATCGATATATGTGCATGTGGCAATTCTCTCTTTTGGAACTCCACAACATGTAGTCTTTCAACAATGGCTCCAAATATTCCATCATCTTTCAAAAGGTCAAGTAGACGTTGCAAGTTCATACGAAACCAAATTGGGTCTATCAACTAGTGTTTGCTGAAACTTTAACTCTCTTTTCAATTCTTGCTAATTCAGATTTGCAATCAAGGTGATGAACAAATCTGGACTACCCATCACTCTCACAAATAGCCATCGCATCTTGGTATAATTGGTTCATATGACATCTCAAAAAATAGTAGATCGAGAGAGACTCCTACTTGTCCATTGTCTTTTACATGCCAATCTTATATTCCTCTCCGCTTCTATCTTTGCCTCTGGTGACCTATAAAATGGGTCACTCCGTACATCATCAATAACTCTAAACTTCGTTGAGGGACTCTTCACTACTTTCAAAAGGCAGTTTACGACAAGAAGATAATTAGGCGATCACACAATGATATTGGATGTCAATGGATCTTCACTGTGTAGAATATCACACCTACACCACAACAATTTCACTACTCCCGATATGCTCTACTACACCACTTCTAAGTGGTTGTATATTGTGGTCTGAAGTCAATGTACCATCGCTATGTAGCGACACATCTGCGCTTCCTAGACTACGTGCTGGCAAAGCCCTAGCCTTGGCTTGTTTGCTACAGGCCAATCTCTTCTTCTTGGTAGATTTACATTTTCTAGAGTTTTGTATGAAACAATGTTTCACACAAACTCCATGGTTCTTACTTGTTGGTTGAACTTTCTAGATCCTGTAAATTCATGACCAACTATCATTGTTGATCCTGTAAATTCAACATGACATTATCAGAATCAAAACACTGTAATCTATCTGACTCATCACTCATGAGAGAGAGAGAGAGAGAGAGAGAGAGAGAGAGAGAGAGAGAGAGAGAGAGAGAGAGAGAGAGAGAGAGAGAGAGAGAGAGAGAGAGAGAGAGAGAGAGAGAGAGAGAGAGAGAGAGAGAGAGAGAGAGAGAGAGAGAGAGAGAGAGAGAGAGAGAGAGAGAGGAGGCATGACATAGGTGTAACAGTTTCTCTCCAAAAAACTTTTAATTATATAGATACAAAATATCACCTAAACATAATAATAATAATAATGATATGTGATTTCTCAATTTTGAGGATTTTGTGTCAAGACTGAAATCATCAATGTCCTTTTGCTTATCATGGATCATATGCTCTACATCATCACTCACATAATTCCGATTTGCATCATCAACAAATTTAAAACAATCATAGACCTTATGCATAGAATTAAGCATGAGCTAGTTGTGAAAATATGCAAATATAAATCTAGATGCCAATTTGGAGGGCAAAGTAGAATGTTTGACCAAAATTCAAAGTGTAGTCTCACATGTTTGAAAACATTATGATAGGGACCAAGTTGGTTTTCACGAACTTCTCTTATGGTTTTTTGTAGATAAAATGCAATTCTAGCTATAAATTCTCAAGTAGATGAGTATAGACCATTGATGTAATGGATGACTATAATTCAAGAAGCAACGCTAAATTTTATATCCCTCCATTTGTGGCCTATTGCCTGATTTGAGCCTACAGACCACTATTGGATCTGATTGAAGCTTCTACTAGTCCCTAATAAACCTATTTAGGCTATCTATTTGATGTCATGTAAAGCATAGATATGATTTTTGAGAATTCTACCTGGAAAATTGTGTCCTCCTACTGAAATTTCTAGCCTTTAGTGCTTGCACATGGGACCAATATAACAATGACATGGCAGCCATCTTGCTAACCTCACCTCCCTTTGTACTATGCTTTTCATCCAATTTGTTGCTATGTAGCAAAAGTACAATATTGATAAATTTGTTCACTTCCTCAAATCTAATTTTAATCTAAATTCATTCACTTTATGAGTTTTATCGAATCATCAAATCACTACACATCATACCAAAAGTCGATTCTAATTGACTGCTACTAGCAAGAATGCGACATCTAATGCAAATTGGCATCATTATGGAGCCACTACTAGCACTACTGTAATTGGCACCACTATTGGCACTATCATAACTGCTTCGATAATGACAACTATGATTTGCCTAGTAAATAGTACTTGACACAAAGTGTATGTGTGTGTCTATATATATATGTATGTATGAGAGATAGCACGGCATGTGTAGAGTGCAAGATGGTGCGGTACAGATTGCAAAAAGTGTTGAGAGTGAAAATATGGAGTGAACTCACATGCTGCTATTGATTTGCGCTCCTCTTTCACTGCACTTTTATTTTAACAATGAATTCAATTCAAGAGATCTAATGTGTTCAGTTATCGTGTCTAATTCCAGTGCACTTATTCCTTCTTGTTGCTCTGTCGAATATGCTAATTCGAATCTTGATGATTGTCGGAACAATGTTTCTGTTACCTAATGCTTCCGTAAAGCAATTATCTTTTATTTAGTATTTGTCTATGTAATCAATTGTTTCGATTCTAATAATTTGAAATCAGAATCAAGTAGAACCAGATTTATTACTGAGTCAAATCTATTTGAATGTTTGAATTTAAATATGATAAGCATAGCACATGCACTGAGGAAAATAAAAAAAAAGGTCCTTTTGATTTTGTCGAATTTTTCCATCATGGTATCAAAGCCATTGTTCAAAACTATGTAGATATATTTTGTGATTGATGTGTACTCGATTCAATTTGAATTGATGAATGTCTAACCAATATTCAAACAATTATGTGACTCAGATTCGAATCGACAAATGTTTGGTTCATATTTGAGCTGATTGATCTTCAACTAATGTTCAAATATTATTCGAACGAGAGTTGGATCTGATACTTGATCCAACTAAAAGTCAAATTGATGAAGTGTCGAGTTGAATTTGATTTGAGGTTCATGTCAAATTGCTATTTTGATAGTAGTATTAGTAACATGTTATAATTAGACATTCAATCATATCTACAGTCATCAATAGATCATTGTGACTGGCAAATACTTAAATTTACAGAAATATATACTAGAATTTGTATAAGGATTCACAAAGTAAGGATGGTCTCATCATAGACAAGCTGAATGAATCCAATTACAATCTATGAAAATTCAAAATGAGAAACCCGCTAATGACCAAGGAGCCATGGGATGTAGTCATGGGAATCGAAGTCAAACTAAGTGTCGATGGCACAACTATATCCAAATGGAAGTTGAAGGATGGTAGAACATTTGCTTTAATCATTTTAAACATATCAGAATATACTTAGCCCACTATATGATGTGAGAGACGTAACTTTTAAGTTATATCTTAGAAGAAATCTTCTCACTTAAATTAGTTAGTGGTGATTCCTTGAAGAATCACATTAACCAGTTCAAGTCTCTCTTGTAGCAAATGGCAACTATCGGGTCAGCTATCGACGATCAAGATGCAATCATAACATTATTATCTAGCCTACTATATGCATACAAG
The DNA here is from genome assembly GCA_029204225.1 of Diphasiastrum complanatum. Taxonomy (NCBI): domain Eukaryota; kingdom Viridiplantae; phylum Streptophyta; class Lycopodiopsida; order Lycopodiales; family Lycopodiaceae; genus Diphasiastrum; species Diphasiastrum complanatum. Next base: position 44,893,630 of record CM055094.1, on the reverse strand, counting down.
AACTAGGTGATGATCACTTTGATGCACTCAGACCTAGTCCTTCTTAGAGTTGTCAATATGCTACTTACTGCAAGAAGATAGTCAAATAAATGGAGCTTCCACATCCTCAAATACTGATTTGCATGCTATATCCGAACAAAGGTTCAAATAAGTAGAAGAAGAAAGGCTAGAAGCAATGAAAACCAAATTAGAATCAAAAGGTGCTCAGAATGAAGACCTTGCAGGGTATTGAAGTTCAATAACAGTAAAAAAAGAAGCAGTCAAGTGAACAAGTAAATGCAGAGACATCTCATGTTCCCATTCCATATGTGGATGAAGACATAGTCATGACATACATACTATAATGTAGTACGGCTTTTTGATTTTGGTGCCACTCAACATATGACAAGTCACCTAGAATGGTTCCAATCCTATGCATCTTTCAATACCCAAAAGTTTTTCTACTTGGTGATAGTGGTTCATGTGCAATTGAGGGTGAAGGTATTGTTAGATCAAACTTTTAGAATGGTCAATTCAAGCTACTCTCTAACTAAGAAGAAGATGCTACTATTTAGTAACAACAACAACAAGATCATGATATATAATGAGAGTGCAATTGTTTTATCCATTAATCCTAAATTTCATTTGAGGAGTAAACACCTAGAAATAAAGTATTACTATGTCAGAAGCATAGGTCTCATAGGGAGGTAAGCTTAGAATATTTTTGTACATAGTGCATGATAGCAAATATATTTGTTAAGGCTTTGAATACATATGCACACAAAAGATTTTTTGCAATGTTATCAAGGCCTTCATGGATCCAGATTAAGGAGGGGCATCTAGCTTTAATCTAGATCCATTTACTTTATGAGATTTATCGAATCAACAAATTGCCACATGTTGAACCAAAGGTTGATTCTAATTGACTGTCAATAAGAATGTGACATTTAACAATGCAGATTGGCATCGTTATGGTGCCACTACTAGCACTACCATAACTAATTCGATGATGATGGCCATGATATGCCTAGTAAAATAGTACTCGATGTTGTGTGTGTGTGTGTGTGTGTGTGTGTGGAACAACCTCAAGGATTCATCAAGGATGAATCAAAGGTGTGTTTGCTTCTCAAGAGTCTTTATGGACTCAAGCAAGCACCAAGATCTTGGTATGAGAGACTCAGCTCTTTTCTTATCTCACTCTTAGTGACTATGATCCTTCCATGTATATCAAGTTTGTTGCTAGTGATATTGATATTCTTCTCATTTATGTAGATGACATTATCCTATGTGGAAGAAGTATCAAATTCATTGAAGAGACCAAAATAGCACTTGGGAAAGAGTTTAAGATGCAAGATCTAGAGAGATCCATTACATATTAGGCCTAGAGATTGACTTTCATGATGATTATGCTTTTATTTGTCAATCTAGATATGCTCTTGCTATGTTGAAAAAGTTTCATATGGAAGGTTGTAAGGGCATTGACACAACTATGGAGCACATTGTAAAAGTTCCTAATAAAGGTGATGAAAGATCCTTCAAGGACATCACACTTTTTAGGAGTCTTATTGGCTCCTTGACATGGCTTACCATCACTAGGCCTGACTTGAGCTATTGTGTGCACAAGTTGAGCCAATCTATGCAAGATCCAAAGATCCAACATTGGAAGATGGCCAAGAGGGTGCTAAGGTATATATCTTCATCACATGATTATGGTTTACTTTACAAGAGTGAAGATTTATCTATTATTGGCCACTTGGATTCAAACTTTGCAAGTGACAAGATGGATCGAAAGTCCACAAGTGCATATACTATCTTTTTTGGAGGAAACCTCATATCTTGGCTTTCCAAAAAGCAAGATATGAGGTTTCCTTCTTCTTGTGAGGGGTATAAAGCACTCACTACATCAACAAAAGAAGTGCTTTGGATCAAGTCTTAGAGGATTCTATTGGGGCTAAAGTGCATCTCAGAGGTATCATTGTTATATTGTGATAATATCTCGGCCCAAGCACTTGCAAATAATCCAATTTTTCATGCAAGAAGCAAGCACATAGAAGCATATTGATTCATCATCTTGTATTGCCGATCTACTCACCAAGCCTCTATTCAAGAGTTCCTTCATCAAACATAGATCCAATCTTGGAATGATTCCAAGATCAATGCTTTTTTAGAATAGATAAATTGGTCAAATCCACATGTAATGCCTCTATTGAGCCAAAAGTAGCTTATGATGCAATCTCGAGCTAGCCGCCAGTCCAAAAGGTAAGCTCTGTCATATAAATGAGAACTCTGTAGATAGATTTGAACAGAGGAGAGAGAGAGAGACAGAAAAGGTAAACAAAGAATGGGTGAACTCTAGGAAGTAGAAATGGGGAGAGTTGTTTTGGAAGGGAGGAAGGGGAGGGAGAATAGTTGTCATCATAAGGGCCCCCAAGGTTGAGGACAAGCGAAGTTTGAATGGATACGCTTGAAGAGGAGAGAAAGGGAAGTGATGGAAGAATCAAGAAGATCAAATCCCCCAAGCTTCTTAGGAGCAGAAGAGATATCCCAATTCAGAAGACTAGGACGATTATTCCAAAGGAATTTCCGAAAGGACTTAGCAATAGAAAGTGAGTAAGACAGGGGGGGAAACCAGATGAAGAGGAAGTGAGTAAAATAGGCAGAGATAATGTGCTTGAGAGCAATGAGTCTGGCAGAGAAAGAGAGATTAGAAGAGTTTCAATGCAACAACTTGTTATTGATCTTCTCCATTATCCAATTGAAACATCGCTATTGGACAGAGAAGCTCCTAGAGGAAATCCAAGGTATCTAAAACCAATGCCATGAGAGAGGACATTGAGACCCAAATTTAGACACCAAGGAGGAGGGGAGTCATGTGAAAGGACAATAACATAAAATTGATCAACGACTCACAGAATTCACAAAATCTATAAAGCTCAAGGAGAAGCAAGGAGGCCGAATGATGATGGAGCTCAATGATGCATGCCAAATCATCAGCTTCGAAATCAAAGAGTTGTTCATGATGAAAACTGAATGGCGCTTAATAGGCTTGTCAGGGAAGAGGTTGAATCGAAGGGCCATAGGGAGGTGATCAGAAAGGGGGAGAGAGAGAATAGTGCTGCACGATAATCGACTTGTCCAATTGCCACAATTAGAAAGGTAAAATCTTTCAAGTCTGGCCGATGAGTAAAAGGGAGAGAGGTTGCCATTATTCCAAGTATGAAGTCGGGGAGAACTGCATAAAGAAAGGGCATCAGAACAACTAAAACGGTCAGTCAAACAGTCCCATGCTTGACGTTCAGCGAAAGAAATGCGACCAGGACCATTAAGAGGGTGAAGATACATGTTAAAATCACCCGCGAGAATAGATGAAAGGGTGTTATGGGGAGAGAGATCGTTCCAAAGGTCAACACGAGAGGGAGCATTGTTAAGCATAGATATTACATATACTAAAGACAAAACCACATTTAGACATGGTACAAATGTTAGCACGACTGCTAGGCAGGGAAAAATGAGAGGACAATTTCCAGTCCCTAGAGATTAGAATGACCAAACCACCACGGGCTCCATTAGCAGGGGTGCAAGAATAATTGAAGTTGCTTGCAAAGGATTTAACTAGCACATCAAGTAAAAAGCCACTAAGCTTGGTTTCTTGGAGGCAAATCACCAGATTAGAGTGGAGATAATTGAAAAGTATGGATCGGCGCATAGGGGAATTAAGCCCTCTCAAATTCCAAGAAATCACTTGCATGGGAAACATTAAAAGGGGGGGGGATAAAAGTGCTACCTTTCAGGCAATATCCTTGCTGGCTCTCGAGAACGTCACTTTTCGTTTGCTCTTGCCAAAGCTTTAAGAGAACTATGAGTAAGGACTTTGCTGGCTTGATTTTGTCCCATTTCAGCAAGAGGAGTCCAAAGCTGAGAGGCTGGAGTAGGAATATCGGTAGCCAAGCTTTTGAAAGAAAGTTCATCAAAATAAGTTACTGCAGTAGGACTCTCCTTATAATGGTTGTCGTCATTGAAACGAGTTGTATGATTTCTCTGTTCGGAATCTGAAGAAGAGTTCTCAGACAGACTACTCACAAGAAGGATCTCTCTGAAAGTCTTAGCCTTGAGTCTTGTCTTTTTTTATTTATTTTGCATATGAATGTTGTCTGAAGTATTTCCCGGTACAGACAGAACCGTTTTTCTTGTTTTCAGCAGCAGAACTATTCTCTGTAGTATGATTGTTGTTTTCTCTTCCCAAAAATCCATAGTTCTTCTTAGAAAGATTTATTTGTTTCTTTGGTGATTGGATCTGCCCCACACTCTATGTGTGCTCAAGAGGTATAGGAGTCGGTTCTTCTCCACATTCATACTGGAAATGAGACTTCACAAAAAGATGACTTGTTGCGTTAACAGTTGTGGAAAGACTGTTTCCAATCTGAAGGTATGTAGTAGTTGATGAGTTTTTCTCATTCGTAGGTATTGACCTCTTCGTATCCGCTCTATTCTTTGCTGATTCTAATCCAAGAACCATCTGTGAAGAGGTTTTCTTAGCATCGTTGTTCAATGCATTGAGTACCAAAGTGGCATATGGGAAATTATTGTCTTTGAATAAATTTTGTGTATAATTTCACATCGTAGATCTAGGAGTAGGCCAAGCCTCAACTTAAGGCTCCAACTGAAGAGTGTATTGAATGAGATTCAAGTTTTTTCCCTTGTGGCCTTAGTTGGGAATAGCTTATTTCTCAACTAGAATGAGAGTGTAGTTAGGGCCCCACCCTCATTGAATGATTTGTGAACCATGAAAGTTTTCATCATCAATCATGATTATGGTGGATGAGGGTGGCGCCCTGCGTGCACTCGTAGTCTAGATGAGGAGTACACTCATCCTCTCAACTGCACTTATAAGGGTAGGGTACCCTTCTCTTTTGCAAGAACATTATAGAACAACATACTTTAAATTTTGTTCTTTAAAGGCCATGCTTTCTCAAAATATTTGTTCTCCCCTCGATTCTAACTGAGAAATTTCATTTGATTGAGGTAAAGATGTGGTAAATTTGATAGAAACATTTGTTTGAAATTAGCCATGAAGGTTGAAGAACTATGAAGTTCTCAATTGTAAGCCTAGCTCTCAATAACAATTCACATTGAAATGTGATGGTTGCAAACCATCCTCAAGATTTGAAGGAAATTGTTCAAGGTATCTTGATGATTTTTCTCTCAAAATGACAAAATGCAAACACATTGTCCTTCTACCTTGATGGATAGATAAGACAAAAATGATCATTTGAAGGGCCAATTGGCCTAGAAGCAAAGATTCTCATCTAGAATCCATTGCCTAGTACCCTTAAATGCAATTCCACCTTGTTTCTTTGTGGTCTCATCAATAAAACTCTACGCCATGGGTAGGACGCTTAGTATCATGTTTTAACATATCATGTTTCTATTAAAGTCTTCAAAACAAAAAAAGTGGTCTCAATAACACTCTTATCCATGGGTAGGACCCTTATCATGTTTTAATTAAAGTCTACAAAAAAAAGGTCTCTAGATAGAACTCAATGTGATTTTGACAATCTTGGATGCAAAAGTGTATGTCATGTGTGAGGGACGGTGACAATGATGGTGAGTCGGCCAGTGCTTGCCAAAAACCTATAATCCCTTGAAAAACGCGTACCAAATTTTGAAGTCACATACTAAGAAATTTTTTGTAGGTTCTCATAACGTACATGTTTGAGCCTTTATAGGTTATGAGCCTATCAAATATTATTCTATAGAATTATATTGTCATATAAATAAATTGGCCTAAGATTTTAGGAATAATTAGTTGTCTCAAGATTCTAGAAAAAGTATAAATGCCTTATTAGTTGTGGTTTAAGATTTTAGAGAACGAATAAATGTCTTATTAAGCGTTGTATAAAAATTTGAGCCGTATGGAAAGAATTCTTTTTGAGCCATCTTCTTATAGAATCAGTAGGCTTTTAGCCCATGAGTTACTGAAAAGCATACAATTTTTTTTTCTAGTAGGGGTTGTGTTAGGTTGAAAAAAAACGTTTTCCACAAGCATGAGGGTGAATTTGAAAAGTTTTCCACAAACATGAGGGTGAATTTGAAAAGTCATCGTGAGATACATCCAAAAACACATTTAACCACCACTTGTACACAAGCCCCCTCAAAAAGAAACAATGCTCCCTATCATTAGTGGAGTAAAGTGGGCCATGCTCATCTTTTTAGGGGGAGGCTTAAGTTGTCCATGCAACTCAAATAATGATATCTCTAGATGACATCATGAAAAATACAAATGAGTCCTCATGTCGAGTTGAGAAGACAAGTTGTATATCCATAACATATGGAGCAACATTATCAAACTTAATTGTGGTCATGAGAAGATTTTGGAAGCTACTATTGGACAAAAAATTTCAAGCTTTTATTGATGATGGATTAGTATTTTTAGAGGTGCTAGCCATGAAAATATTTTCTGAGATTCCATCCAACATGGTTGTGCACCAACAATTTCATCCCAGAGGGATCCCTATTATGAGATTCCATCATAAGGCTCCCCATATTAAAGGAAAACAAATAACATAGCAAGGAAAATTGAATGAATATAACAATGCATAGTGGAGATTCAAACTAGATTTGCACCATCCAATCATGTAGCCCTTCAAATGGAATACATTATAATATGAACATCCAATGTTTAAGATTTAGGTTAAAAAAAGATAAAACGAGCTACATTGGTTGAGATTGGACTTCAATGCTCAAAGTAAATAGATGAAGTCTTTAAAGGTCAATTATTGAAATTGGCATATTATGTTTTGGGGAATGGTCTTTGAAAAGTTAGGTCGTACGACAAGCCCATAAGGGAGTTATATACCTTAAGTAATCCTTCACGACATACACCCTCAAAGGTCACTAGAATTACCCTCCGCTAGTAGAGTTGAACAATTTTTTTATTTACTCTTATAAAAACTGGACATAATATGTGTTGTAAAGATTTTGAGCATTGTATTCGATAAATAGAATAATGCATTGGTGAAAATCTCTACCGATATGAAAAGCTCTTTATGCGCATGTAAAATTTTGAATTTCAACTTTTTATAATTTATTAAACAAGTGAATGTAATACCATGTAGTGGTTTTCTATTTTAGCTCAAACAATTTAAAAAAAAAAATTCACTTATTAATTGCATATTTTATTTATTGATATAACAAAGTTGGCCTCAGAATAATTTAGGAGCACTGAGATGAGAGAGATGGTCACTGACCACTGCGTGCTAAGTCCTGCGTCCTGAGTCCTGACCACTGGACTCTGACTCTGACTCTGACTGTGGCCACTTTTCGGCATTCAGGTGAAGTCCCTGTTTCAGCATTTAATGCAACCGTGGACTGAGGTTTGCTGCACCGCGGTTAGTGTAGCTGGCAGACCAGTCACATGTCTGTGGGTGGTCAAATTATCCAGCGGTCAAAACCACCTTTCTCGCATCTCCAGAAGAACACTCCGTGCCGTCGGACCTCTGTTCATGGCATATTCCCAAATACGATTAGGATTTTGCCACTTGTCTGTGGTACACTAGGAGGTGGTCGCAACGTGGGTTGCTGAGCATCCAAGTGAGCGGGGTTACAATATATGTTGCCCTCGCAAAGCTCTTTATTCTCGCAGCTTTTAAGTTTTATCTCTTATCTCGCTCTCTCTCGGTCTTGCTTTGCTTCAACCTTCTCTCTCTCGTGCTTCTTCATCTTCGTCTCTCTCTCGTTTTAGTGGCTGCGAGTTTGCGTTCTTTTGTTGATCCAGTGGATTCTGAGGATTGGAGTTGTGTTCGGGTTTTCGGAATGCCTCTCTCGATGCTGGGATCGCAGCCTCCTGGACTGGATTTGCTCAACCAATGTCCTTCCGTGACTCCTCCTGATTTAAAATAGCAAGGTGTCTGATACTGGTGATAGTCTTAAAAGTTTCTTAGATATTGGGCTTTGGCGTTGGAGAGGTTGCATATTACCAGCTAGAATCTGAATCTTTCTCTCTGTTCATAATGGATTCATTCGTCGTCATCTAACATGATATTTTGGTCACATACGTGATTTTGCTGCTTAGCAGCTATTCTTCTTCTGTCTGGTTAGTTGTTTGTTGAACGTAAATATTCAGATCTCCACCAAGCAGACCTTATTCAGGTTCTTAAATCAAGGGTTCATGTATGCAGTTGTCATTTCTCTGATGCAAGTTTAAGTTAACTGACCATTTCCCTTTAAAAGTATAAAGCCTTTGAACTGATTTTACATCCGTATCCTATTTGGCACCCGTTCACAAGCTCATTGCATCATCTGAAGTTCTTCGTGCGTGGAGCGTTTCGCTGGATTCTTACAAAGTTCCAGACATTGCATTCGAAGGACTGCTAATAACTTCTCAAGTAGAGCTGTTTCGCGGAGTTCCTTGTGATATTTTCTCGTTTATTTAGGCAACCTCTCTTAGAAGTTATGACTGGACCGGCATCCAACAGAGGGAGCACTGGAGCTGTAAAGTACGAGGGAAATGATGCTGACCATCCTGTTTCAACTTCCAGAATTATTGTTTGTTTTCAACCTTTGCATGAGTGTCAGGTACAATTTCGTCTTTTCACTGACGGATTCCCTTGAACAAGTCCGTAATTTTGAACATGTGCTGGCTTTAGTCGACGATTGTTTTTGCTATCTACAGTCTGAATGGCAACGCTAAGTATAGCGTCCCGAAAATAAATTTTACTCTTTTTGAGCCGTAGAATCCCCGTTTGATTTGAACAATATCACTCTAGTTGTTTAACCTTCCTCCTAGACAATTAATTCTAACTTTTCAATGTATCGTTTACAGGCTAGCTATTTCCGTCAACTATTGAAACCAATCACGTAGAATGCATCCCACTGATGCTTAAAAACATCGGGAGAAGCCAAGATTTATACATTACTCTACAACCGGATGCTCTTGAAAAGCTTCTGTTATTCCCGCATCGTAACTTCAGAGTTGTTTTCTTAGATCTCTGCTAGAGGGATCTAGCAGCAGGATCAACTTCAAATAGGCCTTCTGACCATGTACCAACTGTTGAAGCTGCCCAATGACAAGAATAGATTTGTGTTTCAGCAGAAATCAAGGTAAATGATCAAACTTCGTCATGGTTTTATGCGTAAGCCTTCTATTATGGTTCAAAGCGTCAGAATAGTATTTTTGAGCGATTTCCTCGGGAGGGGACGATAAAGAAAATACTCACGCATGTTCTGAGCAGAATTTTGTAGTTTAATGAATTTTTTTTGACAGTTTGATACCCTTCATTCGTGTACGCCTTTGTTGTACTGTGTAGGTTGAATGCATCCTGTCGTACTTTCTATATTTTGTCTACAAAGGGGAGAGCTGTGCTTGATTCCGATTATTGCATGGCCAAGTAGATCTCGTCTGTCAAAAGTGTCGCGTCTTCTTTGGTCTTTTGCACATGAGCTCCACGAAGTAGTCGCTTCATTCTTTGACAATGATTGCCAGTGATTTTTGAGCTCCCTTTTGAAACTCAGCTGTTTGCGCCGCAGCAGACGTGCTTACTTCCGAAGACTATAGCCCGGATACAAGAGGCTACTCAAATTTGACGTTTCACAGGTTGTCATTGCGAGTTTTTCTACGATGAACAAATATACAGATTTGTGGATGATGCATAGCAACGTTGCAGCTCACTGTGAGACACATGTATGTGACCAAGAGGAATTGAAATGCTTAAATGGGTGCTCCTCGATGTTGGACAGCGTTGGTGTGGTTGCAAGGAACAAGGCCGTAGCAGATGCCCAGGGTTTGCATCAGCTGAAAGCTAGCTTGCCGCAGACATCTCAGAGAAGGTTCTTCTTCGTCGATTATAGTGAAGGTAAAAGCAGTATGTACTTTCATCCTTCTATGCTGAAGGATCTATCAGGGGGCACACTTGCTGAGGATATGTCGGATCTGCCAGCTGTATCTGGAGAAAATATATTCCCTGACTCCCATCCTATGACAAACATGGTAATCTTTGACGAGTTACAGCGGGATGATTCTCTGGAAAATGAGATGGCATTGTTGGCATTTAAAAGGGCAATGACTTCAGCTTTTGCAGCGCTTTATGAAATGCTTAATAGTAGGGAAAGATTGATGTTCCTCAATGAAATGCGATCTAATCCAGATTCCCTCATCCCTTTTATCAATGCTGAAGCTCGATGGACGAGTAAACTCAGCTGGGAGTCGAACGATTTTGCTGGTAGTGATGTGTCTAACTCTAGCCTACTCAACGATACGGATGACTTGGAAGCATTTTTGAGCTCTAATGATGAAGCAAGTACTGGGGAATCATTGCTGAGCTTTGATGATGAAGCAAGTACTGGGCAATCTCCGGGTGACAATATATGGGTAAGCAAATGTGAGAGCCCCCTCAATAACAAGGATAAGAGGACTGATGGGGTATATGATCAGATAAACGAATGCAATTTTGAAGATACTGATGGAGAATCTACTGTAATATGCTTTGCAGCAAAGGAGTCCGATCTATATTTCCCTTCGGATGAGCAAGTCAGTTTGTCGGATCTTTCATCCCTTCCAACCTCGGCAAATACCGAATATTCACAACTTCCAGAAGAAGCCGTAACCTCCAGCACTTTTTCGCAGAGTAAGCAATTAGGCGTTTCAAGCTCATCATCAGAATTTAGTTCTAGCGATAGCGCTAAACGTAAGCATTCAGTCTATTCACTTCCTGTACGCTCTAGTTCAGCAAAGAAATCAAGAAATGATCATATTAAGCGGAGAGTTCGGTTGCTCCGAAACGTCATTCCTGGGGTTGGCGATCACATGGATACGGCAGCTGCCGTTGACGAAGCCATCTGTTATGTTACATCTTTACAGCAGAAGGTGCAAGAGCTTGAAGAATGCAGGCAGTTTGGAGGCAACCATTAGAATGGGTTAAAGGAAATATGGTAATCTGTAATTCACCAACGCGCAGTGCATTCTTTATGCTTGGATGCTGTTCAATTTCTCGCTGTTGTCCGAATTACTTATTTGTAGATTAGATCGGCAAAGTTTTTCCGTCATACTATGAAAGTTCTATTTGGGTCGTTGTGGACCAGCAAATAGTGCTGGTTTATCTTTGTCCTACTACTCAAGAGGTAATTCGGGCAAAAGAACTTAGTTGAACCACAAAATTGGCAAGCATATTTTCTGTCCATTACTAGTTTCTTAATCACCTAGATAAGGTATAGGTAGGTAAGACATTTCTGCAACAGTACCTCAACATGCGACAAATGCATATATTGCTCCGTGTTGCACTTAGGTCTATGAACTGTTATCTGAAATCCATTTATGTTCCCTGTGGAGTTCGATCTTTTCAGTTCCTTTGTTAAATGTTTTAACTTTTAGGTGATTTAAGGTTTATGTCAATCAGTATATAAGGAGATTTGCATGAAGAATTTGTAAATTGTATCAAAGGATATCCGTCTTGACATCGTATTTAATGTCAATCGAAAACCGAGCTGCACTTGAGGTTTCTGACAGTTAAGATGCCATAGAACGCCAAGCTTCCCAAATTTAGCTTCTTCCGCAAGGAATGTTGATATGCAAGCGGCAGCAACAAAGACACTGTAAAAGATTTTAAACTCTTATTAGACTCTAGACTTCGTTCTCTCCATTCAATAAGAGCGAACCTTCCATATTTCATCTAAAACTTGCTGTGTTTCGAAAATTCAGGTATCTTATGAAGGGCAGGAATAATTTCAAGCGTAATTGCTGCTAAACCATAATTAGCTCACCGGAGAGGACTATAGACCGGATATGTTGGCATCCTTTTACACGCACTACAAAGAGACGCATGCTAAACAAAAATTCCAAAATCAAGCAAGACCAACAAGCGTATAAGTATAAACCTTTTATTTTCTATCATTCCTGTTGTGCATGTTTTACAGATTTGCTTCAAGCTAAATCTTGAATTGTTCAAAATCAAGGTTTTGTTGTATGGAATCCTTTTGCAACATGAAATGGTCCTCCTAACATCAAGAATTTTCAAGTGAAGCCTTTAGTTCAGCAACATAAGTACAGGCAGATAACACATGCATGAAGAAATCCTTCACACAACGTTATACAAAACACAAAGGAATAAATTTCAGAGGAATCAAACTACAAAACTTTGTAGGAGATTGAATGAAAGAGATTTAGCAGCAAGACAGATTCACTACGTTGAACAACAAATGGCGTTCAGAAAATTCAGAGCAAGCAATTATAATCTGAATCAAGAAAACTCATAAAACTCATCCATCCATTCGTGCCATATGTACATATATTTGTGTAACCCTTACATGCCAAGATTCCAAAACAAAGGTCATCTGCCTAGGTGTCCTGGAACTAACGATCCTTATGCCAAGAAAGCTCACTACATAGCTACATAGTGGTTAGTTGCGTATGGCTAGAATTGCTTGATGGTGCACAAGAATTGTCAAGGTGCATGTGCATGGGAGTCATGCACCTTGTTGTTGTTGTTGTTGTAAATACCATAAGGGATAATAACTCTTAAGATGAGGATAGGAGAACACAATAAGAGAAACTATGGAGCCAAATCACTCAACCAAACTTAGATCAAAATTGGATTTAGCCCCCGAGCCATGCCATGTGAAGCAAGAGAAGAAAAGAGAAACTGGTAACCTAAACCCAATATGTCGATGGGAGAAATTGTACCTCAATATATACACAACAACAAAATGCGCGATTTTCGACACAAGGTTCTGACGGATTCAAAAAAATTTCATAATCTGTCGGAATTTAACATAATAATACGTCAGAATCCGACAGAAAAAAAAAACTGTCGGATTTTTTTTTTTTTATGGATGTCGGATTCCGATTGATAATAAATATGTCGGAATCCGACATCCCATTTCAAAGACACCGCAACTTTTTAATTGATGATGTCACCTGTTCGTGCATAAAAAAAAAAGCATAAAGTGAACGTCGGATTCCGACGAATAATACAGATGTCAGAATTTGACGTTCTTGACTGAATTTTCAAATTTGCGTTATTTTTTTTAGGTTTTTCTCTTTTTTTATTCTTGCAGGAGATTGTTGGAGATCGGCTTTTGGCGCTTCTTCTCAACTGTATCAATTCATTTATCTCATTCCAAGTACGATTTTTTTGTTTTGTTATGTGCAACTAAGATTTTGTATATTATCTTCCTTGTATTATATATTTTGTTTTCTCTTTCTTTTGTATTGTATACTATCTCAATGCAGCCACATAATCATGGCCATAATTTAGATATTTGAGGATACACTTACCTGCATGGTAGTGGCCTCCCGTGGAAGTGAAATAGCAGTGTAGCCGATCAATTTGTAATCATAATCCAGGTAATTTGTTCTGAGCTTTTGGTTGCAGTTCTTGTCTATTCTACAGCATGTACTTACCCAGTCATGTTACCCTACCTACGAACAGTTCTACATGCTATCCTAACAACACTATCTCTTAACAATCCGTCACTTGTCTGCAGGGCATTTTCCTAACCGTAAGATGCTAGAAAGTAAGCCATGTAATAGGCTCTTGATAGTCGCAGATCTACAAGCCTTGAAATTGTTGATTATTAACATTTATGGGCATCTTTTAGTTGTCTATTTTTGTGCATTTATAGTACTATAGAACCACTAATTTGTAATTAGATCCAATCTGTCCATTGCTAGTTTGGAGGCCAATCTTACAAATCTATAAAATCGTTAGTCAGAAAGCAACCACAGACCTGTGACGTATGGCATCTGCTTGTGGCTCTTTGTCAGGGTTTTCTGGACTTACAAACCCTACAACGTCTGTTCACTTGAGTGATCGATTGTCTACCTCATTACCTGGCAAAGGACACATAATAGAATCAATTGAAGCATTCATGACTAGCACTTCTTCGCTTTCCGGCTACATGCATATGCACTCACAAATAGATATAGCTTTATTTATTTTCAGATCGTTTCATCTATGTCATTGTCCGTAATCATTTATTTTTCGTATGCACTTCCTGTCAATTGGAGTATGTTTGGTTGCAATTTATGCTAGTTTCCATACCAGGAGTATGTTTGGTTGCAATTTATGCTAGTTTCCATACCAGTTAACGAATGAGTTTGTAGTGTATTAGTGACTTGATTAATATTGTGAATCATAGTTGATGTAAATATTCATTTGACGTGTTTGAAACAATTGTAAAAGGTTATATTAGTTGCTATGTAGTACTATATGCCATACATAGTATATTTGCAGTTCTTGTCATAATCTCCACATTGAAGTAAGAGTTCGTATAATGAAATTTTAGATTTTTTCTATTTTTTAGCAAAGTCGAATTCCCGACACACTTAAAATCCGTCAAATTCCGAAAAAAAAACAAAAAACGGAAAAAAGAAAAAAAAAAACAAGAAATTTTTTTTTTTTGATTTTTTTTTTTGCCACATGGCCAAGTCTTCGAAATCCAACATCCACGTGACCGAGCCGTTGGAATTCGTAGATATCGGAATCCGACGTCCAGGACGTCGGATTTCGACGTCCACGTGAATTGTTTTCCGAGAATTGTTTTTACCAACCGGTTGCCGGTTGCCAATTTTGGGCTTGGTGTCGGATTCCGACGGATGTCGATGGAACTATTGCGACGTGTTTTCCGATGCTCACGTAGACTAAAAACAAAATTCAATGCGATTTCACATCGGAAATCCCGTCAGAAATTGCGACAATTCTTGTAGTGATATAGAGATAGATTCCTATGCATGAACCCATGCAATCCCCATGCAGGTCAATTATAAATAGGTCACATCTCTTCATGCAGTCCTCCTGCCTATATCCGTCACACGTACATGCAATACTCCATATGTCTCAATTGGAGTGTTTGGGCCCATTGGTATTTTAGATCGACCTCTACATCTCGCGCCTTTGGCTTACGAGTACAATGCACCATTTAAGGGTGTCTGACATTATATTACTGATAGATCTAATTCGTATGCCAACTAGGCCATGATTTTATTCCTGTTGTCATAAAATCTGTTGGGAAGACACTGGGCTTTGTTTTTGCTCGTCGGTTGGTCTGCAACCTCGCTGACCTTCTGATATTGGCTTTCCCGGGAATCTAGATTCTGGAACTCCTTTTGGTTGTTTGTCAACGTTCCTTGGCGTAGTTCAGTGGCATGATAACACAGAAGAACCTTTATCAAAATTATCCGTTAGAAAAATCTTCACCAGAATTTTCTAACATGCCCCCACTGCAATTTTGGTGACAGTCCCTTGGCACCTGCGTATGTCGTTGGCGTTGGCGTGTGTAGATGTGAAACCGTTGCGAAAGGA
The DNA here is from genome assembly GCA_029204225.1 of Diphasiastrum complanatum. Taxonomy (NCBI): domain Eukaryota; kingdom Viridiplantae; phylum Streptophyta; class Lycopodiopsida; order Lycopodiales; family Lycopodiaceae; genus Diphasiastrum; species Diphasiastrum complanatum. The sequence continues at coordinate 44,878,358 of CM055094.1, read as the reverse complement.
AGAGAAAAAAGATTGTGGTGAAAAGTGAGAAAAAAATTACAATAACGTATATGCATAGGGGAATAAATAGAAAGAGAAGAAAAAGGAGAAAAATGAGGTAACAATAAATATAAAGTTGAGTCCCTGTATGCTTTTTTCGGACTTTGAAAAAAAGAAGAGATACTAGGTGTGAGATCTGTTTCAAAGAGGCTTTTCTAGCTGTTTGCCCTTTTCTAGTTGTTGGCCCTTAGCATCTTCGGCTTCGCGGTTCTTCTGATGGGTGTTTGTAACTGTACGGATGAATCTGGACCACAATTGGCTGCGATGGATGGATTGCAAGTGAATTGGGCTGAACGTCGGGTGTATATTTCCAAGGAAGCCAATTGTGTACTAGGTTTCCAACCTCGCTATATCGACAAATGGCGTTGAAGACAAGCGATGGTAGGTCCTGTACAAGGGAATCTGGTCCATTGACGTCGTTTTGAAGGCCTTATTTGGGTCGAAACAATACTCTCCAAAACACATATCCCATCTGGTTTCGACCTTGGCAGTTGCAGTATAGTACAATGGGATCTGGAGAATTAGCCGCGTCTATCAGAAAGTGGTTGAGCGCTCGTTGAAAATCGGTGGTTGCGCTCCAACCCTATGCTGACTTTATGATTGGCCAGTTGTATGCCTTGACGCTAGGAGTTTGCAAGGTTTTCTAAGATCGCCGTCTAGGCATTGGATGGTACGTTGGATCTACCCATAGAACCACAAGAGCCATGAGATATTTTTTGATCAACTCTGGGTTGCGTAATAGTGTCGCTTTCCTCCATTCTGGTTGAGGATGTAGGAGCGAAAGGAGATCGGTCGGCTTCTTCTAGAGTAGCTCCTCGAGCTTTCCTGGTAATGTGTAGCCACCTCTGGTAGTGACGTCTGGATATTGTTTTTCAAAGAGGGCTGGCTGCTCTAAGTCAGGTACCATAAAAATTTTGTGATACCAATGTTTGTGCACCGCCACAGAATCAAAGAGGTTATCCACTGGGCGAGGACAAACTGTGGAGGTGGCTGGAAGATCAAATTTAGGGGGTGAAGTGGCAAGAAGTGGAGAAGAGACGCGAGATGGTGAAATGCCGCGAGGCGGAGATGCAATCTCTAATTCGGGCATGTTAGGATCGATTTGGGAGGAGGTAGTGGCGGCTGCCTGAGAGTCAAACAGGAGGTCCTGGTCGAAGGTGCGATCTCCGCCAATTTTGAAGTTGAAGTGAGAAAAGGTTAGCTGAAGTTGATGAAAGTGAAAGGTGGAGGAGGATTCGATGAATGGAAAGTCAGAAATCTGGCAGGGATGTCTTATGGATGGATCTTGGATAATGGTGTTATAATGAGCCAAGGCCACGTTACAGCAAACAATGAGGGTGGCGGGATGATATTGTTGGTATTTAGAATACAGGACTCAAAGCTCGTTATAAGTGAGGTGAAGAACATCAGGGAGTGCGGTGGCGGCGGTGTGGCAGTGCTTAATGTGCTCTACGAGGGCGTCGGAAGGCTTCTCTGATCCTGTGGGGTGATATTCGAGCGCATATCGTGCCTGCTGGTGTTGTGAAGATGACGGGATGAATGAGGGTGGAATGAATAGAAGGGGTTGATGCATCTGATCTAGCTCCAATTGGAAGCGTCGATCGTGCAAAAAATTAATGATGGCACAAAGGCCGGCTACAAAACGGAACGGAAGACTCCCAAAAACATCACAAAAATAGCCGAAATTCTTAACCTAGATAAAGCCAGTAAGGACGACAAAAAAAAAAATAGTTTTATTGACCTCCGATGCAATATGATAAATATGAATGGCATCAGAATGAGAGAGGGGGAAAGCCGGGAATGACAGAGAAATATAATAAAAAGCTAGTCCAATCAAATATATTGAAAAATAAGAGGTTAATTACCGTCTAGAGCGGTGAAAATCTAGAACGGCCTTGAATTGCTTTTGGAGGGTTCTCAACTAGCCTTCTGCTTCTTGGAGCGCTTGCCCGTCTTCTTGGAGCATGGCCCGTAGAATTGCCAGCTCGATATCTTTGGTGTGGAGCTCAACGTCATGAAGCTTTTGCTGATCCTGGTATGTTTGTAGCACCCAACCAGAATGGTCTTTGTAATATTCGACGTGCTTCCTCTACAATTTTTGAGCGGCCGGTGATTCGTCTTCTACTCTTGCTACCATCTGATCTAGGACAGCCTGGAAGGCCTGCACCTGCTAGTCTGCTTGTTGGACTTTCAATTCCAGAGCCGCTTGTTGAGTCTTTAAATTGTCCTGGGCCCACTGATTCTCTATATGCTCTTTTGAGATATTACGCTCCAGCTGGTAGACGTAATCCTTGATCCGAATACGAAATATCTCTTCATGTTTGTTTGAAACACCATGTCTCTCGTGCAAAACATGACTTTCATAATTTTGTCACTGCCAAGTTGTCTTACACTCAAAACAAAAGGTGTACATCTCGCTTGGCTTTGAGTAGCTATCTTTGAACCAAATACATGCACCCAGAGTTTGCACTAATTCCAATACGAACTGTCCCTTAGCGTTCGTTCAAAGTACCATGTCTCTTGTGCAAAAACTTAACTTGCACAGTTTCTTCGTTGAAGAGGTTGCTTTACGCTTAACACAAGTCAATGTACTCATTATGTCTCCTCATTATTACTGGCCTAGGAAAAGCCTATAACAAACTTTTCTTTCCACAACAATAACTTGTCAACATATTAGATCCAAAGTTCGCCACTCATGCAAGTATGGCTAGGTCACCTTGAATTTGCCCCCATTTTGATCAATTGTCATTCAAAAATTTGCACCCAGAGAGAGGTGTGTGTGATGGTTCCCCCCCCCCCCCCCCCCCCCCTCCCCACTTATAAAATTAGCTGACTGGACTTAGAGTAGAATTCTCAGACAATAGCTTTTCCAACACTTTGCTTTCCATCTGCTAAGAATATGGCTTGATCTAACTTGTTGCCAATCTCTGAAGGGAATTCTAGCCTTTCTCCTTTGAGGAAAAACTCAACTGACGTTGGATATCACCCATGCCCAGTGAGTTTCAGTTTCGAAGGTAGCCATACCAATGAAGATCGACTGCTCCAAAGAAGATCTCCCCTAAAATTGCCCTTTCCAACTTTTGACTTTTTGCTTGCGTCTGGTGGGTGATATTGCGAATGAAACTAACCCAAGTAACAGGCTAACCATCCATACTTTGCAACCAAAATTGCTAGAGGTTCTTGGAATGAGTCAATTCTAACATTTTTCAATTCAATTTTAGGATTGAGAGAGATAGAGAGAGATGTCATCTGACAATTATAACAACTAATTCCTTGTGATAATGTTTGGAAGTATCCAATTCTATAGTAGGTAGTGGCCATTAGGAGGGCCGTTACCACATATAATTCGGGAACCAATTGCAGCAAATGATGTTTACCACGAATTGTCCGACAACACAGATTAGATGTGGTAATGCTCGACCGTTATCACTTTTAATTGGATCTAGTAGGAATTTTAACATAGCTTAACATATTATGAACTATTATTTTCTAGTTGTATTTTAGCATTCTATGAATGTTCGTCTCTTTGGAAAAATTTTAGTTGTAGGCGATTGCCAACAAGTATCTCATACTCACAAAATATTCGCCTTGTGCTCATGGAATAATTATATTTTTGATTGAAGGGGTCAACAAATTTTCTTTTTCTTAGTGGGGCAATAGATTCTCTCTCTCTCTCTCTCTCTCTCTCTCTCTCTCTCTCTCTCTCTCTCTCTCTCTCTCTCTCTCTCTCTCTCTCTCTCTCTCACACACACACACACACACACACACACACACACATACACAACTAGCAATAATTGGACCTGGTTAACTACGTTGTATATCAAAAATATTAGTAACTGAGCGGCAAATTGGAGATCAGGAGAAATGCCAAATTTAAACACAGGCAAGAAGAAAATGGGGGAGGCTAAATTATGGAATACAAGTTAGCACCTCAAAAGGGTAAAATTTATGCTAGAGGCAACTATGTCTCTAGCGTCTACCATTGAAGGGGCTACATTAAGCCGTATAAATCAATTGGATGGGTAACGTGTGTGCATATACATTGTAAGCAAAAGTCGAAATTTGTTTTCTCTCCTAGGATGGTCCCTCAAAAAGAATCCTCTTTGGAGGATGCCAAAGCTTTTGAGGAATATACTAAAGTAACGCAAGCAAAGAAAAACAACAAGGGGCAATCGAATCAAGTGGCAAATGGAGCTGTAGACGTTCCACAACCTATTCAAAAAATGAATTATGCTGCCTTCATGACCAGCCATCAAGGAGCATCTGGCGACAGTTCTTGGTTCATGGATTCTGGAGCCACTCAGCACATGACCAGCCTCATTGGCTATTTCGAGTCCTATACACCTTACAATACCAATAAATATGTTCACCTTGGCGACAGTAGCACACAAGATATTAAAGGTGAAGGTACTGTAAGATCAAGCTTTGCAAATGATCAGTCTAAGCTACTTTCTAAAGTCCTGTATGTACTCAATTTATCTACGAATCTGCTCTCTGTAAGCAGAATCACATATCTAGGACATAGAGTAGAATTCAATTGTGATCATTGCAAAGTAGTTGATAGGACAGGCAAGATCCTAGCACTCGGAAAGAGGCATGGATACTTGTATAAATAAAGTCATTGTTTTTTTTGCCTCTAGTCAGGCGCTTAGTACTTCTATTCATGCAAATAAAAGTTTACTTTGGCATTATAGACTTGGTCACTTGAATCACGATGTTGTACAACAAATGTCTAGACAATCTATTGTTCTTGATCTCGACTATCCTCGTGATAAAGTCAAGTTACATGTCTGTCAAGATTGTCTAGTTGGTAAATAGATTAGGAAACCATTTGGATTAAGCCATCAGCATATTGCTAGAGGATTGTTAGACATTGTACATTCAGACATTTGTGGCCCGATGAAAAATCCTTCGTTGAAGGATGCAAAGTATTTTATAGCTTTTATTGATGAATTTTTCAGAAGGACTATGGTGTACTTTATACAGAAGAAATCAGAAGCCTTCAACTGTTTCAAAATCTTCAAGGAGCGTGCAGAAAAGGAGACTGGATGGACGATCAAGGCTCTAAGGTCAAACAATGGTGGAGAATATATCTCTATTGAGTTTAAGGAGTACTGCCAAAGCCAAGGAATTGAACAACAATTCATCACTCCTTACAGTCCTCAGTCTGGATTTGAAGCAGATGCTGTTTTCAGAGTATGACATGACTAATCTGGGCAAAGCTCACTTCTATCTGGGCATTCAGATCCACAGAGACAGAGCGAGATGACTGATTTACATCACTCAACAAAGGTATCTTCACAATTTTTTTAGCATATACAATCTAATGAATTGTAAATTAGCTCACTCATCGATGGATCCAGGCTTGCATATGTCAAAGGACCAATGTCCCCAGACCAAGCAGGAAGAGGAGCAGATGAGAGAGTATCCTTATCAATCGATACTTGGATCCCTCATGTACGCAATTTGCTCGACTATTCGTTTTGCTTGAAGTCTGTTTTCATCCTTTGGTTGGGGTCCGACGACTTTGATGTTGATGACTTCGGTGTCGATGACTTTGATCCATGACTTCGGTGTCGATGGCTTCCAATATGTCAGCCCCTTCAGGGAATGCCGAAGAATGGTTGCATAAGTTCACTATCTCCAACACTTTGATTTCCCTCAAAATCAATATTGAGTTTTTGAGACAAATTTGAGATTGATCAATTTTGTGTGTATTACACACGCACACACACTCTCTACCCGAGGCCAATTAGTTGTAATTTCTCTCTACCTGAGAGCAAAAACTTTTTGTACTTAGGTTTTTTCATGAAGACTTTCCACACGTGTGAAAGTACCTTGGTGATGATTGTATGCATGTAGATTTGTGTCTTTGCCTTAGAATTTGACATAGACCTTGGATTTCAATCTATAGTTGATCTAAAGTGCAAGAACAGAACTCAGAAGATCTTAATCACACATCAAGGCATTCCCACACATGTGAATTTTTACATGGTATCAAAAGCTAGCCTAAGTGTTTGATGTATCTCTCATCATAAGTTTGAAAATTTTCATGAAAAACAATTGAAATCTAGTGAAAGACTATCTACCTCCAACTATTCTATTTGGAAGGTTAGAATGGAGTCAATCTTGATACTCCAAGATGTGATGGACATTGTACTTGGGACTGAGGAGGAGCCTCAAGTCCTTCAAAAAATACAAAGATATAAGAAGAGAGCTATGATGGCTCTACATTATATCAAAATGAATGTCTCTAATGAGATTCTGAGAGAGATTGGTGCTTGTACCTCGGCCAAGGAAGCTTGGGATGCACTCAAAGATATCTATGAGGCCAAGAATACCTCTAGGCTCTTCACTCTTAGAAATCAAATATTCCAAAGTTGTCAAAAGAGTGATGAGAGTGCTACTAATTATGTATTGAGAGTGAAAGACATTCATAGGGATCTTGCTTGTATTGGAGATTTTACCAATCAAAGTGAGCTAGTCCAAGTCATACTTAATGGCTTGAGAGATGAATATGAAAATCTTGTCCAATCCTATGCTATCAAGGAGAATTTACCAAGCTTAGAGGCCATGCAAGGAGTCCTTATAGCTAAAGAATCAAGGCATGAGAACAAGCTTTTGAGTATGGACAAATTGTCCCTCAATCATAATGGTGATGGCAAAGCACTATTTGTCAAAGTTAAGCACAAAGGGAGGAGCAAGAAGCATCACCAAGATTTCTCTAAAGACAAAGCAAAAGACAAAGTCCAAGATGTAGAGGAGGATGATTTCTCTCAAACTTCTATCTCTAAGATGAAGAAGAAGAATGTCAAGTGCTCCTTTTGTGGCAAGAAATGCCACTATGCCACTAATTGTTTTAAAAAGAAGAACCAATTCAAGCAAGCCAACATCTCTAATGAAAATAATACTCTAGATGGCTCTTGGTATATTGATAGTGGAGCATCATCTCACATGTGTTTCTCCAAGGACTCTTTCTCATCTATCTTGCCTTATGAAGGAGCCAAGAAGTTTATATACACTGCAAATGATCAAGAGTGATAAATTGAAGGTGTAGGGACTATTCCCTTGAAGCTTGCATCATCTAAACAAGGTTCATTTTGTTCCAAAGCTTACAAAAAACCTCATAAGTTTGGCCAACTTCTTGATAGTGGCCTTGAAGTGAAATTCCATATTGATACTTGTGTGATGAAAAAGGATGATGAGATCCTTGCACATGGATCTAGATTTGGAGGCATATACAAAGTGGATCCAAGAGAAAGTGCATAGTCTTGTGATGTTGCTTATGTGACCAAGCTTTCCAAGGAGGAGTTATGGTATAGGAGATTGGAACATCCCAATTACAATACTTTCTATGATAAAAAAAGCCAAGGGTATTGGCTTTCCAAAGACACTTTCCAAGGAGATCAAGCCATGTGAGGCTTGTGCTATTGCAAAATCACACAAGAAGCCATATACAAGATCTTCCATCAAGAGTACACATCCTTTGGAGTTAATCCACTCGGATGTACATTTGATCAAAGTCAATTTCCATCACTTGAGATAGCTTAAATCTAATGTCTAATACAAGATCTTGGTCCTTATCACTTGACAAGAAGATCGAGTGACTGAACTTGATCAATCTACAATTTGGGACAATCAATTTGGGCCCCAGTGTAGAGGGAATTGTCTCCTACCACTCAAGATATTTTAAATTTGACATCAATCACCCATGTGATGATCTTGGATTTCAAGGGTACTATTTCTGGGATGACCTTGGACTTTTACAACATTCCACTCTCTCCAATGTGCACTCTTTTGTCCATCACTTTGTTTGACTTTAGGATAATGGTCCTATTCATATCCTACAAAGACAAGTTGTACTTCATCGATATCCTATCCTCTTCATGCTGGATATGCCACAGCCTAGGTGACTCTTGATTTTTGTTCCATTTTCCAATGATAGGTGCTTTTTTGGTCCTACCGATCCCTAAGTATCATTCTTAGCTATAGACCCCCTTCCCATTTTCACTTTCTTATTTTATTTTTTAAGCATCATTTTAGTGAAGTTAAAAGTGGTCCTTGATTGCTTTTGTAGTTATATGCTGGATGGTTTTTCTCTCTCCGTAACCTATGGTGCTCGTAGATGTTGGCTTTGGATCCGCATATTCTAGATTATGAGGTGCATGAGATCGTATGGTTACCAATTGTAAATGATGTTGTTATGTTAGAACGTTGGGATACTTCCTTTAAGGGTGAACCACATCGATGATCTTCTGGCGTAGGTAATTAGATTGCTTACACATGAATCCTATAATGCATGTATATTTCGACGATCGTGACATGTGCTACGGATTGTGAACATACAAGATTTTTGACAGTAGTTTGAATTGATCATGTTGGAATCTCAATCTTACAGTACCTTCACCTTCGATAGTGTGAGTGCTATCATCACCGTAGATGAACATACTTCTTTGTGCTGTAAGGCGTAGGATTGGAAAATCTCATGTTGATTGGTCATATGTTGAGTAGCTCCGAAATCTAGAAATCATGAATCATCCAAATTTGCATATTTGTCTTTGACCATAAAAGCGCCTTCGTCCATTTCGACTTCAGGAGATGCTATATATTGTATTTGCTTGTTGATCAGGTAGCTTGGCTGCATTCTTCATTTTGAGAATCTGGCAATCCTGGATCTCATGGTTATTGCGCTTGCAATACCTGCAGAACATCTTCTTCTTTAACAAATGTGGATTCGATAATTGTTCTTGACTTTGAGTCTATTTTTGATTCGAAATAGACTGCTTGGAGCTTTTTTGCTTCTGTCGTTTTGAGCCCTTGTTGAAATATAGAGAATGAGACGAAGAGGTAGACGAAGTGTCTCGACTTCTTTGATTATCTTCTTGCAGCAACATAGTGATATAACTATGGTATGAGTTAAATCTGAGTGTGTCATGATGATCATGACCTAGTTATCACATGTAGAGGGTAGGCTTGAAAGCAATGTCATAATTGTGTCTTGATTGTCTATGTCGTCTTTGACTGATCCGACAGTGGCCATCTGTTGCAAGAGACTCTTAAACTGCTTAATATGATTCTGAAGAGAATCATTATTCGACATCTTGAGTGTGAAGAATTTCCTTCGAAGATGTAACTTGGTAGTTACATCTCTCACATCATAGAGTGAACTCAAGATGTCCCAAACTTCTTTCGAAGTTCTGGCTTTAGCTATGTGGCCAATTTGAGTATTTGATATATTGAGGATAATAAGCGCAAAAGCTTTACCATCCTTTGATTTTCATTTTGAGTCTTCTGTGTCGTCTTCAGGCTTCACTTCAATACCTCTAACAACATCCCACAACTCGTTGGCGATTAGCAAGGTCTTCATCTTAAATTTTCATAACTGATAATTGGATCCATTCTGCTTGTCTGCAATAAGACCGACTTTACTTTGAGAATTCATCTGGAACTTTAGACTGTCGATAATTCGATTGTTGTTAAGAGAAAGATACAGTGTTGTGGAAATCAATTCTTTGATACCGAAACAAATTGATCGAACTGAAGAATAATTTGATATCGCAAAATATATCAAGTATAAGAGCTTACGCTTTGATATAGTATTAGGCTTTGAAGAAGAATCAACGCTCTTATACCATGTTGGAAAGAAGTGTGTAAAAGATAGGTCTAAAATAATCAAATAAAAATAATTCGAATGACAAGAAAGAAAACTTATTGTGCGTAGCGAAAAAACTCTCTTTCTTTTTCTTCATGCATGACTATGCCTATCAATTTCGAACAAAACAATAGTGATAGAAATCATGTTCAATCTTATAGTAACTAACTTTGAGATCATTAGTACTACAATGATTACGTAGCCAAACATTCAAAGCATTGAATTATCAGACAAATAATAAATCATGAAGAATTACAAAAATGCATACATTCTGAGATGAAATTGAACGCAATAAGAAGATATTATTGATTCAATATGAAAGTGAAATAGAAATAAATGAGTACAACAAGTTGTGTATCGAAGCCGCGTACTCTAAGCTATCTCTGAGCGGCTAGAACATAAGTTTGAATTAAGCGCAACTACTGATAAGCAGTAAGTGAAATAGCAATCTCTAATCAACTCTAAAGAACTGAACTAGAATGCTCAAGAGTGTTCAAGTCGCAGGCTTGAGAGAGAGCTAACTATTCAATACTTGATCTGTGATCTCGATCATCACACACTGATTGATTGATAATGTAGGAATATGAATAGCTATTTATACTAAGAAATTAGGTCGTCAAATGTGGTTGCCAATTGGTTGGAGTCTACTGGCACGAATCCACTTAGGACTTCTCATAAATTACTTGCTGATGGATTAATGCAAGTTGGTGGCTTTTGATCGTAAATAGTCTGTCTGTAGATTTGAACGTAAACTGTAACTCTATAGAATTGAACGTAAACTGTAACAGTGAAAAATACAAAAAATGTGACACTGCATTTTTGCTCGCAATTCCTTGCCTCCTCTTTGCTCATGTTGGCTTGGCTTTGATCTTGCTTCCTCTTGAAGCATTCCGAGGCATAATGCCCCATCTTGCTACAATAGTAGCACTTCACCTTTGATTTGTCCTTCTTGACTTTGGTGGTTGATGGAGATGCCTTTGAGGGTCCTTCTTGATCCTCAAGCTTTGTAGACTTCTTGAATGTTGATCCTTTGCCTTTGGACTTGCCTTTGCCTTTGGTGAAGAGAGCTTGGTCATCTCCACCTTGGATGGAAAGCCTATCCATCCTCTCTTGCATTTGGCTCCTTCTTGATTCCTCGGCCATGAGTGTGCCTTGGAGTTCTTCAAGTATGGGTAGCTTACCCATAATTGCATATCCCTGAACCAAATTGTCAAATTCAAAGCTTAGTCCATTCAATATGAGTTGAACAAGCTCTTCATCCTTGATAGGATCACCTATAAAGGCTAGCTCTTTGTTCAATTCCTTTACTCTTAGGACAAAAGTATGTGCACTCTCTCCTTTCTTTTGATAGCTTCTATAGATTTGATTCTTCAAAGCTAACATTCTAGTTTGGTTCTTGGATTCATAGACCTTTTGCAAAGTCTCCCAAGCATCTTGAGCTGAAGTGCAATTTCCTACCTCTCTTAAGAGTTCATTTGCAACATTCATTTTTATGCAATGTAGTACAACATTGCACCTCTTGATGTATTTGGCTTTTTCTTGAGGATGAATAGGTTCACCCTCCTTACCATTTACAATTTCCATTAGATCTTGCATGATCATGATGGATTCCATTCTAACTTTCCATATGGAATAGCTAGTTTTGTTGAGCCTTTCATTAGTATCCAAAAGATATGCATTTATAGATGCCATCTAGTCTCCTAATCAAGGACTTGACACAAATGAAGGTTACTTCTATTGATTTGATTGAAGGTCTACCTTATCCCACTTCTTAGGCACCTGAAAAGATCAGTAATAGACTTCCTATAAAGGTCTAAGAATGATCTCTACCAAAATCAAATCATAGAATACTAGAAACAATGCACTTGCTTGATTGAAGTAGACAATACTAGTAGAATTGCCCCTCTTTCTATAAAGAACATTAAAGCTTCCAAATGACCTGATCAAGTGAATTTCAGCAACCTAATATACTTCCAAAATCACTTGTAAAAGATCTAAATGGAACTTAATGAGGATGCAACACAATCTACTATCCAATCACAAGCAAAAAATGATCAAAATTGATGAAAAATTGATCTAATTTGGTGCATAAGTCAAGCAATGGTGTTGGACTGAACCTAAATCACTTTAGGAGGTGCCTACTACACCTTAGAATAGCCTTGAAGAGTCCCCAAAACTCTGATCTTACCTCTCCTTGAATGCTAGAAAGCTCCTCTATGAAATCACCTCCAAAACTCGCTTAGAAATCAATGCTTGGAGCAAGCAAAACTTGCTATCTTGGTAATGTGAATTGAATTCAACTTTGCCTCTGGTTTTAGACACCTAAACACCTGCAAATGAAGTCACACAACACCAATCTCCAATGTTTTTGACTCACTTTGAGTTCTAGAATCAATACTAGATGCTAAGATCCAATCTACACAAGATTTAGATAAAAAATTGTGATCAAATTGAATGAAAACCAAGGATTTAGCTCATTTCAGCCTTTAGGCTCTGATACCATGTAAAAATTACAGCAAATAAGGATCCTAAAACGCTTGAAATGATGAGGGAAACAATAGATTCTGATTTCATAAGATTAGCACAAGTTGAACCATCAAAATCCATCAAAAATCTATGCTTGAACCTCACTAAATGGCCCAAATCCTTGAAGAAGGCTTCACACGTGTGAAAGTACGGCCTCCCACAGTCTGAGTACTATACACCAGACCTACATTCAATCCTATAATCATTAGTAATCACAAGTACTCAAACAATTATGAACATAAAGGGCAATTGCACCATTATGAGAGAAAAATCATGAAATTGCTTGATTGATTTTGGTGAGATATCATCACCTATATATATCATGGTTTTGGGCAGGTATGAGTAGCCCTAAACCTATCCCTAATACTAATTTTGGTGGATCTTTCATCCCTACCAAGTTAGGGTTGGAATCTTGGAGATCCCTCAACAATGCAAAAATTACCAAAAAGAGCTCCTATTTTTTCTCCCTTGTATCTAAGCATAATTTGGACTCATTCCAAAGGTTCTAACACTTAGGTCTAATTGAGAACATCCTTATGAATGGAATCCTATGATATTGGGCATGTGTGACAAGCCACATCATGACCATCTAACTATTTACAAGTCATATGACCAAAACTAGTCAAGCTAGAATTGTGAATTTTTAACACCATGTTTGCCATCGCAAAACTGCTTGATTCTTCCGCTGTAGGCTAAAAACAGTATGCCGAGGCCAACCGTGATGTCAGAAGTTGAAAATAATGACCTGCACTTTTTCCTTCACCAGGCCACTCGCCGCTTTTCCACCAATTTGAAAGCCAAATCGGCGTCGCCTTCCGAAATGCACTCAGTCGTCAACTCCCAACTACGTGCCTAGTGGAACGGTTAAATCACTTTTGGCGCACTCCGAACACTTTCTCTACTACAATCACTCTGTTTTGTTGTATCGTACTTGCAAGTACAATCCGGGTATCTTTCGTTTGGAGATTATAGCCTTTCGTTTGGGTCAAAATGGACAAAGGACCCAAAAATAGGGATTTTTCTTGTTTTTGAACTGTTTATTCACCTTGAAGAAACTTCACACTTCACTTGTGAAGAGACCCAACTCCAATTTTAGTATGAAGATTTTTAATAAAGTTGAAGGCCAGAATGCACTTCCAGACCCTTCAAGACTTTTCTACTACATCTAATGGCTGATATCAATCCAACGGCCCACAAGAAGCTTATCTTTACCATTGATTATCTTGTATCTGGATCCAATGATCTAGATTTTGTTTGGGCATTAAACCACATCCTTGGAGCCGTGACACACTCTTATACACGAAGTCACCACCCTCCTTCACCTTGCGCGATCTGCCTGCAGCCTCTTTGCGAAAGTCAACGTACCTCGAAAACTCTAAGACACGAAGCAAAGCGAAACTCGAAGGTCGAATGATTCACGAAAAGTCAAACATGCCTCCAGGACCAAAAAGACACGACACGACCCGAAACGAAAGAAAATCTTTCGCGTTGCCAGCTAGCAGCTCAACGGCGTGGAGTCTTAAACTTCACGCCCAACTGAAACGACTAGCAATAACGGAAAGTAACTAATTAGTTGATTAGCGTTAACTACTCTTGTAATTCTCTGTTTAGCTATCTTGTAAACTCCACACAATGGAAGTATAAACTATTTTTCTGGATCAAAATATATACAGAGAATGTGCATGAGTAGAGCAAAAAAGAAGAAGAATAGAAAAAAATTATTGGGCATGAAAGTCTGCCAACGAGCATAATATAGCGAAAGAGCAGAGCGTCAGGTCACCAACGAGCAAGACACTGACCATCTTGCTCTAAAAATTAAACTGATAATATAGTTGCTCCATCTCGTGCATCTCCTTGTCTTCTGCTGTCTTGATTGCTAGAATGAAATCTGTTCTGTGATTTGTAGTCGGGTGTCTAGGCTCCTGTAAGCTTCCGCAAAAGAAAATACAAAGAAACAAATACGTTCGCGATACATATCAAAACCGTTCGCAACAATTTGCTCCCTAAGGTTTTTGAATGTGTTAAAATGGCTGGAAATAGTGTCTGCATTAGACATTCTGAGAGTGAAGAATTTCTTCCTCAAATGTAGTTTGGAAGTGACATCTTTGATGTCATATAGTGTTGCTAGGATGTCCAGGCATCCTTAGCAGTCTCTGTAGTTCAGATATGACTGATCTGGGAGTCTCTGATATTCAGCGTGATTAAGGCAAATGCCTTGCCATCTCATTGCCTCCATTTGGTGATGCTAGTTGCATCAGCCTCTGGCTTGATTTCAATACCATCAACTAAGTCCCATAGTTCTTTGGCTAATAGAATGACTTTCATCTTGAACTTTTAGAGATAGTAGTTCTCTCCATCGAGCTTGTCAATTAGAGAGGAACTAGAAGTAGAATCCATTTTGGTATTGTAGCTATATCGTTGGTAGAACACCAATAACAGAATATTGTTGGCTGCGCACTTGTTGAGATGAAGTCTTGGTAGAAACAAGACTGAATCTGCAATGGAAATGCAGATTACTGAGCCACCTGCTCTGATATCATGTTGGAAAATCAGAGAAATCGAGATGATATTGGATCTGATAGAAACAAATGCTCTGATACCATGTAGGATTTTGATGGAAACGTGGTGAGTAGTGGAAGTGTAACTTTTGTAAACTGGTAATCAGCTTCATCCAGGCTTGATCTGACTATTGGTGGTTCTCTGAAAGTTCTGATGGATTCTTGGTAGTAGATCCATCAGTCAATCTGATTCTTTTTTTATCCTATCTGGATCTGGATCCTCCTTGGATTTTGATGGATTTCCCCGATCTTGCCAGATCTGGTTGAATCTTGATGGATCTAGCTTGATTTGGCTTGATCTCCTTAGATCTATCGGTGATGGCTTAGCAGATTAAGTTTTTGTAACGTGCCACCCCCAATCTGGATCTGTCTCACTATGGTGGCCAGTATTTGTGCAACCGGCTATCGTTGATGGGTGTGTCGAATGGCATCCCATCTAGCTTTTCTAAGTTCACGGGTCCATGATTAAGAATTTCCTTGATCCTATAAGGACCTTCGCTAGTGAATTTTAACTTCCCCTTGATCGCCTTGGTTTTATACATCAGGACCAGATCTCCTGAACGAAGATCCTTCTTTTGTAATCTACGATCATGCCAAGCTTTGCATCTTTTCTTTTCAGCTGCCAGTGCATGCACAGCTAGTAAGCATGTTTCACAGAGTTTATGCAGAGCTTCGTGGTGTAGCTGTAAAAATTTGGACTCATTAAGACGTTGCGCAGTGGAAATCCTTAATAAAGGAACTAAAAACTCTACTAGCATCACAGCATCCTGACCATGTACCAATTGCAAGGGTGTTTGATCAGTGCTTCCTTTATATGTTGTCCTGAATGCCCACAGTACAACATGCAACTTGTGTTCCCAATCTGATCTGCTAGCTTCAACTGTTTTTGTGAGCACGCTACACAGGATCTTATTGGATGATTCTGCTTGCCCATTACCACGAGGATAATAAGGCCTTCCGGTTCTGTGGATCACGAAGAATTCCTCCAACAGGACCTTGATGGTCTCGTTGATGAAATGGCTTCCGTGATCACTGACTAGCTCCACCAGGCATCCGAAGCGCACAATGATATTTTCATAAAGGAACTTGGCAGTGGTCCTAGCATCAGCTACTCTTACTACCTTGGCTTCGACCCATTTGGTGAGGTAGTCTGTGGTTACGATTATGTATCGAGCTTGGGAACTCCTTGCTGTAGGGTGAATTGGACCAATATAATACAATCCCCATTTTTTGAACGGTGCTTGGGCTAAGGCTGGGTGCAGTAGATCATAGTTCAATCTCATCTCCAACTGCATACTTCGATGCGTCCGTATGCACGTGAAACTCAATGGACCAATTGGGTGGGCATAAGATTGGTGCTGAAACCAATGCATCCTTAAGCTTTTGGAAATCCTTTAGGGCCTCCTCATTCCAATATGGATCCATTGTGAGTTTGTAGATTGGTCTGGCTAACTCCGCAAAATCAAGAATGAAGATCCTATAATAGCTAGCATGACCCATGAAAATGTAGACCTTGCGGATCGTCCCCGGTGGTGGTAGATCAATAATGATCCTAATCTTTGATAGATCTGTGGCGATCCCGTGTCTTGACACTATATGGCCGAGAATCAAGCCATGTGTCATCCAGAATTGACATTTTCTTGGATTCAGGGAGATCTGGTATTCGCGGCATTTTTGTAACACCTTCTCTAAATTGGATAAGTGTTCTGAATCTGGTCCATGCACGCACAGATCGTCCAAGAAAATTTCCAGAAATTTTTGCAAATAATCTTTGAATGCCGCCTGCATGACTCACTGGAAAGTAATTGGGGCATTGCAAATTCCGAATGGCATCACTTTATAGGCATAGGTTCTCCATTCTGTGGCAAATATTGTCTTGTGTTGGTCCTGGGGGGCTATTTTCACTTGGTTGTAGCCGCTGAAGCCGTCCAGAAAACTGTAGGCTTCGGCGTCAGCTACCATGTCGAGGACACTTTCCGTAAATGGTAAAGAAAAATGGTCCTTTTTGGTGACTGCATTTAGCGCCTTTAGATCGGCGGTACCCATTCCGTGTGCTCGATTTTATAGATGAAATCTGCATCCATCAGCTTTTGCAACTCCTGCTTGATCAATTCTGTATAATTCGGGTTACAACGATAGTAACGGCTCACCTTGGGGACTGCTCCGTCCACCAAGGGTATGGTATGTTGGACTACTGTTGGTGGAATGCCCTTTAGATCACTATAGCTCCAAGCAAAACAGTCTTTATATTCCACCAACAAGGATCATAGTCTCTTGAAATGTGTGGGTGTTAACTGCACTCCCACATGCACTATCTTTTCTTCTTCTCCTGGCTCCACAAGATTCAGCGGCTGTGTTCGTGCAAGTCCCTCGAAGACTTGTTTCGCTAGTGCATGACTTTGATCAGGTTCTTTCTGGGCTTGCTGCATCATGATTACCACATCGTCCAAAGTATAATTCCTGAAAGTATCAAACATCTCGTGAACTGGAGCTTGTCGAGATTTCTCTTTCAGCATATTGATCTTGGCCCAACTGGTCATTTTTTTATTTTCTGTCACCTGTGTAGAAGATGACGTCGTATCTGAGTCCAACTGGATTGACTTTAAGGAATCCAACACCTTCTTTTTGTCCTTTTTTGTCATTTTGGTGGGTTCATCCTTGTTGTCTTTCTTCGGGACTGCCATGACATTCGCCTCATGGTTGCGAATATCAACATCCATTGTAGCTATCACCTCTTCAGGTAGGTCACTCCATCGGATCACCTAGTTGTAGCGTGGCTTCAACTAATTCTTCTTATTCGTAGGTGCCTTGGGTGGATCGATCCTTGAGACTTTCGCCATAGCAGACTTTTGTGGTGATTGAGCTGGTACCTTCTTGGTTCCATAACGATCTGGGTCCATGTGACGTAGGACTTGTTCATCAGTCAGTTCAATCTCCTTATTATAAGTTAGAGCATGTTGCCAAGGGACTAGATCATCGTCCATTGGGTTCTCAATAGGCTCCGTTGATAGCTATGCTACATTTATCATATTCACCCCAAATGTGATTGGTGTGTCCATAGTGTAACATTTGGGTGAAGATTTACTAGGTTCTGGATGGGCGATCAATCGTATGATCTGTCGTGGATAATCCATCATCAGCCTTGGGTGCAATAGGTTTCACCACCCATGTGGTTGGATCAACCTTTACAGCCTGTTCTTTGTTCTCGAAGGTGAGTTTCCCTGTACCCTAGTTGTGTACTACTTGCGCAGTCCTCACCCATGGTCTTCCCAGTAAAACACGGTATGCAGATGCAGATTCAGGTATATCCATGACTACAAAAGTAATCACAAACTGCATGCCTACTATCTTTATGGGGATATCGGCTACTACACCTTTTGGTTTCACACAGGATTGATCTGCTAGTTTGATGGTGAATCTTGCTGGCTTCAATCCTTGTAAACCCCATTTTTCATATAAAGTAGTGGAGATCAGATTGGCACTCGATCCTCCATCTACCACTGCCGCCTTGTCCTTGTATCTCTTGTGTTTGATTGGCAAAGTGATGTTGTGTTCCTCACTTTTCCATGCTGCTCCGATGTGGAGGACGTTATTTGTTTTCTCATAGTCCACACAATATATGGGCTCAGACGCTACTGGCTCCTCATCCGCTTTGGCCCATTCAGCTAGAAGGCTTTTCGCTTGTGGTGCAATCCGCAGTAGTTCTCCGAGTGGTAAACTAACATGGCTTGACAGCAAAAGTGTGAGCCTTTCAGTGCGTGGTTCCTTGGGCTCCACTATGTGAAAAGGTGGTTCATGTTGGTGCAACCGATCATTCTGATCAGTGCGCAGTGGTCAGCCCGCTTGCGATTCCTGTTCGATGCCGACTGGAGGTTCTGTGGGATGGTTTCGTTCTTGTTCTTTTTCCTCCTCTTGTGCTTTTTGTACCCAGTGTCTTATTTTCTGGTACTGTCTTCTCTCTTCCCTCACATTTGGATATGGCGCTGAAGTTGAGGGTTGGTCGTCAGTGACCGATGGTGGTGGTGAGGGAGCCACTTCCTTTCTCTTCTGTGCTTGCGTAACAACTAACACAGGAGCGAGGTCGTGTCGACCTTTCGATGGCATCCCCGTTGGAACTGCTGATTGCTGTATGGCAATGAGGTTAAGAGGTGCACTGGTTCCAGGTTTAAATGGACAATTCTTGAAATAGTGTCCATAATCGCAATCCCGACAGGAGGTTGTATATTGTCCCTTGTAGGGACATTCTGGATTTCTGCGTCCCTCGCCGCATCCGTAGCAGCCGTAATTTCTTCCACCTTGACGTTGAGTTTGAGCTGCATAGGCCGAAACATATTCATTTATGGCAGAATCCATAAATGGTTCATCTGGTCCATACCATTGCTGCTGCTCAGGTTGAGGTGGCATTTGCATCTCTGGTTCTACTGCTGGCAGATTTACATGGGCCACTTGTTGATTGGCTAGCCCTGGTGGAGCAGGTAAGGCCATACGCTGTGGTTGATTTGGTGCGCCATACCTTGGTGCTGCATTGGGTGCCCCTTGATGACAAGGATAGGAAGTCTGACAAGGACTTCTCTTCTGTTGAACAATCCAGGGGTTAAACGGGCAAAATGCCGTATCGTGCGTTGTTGCATTGCACATATGGCAGAATCTATGTGTCAGTCTCAGATTTTGCTTTAGGACTGGACACTCATTCATTGTATGGTTTTGCGTGCATACTGAACACCATACATTCTCCCGTCGAGGATACTGCAGCTGGTTTGGTTCCAGTTGATGTGGAGTCACTGCTACAGTTCCCTATAAGGCTTTCAGTTTTTGGTCAAACTGCACCGTAAGTTGCTCCATCTGCTGTTTGTGTAATTTTGTCATTTGCTCCAACAACAGTTCTATGGATAGAGCGGATGCGTTCAATGATGATAATGTGATCGAGGGAGTAGGAGTGTGGGTGGAAGGATATTCGTCATCAGATCCCTCATCCTCTTTCCTGATGGCATCTTCCATAGCTTCTTGCAGAGTAGCATACTTCAGAGTAGTTCTCTTCTGATGCTTCGTGGTAATCCGGCTAGGAACCACTTGATCACCGCATGATCGGGAGTTAGGGCTACACTACACTCGGATCATAGATGTTTGACTCGTTCAATATAGTCCTGGACCCTTTTTCACTTTCCCATCTTGACTTTGCTCAACAGGATAAATGGGTCTTCCAAGAACTTTCTTGGTTTAAAGTGCATAATGAGAGCCGCTTTAACCGCTTTCCAAATGGATTTTTCTTCCTCTGACAGGCTGAAAAACCAATCCTGAACCACTGCTAGTAAGGACATAGGGAATAGCATCAGCTTCTCCGCATGTGTCCGTTCACCGTAGATTTCACAAGCTTGCTCGTAGATCTAGAGGAATCGAATGGGATCTGATGATCCATCGTATTTTGGTATTTCCATCTATGATGCTCTCCGGACTACTTGCAAGGGAGCGACATATATGGGTTGGCCCATTGGATCCATTGGTGCTGGTTCTGGTTCTGCCTCTTGTTGCACAGTTGCTAATCTGGGAAGGTGTGGTGCCTGATTTGCTATCCTTCGTGCTATTGATCGTCCCGATCTCAGATTCATTCGATGGTGGGTTCCAAGGGATGCAGTCTGGATCGTCAAGGATCTGATCGATTTGATCGGCTAGAAGTGAATTTTAGGCCTTTTACGGTGGTTTTTCCTTGATAACTTTTTACTCCTTGCACTGATTGACTTGAGATTTTGACAGTAGCTAGATTTGATGCAGATCTTTCCACTGATCTGGTCTGCAAGGGTTATCTTGTGCGAGGGTTGGTTGTGCGAGGGTTCTTTAGCTATTTTTGCAGGTAAAAAACTTGATATCTTTTAGATCTTTGGGAAGTAACTCTCGCAAGGTTCACAGTAGCTGGATCTTGGTCAGATCTCACTATAGAATTCTCTACGAGAGTTAACGCTCACAAGAAGTGAAAATTTCACTCTCTACGAGGGTTCAAAACCATTTTTTTGGCTTGATCTTTACCAGATCTTCACACTAACTCTTGCAGGCTTCATCACTGATGTAAATTGACATTTGAATCGATTGAGAGGGTCTGCAAGAGTTCTTACTAGAAGGATCTGCTGGATCTTCACTTTTTAGTGATTTTTTTGCACTTAAATCAAATTTTCTGCTCACTGGAATCAAACTAACTCTCGCAAGCACTTCTGTGTCCTGGTCTCACTGAGATGGAACTTCATCCTCTGCGAGAGTTCTTGACCAGTGGAACTGAAAATTTTGCTGTCTGCGAGGGTTCACTGATACTTTTCCGTCTTTTTTTCACTGGGAACTCTCGCATAGGCACTTAGATATCAAACTAACTCTCACAAGTTTCTCTATGTCCTGGTCTCACTGAGATGGAACTTCAAAGGGCTCTACGAGAGTTCTTATAAATATTTGAATTTTTTTGAATTTTTTCAAGGGTTTTTTGAATTTTTTATGATTTTTCTCTGATTTTTACAATCTGCTTGGAACTAACTCTCGCAGGCTTCTATGCAGGTCTGGGACAGTACCCTGGAGTTGCTGCCAGTCATGCAAGGGTTAATTCTCACTGATTCTGGAGATATAAAAATCTGATGAGATTTTAGGCTCTTTTTTCCTCCAAAATACAGATTGGTGTCTTTTTTGGGTTTTTGGGCTGGTTGGTTTTGGTTTCAAGCCCTTAGAGGCTATTCAGGGCCTCCTCTACCCTCTCACACCTCCTCCACTAGCTGTGAACAGTCCAAACACAAAAAAATACATATAGAAAACTAACTCTAAACTCTCAAAAATCTACCTAAACTACTGTAAAAAACAAGAAAATAGCTAAAATGCAGCTAAACTAGTTAGTAGAAACCTTTCCTCGGCAACGACGTCACTGTAGGGTTGAAGATCTTACGTAGTATAGCCCTCCCGCCTGTCAACAAGGGTTAGATTACTGGATAGGTACCTAACTATGCATAGATGCTACTTTTAGTTAGTTTCCTACTTTCTCCCTTAACTCTACTCACCACTAACACTATTTTCCTTTAACTCTACTCCTTTACACTAACATTCATCATGATTTGGGTGAAGGGAAGGGATAGAAAAGAAGAGATTGAGAAGAGAAGAGAGAAAGAGAGAGAGATAGAGAGTGAGGGTGGAGGTTAGCTCAAATGCACATTATACTTGCTAAAGGAGAAACATAAACTATTGAAACCAAAAAGCATGAACTTGAAAGCAATTGAAAACAAGAAGAGCAATAGCAAGCATTGAATTGCAAATGAGGATGCTTCTCTTCCAAAATTGGTAGAGTTTTCTCCTTCTCATTAAGCATGAAAATAGTGTACAAATGATGTCTTTTTATAAAATGGGGAAGGCCCTTGCCCCTCAATCCTACTGGCTAATATTCATAATGATCCTATCCATTCATCTTGGACCCAACTTGATCCAAGGGTCCACAAATCACAAGATTCATGTGAGTCCCAATTTGGACCCAATTCTAAAAAGTAATCTCTAAGTTTAGAAATGACATTGGGTCTCTAGTTTTATTTTAATTCCAAGGCCCAAGTCATGTTTATTCTATTTACAACTTTATTTGTGTGCTCATTGGCCATGGAATTATACACGCAGGATGCCATGCCCTCGCAACGCATTTTATTGGATGATTTTATTTATTTACACTTTGTTGGGAATACCCCCAACATTGTGATAGGTGGGATGCATGGGCAACCACAATCTGTGCGCCTTCTACCACGATTGCCTTCTCTATTGTCTTAGCCAACGTCTGGGGGTTACTCTGACGTACAATCATTTGTATGTCATTCTTGAGCCCTCGCAGAAAGAAGGTCAGTAGTAATAGGGGTGGTAGTAACACAGTGGGTTCCACTTGGCGTGACAACTCTGTCAAACGACGCCAATATTGTCGGATGGTTTCGTTACTTCCTTGTTATAGGAAAGTCAGTGTGAACAGTAGGCCATCAGCCGTTTAGTGGGGAGCATACTCAATTAAAAAAAATCTATGGAACTCCTCGATGGTGTGAATTGAGCCTCTTTGCAGACTATGATACCAGTACCTGGCCGTTCCAAACAAAGTGATGGCGAAAAACATCATTTCATGATGTGGGTTTGTGATAGCACTAGTAAAGCAAGTGGTCCAAAAAGCATCGATATGCTCTTCGACACTTTCATACGGTGCTCCATGAAACTCAGGAGTGGATCCACTAAGTTTGGGTAGTCCTCCTGTCTCCGGGGGTACTACTATTGGTTCAGTCAAATGTCATGCCATTCTGTTGGCAACAGGTTTTGTAGCAGCAGGTGTTACGTTCACTAGCGGTGTTTCTGTAGTGTCGGTTGGCTCAAGTTCTGGTAGTTCTTCTATAGGTTCCAACGTATTATCCAAGTCTATTATAGGTGGGTGAGACTCATCATCTATGGCTAGTGGGATAAGGAACCCACGACTGCTTCTTCTGAGCCCTAAACGTTCTCTCTGGGGATTTGAAGTCTCTCCGTGTGGTGTTCCCTTAGACCTAGGTCTCTTTGGTATACCTATGATGTCTCATCTAGGGTGACACTAATGATTTCTACGTAATATGTTTCTCACTTACGGATAGCAATCAACTGTCGTTGCACATGCATTTTGTGATTTTCCCAGTTTACCCCATAGGTCATCCAACCTTCATCCACTAATATTGCATATGACCTAACTAACTCTACTTGGTCATTTTTCTGCTCGATCCTAATCCAATCGTACCCATGTACAATTTTTCTTGGTTCTTTGTACCAGATGCCATCTCTACGGGATGCTAGGGTTGGTGGGCCGTAGGGTAACGGTTTCCGACTCAAGGCTTTGATTTTCACTTTTCCCTAGGTTTTTAAGGAACCCCATTCTCTAATATGTCCCGTCACTTTATGAAAGGTTTCTAGTAGTACCTGGCAACACTATCTAAACTCCCTGTTGGTGAAAACTATATGCAGTCTCTATATTCTTTTCAGGTGTTGGAAGTAGAATGTTCATGGTGAAGTTGGATCATGTGCAGCTAGGGGTGGATTGTGAACTCATGTTTACGTGTGGTACTAGCCGCTTGTACGATCATGCTAGCTTGTGGTTGACGATTTAGATAGTGGAATTGCTTTCAGCACATGCAACCTAGGACCTACGAAACTTGTAGACTTCTGGTAGTAGGAAACTAGTTCTTTGTAGACTAGTGATACGAATAACTACTTTTTCAAACAACATTTTCTGAAAATATTTCAACTCCCGGCAGACGCACCAATGTTAAGCGTCCGGTGGGTCAAATAACATAAACAACTCGCAAAGGGCTAATTCGTACAGTTCACAGCCCTACGTATAGATAATCGCCCGTCAAACAATAGCCCATGATAAGGTTCTAGCTCATGGCAGACGCACCAATGTTAAACATCTGGTGGGTCAAATAACATAAACAACCCGCAAAGGGCTAATCCGTACAGTTCATAGCCCTACGTATAGATAATCGCCCATCAAACAATAGCCCATGATAAGGTTTTAGCTCATGGCAGACGCACCAATGTTAAGCGTCTGGCTGGTCAAATAACATAAACAACCCGCAAAGGGCTAATCCGTACAGTTCACAACCCTACGTATAGAAAATCGCCTACCAAACAATAGCCCATGATAAGGTTCTATCTCCCAGCAGATGCACCAATGTTAAGCGTCTGGCGGGTCAAATAACATAGACAACCCGCTAAGGGCTAATCCATACAGTTCACAACCCTACGTATAGATAATCACCTGTCAAACAATAGCCCATGATAAGCTTCTAGCTCCTGGCAGATGCACCAATGTTAGGGCAATATTTGACAGGGGATTGGTCCAACCAAAAAGTCCTAAAAAAGTCAAGGGGCACCACTACTGATGGAGGTTATGCCGTACGTGAGTAACGGAGGTCCTGCCACATCCAATCCTGGGGGTTTCCTCTGTTACCCCGTGCTCCCGAGCCAATGAGAGTTTTTCAGGCTCTCAGAAGTATGACTGTAAAGAGGGAGTGCTAGCACTTTTGGTGCAATGATTCACTAGCTTTCTAGGGTCATGGTTCCGTAAAAACCTCTGGTTGCTAATTCGTGCCATGGTCTCGCTAGTAGTATGTTCAACTTTCAAATGGCCTTTGGGAGATGTGATTTAGGGCATCCTTTGGTGGTTCAGAGTATTGCCTTCACCATCTTGCCATCCTTCATGCCCTTCAAGCCTTCTTTGCCATTTGTCCCTTCAAGCCCTCTTTGCCATCCTTCATGCCCTTCAAGCCCTCTTTGCCACTTGTCCCCAACCCATTTGATAGTACACCTAGTGGCCTCCATAAGAGAGTGGGAGAGTGGTGCATTCAAGGCTCTCTTCCAAAACTAGCCAAGATGCCATTTTTGTCAAAGGCTAGGGAGGCCATTCAAGTTTCCCCTTTTGTACACCCTAGAAGCCCAAAATGTTAATGGCTAGTGGGTGTACCTCCCAATTTTTTTAGCCTCCAAGGTGTTTTGGCATTTATTATCCAAATTTTGGGTGAGGCCCCTTTTCAGCACCTATTTTTAGTAGGTGGCTTTCATTTTTTTTTGGGTACCTTTGTTTTTGGCCTTTCTTCGATTTTTCAAGGGCCGTGCGCCTACTGCTCATTTGTCTGGGTTTTTGGTCTGTTGGATAACCACTTGGCCCACACATTTCGTTAATTGCCCGTAAATTGCCCAAACTTTGCCGTTAGGGTTTCTGTGATCCCTTGACACTAAATCCAACTTTCTCAGTCCTGTTTTTATCCAAAAATTTTCTTTCTGAGCTAAACAATCAGTAGAATCAGGAGGGTTAGAAATCTCGTCAACAAGGTAAAGGGAAAATTTATCAAGATCAAATACCTTGTGGACTTGTAACATAGTAGATGGGCAATCATGCTTACGATGATCAGGGTTACAACAAGTAGAGGATTGGGAAATTTAGTGGTAGGAACATGGTGGGAAGTTGGGAAAGACAAAGGGAAATGGATTCGAGGAGAGCATGCACGACGATTATTTGACTGCATGATTTTGTTTGAAATCTCGTGAGCAGTTTATCCCACATCTCCTTTGCTTTGGAGAGTGTAGTCAGGTCAAGTGTGAGACTATCCTCAATGGATGATTATAGAAAGGCTACTGCCTTGTCAGTTTTCTCCCTCCATTCGCGTAGCTCTTTGTCTGATGTTGTAGGCATCTCCTCTGTGCCATCCACCCAAGGGAATAAACCTTCACCCTTTAGTATCAGCGAGGTCTTCACTTTCCATGCTAGAAAGTTAGATCTTGACGAATCCAGAATTGTACAGATCTTGGATTGTATGCTGCTGATTGAAGCCATTGCTTCTGAATTCGTGTTCACTTGTTGATGGTTGATTGTTTGAATGCTTAGCCCCTTTGATATGATAGCTTTTTAGCCATGTCAGACTATGACAAGGTAGGTCACGTTGCTTGCTCTGATACCACTGATGTGAAAAAAAAATGCACTCTGAAAATGCAAATTCTAGCCAAAACTTTGGTGACAAACTGATAAAATTGAATCATTAACGATTCACGAAATTTTTCGCGACACTCAAATTATTTCTATTCGAGTTGGATCAATCAGGCTCTATAATACAACGAAACGAAACGAGACAAAATCTGGAAGAAAACAAAATGAAATGAAGCGAAACGAAACTTAAACGAGCTCTAACATTGATTCATGCTGGAAGCCAAGATATTGCAAAATGACACGAAACGAAAGGAAGCGAAAGAGTTCGCGACAAGATCAATCAAGCTCTGCAACAAGACGAGACGAGACGAGACAAGACAAGACGAGATGAGACGAAACAAGATGAAATGAAACGAAACTTAGATGAGGTCTGTAATTGATTTACTCTTATGGCCAAGTGATCGCAAAGCGAAGCGAGGTGAAATACAAAGCGAAAGGATTCGCAAACAATATCAGTGCGTCAGGAATTCTATTATGATCGCTGGTCACTGCCGGCCGTATCACTCCTACAATCCTTCAGAGAGTAGTCAGACACTGTTGATCTACACTAGCAACTTAATATAGCATTCAACAAGATCAAACCAAAGTACAGAATTAAATGAACAAGCGAATCAGACACACGAATTGTAGCAGACAAAAATACATTCAAGATCATACAATCATACAGAATAATAATATGCACAATATCTACAATATCATCTATTGATTTTTATGATTCTTCAAGCACTACATGACAGATCCATGCAGTGCGTCGGCATGAGAGAAATACAGTTCTCTCACGAATTTGTGTCTCGCTTACTAGCAGACTTCTGGATCTACAGATCCTATGCAGAATTTTCTCGCACGCAGGCGGACTTGTATTCTACATTTTTTGTGTCTTCTTCTTGTCTTGCTTACTAGCATTGGACTTACTGTATTATGCATCAAATAGAAAGTATATAGTTCGTAAACAATTTCGTGTCGCGTCGTGTAACTTACAGATTAGAAAAGATTAAACATCTACAACTAATCGCAAATTACAAGAGTGGCAGATTAGCCACGATCTAGAATACTTCTGCCGATGTCATAATATCTGATCAAATGTTTGTACCCCTTGGTACTTGATGGATCTTCTTGGCTGTTTGTGGAGCAAGACTGATTTCGTGTTGTGTCGTGTCTTGTCATCTTTTGTCAAAAATTCAGGATTGAAAGCTAGCAAAGCTTTGGCATCGAAAACATTTCGTTTCTTCAGACTAGAGCGAGAGTACTGATGCTAACCCAGAGCGGGCAACGAACAGTCCCACCTAGGAAAGAGTAAAAGGAAGAGTGTGATTGACAGGTGAGTCTTGGGAAGTCAAGTAAGTCTGAGGAGCTAAAAGCGGTCGCATCTGTTTTTAATCAACATGACCAAGCTGTACCTCCTGACGAGGACAATGAAGGCAACTTAGACTATGCAGAAGTACATGACATAGTATGGATAGCCCCTGTAGATTGCCGCCCTAAAACTAGATCCATAGGCTGCTGTGTAATGAAGCAAAAACACGACAAAAGTCATGAACTCACACGTGATGCATTTGATTAGGAATTATTTGATATCCAACGCTTATTCGAATATCAAGAAGCGACAGTAGATGACAACATGGTGGTAAAATTTGATATCCAAGATGGTACTGAAACACCATATGACCCATTTCATTGGGACAACGAACTACCCAACTACATCAGTAATAAAGAATTTGAGCATGAAGAAAACATGGTGCTAGGATATTTCCTTGGACCAAATGATGGCCTAGATCTTTTGGCCACCTATACATGAACGACCAAATATGCCAAAGAGAAATAGGCCAAGAAGCACTGAAGTGCAAGTTAGGGTTAAAGCACATGATGAATACCCAGACAACAAGGTGGATGCTATATAGATGCGGTAAGGTGACAACAATACACCCTTCTCCCTGATTTCACATGGGGGAGTCGAGGGGTGGTAAGTTTGACTTTACTTTGCCGATTTGGCTTTTTTATTTGTCGGTCAACGTTCTATCTTGCTTGAAAATACCACTAGAAAAATAGAAGGAAAAAAAATTGTTTCAGTGTATAAATATGGGAGTTATTGTTACTACATGTGAGATCCACACACACTGAAAACTGTGACCTACATATATCACAGATGAGTCAAAATCCATTGCACCCACCACCACTACACTTGCATCATGTAGGCACAGTGTGCTTGGACATTTGATTGCAAGACCGTCTCATGCATCCATACCCCTGCATTCTACATATACTCTGAGCTGCATAGGGCATTACATATTTTCTCCCATGGACATGAGTGTCTGATCAGAAGCATAAAAGAGAGGGTAAGAGTGAAAAAGTTGGAAACAGAAACAATGCAGTGGAGTGGGGAGTGACTCCATCGCCCAATAGATAAGGCAGATTGACAAGATAGTTGGAGAATTTCAGGACGTGAGTCTCCACATGATAGTTACATGCAATGAGATAACAAGCTTGAAACATCACTACTTTTTTGAGTAGTGAACCATTTGAGACAGTTGTTGAAGGATATTTATGCTCTGTACATAAAGTCGGATCAGATGGAATGGATGATCTACAACGAATGTATACATTTGAATCAGTACCACCTCAAATCTTCAGTCTTTCTGTTTAAAATTTCATGCGTGACTAGTCCATAACCAGATAGATCTAACACATCCCTCTGTTCATGACTTTGTATGCATGTAACCTCTTGCCTTTTGCCCACAACTACTTCTTTTGTAAGATCGTGCATCATAATCTTAGTCTTCGCAGTCCTAGAAGACAATCGACTCTTGACAAATTTTCTTCTGAGTACTACCCTATTGGTTCTGATCAGTTTCAAAAGGGGTGACCTTGCACTACCCTCTAAGAGAGTTCTTTCTTCTACCCCTAAAACTGTTCTAAAATCTGGTTCATCTTCACTGGTAGTGGATTCAGAATCATCCTCACTACTAGATACTTCCTCCCATTCAAATGGAGGTATGGGTGTTCTTTCTGATTGAGGCACCTCAGGATAATCGTCAACTACTGTTCATTCTTTACCCCTTCCAAAAATCAATACTCCTCCGGGAATGTCGACTGTGCAGTTGCTAAGTCTGAGCCATGGCCGTCCTAGCAATATAGAGTACCCCTAGTTCCCAGCGTACATTATCATGACATAAAAGTCCACCTGAATGGTCTTTTTAGCCACGGTAATGGGTACATTCTTAAGCTCACCCTCTGGTTTAATCACGGAGTTGTTGTCTAGTTTTAGGGCTGTCAAGGTAGCGGGTTCTAGAGTGAAACCAAGTCGGTCTGAAAGTTCTAGACTTATGTTGTTAACTGCTGACCCTGCATCAACTATGGCCACTGAAATGACTAGACCATCTATCAGTACGTCTACCTTAGGGCAGTAGCAATCTAACTTAACAAGTCCACATCTACTTTTTTCTATTGTAGGTGGTTCCAGTGTTCTAGTTGTGGGCGGTCTCATTAGTTGTTTGACTGTACGTTTAATAGTGGGTGACAACTGTACTAGTTGCCAGAGCCCTATTTCCAACTTTAGATTCTCTAGGGCTTGACCTAGGTCCATATTTTCTCTCTTCAGATTTAGTTCTATATTCTTCCTAAACCTGCGGTTTCTACTACGATACCAGTGCATGGCCGTTCCAGACAAAGTGGTGGAAAAAAACATCATTTCATGATGTGGATTTGTGATAGCACTAGTAAAGCAAGTGGTCCAAAAAGCATCAATATGCTCTTCGACACTTTCATACGGTGCTCCATGAAACTCAAGAGTGGATCCACTAAGTTTGGGTAGTCCTCCTATCTCCGAGGGTACTACTATTGGTTCAGTCAAATGTCATGCCATTCTGTTGGTAACAGGTTTTGTAGCAGCAGGTGTTACGTTCACTAGCGGTGTTTCTGTAGTGTCGGTTGGCTCAAGTTCTGGTAGTTCTTCTATAGGTTCCAACGTATTATCCAAGTCTATTATAGGTGGGTGAGACTCATCATCTATGGCTAGTGGGATAAGGAACCCACGACTGCTTCTTCTAAGCCCTAAACGTTCTCTCTGGGGATTTGAAGTCTCTCCGTGTGGTGTTCCCTTAGACCTAGGTCTCTTTGGTATACCTATGATGTCTCATCTAGGGTGACACTAATGATTTCTGCGTAATATGTTTCTCACTTACGTATAGCAATCAACTGTCGTTGCACATGCATTTTGTGATTTTCCCAGTTTACCCCATAGGTCATCCAACCTTCATCCACTAATATTGCATATGACCTAACTAACTCTACTTGGTCATTTTTCTGCTCGATCCTAATCCAATCGTACCCATGTACAATTTTTCTTGGTTCTTTGTACCAGATGCCATCTCTACGGGATGCTAGGGTTGGTGGGCCGTAGGGTAACGGTTTCCGACTCAAGGCTTTGATTTTCACTTTTCCCTAGGTTTTTAAGGAACCCCATTCTCTAATATGTCCCGTCACTTTATGAAAGGTTTCTAGTAGTACCTGGCAACACTATCTAAACTCCCTGTTGGTGAAAACTATATGCAGTCTCTATATCCTTTTCAGGTGTTGGAAGTAGAATGTCCATGGTGAAGTTGGATCATGTGCAGCTAGGGGTGGATTGTGAACTCATGTTTACGTGTGGTACTAGCCACTTGGACGATCATGCTAGCTTGTGGTTGACGATTTAGATAGTGGAATTGCTTTCAGCACATGCAACCTAGGACCTACGAAACTTGTAGACTTCTGGTAGTAGGAAACTAGTTCTTTGTAGACTAGTGATACGAATAACTACTTTTTCAAACAACATTTTCTGAAAATATTTCAACTCCCGGCAGACGCACCAATGTTAAGCGTCCGGTGGGTCAAATAACATAAACAACTCGCAAAGGGCTAATTCGTACAGTTCACAGCCCTACGTATAGATAATCGCCCATCAAACAATAGCCCATGATAAGGTTCTAGCTCATGGCATTCTGTTGGCAACAGGTTTTGTAGCAGCAGGTGTTACGTTCACTAGCGGTATTTCTGTAGTGTCGGTTGGCTCAAGTTCTGGTAGTTCTTCTATAGGTTCCAACGTATTATCCAAGTCCATTATAGGTGGGTGAGACTCATCATCTATGGCTAGTGGGATAAGGAACCCACGACTGCTTCTTCTAAGCCCTAAACGTTCTCTCTGGGAATTTGAAGTCTCTCCGTGTGGTGTTCCCTTAGACCTAGGTCTCCTTGGTATACCTATGATGTCTCGTCTAGGGTGAAACTAATGATTTTTGCATAATATGTTTCTCACTTACAGATAGCAATCAACTGTTGTTGCACATGCATTTTGTGATTTTCCCAAGTTACCCCATCCACCTTTCATCCACTAATACTGCATATGACCTAACTAACTCTACTTGGTCATTTTTCTGCTCGATCCTAATCCAATCGTACCCATGTACAGTTTTTCTTGGTTCTTTGTACCAGGTGCCATCTCTACGGGATGCTAGGGTTGGCAGGTCGTAGGGTAATGGTTTTCGACTTAGGGCTTTGGTTTTCACCTTTACGCTAGGTTTTATAAGGAACCCCATTCTCTAATATGTCCCGTCACTCTATGAAAGGTTTCTAGTAGTACTTGGCAACACTGTCTAAACTCCCTACTAGTGAAAACTATATGCAGTCTCTATATCCTTTTCAGGTGTTGGAAGTAAAATGTCCATGGTGAAGTTGGATCATGTGTAGCTAGGGGTGGATTGTGAACTCATGTTTGACAAGGCCCTAAAGCGTATGTTCTAGGGGTGGGATCAGCACACATCACTGTATGATGCTAACCACTTCGACCTGATATCAACGTGTGGTACTAGCCGCTTGTACGATCATGCTAGCTTGTGGTTGACAATTTAGATAGTGGAATTGCTTTCAGCACATGCAACCTAGGACCTACAAAACTTGTAGACTTCTGGTAGTAGGAGACTAGTTCTTTGTAGACTAGTGATACGAATAACTACTTTTTCAAACAACATTTTCTGAAAATATTTCAACTCCCGGCAGACGCACCAATGTTAAGCGTTCGGTGGGTCAAATAACATAAACAACTCGCAAAGGGCTAATCCGTATAGTTCACAGCCCTACGTATAGATAATCGCCCGTCAAACAATAGCCCATGATAAGGTTCTAGCTCACGGCAGACGCACCAATGTTAAACATCTGGTGGGTCAAATAACATAAACAACCCGCAAAGGTCTATCCGTACAATTCACAACCCTATGTATAGATAATCGCCTGTCAAACAATAGCCCATGATAAGGTTCTTGTTAGAAATCCATAAATCATAATATGGATGGACAGACTAGGATTCGAACCCAGGACCTCCCTCATACCGAATGGGATGCTCTACCACTGAGCTATATGCCCTGTTTGATAGTTCTCTCTAGAGTGTGGATTGATATTCCAACACCCCCCCTCAAGCCACACTTGGTTGGGGTCCTAGCTGTCACTTGCCCCACAACTTGGGCCACCTAACCATGGCTTTGAAACCATGAACTGTTAGGTCTAACTTGGCTCTGATACCATGTTAAAGTACAGCAAAAAGGACCAAGAATGGATTCAAATCAGATCCACAAGTGTGATTGGATGTTAGATTAGATTGATCTACGAATCTACACAATATTAGATAGCACTAGATCAAATCTACATCAACAAATCTAACAAGAACAATCAAATATGATCAAAACTTGTACTTGCTGGTTTCACACGTGTGAAGACCTGTCAGAGTACGGACTACCAGCAAATAATGAAGTACACTAAGCTTAGAAACCATTAGAAGCATAAAATCACAAGACAAATGGAGAGATTACTCAAGAAATGCACCAAAACCAAGATTTAGCTTTCTTGTCAATTATGGCCAAATGAGCCACCATATATACACAAGAGCTGATGCTTACTCAGCTGATTTGGCATGTGTGAGAGTGCCTACTCATCAAAGGATCCACCAATAATCATCAATATGGCACATGGACCAAGTTTCCTAACATATAGCCACCTCCCTTGATTTTAGGCAATTTTCCTAATTTATAGGGACTTGCACAATATCTACTACAAGTTGGATCTCACCTACTACTAATGTTTTAACACATATGATTAGTCCTTGGCACGTGTGAGATCAGTCCTATTCATGTGAAATAGCTTTTCCCACCAATAACATGATGCCAAGTGGCATATAGCTAGAAAACTAGATTTTGGCCATTTTAGCCACTAGATCTCAAATGAAATGGTATGTACAACCTATATGACTCATCTAAATGATAAATTTATTTATTTCACACGTGGGAACAGGCTCCACACATGTCTAATGATGATATGTACTAGTCGTAATGGTATTTACAAGATTTGATCAAGTTAGCTTTTGCCAATTTTAACACTCCTCCTCAAAACTAACTTGATAAAAGCATTATGATGTTAAGCTTGACACCATGGGCTGAATTGGCCTTCAAATATGGATCCTTGCTGGTTCAAAGGTGTGAAGGTCAGCCAATGAGGTTGATGTCGATCCGAAATCACCATATCCATGATAGTGCCTCTTTGATGTTGACTTCTTTGATGAACTTGAGAGCTTTGCAATACTTGATTGATTTGTTCCATCCTTGAAACATATGGTTGATCCAAAAGCTCTTCCTCCTTGAAAATAGCTGCAACTCCATGATAAAATAAAGAGTCCTTATTGACTCATAAGGATCACAAAGATCCAACATCATGTTACCAAGATCTCGAGAATTAGGCTCATCAACATTGGCAAGACTATGCATGCTATAATAACAAAGAGTTTGCATCATATCTCCATGCTTGATTACCATGCTAATCTCAGATCTAATGAGGCTAAATACTTCATTATGGAGATAAGTTTCCTTAGAGGATGATTCACTTACTCTCATAAAGAGTTTACAATTTGCCTCAATACATGAAAAAAGACAATTTTTCACACTATGAGTGGACAAATCACTCTTGCTCTTGCAAGACTCAAGAGCATACATTTAATGAAATAACCATTTGCTTTCTAATTGATCTTAAATCAATTTCATATCATTAAGAACATCAACTATGTTCTCAAGAGAGACACCATACTCAACTAGACTCCAACTTTGGGATGCAAAAGTCTCACTAAAGCAAATTGATTCACCAAATGACATAAGAGAAGCAAGCATGAGATGTATACCACTTGAAATGTGCTCCTCTTTCCCTTGAAATGTGAGCCATATGAGCTCAACCATGTCTCTTGATATTCTTCTTGTAATCATAACTTGAGAAGAACTCTCCTCCTCAATCCTTGGCACACTTGGACCTCGAGATGACTCCTCAAGATCAACTCCTTGGTGCTCCTCCTTGATGGAAATCCGAGACCTCCATGTCTCAAAATGATCACAACAAACATGATCATATAATGTGCACTTCATATGATTATCAACATTACTTATGCTAGAACCATAAGTCCAAAAATCACCACAACTTGGCATCATTTTTCTAATATTGAAATCAAGAAGTATTTCCATCTCAATAAGGCTAACTACTTGCTTATGGATATAAGTGTCCACTTTGGATGCTTCACTTATTATCATAAGAAGTTTACAACTTGCCTTTAAAATTGAAAATTTACAATCTTCAACATTATGAATGAACACATCATTCATGACCTTATTGAAACCAACAAAAAATACATTATGAAGACATTTCCATTTCCTTGACTTCATATTCAATGTAAGTTTACAATGAAAACATGCTTTGCTATCTATTAAGGCATCACACTCAACTAGTATTGCCTTAATCCACCTTTGAGATACAAAAATCTCTTCAAAGCAAAATAGTTCTTCATAAGATTTCATGAGAGCATAAATGAAACTATTTTCATTTTGTGGTTGCTCCTCCTTAATCTTTCTTGGTTTCTCTTGGATCATAACAATACATTTAAACTTTTCTAAAGTTCTAAGCAAAATGCTTTTCAAGGACATGAAATAAATCCAAGTGGCATTAATGAAAATGACATTTATCTTTGCATCTTGAACCAAAAAATTCACTTTCAAATGCAAAACTTCAAAAGGTTTGAAATGTGTGATGATGGACTTTTGAAGACAAATCTTGTAAGTCCTTGTGAGACTCCAAGCCTCATGCATCTTTCCACAAAGGAAACACCTTTCCTTGGATTTGTCCTTCTTGCCTTTGCACTTTGAACTTGAAGCTCCATCCTTCACCTCGGCCCCCTTGCTTTGGTTCTCCTTGGATGGATTGGTCTTCATTTTGTAGCATCTTGAGACAAAACAATATGTCTTGCCACAAAGGTTGCATTTAGGATCCTTAATTGCCTCCAATAGGTTGCCACCTATTGATGCCATGATGAGGAAGTAAAACCTAGTGATATGACTTTTCAAAATGTAATTTGTGACTCTCAAGAGACTAGATTTGAACACATTCAACAATCTAGAAGGATCTACACAAGATCTAGGCCACAAATTTTGAAACATATCTCTTTCAACCTAGTCAATTGGAAACTAACTTGGTGGATTGATAGTGGGGCTAGCTCCCACATGTCTTGTGAAAAGGATTTTTTCTCAACCTTACACTCTTTAAATGATGCTAAAAAGTTTGTCTTTACTGCAAATGATGAAGAGTGTAGGATAGATGGTGTTGGCACCATCTCTTTGTGTCTAGAATCCTCAAAATGCATGGATCTAGAAAATGTCCTTTATGTACCATCAATCACCAAGAATATGCTTAGTGTTGGTTTACTCTTAGAAAGTGGTTTGGATGTCCACTTTAAGAATGGTGTTTGTTTCATCTTGAAGAATGATGTTTGCATTGCAAAGGGATTTAAGCATGGAAGATTGTTTAAGTTGGAAGCTAGTGTTGCTTTTGAAAGAATGAGCTTGGCAAAAGAGGAGATCACTCAAGAGGAGATCTTGGCAAAGTGTGATCTTGCTTGCATTGAGGAGGAGCATCAAAAGGAGGAAGATCTTGAGGATCAGCCTCAAAGCATGAAAGTTCCAAGGGAGTCCTCAATGACAAAGGTCAAGTTATCAAATTGCATGCAGATTGTCCATTCAAGTGTGCATCTTGCAAGGGTGGTGAGCATTGGAGAGTCTACTATCTTTGAATACTTTTTGGAAAGTATTAGTAGACATGAGGTGACTTGTTTCTTACCTTTAAGATTCATGGTGTTTATTACTTTGTATGACAAGACAATGAAATGGGATGCTTTGAAATCTACATTTGTTGTTGACAAAGCAATTTCATTGGATAACTATTTTTGTAAAAGTTTGAATAGAGTCATAAAAGATGAAACATCATTTGCTTTGGAAATCTTTGTGTCCACATGCTTTGTGCATGATCATTCCAATGTAAGGACCAAAGATTATCCTATTTCAATGATAGGAATAATGGAAGTGTTTTGCTCTTCAAGTAGAGATTGTAGAATCTACTTGTTTTCAACCAAAGAATTTGTCAATGGTGGAAATGTGATCTTTCAAGAGTGGAAGATCTGTAAACTTGAAGAAGCACCTTTGGATCAACACCTTATTCAATTCATTGATGTTTTGGAGTCAAGTCAAGTGGAGGATCAAGCTCAAGACCCGAGGACTCCAAGAATAACCTTGAGTATCAAGATGGAGCCATCTAGGCTCAATCATATGGATCAAGCAAGGCAAGTTGTCTTTGGAAACATTATGTATGCACTTAATAATTTAATTAATGTATCTTCAAGTGCACAAAATGTCTTGGAATCCATGGCTTGGCATGATGTTTAGTTTTGAAGTGTGCTACATGTATATAGACACATTTATGGAACATCTTGTAAGGGATCCTCTAAGAGGTGGTGAAAGATCCTTCATGGACATCATTCTCTATTGGAGTCTCAAAAGTTCCTTGTTTGTAGCTGGATTTTTTAGACACTTCTAAAAGCTTTCATTCATCTATCAAGAGAGTTGTAAATAGATCAAGCTAAATTTGAGGAGGAGTGTGAAGAATTGCCAAAAATTGGCAAATCTAGCTTGATAAAAAAAAACCATGTAGAATAGTGTAAATTGTTTACACAAGTGGGTCCCACACATGTGAGGACATGATGCCACATGGGAAACCCATCCTAATGTAGGTTATGTCAAGTCAAGAGAGTTGGTCATGTCTATTTGGTGGTCATCCCTACTTTATAGGACCTACACCTAAGTTTAAGGTGAAAATTTGACCAACTAGCTACCTACCAAGCATAACTCTAGGATCTAGGCTAGGGTTTCATTTTAGGTCAAGGAGAGTGAGTTAACTTCCTTATTACATGCTAGAAATTCACCTAACTTCAAGAAGGAAGTTGAA
This sequence comes from Diphasiastrum complanatum, assembly GCA_029204225.1. Classification (NCBI taxonomy): domain Eukaryota; kingdom Viridiplantae; phylum Streptophyta; class Lycopodiopsida; order Lycopodiales; family Lycopodiaceae; genus Diphasiastrum; species Diphasiastrum complanatum. The sequence continues at coordinate 44,840,764 of CM055094.1, read as the reverse complement.
TTTGCTATGTATTCCTTCTCTCCATAGTGAGAAGATAGAAAATTTTTGGAGCTCATTCTCAAGCTAGTTCACTATGTACATTGAGTTTTTGTGATCCAAATGAAACCAAATCAATTTCTACTTGTTTCTCAGTTTGAAGGCACTACAGCCTGTGGTACACACGTGTGGGCTTGGATTTCAATGTTGATCAATGCTTTTGATTGTTAATGCGTGTTGTTTGTCAAATTGCCAATCTAGATCAACTTTTTTGTGTCTAGTTTTCTGATAGATTGTTAAGCAAGCATCCAATCACTCTTGTGGATCTTTTGTAGATCCATTTATGGTCCTAAAGTACAGTACTTTCACATGGTATCAGAGCCAAGTTAGACCTAATAGTTCATGGTGTCAAAGCCATGGTTAGGTGGCCGAAGTTGTGGGGCAAGTGACAGCTAGGACCCCAACCAAGTGTGGCTTGAGGGGGGATGTTGGAATATCAATCCACACTCTAGAGAGAACTATCAAACAGGGTGGATAGCTCAGTGGTAGAGCATCCCATCTGGTATGAGGGAGGTCCTGGGTTCGAATCCTAGTCTGTCCATCCATATTATGATTTATGGATTTCTAACAGTTCTAGCTCACGGTAGACGCACCAATGTTAAGCATTTGGTGGGTCAAATAGCATAAACAACCCGCAAAGGGCTAATCCGTACAATTCACAGCCCTACGTATAGATAATCGTCCTTCAAACAGCCTATGATAAGGTTCTAGCTCCCGGCAGATGCACCAATGTTAAGCGTTTGGCGGGTCAAATAACATAAACAACCTGCAAAGGGCTAATCCGTACAGTTCACAGCCCTACATATAGATAATCGCCTGTCAAACAATAGCCCATGATAAGGTTCTAGCTCCCGGTAGACGCACCAATTTAGGACAATATTTGGCAGGGGATTGGTCCTGCCAAAAAGTCCTAAAACAGTCAAGGGGCACCATTACTGATGGCGGTTATGCCCTACGTGAGTAACAGAGGTCCTGCACATCCAATCCTAGGGGCTTCCTCTGTTACCCCATGCTCCCGAGCCAATGAGAGTTTTTCAGGCTCTCAGAAGTATGATTGTAAGGAGGGGGTGCTAGCACTTTTGGTGCAATGATTCACTAGCTTTCTAGGGTCATGATTCCGTAAAAATCCCTAGTTGCTAATTCGTGCCATGATCTCGCTAACAGTATGTTCAACTTTCAAATGGCCTTTGGGAGATGTGATTTAGGGCATCCCCTGGTGGTTCAGAGTATTGCCTTCAGTCCCAAGGCACTGTCCTTATAATGAGGGTGCTAACGGATCTTGGCCATGGTGATTGCGGACATCCTTAGTCCACCAAAATCCCATACCCTACGTGTTTAGGAGTTACCCTGATATCTTAAGGTACTATCCTTATGTCTTTAGTATACCATCTGTTGAGTCTTAAGAACTTGTCCCTATCCCCTTAGGGATTGGTCTCTCAAGATTAGGACACTACCTTTAGGGTTTAGGATTTTGCCTTTAGCTTTTGGATTATGAATGTAGGCCACAATGTGTAAGTATGTGCCTTTAAGATCACATGGTTTCCACTAGGTAAGACTGTGCCCTTATAAGATCGTATGGGAAACTTTCGGAAAAAACTAGTTTTGGTGAAACTGATATGAGTGGGTCTTAGTCTTTTTTGTCATTTTTCCTTGTTGTATAGAGTGCTCGTGGGGTGCAAGTTATACGGACCGCCTTGTTTGATAAGTCGTGGTATTTTCGCTGATCGTCGAGTCTAGGTATTTCGCTAGATAGTTTCGACGACAGGTGTGACTAGACGACTCTTAACCAAGGCAGTGTATTTCAACTGTAGTTCGTGGACTACCCGCTTAGGTGTTTCACAGAGGTCTGGGCCCAAGTAACACTCTCTCTAAATAACGAAAACCGTTTTGATGCTTTATTATTGTTCAATTAATCGGTCTATCATAGCAAAACATAGAGTAAGAAACATGGTTCTCTACTTTTCCGTAAAGCGTATGAAATCAATACGATTCCAACAAACCCTGGCTTCATGATATTGATGCATACTATAAAAACAAAGCTTGCCTCATGTACGAAAAATGACAAATGTAAGAACAAGAAGGGCTCCTAGTATCCTCGTCACGACATACAACAATTCCAGCCAACCATTTCACATATCAGAAAAAACTGTTTCACTACTTTACTACAATGTAAAATCCCTTTCCTAATCCTAACCCACAAGGATGGTCTGGTGCTCACAATACCGGTTCATATGAAAAGCGAACTGCCACAACTTAACGTGGAATGAAATAGGTTACGAAACTAGCACATACATGAAATTTCAATGTCTACTCTTTCAGAAAAGAAATCACAATCGATTAAGTCCCGATAGGGACATGGCAAATGCGGAATTATTGAAATGATTAATTCCCCACACAGTATTAGCATGCTGCAACTACGCAATGATTTCTAAGTATCCTACCATTCCTTCAATAAATGAAGACAAGTACGGACTTCAAGCACATGCATTCCCACGGAAAGCAAGTACAAAAATAGAGACTATAAAAACCAACCGAGATGAAGTAAAACCATACCTTAGTGTGAGCATAGGTAACCGGAATTCGTCGAAACTCTAGTCATAAATGCCATTTTTCATACCGCATTTCGCTTTTCGCATGCCGTTTAATGTCTTCTATTTGCCTTGCATTCACGGATAGTCACGATAGACAACAAGATCAGAAGAAAAGTAATTTCCGAACGTTATCATAGGTGGATGTAGAACCCTCAGATTACCACAGCCCGAGGAGAGCGCTTGCAAATCATAGAGAGGCCAAAAACCAGGTGGAACAGGTCGTTTGGCAACCTGTAGAAGTCTGATTTTTCACAGATAGGTAGGTGCAAGGCATAAACAATTCGCAAACAAAAAACATTAGCATAGGATAGGCCGCAAATGGGCTGTTGGAGGCTGCAGACAGGTCACACAGGTCTGATGTTTCCCACATACAGGCAGTAGGCAGGTCCGTAGCAGGTTGCAGGGGCACACATGAGACAGGCAGGCCACAGACACAGTTGAAATTAAAAATTAATTGATGTAGGTGGTCTCAGGAAGACCCATAGGCACATAAGCAGGTATAGATGGGCTGTAACTGTGGTATTTGAGCCACAAAACCCTGGGTTTTTGCTGTAGTTGGCTGCAAATCTGTGGTCAGGTCTGATTTTTTTAGTGTGAATAGCCCACAGAAGCCACAAACAATTGGTTTTGGCCGCAAATAGGCCGTAGACAGGTACGTAGGCCACAAATAGGCCGTAGACAGGTCTGTTGAATCGCCGGCAGGCTGCTAACTGGCCGCAATAGGTAGGTGGTAGGCGCAATGATTCCCAAGGAGGCTCCAACAAGTTGTAGGTCCATAGAAGTAGGCTCCAAATCCACTTAGGAATGTGTTGTAGGAATTATACTTGCCATAAGATCAGAGTTCTTGTGAAAGCAGGGTTGTGACAACAAAGAAATTTGAACTATTTGCCCATTTGATCACTACTAAATGACATTAAACATAACATATGTCTACTCACAGTAAGACATTCATGCAATTGCTCCCAATCAATTTGAACACAACAAATTAACACAAGCCATTTTTAGCTAACACCACTCCTATTTTGGAGTTGTATTGCTCTTTCAGACGAATGACCTTTAAGCCAACACCCCACAGTCGAAATGACAACTATTAGCACTCAATTCCACAACCAAACATTCCATAAATCATTCAACCAACCTCACAACATGTAACACTCCTCAACCCAACCAACTACACAGCCAACCAACATTGAGCTCATCTTCAAGCAATCAATCAAGCTAAAGTTTAAAATACACCTTACTAACTTTGGAGTCAGCAACACACAACCCAAAACAACAAGCAGGCATGAGGGCACAAAGCAACCATTAAAAAGCTCCCATCACCCCACAACCAAACATCAATCAAACACTCCACATTGAAGCATCTAACTTACTCAAAGTAACTCACCAAACCTCCATCTTCAAGCATCAATGCAAAGGCAAACACAATCCATCCCTCTTACCAAACTTGCAAGTAATCAACCCTACTCGTTTTCGAAACTCTCAATCCATTCTTAACAATATTACTAACATTTGGTACTAACAAACAACATGCAAAGCAACTCACATTATTGTCAATGTTCTTACTTCATAACACCTAACCACAAAGTAGAACTAACCAACAAGCTCTCTCAAACAAGCAACTCACATGACTTCCAAAAAATTATCAACTCCAAAATGTACCAACTCCTAAAAATACTAACACACAAAAGTACTAACATTTCATAATCATTTACAGGATACTGGAGTATATGTTCCACATAACTCAAGAAAAGTAAGAATCATTCCAAAATCTTTCCACTAAGAAAATACTAGATTTAGGAATATTCTTCAAATAGGATTCTTTAACTGAAGCACAAGATTCAAGTTTTATAAACCACTAGTAATTAAAGACTGAACGCATACCAAAATGACAATCATCTTCAACTACAAAAAAAACTTTAGATTACAATCTAGAATCAAATCTAGATACCCAAAGTCCTGTTGAATATCAATTCAGTTATTATTCTTGGATTCATTATGATTTGTTATCCAATTGAGCTCTCTGGGATACAATCACTAATGAGCTGAGTCTATTCCTTAACTAAAGAATATTCTATCCCAAGAATACTATATATCCAATGCACACAATTTTAACTGATGAACCCAAATCGCAAAACTAGAAAAAACCAGCATGTGAACTGGTTATTAGAAAATTTTGACACAAATTTGCCTTAGTTTTGGGTCCCAACCCGTCCCTAAAGTGACTAGACATGATAAAGAATAGACTTTTGTAACGGTCTTAAGAACCGTCAAAAAATATTTTGTATTGTCAATTTTTGTAAGACCGAGCAAAAAGTGCCAGTCCATCTAGAACTGGGTCCCAGCCCACCCTAAATGAGGCTAGAGCAAATTTTGCGGCCTTAGAAATGGCCGATAAATATTTTATGGCTTTTCAAAAAAATGGCCAGTTGTAAAAAAATAGCCGATATGATTGTGCTAAAATCTCAACACTGTACTACATTTTTTACTAATATATGATCACTCAGTGTATTTTTCAGAGAAACCGTGTTGTCATGGGAGCCCTAGTCATGAATGCTGAAAAAGTCAACCACAGAAGAAAAAATCGAGAAAGAAAAGTTTCGGGTAAAAACGGGACCGGGAAAGTTGGATTCAGTGTCAAGGGATCACATAAACCCTAACGGCAAAGTTTGGGCAATTTACGGGCAATTAACAAAATGTGTGCACCAAGTGGATTCCAGGAAATTATGATTGATGAATTATACGAATCTGAATATTTATGATTGACGGGTCATAAAATAGTTAATTATTGTCAGAGGATTATAAGGAATGGTGATGATTCTTAAGTGTGATGATTAACTCTTGATCTATTATTTGAGTAAGAGTTCAAATCAATTTTTTTGAATCTCTTTACTCCAGTATTTTAATTGAGAACCTATGGATCTCACATACATTCTCTTATTTATCTAGTGGATGCTATTTTGCTATAGTTTATGGTCTGCAGATGCTTGAGTATAGTTCTTCATTTGATTGGATCTCCAGTTATCATAGGAGACAGACAAGTCTATTAAGATGAATGAATGCTATTTTTTGGCATTTGGTACAAGATATAAGAGCATTTAACTCAAAAGAGTATTTGGGATACTCGGAGTTGAGTTTTAATCATTCTATATCTTAATGATTCTCCTAGAGATTCTAGTTGAATGAATTATTATATCTTAGAATTGGATTCTAAGGATAGTTGTACTTGGAAGCTTTTTATAAATTGTCTGCTAGAGTTTGTGGATAATTTCAGACTGTCACTATTATTATTTTTCTTTAACTTAAATCTTCTAAGTTAGGGAATATTTCACTCAGTAGTTCATGTAAGTGTTTTACTTGAAGGTGATGTTACTAACTTGTGTTGAGTGTAACCCTGCTGAGAAAATATATCTCTTAGTGTACTTTTCAAACTAGAGTTTGTACTCCAAAGCAGAGATTAACGATTGGAAATACGTTTATCTCTGAGTACTTGTTTGATATGAAAGTCAGACTAAGGATAATGATTTTCTCAGTTAATATTGAAAGTTAAAAGAACTGTAATTCTTTCCTATCTTGAGAAGCTTCTAAGGATAGAAGCAGTTTAAGGAGGGGAGAATGTTATGGCCATATTTGGTTAAGGACCTGGAATAGTCCTAATATGGTAGATCGGCCCTCCAGTACTCGAGATTATTGGTCACGCCGAGATTTAATTCCATGTTGAGGCCTGTTTGTGACTAATTACCTTGAGAGGACCCAGACACTCTAATTGAGACATATGGAGTACTGCATGTCTGTGTGACGGATATAGGTAGGAGAACTGCATGAAGAGATGTGACCTATTTATAGTTGACCTGCATGGGGGTTGCATGGTTTCATGCACAAGACTCTACTCTCTATATAATGAGGTAGGGATTCTCCCGTCGACATATTGGGTTTAGGTTACTAGTTTTTCTCTTCTCCTCTTGCTTCACATGGCATGGCTTGGGGGCTAGATCCAGGTTTGGTTGGGCGGTTTGGCTCCATAGTATCTCTTATTGTGTTCTCCTATCCTCATCTTAGGGGCAATCCCTTGGGGTCTTTACAGAAAACCTACGATTAGACTAATAGACTAGCCTCCGGCTAATTACAGCTGGTAACAGCTATCAACATTAATGTACATCGTAAATAGTAACAATGAAGTTTATTATTGATTTCTAACACTCTCCCTCGCTACATGTTTCCATGTTTGTAATTATTTGCGTTATTCCTTGACTTCAATATGGTTTATTTTTGTTGATATGGCATGTACAATTACTTATGTGTCATGCATCAAGTTTGATTATGACATTATCAAGTAATTTTTTTAAATAGTGGTAGTTCGTGCAATGTCTTCACATATGGTGATCATATTCTTGGGTCCCTTATATTTTCTCAATGCAAGATTTTTCTTTTTTAAAAAAGTTTGGAAGTTTATCTCTACACCAATAGTAAGGGACCTTCCAGTAATAATATGTCATATTAAGGCAAAGTTACTCTTTGTTTTGATTTCTTTTGAACTCATTGTATTCTTGTGAATATCAAATCAATGGAGTCTTTCATTGTGAAAATGGAAACCCCAATGAATTGTCACTTTAATTAATTATGCTTATATGCATCATGATGCAATAGATGCTACATATTGTGAAAACAATTCATATGATGAGTATATATATATATATATATGTGTGTGTGTGTGTGTGTGTGTGTGTGTGTTCCATACAATCTTTTCACCAGTAATCTTACGAGGAGCAATTCTTACTCCATAACTTCATTGTCATAATTTGAGCATGGCTTTGTGAGACCATTTAAAAATAAGTATTCCAAAATAAAATCAACCAAACCATGCACAAGTATGCCAATCTATTTGACATACATTGCAAATGTGCACCCTACCCCAAAGTTTACGTAACTCCAACTAGCATAGCTTTCTTTACTAAAACTTGACTTCCACAAATAAATAAGAAGATTTAAATGTTATGGCAAGTCATTTTTGTTACATTGAATACGAAATATGGAAAAAGAGGCCATACATGTGGAATTGTTGTCAACTAGTTTGAGAGAAAATACATTTGGATGTGACATGTAATTGACCATTTCTAGACAATGAAAGCTGAGCAATCACATGGATAATTAATGAACATTGTCTTTGCACATATTTTAATTTACTGTCATAAATCATGTGGTTTGTCTTGCCATAGAAATGTTGCATGAATACTCAAACATTACCATGACTTAACTTGAATAAAAATGTACTCAAAGAGTATCATAACTCAACCATTTCAACTCATATAAATGACTATGAAAAATCTAGGAATGTGATGGACATGTAAAATTTAGTAGAAAAATCAAGTATCCATGGACATAAAGCTAGCCTTAGGACCACATAGATGCCATAATTGACAATTTTGTTATGCCTCATCGGAGATCTACATGATGCTAATGTGATATGCTAGACCACTTGAGGATGTATGAGAATCAAATAAAATATAATTTAAATTGACAATTCTTGAAGAGTTCAACATCGTTGTTGAATTATTTCATCATGTAAGCAAATATAATACTATAATGTTGATAAGCTCAAAAGTCTCACAAGGGACCAAATGGTGCTCATGGGCCAGATGCTTGGAAAAGTCCCCCTTTCCTAAGATCTAAATTATCAAAGTTTTTGAAAATTGGCAACAAACTTTTTTTGAATAATGTAAATTAGTCTAAAACAATGAAGTGTGATGAACTTCTATGCATGTGTATTCTTAACAAACTTTTTTGTAAATTAGTCTAAAATAATGGCAGTGTGTGAATTTTTATACATATATTGAGAGAAGCTCAAGTGTTCTATTAATCTACTCCACATAAAAGAGAAAAGCAAGGTGATTAAAATATCATAGAAGCTTTGCCTCACTCAAGGCAAGCAAGATGATTAAAATTACAAGAAGCTTTGCCTTATTCAGAACATTCAAATTTGTGAAAAAAGAATAGAAAAATTGCATTTCAAAAGAATTTAAGAAAATCTCTCATTATAATGCTCAAACTAAGCTAAGATTAACATCTTAGCTTTACTCAAACTCACTTAAGAGTGACATCTTAGCTTTTAGCAAATTTTCACATCAACTAATTAAGAGCAATGGTGACAACCCAATAAAAGGATATGGTAGGTCGTTAGTAAGTATCTTGCTCTTGGAGTTCTAAGGCTAAAGTTCTCTCTCTCTCTCTCTCTCTCTCTCTCTCTCTCTCTCTCTCTCTCTCTCCATACTAAAAGTGATTTATGAAAAGTTAGCTGGGTCGGCGACCTTAGGATCATGGCCCTAGCTGGTAGTCCCTACGTACGTACCGTTGGATCGTGCATGCTTGCACGCACCAACTAATTCTAAGGCCCATCTAGTGGTATCATTATTAGTGATCACTAATTATAAAGAAGAAGAAGAAGACGTTGTAGATTGATGGAATATGCATGTAATCCTCCGTCATTAGATCATTGATTGTCAGCATGATTTATTTAATCTGTTGATCCACGTTTTTTCCAATTGATTCCTCCATCATTGATTATGGTTATGTTTTGAGCTTGTTGTTGTTGTTATTGTTGTCAATTAGTATAGCTGGATCTTTTGATTTGGAAGTGTTAATATATAAAGTGGGTATTTGCCTGGGAATGGAGTGAGGGGAACGCTTCGAATTTGAAGGTCAACTTAAAAGATTATATATTATGAGACCAGATCCATCAAGATTCAAAACGCGTCCTTTCTGATAGTTACGTCTTTTGATGTTGCGGAATTGCATTATCAATGGAATAGCGGGACTAAAAGAATTATGATCCTTCTCATACGCAACAGGTGTCCTCTCAATGTATGGGTTCGCACTGCCCTCTGGCAGCCGTGACAACACTGGGAATACATTGATCCACAACCCCCATTAATGTAAGGTGATAGGACCCACGTAGATCCATCGCCTGCCACTATTACGCCTAAGAACTGCGGTTAGGCACTTGCACTTGCACCGTTTTTTCTTTTCTCATCATGGCTGAACGCAGCGTATATTGCCGATCAGAAATTCAGATATAGATGCAGGATATAGCTCTCACATACATCAGCAATGTCTTGACCGAATACTATAATAGCACTGGCTTGCAACAATTTAAGGGCAAAGTCAACAAGCCTGTACCTGTTTACGGCATCATAGCTTCTATCCTTTGGCTGGTGAGCGTCAGATATAAGAATGTGTCTTCAATGTTGCTCATATCTACGTGGAGTACAGATAATAGTAACATCCCATAAATTCGTCTTTAGACGTTAGTTGCTCTACGGGATGGAGACAACTAAGTGCTAAGTCCAAGCAGGAGACGTTTCAACTGCATTCTCAGATTTAGTCACGAAATCCAGAGCTGTGGTAAAAGCAGGATTACTAGCTGTCGAATTGGTGTTGTGAGAAACACTTCCTTTTCGTTTGTTATTTCTTGAGTTAAATTTATCAAAACGGTCTGGCCCTATCTTGACTTTGCAATATCCTAGGAATGTTCTTGTCATCTCCATTTGCTGCCAAATTCAGTGTTAATTGCTTCAGATTGATATCTCAATTGGAGCAGTAAGGAAAAAATTAAGCTATCAAAAGTACATAGTCTCGCTGCCACAGCAATTCACACAAGTACTCATAAGATCACGAGATTTCTCTATTTGGAAAGAACGATTTTATGAAGTCAGTGGAAATTGTCAATGACCAGTATGTTTGGAATTGCATACAGGCAGCTTAAGAATTCATCGTCGTCCCAAGTCGGGCTTGGTTACAACAAGATGAGGTACAAAACGGCTGTAGCTGTTTTCTTATTTATTCTTTTATGTCTTATGTCAAGGAAACTACCACGGCATTTAGAATTCAGAGGTGCTAGAATTTTGTCACTACCCAGAGATCTTTATCAACGAAAGCTCTTGGACCTTGACAAGTATATTATTCAGAAGGTAAACACAAAGGCAAATGCTGCTGATACATTTCCTCCTCAAAGACCTCTTGGAAATCTACTGTCCCAAAACAAACAAGCTGCCTTTGCAAATGCCATAGTATTTCATCCTAGATCAGATGAGGTATCTACCAGAGGGAAAGTGCGTGACCTACACAGTGTTCCAAGCAGTCCTAATCCTATACAAAATGAGTAAGTGTTTAAATGCATGGCATACAAAACAATTAAGAAAACAAATGGTTGGCTGTGTGCTTAATGTTCAAGTGCATTTGTTTTGAAGCAATTTGAGATGATGTTTTTGCTATTTCCAATAAATTCTGTTTTGTTGAAATATTAGCAATGTTGTGAAGTTTCTTCAGCATTGGGTCAGTCAAGAGTAAACTTCTATTGAGCACTGAGATGACAGGCTAAGTTTTTGTGACGTGTAATCTTATGCAGGAACTCTGATTAGCTGCATACCTGAAAGATATCTTTACCAAGACGTGTTCGCTTGTGTGATCCTGTTAGCTGAATTGGGCGTGAAAGCAAAGGCTTGGAGCAAAAATCTTCAGACCATAGCTCACTTACTATCAATAAAGGGTTTTTTAAGTATTAACGAAGCAACTTCATTTTCGTTAATATCGACCAGTAATGATGGATTAATGTACAGGCAATACCTAGATTGTGATCAGTGTATGAAGTTAAGTTTTGTCAATACACAGGCAAGTAATTGTGTAATTTAGCTGTATTGGTTGGCATCAATTCCTTTCTCTTAGAAGCAAAATTACATCAATTGATGGAATTAAGCTATTACCTTTCATCTCACTTTGTTATTCATCTTCTTGGATAATATAAGGTTGGTGACAGTCCACAGATTTAGCTGTATTGGTTGGCATCAATTCCTTTCTCTTAGAAGCAAAATCACAACAAATGATGGAATTAAGCTATTACCTTTCATCTCACTTTGTTATTCTTCTTCTTGGATAATATAAGGTTGGTGACAGTCCACAGATTTAGCCCCAAAGAATCAGGGTTGAAAGTGTTCTTTTTACATTTTTCAGTCATCTACTTAAAACCCAGATCACTGTTTACAGTTAGTTACATGCAGTAACTAAGTAGTTTTTTTGTTGAGAATTGATTGAATATTCGGGCCTCAGCTAGGTTCCAGCTTACGCAGTGAGTTTTCTCAGATCCAGAACTGAGCTAGTTTCGTACGCTGGACTAAGCAAGCAGCTACGTGTCTCAAATCGCCGCCACTGAAGCTTCAGCCTCCTTAGCTCGAAACTCGAGTACAGTGCCATCGGGTTCACACCTTGTGCATTGTGTACAAAAAAAGACGAGGTTCAGTCAGAACACAGAAGTGATAGCTTTTCAAAAACCGAGTCAAAGGCAGAAATTCTTTTGTATGCAATAAATATAAGACAAGGTATGGGATATATGGTATATGTCGGTAACTCAGACCCATATGGGATGTAATGGTCTGGGGAGTGACGAATAGGGCATGTAATAGTATTGTATGCGGGCCCTTACCCTTACATTCTGCATAGGTCACTTGTGACATGTTCCTTACGTGGCTAAAAACTGCAAGCCTGGTTATGGCGGTTACTTAGGAGTGATTAGTCCTTACGTGGCAAGAAAATGAAAACTAGTTATGGCAATTATGTTCACATGACCATACGCAACGACAAGTAACCATACAAATATATGGTTCGGGGGGGGGGGGAAGGTCCTGCTCTTAGGCCCTTCCGCCCCGGAAGACTGTGCGCCCGAGGGCGGAGTTATGGCAATTATGTTCACATGGCCATACGCCACGACAAGTAACCATACAAATATATAGTTCACGGGGGGGGAGGTCCTGCTCTGAGGCCCTTCCGCCCCGGAAGACTGTGGGCCCGAGGCCCTCGGGCGCACAGTATTCCGCGGGCGGAAGGGCCGAGGAGCCGGCCCTTCCCACCCATGAGTTCTATTTTTAATTTATTTTTTTTTGACGTAAATTTTTTTTTACACGCACCTTCCGGGCGGAAGGTGCACGTAAAAAAAGGTAAATTTTTTTACTTGCACCTTCTGGTGTCCGGAAGGTGCCTGTAAAAAAAATTTTGTCAAAAAAAAAATTTGCCCCACAAATTACGTTCTGTGAGGCATCACCATTTCCTTTGTAAAAATCTAGAAACTGATTTCACAATAGCTTGAAATATATGTATCCACATGGTAGATATTGATTGGTCATCAAGCATGACTACTAAAGCTTATTCTTTCACATAAAAAAGAGTCCCATCTAGACCTTGTAATTTGCATGAGAAAGGGCACAACAATAGTAGCAACAATGGTCATACTTTAGTCGTTACAGCGTTCATGCTTTTGGAAAAGCAATCTAGTGCTAATAATTAACACATCCGGCATCCTTTGTTTACAATAATTGTCAAAACATAAGCTCATGCAAAAGTGATATATAAAGAACTTGCTTTTCACTAGTTCATGCAACAAATTATTCATACCAATACTACCTTGTACGTATTTCCATAATGTCAAACCAATTGTATCCATGCAAATCTATAGCAATCAATTTAATATTTACACAATATTGAAGTTAATGAACAACATATTTGGTTTGGTTCCAAATATTACCCTCCAAAATTCTCTCAAAATTTTCTAAATAGAGCTATTGAAGTTTGAAAGCAATTTTTTTTTAAATATTGTGAATGTGAGGTGTGTGTGGCTTAACTGTCTTCTACAACACTTTTGTCAACATTTTCTAATAATAGAAAAGTTAGAACTAGTTGAAGCGTTGGGAATTGGGATTCTAACTGCAAACAAAATTCATTATATTTAGGATCATTCTTTATTGTCAAGATTAATTCAATAGTTGCTAGTTGGTTTGATATCATTCAGTTGACTCTAGTTGAATATCATAGTAGGCATCTAAGACAGCCATGAAGAATGCGCAGATATTCTAAGCGTCTAAGATAGCCATGGATTCTTTGATCTAATATTCAACATTAAGCAATGAAGATTGAATAGATTAGATTTAGAAAGAAAGTAAGAGCGAGCATTCAGTACACAATCACGACATATATAGAAAATAAAATCATACACTGATGTAGTAAGTGAATATGTATAATGAATCTATTTAAAGTGTACATCAATCAAATTATTAAAGAAGATCCAATGAGCTATCAACCTGTAAGATGTTTGAATAAGTTCACAGTAGTTGTGAGCTAAGCACAATGATCTCGTTTTCTTAATCTCTCATACTCTTACGTCATTAGATACTTGATCTACCCAACAATCCCTCTATATATATATACACATGGGGTTATAGAGTTTATTCCTTAATGCAATCTGGTGCATTTTACTCTAATTTGACTGTATACAAGATTGGACAGATTAGGGGGTTTTCTGCATTCTTTGACTGACAATGAAGTATTTCTCCTTGAAAAAATACGATTATGTGGCAATGTCATCACTATTGTATCAAGTTGAAAAAATGCTCTATTTTGAGTGGCGCCATGAAAATACCAAATAATGTTGATCAACAATTTTCCGAGTCGACAGTATATTAATGGGTCAAAGTAAGCATTTTTTTGAAAAATGCCTATCGACATCTTCATTGATTGGTCGAAGTCTTATTTTTTTTTTAAACTTTTGCCGACATGTGTCGAATCATGTGTATTTTTGTAGATTGTCAAAGAATGTGAGTAAAATTGTAAACTGTCTAGAATAATAGTTCATTTGTATACACTGTTCAAGTAGCTTATGGATAAGTGAGTTTATACAAATGAGTAGAAGTCCTTAGAAGATAAAAATAGGTGAGTAAGAGTAAGACTAACTCCATCACTCCCCCGATTGTTGCTAGGAACATGAATGAAAGTTTAGAATATTTACCAAGGTAACATGCTTCTCCTTATACATAGAATTGATGTAGAAAGGAAATGACTGTGGCAATGAAGATTACTTGTTAGTGAATGAGTAGAATAAGGTCTTGTAACTTGTTTCTTGTTTGTTTGTTTCTGACCAAAGGAATTGTAGTGTAACGGTCGATGGGTCCTGAATTTCAAAAATTCAGAGTTCAAAATTGATGGACAACTGTATTGCGCCCTGAAGCTAAGTCAACGGAAACCATTTTTTTCCTAGATCTAACGTAGTTTTCCTTCCCGGATCACCATTTCTTCACAGCAGCACGAGATTGAAGCATTTTAACAATCTTCTAAAATTTTAACAATCTCTCTCAACTCACATTATTGCTATTTTTTGTTCTAAAACTTAGAAACCCTAAAAAAACTTTAAAAAATCCTAAAATTTTGAAAAAACTATGATCCTCTCTCTTGTGCCCCTCTCTCTATCGCGCTGCTGTATTTTATACCTATCTCTCTCTCTAGAAGATTTTCTCTCTCTCGACAGTTCTCTTTCTAGAAGTTTTGCTTCTAAAATCACGTGGTTGAAATATTCTCTCAATTTTCAGCGCTTTTCAACTGCCCTTCAAAAACAAATTAGGGCAGACGTGGACCAATGAGAACACAAGAATCGCATTTTCTCTAGCACTACTCACATTCTTGCAGAGGTAATGAAAAGTGGATGCGCCGATTATTGAGTAGAAAAGGAGAGCTGATGTGATCTTTGTGAAAGTACAATACTTTTTGGACCATAAATGGATCTTAGAAGATCCACAAGAGTGATTATGTACTTGCTTAATCCGAGCCCACACGTGTGAAGAGTAGCCTTCTATACGGATTTAGAATAGAGTTTGAAGTACTCAAAGTGTTGGTTTCATTTGGCTCACAAAATCAATGTACATGGAGAGTAGAAACTCGAGATTGCCAATGAGAGCACTATCTTCTCACTATGGGAGCTTGGAATACATAGCAAAACTCACTTCCTTTGTAAAGTTAGGTGAATTTCCAACATGTAATAAAGGAAGTTAACTCACCCTTTTTGACCTAAAATAAAACCCTAGTCTATTTCCTAGAGTCATGCTTGGTAGGTGCATGGTTGGTCAAAATTTCAAGTATACTCCTAGTCTTGGATACACGACGGTACTCCAGTGAAACAAGCTGTTAGTTATGCCACATCATACTGGACGTGACCCGAAAGTAACTAATATCCTTGTGAGGCCTAGAACACACTAAATGGAATTCAGACAAGGTATGAGACAGTGTATGCATGTGTAGAGTTATCAATAGCAATTCTATGAATAGTTGGTCCATGCATAGGACTCTATTCCAGGTGAATCTATGTATAGGAAACTTAGGGCTATGCAGGGCTAAGTGCCCAGGATGCTTTGGCTCTATATATTGGGTCCAAACTCACCCTACTCCTCATCATGGTTCTTGATTCATTGCCAGACTCTCACTCTACATTCATGTTTCTTGTTCCGTGGCTTGGGGGTGAGGCTTCGGGAGATTGATTGGATGCTTCTACTTGGTTGGGTGATTTCTGCATAGTGTGTTATCCTTTGTGTTTGGGATTTGTAAGCAGGATCTAAGGAGCTTCCTTTATAGTGGTATCAGAGCAAGGCTTACAAGTTTGGAGAGGTGGTGCTTTTCATTGGAGCTCGATGAGTCCACATTCCCTGGATTGAAGGACGAAAAGAGGCATGAGATCTTCACACTACTACCGATTGAAGAAGGAGACCAAGGGCAAACATCAAATCAAAATGTTGAGCCCCATACCCCATAGCAGCAGAAAGCCGAAGATCAACCTGACGACGAAGAAACATTCGAGCAGCGATGAATCAAACCCAGAAGGTCGACAAGACAAAGAAGACCTCCAGAACGATACATTGAAAAATTTCAATGGAGTGAAGAAACAGAGTTCAAATATTGCAGCTTCATTGAAGAGCCAACAACATATCAAGAAGCTATCCAGAGTCTAGAAGGTGAATTTTGGGAGCAGACAATGTCAGAAGAATTCGAATCAATGAGGCAAAACGAGGCATGAACATTAGAGCCACTGTCCGAAAATAAAAAGATCGTCAACTGTAAATGGGTCTACAAAAGAAAAATCAAGTCAGATGGCATTGTCGGATGATACAAAGCAAGGCTTGTCGCAAAAGGCTACACACAAAGGTACGATGTCGATTATTTCCATACATATTCAACAATGGTAAAAATGACAAGAATTTGAGTGCTCTTTACTGCAAGGACAATAGCAAGTCCGTGACAAGAGGATGTTCGATTGTGTGCGGAGTAGCAATCAGTTGGATATGCAAGAAGCAAACCTTGGTGGCTCAATCCTCATGCGAAGTTGAATATGTCGCAGCTTCAAAGATGGCGAACAAGGTAGTGTGGTTGTAGATGATGCTGGAAGCAGTTGGCATACCACAAAGAGAACCATGCATGATCATGATGGATTCTCAAAGTGTCATATATCTGTTCGAGGATCATGTTTTCCATTCAAAGACAAAACATATACCTCTGAAGTACCATCATGTTTGAGACTTGATCTCGAAAGGAGAGCTCAAGGTCCAATACATAAAATCTGAAGACATGATTGCATTTTTGCTCACAAAGCCGCTCGACAAACCACTATTCGCAAGACAAAGAAAAGCAATTGGATTAAATATACAAAGTTGCAAGGTTCAAGAGGAAGTGTCAGAAATTGTGAACTCCTGCAACTTTATCACAAAGCGAAATGAAACGAAGGGCGAACATACCACGAAGACCGAAAGAAAAGTATTCGAGATTCAGCTCGATGACCAGGTGATGAAACAACACAAAATGAAAGAAAACAATTCACGTTGTCAACTGGCAGCTCGACAAGCATGGTGTATTGTACTTCACGCTCAACTGAAATAGACAATGATAACAGAGAATAAATAACTAGTTGATTAGCATTAACTTGTCTTGTAATTCTCTGATAAACTATCTTGTAAACTCCACACAATGGAGATAAATACGTTTTTCTGATTAACACAAAGATAGAGGACGAGAGAGGAAGATAGAGTGTAGAGTTGTGCATGAAACTCTGCCAATGAGCAAAACACAGTGACTGAGGTGAGCGTCAGGCCGCCAACGAGCGAGACACTGAATGACTCACTCAAAAATGTAAAACAGAAAATACAATTGTTCTTTTCTCCACCTCTTCTTTGTCATGTCGTCTTCTTGATTGATTTTGTCATGATCTATGATCTGTAGTCATTTGCTTAGGTTCCTGAAAACAAAACAAAAATAGAAACAAAAAGCCCAAATTTCGCTACACATACTAGCAAAACACCAATCCTTACATATTGTGACATGTCACCATCTATTGGCTGATTATGACAAATCCCCAAGATACTCGACCAGAGCTACCCAAGAGCACCTCTCACCTTAGACCGAGGAGGTCTCTGAGAAGACGAGATGAACGAAGACTGAGAGCCCAGTATGAGAGCCGAGGAATACCAGTTAACACTATCATGTAGAAAGTGTGTAAGCCTCATGGTGAATCCCGAAAGATGGAATGACCATGTAGGAACTAGTATTTCTAGGCAAAGTAATGAATGCAAGTAGGCCCCTCTCAAAGAAAGTAGAGTGAGCCAGCTTTTGATGGTGACATCTAGTGGAGAGCATGATTCCACTTGAAATTTGTGTAATGTGGAAATGCCACTAGGATGCCACCTAAGGAGCTATCTTGCTTATTTAAGAGACTCTCTCTTTGTAGAAGAGGATCTTTTTGTAAATGTATCTACTCCATGCTGAAATGACATTATCTTTCATGAGTTTTGATGCATTCTTGAGCTCCTTGATCATTCTTGTTTCTTGACTGATGCATTAATGATCTTGCCCTTCCATTTCCTTTGTGTGTGGTTGTGGATCTTAGTGGTGGATTAGATTTCTTGCTTTCTTGTGGATTAATGTAGGTTTCAACATTCAAGTAAACTAAATAGGTTGGGTTTGTGGTGTAAATCTTGCATACCTCTTACAATCCAATTCTTGGATTGTTCAAAAAATGAGTGTTTCTTGATCCTTGGACTGTCAAAATGCTATTAGATTAGTTTCTTGTTCTGGTTTGTGGATTAATGCAAGTGTAGTATAGTGTAAATTAGGATCTAATCCAGTTCGTTTTGCAGCATTAAAGTAGGATTTCATGACATTTCAACCACTCTACATGCTGATTTCTTGATTGAATGCACGATCTGCATGTTTTGGTTTGAAGCATGTGATTTCAGTTCAAGAGTGACTGCCCTGAGTCATCCTCTGACAGACAGGACAAATAACACAATGATACCAGTCCATTCTGCCTGATTTGGGCCTAAAATGAATAAGATAAACTTAAAACAAGTGCCCACCACCAACAGTTAAACATGCTGCTCAATCGAGAAGTTCCTTAAGAACTTCTACATCACTACGACATTTACCAGATCGATAATCAAACATAGACATTATATGAAATGAGTTATTGCAAGACGTAGAGGAAACCGATATTCCGTCATCCGCTTCTTTCCCAGACAAGAGCACCCTCCCCAGGGAATTGACATTTTATCTCCACTCCTGCAATCTTAAATCTATATGCCTTCCAACCACTGCATATAACAAACCAAATTTGAGAATCGAAAATCTAAAAGCGATTCATTATATGAATCTTGTGATCCAAAGAATACTAATGGGAATAAGTATCTTCTCCTTCCATGCATTTCAAGCCATATCTTACAATATCTGCTATCACTGATGGGTGATTTAGTGTCACCAACCTTGCCTTGTTTTTGACAAGGGCATATCAGAGTTTTTCTCATTGCTCTACAAGACCAATGGGATATTGCAATTGTCAAGGTGAATTATCAATGTTGATGAATGAAAGTTTTGTTCGGCAAGTGCCATATAGTCCTCACTCTCTATACCGTTGGTTTATTTTCTTGTTCCTCTTCATCCCTTTTCTATGATTGATTTTTGCATGAGAAATAGCTACTGCATGAGAGTCTTCCGTAGAGTATCTCAAGAACACATTTTCATTCATCTATCCATCTTCAGATCACCTTGTACAGAGTTTAGGAACTTTGAGCATACTACAATTTTCAAAAACTCCATGTCATTTCAGAGTTGATTCTTGTCTTTCATAGAGATATTCATCTTCAAGTCAACTACAGCAAGATCGAAACAAATCTACTTAAAATTTATTCAATCTTTAGTCCAGTCCCATGTTCACCATGTTTCAACTATGTGTTCCAAACGCTGATCCAACCTTGAGCATGCAAGTTACAAATAACAACATCCCCGGTCTCCTTCTTCAACCAGCCCTCTTGCCATACATCTGCATCCACTCTCGTGCCTATTGCCCACACCATCTACCAATGTCACCACCATTGTCCCTACTTTCCATCATTCTGTTTACCATCCTTCCACTATTCCTCTAAAAAAAAAAATTCCAGTTTTTTTCAAATCCTGATAGTCTTACCGACACTGCTGAGAGATCATTGCAAGTGTCTTGCGAACACCAACCACATTGGTTGATCAGCCAGAAAAGATCTAAGAAGCAGGTGAAGCAGCTAGAAGAAATAAAGAGAAAGATCCAAGAAGCTGAGAAGGAAAGGACGAAACCTAAGCAACAAATGAGACAGATTGATCATAATCAAAAGACACTTATCTGGAGCAATGATAGTTGAATCTCCTCCTATGAAGCTCGAAGAGATCCAAAAGTAACGGATCAAAAGAAAGAGCTGCTAAAAAAAAAAAATGAAGACAATCGTGAACCTACAGATTACAACAAGCTCCTCACCCAGTAAGTAGTGGTCAAAGCTTGACATTGCAAGGGTCCAAGGCTGCAATTGTAGAACTATCAATTCCTTCATCCTTCCACCAAGTTCCTATCCAACCCATCTGTCCAAATCTATTTCTACCACTAATTTGTCGATGAGTCCATTCTCTTGAAGACTGATAACCAAGATTTGTGCAACCTATCAGGAAAGAACATCGACAAGACTGGAACTTCGACTGAGAGAGGAACTACGGAAACACCCATAAGCAAAATGGAGGATATAGACCTCTCAGAAGTTAGTACCTGCCAAAAAACCAAAGATGAAACTGTCAATGGCAGATACAAGTGATAAAACAGAAGACACGCGGGATGCACTCAGGCATGCAAGTTGTGAAAGCTGTTGGGAGCTTTCCAATTTTGAGAATGTCAACCACTTGCAATAATAAGACATTTTGGTTAAATTGCGGCAAGTTGGCAAAAAGTAGTTTTTGATAAAGACTGGCAACAATAGGCACTTGGTTTTACGCAAGCAAACAAGGATTTACACTTTTCCAAGTGACAATCAAAGATGCCAATGCGGAAGCGGAGCGACATCATTCAATATGAGTTGTAGTGGTACCTGTAACACATTAGGGGTGGGATGATGTTGGCTGATGGTGACCTCTAGTGGAGAGCATAATTCCACTTGTAATTTGTGTAATGTGGAAATGCCACTAGGATGCACCTAAGGAGCTCTCTTGCTTATTTAAGAGACCCCCTCTTTGTAGAAGCGATCATTCTTGTTTCTTGAGTGATGCATTAATGATCTTGCCCTTCCATTTCCTTTGTGCATGGTTGTGGATCTTAGTGGTGGATTAGATTTCTTGCTTTCTTGTGGATTAATCAACATTCAGGTAAACTAAATAGATTGGGTTTGTGGTGCAAATCTTGCATATCCTCTGACAATCTAGTTCTTGATGTTCTTGGGTTGTCCAAGAATCAAGAAATGAGTGTTTCTTGATCCTTGGACTATCAGAATGTTGTTAGATTAGTTTCTTGCTTCTTGTTTGTGGATTAATGCAAGTGTAGTGTAGTGTAGTGTAGTTTAGGGTCTGATCCAATTTGTTTTGCAGCATTAAAGTAGGATTTCATGACATTTCAACCACTCTACATGCTAATTTCTTGGTTGAATGCATGATCTGCATGTTTTGCTTTGAAGCATGTGATTTCAGTTCAAAAGTGACATTCTTGAGTTGTCCTCTGATAGGCAAGACAAATACCACAATGATACCAGTCCATTCTCCTGATTTGGGCCTAACGAACAAGATAAACTTAAAACAAGTGCCCACAGTCTCTGCTGACAGGCAGAACACAGACATAAGCTATAAGCAGAAGAGAGAATCTGTTAACACATCCTCTAGAGCAGGGAATCTGTAAACACCATCTCACTAGAATTCGAGTTGGAGGCCTCTTGACTTCTCAAAATCAATTAAAAAATATGTACAAGGTGGTCGTGGACATAAATCCAACCCATTTTGCAAGATAGATTTGCTAAAAACTCCCAAGGCTAATCTATGATTGATAAATGAAGCCGCAAAGGCTTAGTGAGAAGATCAACCACACATGATGTAGTACCCACATGCTCCAAAATGATGTCCTTTGCTTGAACTTTCTCCCTCACAATGTGCCACTTTGATATGTTTGCTCCTTGCATGAAAGATGGGATTCCAAGCAAGTCCTTGGGCCGAAATGTTGTCATACTTGATGATGGGAAAATCTTCACTTGTGATGCACTTTAGCTCCACCAAAAGATGCTTGATCCACAAAATCTCCTTGGTAGTGGTGGTGAGTGCCTTATATTCAGCTTTAGTTGATGAGAGTGAGATAGTGTCCTACTTCTTTGAGAGCCAAGAGATGACTCCACCTCCAAGTTATATATTAAATGCACTTATGGGCTTCCTATCAAGATTTTCCTTAGAGGGTAGTGCAAGGTCATCCCCCTTGAAACTGATCAAAACCAATAGGGTAGTACTCAGAATAAAATTTGTCAAGAGCCGATTGTCTTCTAGGACTGCGAAGACTAAGATTATGATGCACGATCTTACAAAAGAAGTAGATGTGGGCAAAAGGCAAGAGGTTACATGCATAAAAAGTCATGAACAGAGGGATGTGTTAGATCTATGTGGTTATGGGCTAGTCACACACAAAATTTTAAGATATCTCTTTTGCATGGACCAGTGCATCTGCTATGGAGATGTCAGCAACGCCAGATTAGTGGTTATTCTGATGCAAGCTAGAGAGGAGATGTAGTTTATTTCTGATAGGCGTAGTCATGCTTAGGGAAAGAGTAATATAGCTCATTCGGTTGCGCACGAACACTCTCTGTTTGAGTTCGTTTCTTGTTCGAGTTTCGAGTTCGTTTCTTGTCCGAGTTTCGAGTTCTCTTCTTTTTCGTGTTCATTTTTTTTCGAGCTATTTTTGTTTCGCACGCACGACACACCCTCTTTCTCCAACACGTTTTTGGCATCCTTCTCCCAACCCACACCTACTTGGTGGACTGGTTGTGATTTCTTTACTTTTTCATCTGGCACCAAATTTGTAGGGTGCACTTCTGGTTTTTCACTGCCTGGTCCATCTATTTAAGTCTTCAATCCTTCCGAGAGGGTTGGATGCATCTTGAGTAAGGCGCCCAGGGACATTTAACATCACTTCTCAACAGATCGACTAGGACAACGGTGTGGTCTTTTTCTTCTTCCTTGTTATGGAAAGGGACTTTGAAACCAGAATGCTCGTTTGCATTCTGCCCGGTCTCACGGATGAATTGCAGTAACTTAGGATTCACTAGGGAGCGAGAGAAAGCAGTGGGCCATTGATCGTTAGCGCCGTCAAGATTAATGTTGGTCATGCTCTCAGGCTGCTTCTCTGGACTGATCTAGGGCTTGGGCTTCTTTCACCCACTCCTTCATTCTCTTAAAGTTACCTTGCTCGACTGTGGGGTTGGGGTACTCACCTACGTATAAAGACCCTGAAGGTCCACTAGCAGGACTGGTAGTAGCGGCCTTGGATGGCTCTTTTTCTTTTCTCTTATGGGCTCTCGTCTGGATGAATACTGGCATCATAGATGCCTTAGGCTCTCCTACCACACTCATCAAATGTAGAGGGGCAGAGGCTTCTCCTTCCTGCTCTTGTCTATTAGAGCATGTGAGATATGGGTGCCCGTACCCACAATCTCGGCATAGAGGCACAAACTTACCTTGTGGCTTGGTAGGGCACTCGGTAATTCTATGGTTTTCTCCACATACGTACCATTTGATGGGAGCTCTAAATCCAGTACCTCTAAGCTGATTGGTGTAGATAGGCACTAAGTCTTCGTTCTCTCCATCTATGAAATGCACTGGAATGGATTCCTACGCTTCCTCTCTAGGATAGTAGGATTCTTCAGTCCCCTCGACCATGTTCAACTGTTGAGTAGCTGGTTGTGGGTTTCGTACTACTAAACCTTGGGTTCTGGGGGGAATGAGAGGTAATGCCAATCTAGGCAGTGGTTGAAATAGAGCACCTTGGCATTGCGCCAATGGAGCAAGATTGGGT
This sequence comes from Diphasiastrum complanatum, assembly GCA_029204225.1. Classification (NCBI taxonomy): domain Eukaryota; kingdom Viridiplantae; phylum Streptophyta; class Lycopodiopsida; order Lycopodiales; family Lycopodiaceae; genus Diphasiastrum; species Diphasiastrum complanatum. The sequence continues at coordinate 44,816,959 of CM055094.1, read as the reverse complement.
GCAGGTCGAGGGCTGCTTGGTTCATGAGATTATAGGGACATTCAGCTGTATCATGGTTGCTCATATTATAGATATGGCAGTATCGAGCTGGTCGCTCTAATCTCTGTTTCAACTACAGGCACTCGTTTCCTATATGGTTGCCCTGGCAGTGTGTACACCAGGTGGATTCTCTCCTAGGATAGGCAGGGGTAGGGCTTGGTTGCATGCCTTTTAGCTTTTGGTCTACAACCGTAGTAAGGTCAATCGTGAGCTTTTTGATTTGCTCATTGCTTTGCATGTGCAGCCTCTCCATGGTAGATATGATGGTGTCGGCGCTAATGGTAGTAGAGGCAGAGGCATCATCATGCAATTTGTCCTTATGTTTGGCTCTTCGTTCCCTTCTGCGTTTTCATTTCTGGTCGTAGTTATCAGAGTCCGAACTAGTGCTCTCACTATCGTCGACTCTCTTGAAGGCATCAGCGTAGGCTGCTTGAAAAGACACGTACTTGTCCCTTCGTTTCATTGGCTGTCTGATCTACTTAGGTAAACCTGCCATGAACTAGGTCAGGACACTATGGTCTGGGACGCTATCAGGGTCACATCCGCCATGCAATATTTTGATCCACTCCATGTAATCTCGTAGGGACTCGTTCTTCTTATCTATATGGATTCGGCCTAATTGCAAAAATGGATCGGAAAGGAAACAGGTGGTTTTGAATCTTGTGACAAATTCAGTCTGTAAAATATTCCAATCATCACATTCTTTCTGCTCAAGATTAATGATAACTCGCCAGTCTCTCAAACGAGAGATCTTTGTGTTTTCAGGCCACTGCTCTGATGGCGAGTAACTTTGGCTCGAAAAAGATGTCAAAAAACTCTCTGGCGAGTAATAGGTGACAGGGCGAGTAATGTCTCTGATGGCGAGTTATAATTTATAACTTGTCGAGCTCACAAAACAATATTTGGAGCCTGCCTAGCACTCTGGAGAAGTGGCGAGAAAAAACAGTAAAGAAAAAACAGAGAAAAGTCTATTGACGAGTAATAAACCTGTGAAAATGCAAGAAAAATTCAATCAAAAGGCAAAGAAAAACCCATCTAATAGTAGCTTAGCATCGTCTCCCTGACAATGGTGCCAAAAAAATGTCGGACCCTGTTGGAGGTATTCCCAACAAAGTGTAAATAAATAAAATCATCAAATAAAATGTGTTGCAAGGGCATGGCATCCTACGTGTATAAGCCCATGGCCCAATGAGCACGCAAGTGAAGTTGTAAATAAAATAATAGACTTGGGCCCTTTGTAATTAAAATAAAACTTAACGACGGATCATCAGATCCCATCCGATTCCTCCATATCTACGAGCAAGCTTGTGAAATCTACGGCGAACGGACACTTGCGGAGAAGCTGTTGTTGTTTCCCATGTCCTTATTGGCAGTGGCTCAGGATTGGTTTTTCAACCTGTCAGAGGAAAAAAAATCTACCTGGAAAGTGGTTAAAGCGGCTCTCATTACGCGCTTTAAACCAAGAAAGTTCTTGGAAGACCCGTTCCTCCTACTGAGCAAAGTCAAGATGGGAAAACGAGAAAGGGTCAGGGACTATATTGGGTGGGTCAAACACTTACAATCCGAGTGTAGTGCAGCCCTAACTCCCAATCATGTGGTGATCATGTGGTTCCTAGCCGGACTACCACGAAGCATTAGAAGAGAACTGAAACGACGAGAGCAGTACGCTACTCTGCAAGAAGCTATGGAAGATGCCATCAGGAAAGAGGATCAGAAATTTGACGACAAATATCCATCCACCCACACCCCTACTCCCTCGTTAGCATCATCATCATCAACCGCATCTGCTCTATCCACAGAACTGTTGTTGGAGCAAATGACAAAATTACACAAATAGCAGATGGAACAACTTACGATGCAGTTTGACCAGAAACTGAAGGCCTTACAGGGAGCTGTAGCAGTAACGCCACATCAACCGGAACCAAACCAGCTGCAGTATCCAAGATGGGAAAATGTATGGTGTTCAGTGTGCACGCAAAACCATACAACAAACGAGTGTCTAGTTATAAAGCAAAATCTGAGACTGACACATAGATTCTGACATCTATGCAATGCAACATCGCATGATACGACATTTTTCCCGTTCAACCCCCGGATTGTTCAATAGAAGAGAAGTCCTTATCAGACTTCTTATCCTTACCATCAAGAGGCACCCAACGCGGCACCAAGGTACGGCGCACCAAATCAACCACAGCGTATGGCCTTACCTACTCCACCAGGGCCAGCCAATCAACAAGTGGCCCATGTAAACCTGACAGTAGCGGAACTAGAGATGCAAATGCCACCTCAACCTGAGCAGCAGCAATGGTACGGACCGAATGAACCATTTATGGATCCTGCCATAAATGAATATGTTGCGGCCTATGCAGCTCAAAGTCAGCGTCAAGGCGGAAGAAATTATGGCTGCTATAGATGCGGCGAAGGACACAGAATTGCGGAATGACCCTACAAGAGACAATATACATCCTTCTGTCGAGAATGTGATTATGGACACTGTTTCAAAAATTGTCCATTTAAACCTGGAATCAGTGCACCTCTTAACTTCATTGCAATACAACAAGCAGCAGTTCCAGCAGGATGCCATCGAAAGGACGACAATTCCACGCTCATGTGTTAGCGGCTACGCGAGCGCAGAAGAGAAAGGAAGTGGCTCCCTCACCACCACCATTGGTCACTGACGACCAACCCTCAACTTTCACGCCATATCCAAATGTGAGGGAAGAAAGAAGGCAGTACCAGAAAATAAGACATTGGGTATAGAAAGCACAAGCTAAGGAAAAAGAGCAAGAAAGAGTTAATCCCACGGAACCACCAGTTCACGTCGAACGGGAACCGCAAGCGGGCTCACCACTGCGCACTGATCAAAATGATCGGTTACACCAACATGAACCTTTTCACATGGTGGAGCCCAAGGAACCACGCACTGAAAGGCTCACACTTTTATTGTCAAGTCGTGTTAGTTTACCACGCAGAGAACTACTGCGGATTGCACCACAAGCGAAAAGCCTTCTAGCTAAATGGGCCAAATCGGATGAGGAGCCAGTAGCGCCTGATCCCATACATTGTATGGGCTATGAAGAAACAAGTAATGTCTTCCACATCGGGGCAGCATGGGAAAGTGAGGAACACAACATCACTTTGCCCATCAAACACAAGAGATACGAGGATGAGGCAGCAGTGGTAGATGGAAGATCGGGTGTCAATTTGATCTCCACTAATTTATAAGAAAAATGGAATTTACAACAGCCAGCAAGATTCGCCATCAAGCTGGCAGATAATCCTGTGTGAAACCGGAAGGTGTATTTGCCGATATCCATGTAAAGATAGCAGGCATGCAGTTTGTGATTACTTTTGTAGTCATGGATATACTTGAATCTCCATCTACATACCATGTCTTACTGGGAAGACCATGGGTGAGGACTACGCAAGTAGTACACAACTGGGATATGGGAAAACTCACCTTCGAGAATAGAGAACAAGTTGTAAAGGTTGATCTAACCACATGGGCGGTGAAACCTATTGCACCCAAAGCTGATGACGGATCATCCACGACATATCACCAATTGATCGCCCAAGGCCAGCCAAGGGAGATCACTATGATTCAGAGAAGGATGTTGTGATATGGACAGATGCATTAGCAACTATTGACTGCCAAGCATGTCAATATGAATCAAATCGAGAACCTAGTATACTTCACCCAAATGTTACACCATGGACACACCAATCACATTTGGGGTGAATATGATAAACGTAGCATGGCTATCAGCGGAGCCTATTGAGAACCCAGTGGACAATGATCTAGTCCCTTGGCAACATGCTCTAACTTATAATAAGGAGATTGAGCTGACTAATGAACAGGTCCTACATCACATGGACCCAAATCGCTACGGAACCAAGAAAGTACCAGCTCAACCACCACAAAAGTCTGCTATGGCGAAAGTCTCAAGGATCGATCCACCCAAGGCACCTGCGAATAAGAAGAATCAGTTGAAGCAACGCTACAACCAGGTGATCCAATGGAGTGATCTACCCGAAGAGGTGATAGCTATAGTGGATGTTGAAAAAAGAGTAAAAAGAAAGTGTTGGATTCCCTGAAGTCAATCAAGATAGACTCAGATACAGCGTCATCATCTACACAGGTGACAAAAAATCAAAAAATGGCCAGTCGGGCTAAGATCAATATGCTGAAAGAGGAATCTCGAAGAGCGTCAGTTCACGAGATGACTGAGACTTTCAAGAATTACACCTTGGACGACGTGGTAATCATGATGCCGCAAGCTCAGAGAGAACCTGATCAAAGTCAGGCACTAGCGGAACAAGTCTTTGAGGGACCTGCACGAACACAGCCAATGAATCTTGTCGAGACATGTGAAGAAGAAAAGATAGTGCATGTGGGAGAGCAGTTAACACCCACACAGTTCAAGAGACTACGATCGTTGTTGGTGGAATATAAAGATTGTTTTTCCTGGAGTTATAGTGACCTGAAGGGCATTCCACCAATAGTAGTCCAACACACCATACCCTTGGTGGACGGAGCAGTCCCCAAGGTAAGCCGTTATTACCGCTGCAACCCGAATTATACTGAGCTGATCAAGCAGGAGTTGCAGAAGCTGATGGATGCAGATTTCATCTATGAAATCGAGCACACGAAATGGGTATCACCAATAGTTATAGTACCCAAGAAGAATGGCAAAATGTGGATTTGTATTAATCTGAAGGCCCTAAATGCAGTCACCAAAAAAGGTCATTTTCCTATACCATTTACGGAAAGTGTCCTCGACAGAGTAGCCGGCATCGAGGCCTACCATTTTCTAGATGGCTTCAGCGGCTACAACCAGGTGAAGATAGCCCCCTAGGACCAGCACAAGACAGCATTTGCCATGGAATGGGGAACATATGCCTATAAAGTGATGCCATTCGGACTTTGCAATGCCCCAAGCACCTTCCAATGAGTCATGCAAGCGGCATTCAAAAATTATCTGCAAAAATTTCTGGAAATTTTTTTGGACGATCTGTGCGTGCATGGACCAGACTCAGAACACTTATCCAACCTGGAGAAGGTGTTACAAAAATGCCGCGACTACCAGATCTTCCTGAATCCAGAAAAATGTCAATTTTGGGTAACACATGGCTTGATTCTTGGCCATATAGTGTCAAGACATGGGATCGCCACATATCTATCAAAGATTAGGATCATTATTGACCTACCACCACCGGGGACGATCCGCGAAGTCTATATCTTCATGGGTCATGCTAACTATTATAGGATCTTCATTCTTGATTTTGTGGAGTTAGCCCGACCAATTACAAACTCACAACGGATCCACATTGGAACGAGGAAGCCCTAAAGGCTTTCCAGAAGCTTAAAGATGCATTGGTTTCAGCACCAATCTTATGCCCACCCAATTGGTTCATTGAGTTTCACGTGCATACGGACGCATCGAAGTATGCAGTTGGAGCAGTCTTAACCCAGCCAGGTGAACACAAAAAGGATTTTCCAATCCGATTTGCAAGCCGACAGCTCAGTGATACCGAAATGAATTATTCAACCATAGAGCGGGAAGCACTGACAATGATTTATGCGGTTAAGAAATTTCGACATTACCTGATGGCCACACATTTTGCTTTTTATATGGACCATCACCCCTTGCTCTATCTCATTAATAAAACTTGCAACACCGGGAGAATCACCAGATGGCTACTTTTGTTGTTGGAATTTGATTTTCAGATAGTAGTTCGCAAGAGAAAACAACATTACATGGCATATCATGTATCACGAATCAAGGGGAAGGAGATTGCAACCCAACCCGACGATGAGCTGGTAGATGCTGTCTTATTTTACCTGGACACAATACCAGAATGGGCTGCCGACATTGTTGAATATCTAATTCGGGGCCAACCAGACAAATCACTACCAAAGGCGGAACACCGAAAATTGATCTTGAAGGCTAGACCTTATCAGCTGATTGCTGGCCAGTTATACCGAAGAGGACCAAACGGAATTCTTAGGTGGTGTATTCTTTCTCATGAGGCCACGCAGATCATTTTGCTTTCACATGAAGGCATGGGTGGGGGCCATTTTGCATCCGACATTATAGTTTGCAAGATCCTACAATCAGGATATTGGTGGCCAACGATTCATAAGGATACGGAAGAATACTTAAAAAAGTGCGATGTGTGCCAAAGGGCGAGAAGGCCAACGAGATTGAATTATGACCTACTGCACCCGGTCTTAGCCCAAGCACCATTCGAAAAGTGGGGATTGGATTACATCGGTCCAATTCACCCTACGGCAAGGATTTCCCAGGATCGATACGTAATCGTAGCCATAGACTACCACAACAAATGGGTCGAAGCCAAGGCAGTAAGAGTAGCTGATGCTAGGACCATTGCCAAGTTCCTTTATGAAAATATCATTGTATGCTTCGGATGCCCGATAGAGCTAGTCAGCGATCGTAGAAGCCATTTCATCAATGAGACCATCAAGGTCCTGTTGGAAGAATTCTTCGTGATCCACAGAACCAGTACGCCTTATTATCCTCGTGGTAATGGGAAAGCAGAATCATCCAATAAGATCCTGTGTAGCGTGCTCACGAAAACAGTTGAAGCTAGCAGATCAGATTGGGAACATAAGTTGCATGCTGCACTGTGGGCATTCAGGAAAGCATATAAAGGAAGCACTGATCAAACACCCTTCTAATTGGTATATGGTCAGGATGTTGTGATGCCAGTAGAGTTTTTAGTTTCTTGATTAAGGATTTCCACCACACCACATCTTAGTGAGTCAAATCTCTACAGCTACGCCACGAAGCTCTGCATAAACTCTGTGAAACACGCTTACTAGTTGTGCATGCACTGGCAACTGAAAAGGAAAGACGCAAAGCATGGCATGATTGCAGGTTACAGAAGAAGGATCTTCGTTCAGGAGATCTGGTCCTGATGTATAAAACCAAGGTGATCAAAGGGAGATTAAAATTCACAGGTGAAGGTCCCTATCGAATCAAGGAAATTCTTAATCATGGAGCCATGAATTTAGAAAAGTTAGATGGGACACCATTCGATACACTCATCAACGGTAGCCGGTTGCACAAGTACTATCCACCACTATGAGATAGATCCAGATTGATGGGGGCATGTTACAAAAAGCTAATCTACCAAGCCATCACCGCTAGATCTGAGAAGATCACGTCAAATCAAGCTAAAACCATCAAGATTCAGCCAGATCTGGCATGATCGGAAAAATCCATCAAAATCCAAGAAGGATCCAGATTCAAATAGGATAAAAAAAGAAGCAGATCATCAGATTGACTGAGGGATTTGTTACCAAGTATCCATCAAGACTTCCAGAGAACTACCAACAGTCAGATCAAACCTGGATGAAGCTGATTACCAGTTTACAAAAGTTAAAAATCAGAAAATCTCGAGATCTCATCAAAAAACACTCTAAAAGAGCATTTTTTCATGATTTTTTGAGATCCCTTGGGAGATAGCTCTTGAAACTTGGACAGTCACTAGATCTGATCCAGATGCATCCATGAAAATCTCTGCAAGAGTTCCTGATGAGGAATCACCATTTTCTAGTGTGTGCGAGGGTTCTCAGAAGCTGAATTTTCAGAACCCTCGCAGAGCATCAAGATCAACTTACCAACCCTTGCAAGGTGCCTAAATGGAATCAGAGTAGTGAAATTAGCCTGCCTACATGGTCTGATCTTGAAAATCCAATCACAGGAACAAGTTGTGCAAGAGATCACTTCCTGCGAGAGTTGAACCCTTGCAAACAGCCTGAACCCTCGCAGAACCTTCGCATAGCAGTCAAATCACCTTCTGAACTCTCACAGACTTCCCTGAGGTCTTAGAGTTTTGTGAAGAATGTGCCTGCCAAAATTTGGGTGGAACTGAACAAGGGAAAGTGGATTTCACCTAATACGCACTCTAAATTCCGCTATATAAGGGCTGAATTTGAGTCATTCACCTTTACTAGCGAAGCTCTTCCAAAATTTACACTGAAATTATCAAGTTCTCCATTTGCGTCCAAACTTCCTACCAGCTATCACCGATCATATGAACATTGATCTGCACTCTGAACTACACTTCTTGTCATCCAACACTCGTTATTCACAGTTTTCTGTCGTTTCCACACCTTTTTCCAAACAGGTGATCCAGTGTGACATCCCCGAGGCCACACAGATTTGGCCTCTACCCTCTAATGCTTTGATCCAACCACAGCTGCAGACAGCCGGCCCACTTCTAGAGGCAATGGGTTTTTACTCGGCGCTTTTCCATTCTGAGATTAACATGGGCCTCGCCCTTCACGCTTACGCCACCTGGGACGAGAAAAATACTCGTTTCCACTTCCTGTACCAAGGTACCACGTACAAGGTCAGGATTAACGCAGACTCAATGGTCACCATTGGCATTATGTCCGGTGATCGTCAGCCCATCTCCCATCGCCACGCCAAAACTCTGATCAAGCCTTTCATCACCAAACTGCATCGGAAATCCCAATTCAGACTAACAATGGTTACCTAATAGATGCTATCATGGAACCCGTCATTCAGACGGCTGCACATCTGTTGAATAGCATTTTGGATATTTCAACATTTTGCAAGGACAGAATCCAGTCTAAGCTATTGAGTCAGATAGTGGAATCCTTTCTGGATTTCCCTAGCCCCTCCATTGTGCCATACGACTGGCATAGCTTCCTTATTCGTGAACTAGCCAACTCCATCAAACCCAACAACCGTGAGCGTATCGCAGCAGGCCCCATGTTGTGTAACTTTGCCTACGCACTTTTTGAGATGAAAGTCCTCGGTTTCCAACGCTCATCCCTTTTGTCTACCCTCGTGCCACATAATAACCTTTACTCGCCATCTCAAGCATCCATCTCCTCCCAACCTGCAGCTATTAACACAACGGCCAGCAAATGAATGTGTGGCGCTGCCTCTACATCCACATCTCCACCTGCTATCCGAAAACGCACCTCCACTACCACACTAACCACCCCATCAACCACCACCACTTCTTCTTCCGTGCAACCCCCCACTCCGATCTATGTTGTCACTACCTCTCTTCCTGTTCCATCCACATCTATTTTTGTGTCCAGCCCCGATACGATTCCTATCTATGTTCCGTTATCCACTACTCCGTCCATCACCATCGCATCCTCCATCACTCATGTCGCCACCGTTGCTTCCATTCTGTTCAATCCTTCTGATTCTCAATTGTCTCCAGACACTCTGGCGTGGATGCAAGTCATCAATTTTTCACCCCCATGCCAAACCCTTTCTGCTCCATCTTTGCCTTCTTCCATACTCCACACCACCCTTCAGTTTCCCTCTGTTCCTCCCACCCTCTTGTTCGGACAGACCATCCTCACCCATGTTTCCACAGTTGCTTCTCAGACTCCACCTGCTTGGCCACCAAAGGTTCCTCATGACGCATTTATTCAAACAGTTTTCATACCATCGCCAGATCGAGATGATCCTACCACCCCAGATGGCATCAGGTCCAATGAGAACCTGATCAAAGATAATGACGACGGTATTCCACAAGTCGTCGGGGCCGATACAATACAAGCCCCTATCAGTGCTAGCCCACAAACGGCGTACCAGACTCTGGAAAAATACATCCTGGATGCGATAGCAGCCAAAGCCATTCTGGAAAGCAGGGTACTACATCTGGCGACGAGTAACACACAGCTGCGAACAGACCTCACCAAGCTGTAGCACAAATTTATTCTGATGCAACAAGATGAACAAGAAGGGCACCAGGAGATTGCCAAGCTGTAGTAGAAGGAGGAGGGCCTCAACAAATATATCCAAAGCCTCTCCAAAGCGTTGAAAGAGGCCTCCACAAAGGTGCGAGAGCTTCAATCTAAAGCGTCCCAATGGCTTGCTCCCATCCAGGTGCAACTAAACCTTTTGGAAGCAGAGAATATGCGCCTGGGGACGGAGGTCAAAGCCCTACAAGATGAAAAGCTCGTCTGGTTAGTTCAACCTGCACCAGACTCAAGGCCGCTTTCTCAATCAAAAATGAATCTTCTTCGTCGTCAAGTGCAGGTATATAGCCAAACCTTAAATAGCTACCAAGCAGAGTTCAATAAATATCGGACAAGCGCAACTCACGAGCTCGCCCAGGCCAAACAAGCCCTGAAGGTGTGCCAAAAATTCATGGACACGAAGGCCCAGCCCACCCCCATGGTAATTCCACCACCACCGATTTTTGACACTGCACAGGCCAGTACCAGCCAAGACCAAAGCCAGTAGGCAGCAGGGGGATTTAATTAAGATCAAGGGTCTGAAGGCCAAGATCAAGGGCAAACAGATATGGCTACTGAGAAGCGAGACCAGGGCCAAGGCGTAGCTACCAGCCAAAGCCAATGGCACATCATCCAGAGGTTCGCGCACGATATATGTCAGCCGGGCCTTCCGAAGACCCAAGTCCGTGGAGGAGAAAATCAACAGATTCCTATCAAAGTATCCCCACGAGTCATCAAGAGGCAGTTGGCAGATATCGTTTTCAGCTCAAACCATAAAGGGCAAAGAACTGCAAGCATTACCTGCCCTCCAACCACAACCAGAGTGGCGGCAGCAGTTGCTCAAAAGAGACCCTATGGCCATCAGGGCCTATGTGATGAGTCCATAACAATTACGGGTGAACGCGCACTTCCTGCCATGTACACGAAGATCCAAATGGGTGGAATGCGGCACCTCTCTGGACAAGATCACACTTCAGAATTTTAATTGGCCGATCATACAGTTAGAATATGGGTGGACTACGGATGTAGATCCTAGAAGAGTGCTCACCGCATTCGCCAACCATTATATCAATTGTCCTGATCCAACAGTCCGCGCGGCAGTCACTTACGCCCGGGACTTAGAACATCTAATGGGGATCGAGACTAAATGGGACAATTTTCTCCCATCCATATTCTTTGATGTTAATAAGGCGCTACCTTCAGACAAAGTCGAAGATCAGCTGCCAATCGCTTGTGTGTATTACCAAGCTACGCTTCTAGGCTATCCATGAACACGTAGATTCCAAACATGGGTCGACCAAGATTGGCTGCGAGGAGTCCACAAGTCCCTTCACACGCCAAAATCATGAAAAAAAACCAAAAAATTTCAGATCTTCATAAGAACTCTCGCAGAGCTCTTTGAAGTTCCATCTCAGTGAGACCATGGCATAGAGAAACTTGTGAGAGTTAGTTCGCAGTATAAGTGCTAGTGTGAAGGTTCCCAGTGAGGAAAAGATAGGAAAATCCATCAGAACCCTCACAGACACCAACACTTTTAGTTCCAGTGGCCAAGAACTCTCGCAGATAATTCTGAAATTCCATCTCAGTGAGACAAGGACACAGAAGAGCCTGCGAGAGTTAGTTTGATCCCAGTGAGCATAAATTTGGATTTGAGTGCTGAAAAATCAATAAAATCAAAAGATCCAAAAAAATTCTTCAGAAGTAACTCTCGCAAACCATTCCATTGGCTTCAGAATGTCATTTTACATCGGTGATGAAGTCTGTGAGAGTTAGTATAAATTATTGGTGAAGCAAAATAGTGATTCCGAACCCTCACAGACATTGAATTATTTACTTTCTGTGAGAGTTAACCTTTGCAGAGATTTTCAGAACTAGATCCATACCAGATGCAGCTCCTGTGATCCCTGCGAGAGTTACTTTCCAATATTTTTTGAAAGATCAAGTTTTTTGACTAAAAATCAGTGAAGAAACCTTCTCACAGCCAACCCTCGCATGAGTAACCCTCGCAGACTAGGTTAGTAGTTACATCGGCACTAGATCCAACTACTGTCAAAATCTCAAGTCAATCAGTACAAGGAGTAAAAAGTTATCAAGGAAAAACCACCATAAGAGGTTTGAATTCTCACTATCGGCCTATCAAATTGATCAAATCCATAAGATCTAGATTGCATACAACCGTATCAGCAAGATCCAATAACCTTGGACCCTACCATCGAATGAATATGAGATCTAGATGATCAATAACAAGAAGAACAGTGAACCAAGCACCAAATCTTCCCAGAATAGCAGCTTTGCAAATCGAGGCAGCACCGGAACCAGTAGCAATGGATCCAATGAGTCAATTTGTACCTATCGCACCCTTGCAAGTAGTCCAGAGGGCACCACAGACGGAGATACCAAAATACCATGGATCATCAAATCCCATCAGATTCCTCCAGATCTACGAACAAGCTTATGAGATCTATGGTGATTGGACACCGGCAGAAAAATTGATGTTGTTTCCAATGTCTCTTGTGGTAGTGGCTCAAGATTGGTTCTTCAACCTATCTGAAGAAGAAAAGACCACATGGGAGGCGGTTAAAGCGGCTCTCATCACGAGCTTTAAACCAAGAAAATTCTTGGAAGACCCGTTTCTCCTGCTGAGCAAAGTCAAAATGGGAAAAGAGAAAGGGTCAGGGATTATATCAAATGAGTCAAACATTTGTGATCCGAATGCAATGCAGCGCTAACTCCTGATCATGCGTTGATTATGTGATTCCTCCTGGAGTTACCACGTAGCATCAGAAGAGAACTTAAACGACGGGAGCAGTATGCTATCTTGCAAGAACCAATGGATGATGTCATCAGGAAAGAAGATGAGGGTTCTGACGATGAATATCCAACCACCCAAACTCCAACTCACTTGGTAGCATCATCATCATCCAACGCTACCAACCTGTCCACCGAACTACTGATGGAACAAATGACAAAGCTACACAAGCAACAAATGGAACAACTAATGGCTCAGTTTGACAAAAATTTGAAGGCCTTGCAGGGAGCTATAGCACCGAATCCAAATCCACCGGAGCAGAACCAATTGTAGTATCCCCGCCGAGAAAATGTATGGTGCTCAGTTTGCACTCAAACCATACAACTAATGAGTGTCAAGTTTTAAAGCAAAGTTTGAGATTGACACAAAGATTTTGCCATCTGTGCAACGCATCATCGCACGAGACAACATTTTGCCCATTTAACCCCCGAATCATACAACAGAAGAGGAGTCTCTATCAGACTTCTTATTTTTATCATCAAGGGGCACCTAATGTGGCACCGAGGTATGGTGCGCCTATTAACCAATAGTGTATGGCTTTACTTGCACCACTAGGGCCATGTCGTAAATCGGTGGTCGTGAGCACATCGGAGGCTCGGTTGCTCAGAGCGTAGGCATGTAGGAACGGAAACGCAATAGTTAGCAGCAGAAATATTCAAGTTGAAAAATTCATACAGTTTGCGCAAATGAACGACGCAATAGTGAGACAAAAAATGCACTTTGATAAATATCAACAGTGAGTACAATGGCTTGAAGTAATAACTTTAGCTTGTTGAGCGTGATAACGCTGGCTATAGATAACTCTAATTGAAAGAGAAATTTCATAAATTTAAAACTTACATAGCTTGTTTCAGCTAATATAGAGATTTACAAGAGAGAAAATATTGTACAAGCCTTTAAGGCTATTTATGCTAGGCCTTGCATATGTACAAAAGTTGGTAACCATCAACCGCCCTTGGGATAATTGTTTGTCCAGTTGTTTTAGAGTTACTCATCCATTGGCGAAGTCGGTCAGCATAAATGTGAAAAAGACGAAAGTGCCTTAAAAATGATTTCTAAGGTATTCTGGCCACTTGGCCAGTGTGTCACATTTTTCGCTAAGGAGCAAAAAAGACAAAGGTGCCTTAAAAATGATTTCTAAAGTATTCTGGCCACTTGGCCAGTGTGTTGCATTTTTTGCTAAGGAGCGAAAAAGACGAAGGTGATGAGAATCAGTCGCAAAGCTTTCGCGAAGGAACCATGACTCTCTCTTTTGCCTCGGATGGAGTTCAGATGCAATTGCTGGACACTGCCAGTTGAATCACTCCTACAGTCCTCCAGAGTGTAGTCAGGCACTGTTGATCTACGTTTATAAAATTAATGCAGCATTCAACATAGTTCCAACCAAGGTGCGAAATTCAGATGAACAAGGAAACTTAGTTAGACACACGAATAAACAGCAGACGCATTAGCATTTGAAATCAGACACAGCAAGAAAATCATCTATAATGAATTTTTGCTGATTTCTTCAAGCATTGCATGCAAATCCACGTAGTGCGCTAGCGTGAGAGAAATGCGGTTCTCTCACGAGTAATCGTCTCGATTTATTAGCGGACAATGGATCTCTATGGACCCTGATCACAGAACTCGTCTCACACGTAGGCGGACTTGTTGTCTGTTTCGTCTTGATTGCTTACTAGCATCAGACTACTTCATTACACTGTATCTGTATTTTGTTGATCTATATGTCAAGTATCATCCAATAAGTATGGTCGCTCTATGTAAATATGAGATTAGAGTGATTAAGCATCTACAACTAATCAGGGAATTACAAGAGTGGCAGATTAGCCACGACCTAAAATGTATCTGTTGACGTCATACCATCAGATCAGATATCTGTACTTCTAGGTACTTGCATGATCTCAGTGATACTCTTTGGAGCGTGGAGGGCAGGAGAAGGTTTCGTTTTCGTCGTTGGTTTTGTTTTGGCCGTTTGCCTTCCCTCGTACTGGACCGCAAAAGATTCTTGTTCGTGAATCTTTCGTGTTCACGAACTGTTTGTCTTCGTCTGCTTTGACTTTCGTGTTCGCAAACCGTTCGTCTTCGTTTCCTTTTACTTTCATGTTCGCGAAACTTTAAAATAATGGCAGAGGCAGGGGCTATTAGAAATACCAATATTGCTCTTTTCAAGTCGTTCAAGTCTAATCGGATCGATCTACAAGTAAGTCTAATTTACCTAACTTCTAACTTAACTACATGCCTAATCTAGACCTACCTAATATAGTCTATCCTATTGGTTGACCTATCCATCTGTCTAATATGCTTAACTATCTAAGGAGATAATCTAATATACGGGTCACGGTCAATAGCTACCCTAATCTATGGATCGCGATCTGTTATTCTATGGCTAACTAGTTCTAAATTCTACGTAACTGATTATATATATCTAATTGGCTACGAGTCTTGATCGTTTAATTTAAACGTTATCTTCCTAGGTTGACTAGAGCTAACTAGGCCTATCTAACAAATCTATCTTGATGGAAACTGACGTTCCGGAGATGAAGGCCGGATAGAGCCGAGTTGGCAACCGTACCTACTGCTAATGACTGCGGTCTAATTCTCTTCCAGGCCCCAGATCGGGTGCGATAATCTGTTGTAAGATTAAACTTGTAAACAGCATATAATGTTGAGTAAAACAAAAGTGGAAAGATATCTACTGCTAGCATGCATTCCAATATTGCAGATCATACACATTACAGAACAAGGTAGTGATGAAAAATAGCTTCTATTATCAAAGCTGAATTTCACAATGTTTTCTTGAGCGCTGTTTGTTTCCCAAATCAGCACGTTGGCATAATAGAGGTGTTCTCTCTCACGAGTAATGTGACTAGCTACTGCTAATCTGTAAAACTCACTAATAGTATCTCTGACTATCTTTTCTGTGTTCTGTATATATTAGATCGTCTGAATGTATCAATCTATATATCGCTGATCCTCTATGTGATCATCCAGGTAAAATGATTAAGTCAAAAAAAAAAACTCTAATTAAAAGAAACGTATCAGCCTTAATCAAAACTGATTTTAGTTTCTCGCCATTGTCTTCCGTGCATCAGCCGCTTTCTGCCTGTTATACTGCGCCTTCACGCTCTTCGCATTTTTACAGGAGCCGAGTAAAAAAGGCCGAAGGCCAACAGAAAAAGTCGAAGGTCAACAACCTTCGCATTCATCGCATTTTTTGAAAGGTTCCTGAAGGTGTAAAAGTCATTTTTAAGGCATTTGGAGGCAGTGTCACATTTTTCGGAAGGGCGAAAAATGCGAGAACCCAAAGGTAGGCCTGAAAACATTTTCTAAGTGTTTTGACTTAGTGCTGTATTTTCCTCATGACCAAAAATTGTGAACTAAAGCAGTTCAAAAAATGTAGACTGTGCAAAACATGGTTCAAAAGTGCAGTAGAAACTGGAAAAAGCAAGGAAAAACTAAAAAAAAATACTGAGGCTTTGAAAGATAGAAACTCACAGTTTCTTCAGCTCCCTCTCAAAGCTGTATTTTTCTGATTCCTAGGCTTGCATGCTGTTTCTCAAAAATTGCCTTGTCAGGAGGCTTTATAAAAATATCAGCCACCATCTGCTTCATTGGAACAAACTTGGTCTTCAGCCTATCTTTCTCAACCAAATCTCTTATCAGATGATATCTGATAGCAATGTGTTTGGTCCTGGAATGAAACACTGGATCCTTCGTCAGATGAATGGCGGAGAAGAAACCACAATAATTGATTAGGTCTCGATAGGCACATGGCACATGAGGAATTATTACAATGCTTAAGTTCTCACATAGTATTAGCATGATACAACTACCTAAGTATCCTACCATTCCTTCAATAAACAAAATCAAGTACGGACTTCAAGCACACACATTCCCATGGAAAGCAAGTAAGTACAGAAATAAAGACTATAAAAAAAAATGATCGAGGTGAAGTAAAACCATACCTCAGCGTGGGCATAGGTGACCGGTAATCGGAGAAGTACTAGTCATGAATGCCATACTCCTTCAATCGCAATTCTTTTCTGTTTCCCACTTGCTTTCCAAAAACCGTTTGTCCGTAGCGCTTCTTGTGTGAGTTCCAGATTGTCTTTCTGGTTTGTCGCTTTTCAGTGGCATCAAAAATTTGTGATCTGCTGCTCCCCACCAATGCAACTAAAGGCTGCTTAGAAAACAACAATGGAGGGCCTACAAATGTGCTGTAGACAGGTTGCACATAGTAGGTTTGATTTTCTCAATATTTTGACTGCTAGTGGGACACAGACAGGCAATTCAGGGATGCCACAGGTCACAGGTTTGATCTTGCTTGATTATCACAGATGTAGGGCTATAGACAGACTGTCAGAGGCCTGGTTGGCCGCATTTGAGTTGGTAGTAGGTCACACTCAGAGATGGTAGAGATGAAATGGAATGGAGAGGTCACAAACTCTGGTTTTTGGTCGGAGGAAGATGACTGAAAAAGCGTCTCGGAAGGATGCACAATAGCAGCCGGTGCAGCTGTGATATGGGTCAACAGGAAGCAGACCATAACTGCACAATCATCCGGCGAAGCAGAGTATGTTGCAGCAGCCAAGATGGCGAACGAGCTTACATGGCTCAAACAGTTCCTTGACGGACTGGGAGAGAACTCCAACAAGCAGCTGCTACTGCTCTTGGTAGCATAAGAAAACGTTTTCTTCATAGTCACTACATTTGGTTGTTGGTCGGTCTATAAAGTAGTTGGCATACGACATGATTAATAAATTGTGGAAATCGTCAAGTTGGAATCGTTTGTTCATCATTTATGAAGCGTATCAATTGGACCCGACCTCTATGAAACACCAAAGCGGGCCGTCCACCATCTGTGGTTGAAATACACCACCTTGGTTAAAGCATCACACTAGTCACACCCACTGTCTAGTGAAATACCTAGACCCGACGATTGGCGAAAATGTTGAAAATTGTCACTTCTCACTTGACATTGGTTCATGTAAATATTGATCAAACATTAGAATATGTTGATGATATGATTTCACACGTGTGGAGCATGTTCCCATGTGTGAAAGGATGTACTTTTCATGTTTGTATATATCCAAATTGATTTTGTATCATTCTAGTTAGTGTGAACATGAAATGACTAGTTTTTAGTCAAGTTGACTAGTCACCTACAAATTAGCTTTTCCTTGCATGTGCATGAGTAAATGCTCCCACATGGCAAGTGGATGTTCACATGTGTGTATAGAGTACTAGAAGATAAGAGTTGACCATTTTCCTTAGATCCTATTTTGTAGGGAATATTCCTATATTCTAGGAGACTAGCTTTTTGGATTTTAGTCATATTCTAGAAGGTCAACTATTGGATAAGGATCAAGGATGGATCAAATGGATAGATATGAGTGATGTGGCACTCTTCACACGTGTGAAGGCCTGCTGGACTGTACCAGACTCATGGATGTACTTGATCCATAAAAGGATCATCATTTTGCTAAGAAAATTGATGAGACTTTTGCACTCTACACTTTTGTGAGATTTCTAGTCATTTGTCTTGTGATTTTTATGCATGATTGCTATCTAGTATCATTGTACTTGTTGTTTCAGGTGCAGGCCGTACAGTGGACAGTACTCCACACGTGTGAAGCCGCTCTCACTAAAAAATGATGTGTTGATCCATTGCTCTTGCTTAAATCCAAGTGTAGTGAATCTAGATCAAGATCTAATGTGTAGAACCTGATAGATTCATTGATTAAGCAACCAATAACTCTCTATGATTGTAAAGTACATTCATTATTGTCCTAAAAACTGTAAAATTTATCATGGTATCAGAGCTAAGTAAGAGAGTGATCATTGAATCATAAATCTTGTAAAGATCATTGGCAAAATTTGTTTTTTGGCCAATACTAGTGAGGGCGAGTTCTTCTAGAGTGATAGCTTGTAATCATTTGGATCAAAACGACTTGGAGGCTGTGTATGTACTTTTCACACGTGTGAAACCGTACAGCAACTTTCAATTCAAGTTACTTTGTGTTTTTTGGTCCCAAAATCACAATACTAGTTCATTTTTGGTGCTTTTTGAAGCATAGTATTGATCTAGATTCATTCTAACTAATGCCTATGACCAAATAGTGTTTTGGATCATTGAAGCATTTCTTTTTAGAGTCTAAGATCAGATCTAAGAGGCTGATTTGTTCAGATCCTTAGTTGAAGTGAAATCTCTAAGAAAAGTGTAAAGCAATTTTTTTTTGTGAGAGTGAAAGCTAGAAATTTTTGGTAAGATCTTTGAGTATCATTCAAGCTTGTGTGTTAGTTTGATAGAGACAAGCCTATAGGCATTCTAGTAAGCTTTAGGCCACTTCATAGATCTTTTAAAATTCAAAAATCTTTGTGATTTTTAAAAGAGCATTCATTCTAAAATGTCATCCATGGGTGGATATTTGATGGAATCAAGTGAGAGACTCACTTCCACAAATTATTCCATTTGGAAAGTGAGAATGGAATCACTCCTAGTGATCCATGATCTATATGACATAGTTCAAGGAGTAGAGGAAGAGCCTCAAACTCCCCAAGAACAAGCCAAATACAAGAAGAGAGCAAGATTAGCTCTACATTGCATAAAGTTAAATGTATGCAATGACCTCTTGAAAGAGGTGTCTTCTTGTACCTCATCCAAAGAGGCTTGGGATTCATTAAAGAGCATTTATGAATCCAACAATACTTCAAGAATCCTCATGCTAAGAAATCAAGTTTTCCAAAGCATGAAAGGAAGTGGAGAGAGTGGACAAGAGTATGTTCTTAGGATCAAATCTCTTAACAAGGAGTTAAGTGCAATAGGAGAGAAGATCCAAGATCAAGAACTAGTACAAATCATTTTGAATGGTCTAAGTGATGAGTTTACCAACTTAGTCCAATCATTTGCCATTCAAGACTCTCTTCCATCCATTGAAAAGTTGCACAATGTTCTTGTGGCCGAGGAGAGTAGGCTTCTACACCTCAAGACAAGAATGGATAGCATGTCACTTAATGGAGGAGAGGAGAAAGCTAACTTTACATCTAAAGGCAAGAAAAAGCAAAATCCATTCAAGAAAAATCAAGGCAAGGAGGCCGAGATGAAGAATGGAGGATCTACCTCCAAAGGCAAAGTGAAGAACAAGGCAAAACTAAAGTGTTTCTTTTGTGGAAAGAAAGGACACTTTGCCTCAGAATGCTACTTGAAGAAGAATCAACAAGCCAAAGGAGATCAAGGGAACATTGCTCAAGAGGAAGAATATGAGGATGGATTCAACACATCCTTAATGGTTGCATCTACACCAACTTCAAGTCAAGACACATGGTGGATAGATAGTGGGGCTAGTTCCCACATGTCCTTTAACAAGCATTATTTTTCTACTCTTCTATCTTGTAATGACTCTAAGAAGTCAATATACACTGCTAGTGATCAAGCATGCAAGATAGATGGCATAGGATCTATACCTCTTTGTTTAGGCACATCTAAAAGGATAGATCTAGATAATGTTTTGTATGTTCCTACCATTTCAAGAAACTTGCTTAGTGTAGGACAATTAATGGACAATGGACTAGATGTACATTTCAAGAATGGAGTTTGTTCCATCTTGAAAAATGATAAGTGCATAGCTAGTGGCATTAAGCAAGGTAGACTTTTCAAGTTGGATGCTAATGTTGCAAGTGAAAGTGTGAACTTGGCTAGGGAGGAGCTAACTCAAGTGGAGCTTTGGCATAAGAGATTAGGCCATCCTAATCTTCAATCTATGGAGTCAATGGCAAGCAAGGAACTAGCTCTCGGCCTACCAAGAGCTTTCAAGAAGTGTGGAAAAATGTGTGAGGCATGTGGCCTTGCAAAGTCACACAAATCTTCTTACAAGAAATCTTCATCAAGATCTCTCTCTCCCTTGGATCTCATACATTCTGATGTACATAGTTTTTCACATGCAAGTAATGGAGGTGCCTTGATGTATGTAACTTTTATAGATGATTGTACTAGATTCACATGGATTGAGTTACTATCAAAGAAAAATCTTGTTTATGAAGCTTTCATTAAGTTCAAGTCTCTAGTAGAGAAACAACTTAGTACTTCTATCAAAGCACTAAGATGTGATAATGGAGGAGAGTACACCTCCAATAAAATGAAAGACTTTTGTGAGATCAATGGTATTAAGTTACAATACACTTGTTCCTACACCCCTCAACAAAATGGGGTGGCCGAGAGGAAAAATAGGAGTCTATGTGAGTGTGCAAAGTCCTTGAGGCTTGATGCATCACTTCCCATCTCATTTTGGGGAGAAGCCATAACATGTGCTAATTATTTGTGTAATAGACTTCCTAGTAGTGCTATAGATGGGATCTCACCTTATCAAGCCTTGTTTGATAAGAAACCCAATGTAAAATATTTTAAGATCTTTGGATGTACTTGTTATGTACACATTCCTTTGGAGACTAGAAGGAAAGAAGATGCTACCTCCTTCAAAGGAATCTTTGTTGGCTATGGAGAAAATAGCAAGGGATATAGGATATATGATCCTACATCCAAGAAAGTAAAGGTAAGCAAGGATGTACTTTTTGATGAGTCACAATTTGCTAAGAGCTTGTCAAATGGATCTAACCCATTGTGCATTGAAGATCTTGACAAATCCGAGGAGGATCTTGACAAACCCGAGGAGGATCATGACAAACCCGAGGATGGAGATTTGGATCCAAGTCAAAAGGGGCCAAGAAGATCATCAAGGAGCAAGGCCGAGCCCTCAAGGCTTACCTATGTGGACAAGGGAAAGCAAAAGGAAGGCTCTACATCTTCTACCTCTTACTCTTTTTTAGCTACATTGATTGAAGAACCATCATCTTTTGAAGAAGCATGTAAATCTAAAGTTTGGAGAGATGCAATGCAAGTAGAGTATGATGCATTAGAAGAAAATCATACTTGGAATCTTGTAAATCTTCCAAGAGGAAAGAAACCACTTGCATGTAAGTGGATTTATAGAATTAAGTACAATCAAGATGGATCTATTAGTAAATACAAAGCTAGGCTTGTTGCTAAGGGATTTCTTCAAATAAAAGGATTGGATTATGAAGAAACATTTGCACCTGTAGCTAAGCTTGTAACTATTAGATTAATCATTTGCATTGCTACTTTGTTCAAATGGGATCTCTACCAAATGGATGTGACAAATGCCTTCTTGAATGGCTTCTTAGAAGAGGAAATCTACATGATGCAACCCGAGGGCTTCATCAAGATTGGTGAGGAGCAAAAGGTGTGCTACTTAAGGAAGAGCCTATATGGCTTGAAGCAAGCACCTAGAGCTTGGTACTCTAGGTTGCATGATTTTCTCTATTCCCTTGGCTTTGTACTAAGTGCTTATGAACCTTCTTTATATTTCAAATGTAATGAAGGAAAGATCATCATTTTGGTTCTTTATGTTGATGACATCATTATGACAGGAAATGATGATGATGGCATAGGCAAAGTAAAAGTTGACTTATCTAGTGAGTTCAAGATGGTAGATCTAGGCTTCCTAAAGTTTATACTTGGGATAGAAGTGTCTAGAAGTAGCA
Source organism: Diphasiastrum complanatum (assembly GCA_029204225.1). Lineage (NCBI taxonomy): Eukaryota > Viridiplantae > Streptophyta > Lycopodiopsida > Lycopodiales > Lycopodiaceae > Diphasiastrum > Diphasiastrum complanatum. The sequence goes on along the minus strand of CM055094.1, from coordinate 44,794,796 downwards.
ATTGTACTTTCATAAGTCAATCTAAGTATGCTACTTCCATTCTTGAAAGATTTGGTATGAAAGATTGTAAGGGGATTGACACCCCTATGGAGCATGTTGTGAAAGCAACTAATGAAGGTGATGAAGCATCCTTTGAGGACATCACTCTCTTTAGGAAGCTTATAGGCTCTCTAATCTATTTAACCATCACTAGACCTGACTTAAGTTTTTGTGTAAGCAAGTTGAGTCAAAGTATGCAAGCTCCTTTAATTCATCATTGGAAAAGTGCCAAGAGAGTACTTAGATATGTTTCTAGTACTAGATTTTTTGGTATACTTTATGAAGGATCTAACTTGCACTTGAGAGCCTACTCGGATTCAGATTTTGCAGGTGACAAGATGGATAGGAAGTCCATTAGTGCATTTGCAACATTTCTTTGTGGAGGAGTGATATCTTGGCTTTCCAAAAAGCAAGATACAATCTCACTATCTTCTTGTGAAGCCGAGTACAAGGCATTGACTTCAACAACCAAAGAGCTCTTATGGCTAAGAAGACTCTTGATGGAACTACATGTGCTAGAGGCCGAGGAGATCCCTTACATATTTTGTGACAATCAAGCTTCTCAACAAATTGCTTCAAATCCTATCTTCCATGCTAGAACAAAGCATATTGAGATAGCTCACCACTTTGTGAGGGAGAAGGTACAATCCAAGGAAGTGCAACTACATCATGTACCATCATCCGAATGCATAGCTGATATCTTAACCAAACCATTGTCCAAAGATCCATTTTTTAAGTTAAGATATGCTCTTGGAATTGTAGATAGATGTACACTAGATTTGCCAAGTTAGAAGTGAGGAGGAGTGTTGAAAATTGTCACTTCTCACTTGACATTGGTTCATGTAAATATTGATCAAACATTAGAATATGTTGATGATATGATTTCACACGTGTGGAGCATGTTCCCATGTGTGAAAGGATGTACTTTTCATGTTTGTATATATCCAAATTGATTTTGTATCATTCTAGTTAGTGTGAACATGAAATGACTAGTTTTTAGTCAAGTTGACTAGTCACCTACAAATTAGCTTTTCCTTGCATGTGCATGAGTAAATGCTCCCACATGGCAAGTGGATGTTCACATGTGTGTATAGAGTACTAGAAGATAAGAGTTGACCATTTTCCTTAGATCCTATTTTGTAGGGAATATTCCTATATTCTAGGAGACTAGCTTTTTGGATTTTAGTCATATTCTAGAAGGTCAACTATTGGATAAGGATCAAGGATGGATCAAATGGATAGATATGAGTGATGTGGCACTCTTCACACGTGTGAAGGCCTGCTGGACTGTACCAGACTCATGGATGTACTTGATCCATAAAAGGATCATCATTTTGCTAAGAAAATTGATGAGACTTTTGCACTCTACACTTTTGTGAGATTTCTAGTCATTTGTCTTGTGATTTTTATGCATGATTGCTATCTAGTATCATTGTACTTGTTGTTTCAGGTGCAGGCCGTACAGTGGACAGTACTCCACACGTGTGAAGCCGCTCTCACTAAAATCAGAAGTTTTACGGAACCGTAACCCTAGAAAGCTAGTGAATCATTGCACCAAAAGTGACAGCACCCCCTCCTTGCAACTGTATCTCTGAGGGCCTGGAAAACTCTTATCGGTTGGAGAGCACGGGGCAATAGAGAAGGCGATTAGGGTTGGAAATGGCAAATCCTCTATTGCTCACGTGGGGTCGAACCGCCATTAGAGGTGGGGCCCCTTGACCCTTTTAGGATGTTTTGGCTGGACCCATTTCCCGTCAAAATAGGCCCTAACAGTTTGAATCCGAAGGTTCGCTTCGATTCTGCTCCTTTTTGTTTCTGGGATTCTGATGGCAGTCTACTACTGCATGACCCCGTTTATGACAATGAATGCATTCAATCTTTGGATTTAACCAACAATTATCTTTTGTGTGACCTGATCTTTTGCATCTGTTGCAGATCTTCTTATCACCAGAATTTTTCTATTGTTTTTCTGATTGTTGATCATTTATCTTAGACTCATTCTTTTTACATGACTCCCTCTTAGACTTAGACTTCTTAAAAGATTTATTCTTCTAAGTAAATAGAGCATTTTTGGAATCACCATTATCATCATAGTGTTTATGAGCTTTTACTTCCTCTTTAACTCCGTCTATTGCCTTTTGAAGTGTCATTGTTGCATCTTTCGCCAATAAGGTTCGAGTTGTGTGGAATGACCTGGGTAGGGCTCGAAGAAAATAACTAAGTTGTTTTTCCTTTGAAATTGCATTTTTTGTGCCAGAATTTTGCAAAGAAATAAACATGTGTTTTTATCTATCGTACGAATGTGTTCAGGTCTTTGTCGTCCCACTGTAGGTAATTGGTCTTTCAAGAACATGATCTGATTACAAGATCAAGTCTCATTCTTGGTTTGCAATTCTTCGCATAAATATTTTGCGTTCAAAATTGATGTAAGATCAAGCATTATATTGTCATGCACTGAAGACGCAATAATTGCTATAGTTTTGTCATTTCTCAAACTCCATTCTCGAAGTTCTTTGCCAGGAGTAGCTATTGGCTTCTCCTCTATTGGTTCTACCCATTGCCATAGACCTTTGCCCTTCAATATGAGTGAAGTCTTTAATATCCAAATCAAATAGTTTGAACCTTCTGGATCCAAGATCGTAGTGATCTTAGCCTGAATATTACTGATCGATGACATCTTCTATTTTTTGAATAACTCTAGATGCGGCTTGCTGATGGATGTAGTAAGAATACTGAGAGGGATGCGAAGATACCACTGTATCGACTCTGAATTGCTCTGATACCATTGTATTAATTCCAGAAGCTCTAATACCACTATATCAGCTTTAATCATGTACGTTCTAATACCACTGTATCAGTTCTGATCCTGTATGCTCTGATACCATTGTAGGAAAAATAGTAATAATTCTTCTATAGAAAACACGATGAAAGTTTGAATAAATCAAACTAATATCAGCGTTTTCAATCGGGTTTGTTTCTGATCTATGTACTAATAGAACAGTATTTACCTTGATTGAATTTGCGTGCGAAAATAATATGCGAAATTAAGAGACAACTTAAGACAATTTTAGACAAACAGAAACTATTGATCAAAAAACAAATTTACAATTCTGAATCTGAATCAGTATACATCTCTTGCTATCTTATCTCGCTATTGTGTCTCTAATTGAATGAGTCTTTGAGTCTCTTCAGTGTAAGAGTGTGTGTGTTACAACGAGTAGTGCACATGTATTTATATTGCTATAGGACAGGTCTTTTGGCCTTTTAATTTTATAACAGTAGATCTAATCATTTACAACGGTTGATATTCAAATAGATGCTCTATTTTCAGGGTTGAATAATTTCTGTTCGCGAATATTTCGTGACAGTTTGTCTCTTCGTCACAGCTTTGTGTTTCGCGAATTATTCACGACATTTTTGTGTTTCATGAATTGTTCGTGACATATGACAGTCTTTGAGCTTGAAGAAGAATCCATAATATTTCATGAATTGTTCGTGACAGTTTCGCGACAGGTGAGCTTGAATAAGAAACAGAATATTTCGCGACAAGATTCAGTTTGCGAATCTTTCGAGCTTCTACAAGAAATTGTTTCACGAATCTTTTGAGTTGCAACAAGATAAATTTCGCGAATCTTTCGAGGTTGATCACGAATATAAATAGATAAATTTTACGAGTCTTTCAAGGGTGATCACAAATAGAAATATTTCGAGTCCGCGTTCATTTCTTTCTCATCCTTTGTCAAGTAAACTGCGCACTTTGTTAGTAGAATCGAGATTTGTCTGATTAGGTGTTCTACAGTATTGTACTTTTACAATTACTTGCAGAGTTAACATATCTGTTTTGATAGATCTATTGGTTAACTTATAAATGATTTGGATAAGGGTCTAAATGTGGTGTTGTACATGTACAATTAAGATCTGCACCTAGACATTTAAGATTTCTAAATTGTGAGCAATTACTCCTGTGGAAGTTAATTGGTAAAATGGACAATGTGAAAAGAACTCACCGGAAACTGTTTGTTTTGTGTGTATTGCTTGTAAGACACATAATTTATGAGTCATTTGGATTCATCAGAAAATTGTGTGCATAAGATACTGAATTTTTGGATGAGTATTTCTCAGTTGAGGAATAGACTTAACACATTAGTGATTGTATCCCAGAGAGCTCAATTGGATACCAAATCCTAATGGTTCCAAGAATGGTAAAGTGAATTTTGGGAATTCAGTAGAACATTGTAATTTCTAGATGATGTTCTAGGAGATTGTATAAAGTTTATTTTGTTAATGATTTCAGAATGATTTTTGTTCCTGAGTTGTATGTTGTGCATATACTCTAGTATTTTTCTAATGATTAAGTATGCTTTTGGAATCCTGGTAATTATGATTGACAAATCATAAGATTCTAAATGTTTATGATTAACGGATCATAAATTGATACTTAGAGATCATTAGAATCTTATAAGAAAATGTGAGGATTTTTTTTATGATGAGTAATTCTTGATCAATTGGGTGAGTCAAGGATTTAGATCTGTTAGTTGAATTCTAAATTTCTTTACTCCAGCACATATTTGAGATTGTGTGGATCTCATAGGCATTTTCATTAAGTGATTACTTACTTATTGCTTATCTTTCAGATTGTAGTTTATAAGTGCTTGTGTGCAAAGTTCAGTCTATATCTCCAGATTTATAAGAGACGGATAAATCTATTAAGATACGGATAATTGCTAATTTCTCGCATACAATGCTAGAAATGGGACTGTTAACTCATTTGAGTAACTGCAGTACTCTGGTTTGAGTTATAATTGTCTGAGACTTGATGGATCTCCTAGAGATTTTAGATCTCTGAATTGTGGTATTCTAAGAATATTTGTACCAAGAAGCCTTATTTTTTGCAAGAATTTGAAATGGAATTTCTTCAGCTTTCGGATTTGATTTTTGAAATAAAGTAAAATCACCCAGTGTTTCATGAAGTTGGGATTACATGAAGGTGATGAACTCTTCTTTTGATAAGATCAACCCATTTGGAAGATTTATAGCTTAGTGTATCTTTTGGAATTTGAATCAATATTCATGAGTAGAGGCAAGCAATTGAAGAATTGGTACATCTCTGAGTGCTTATTCAGATGGAAAGATCAGACTAAGAATAATGATTCATGGGAAAGATTTAAAATCTCAAGGAATAGTTTTATGTATTCTTTTCCCCGTTTTGAGGACATAACTTGTTTAAGGGAAGAAGAATGTTATGGCCATATTCCGCTAAGGACATGGAATAGTCCTAATATGGTAGACCGGCCCTCCAGTGTTCGAGAATATTGGTCACGCCTAGATTTTATTCCACGTCGAGGCCTGTTGGTGACTAATGACCTTGAGAGGACCCAGACACTCTAATTGAGACATATGGAGTAATGCATGTATGTGTGACTGATATAGGAAGGAGGTATGCATGAAGAGTTGTCACCAATTTATAGTTGACATGCATGGTAATTGCATGAGCTCATGCACAGGATCCTACTCTCTATATATTGAGGTAGTGATTATTCCGTCGACGACTTTGGTTGAGCTCTTCTCCTCTTGCTATTACATGGCATAGCTTGGAGGTTTGATCCAAGAGGATTCTCGAGGAGGGATCTAGGATTGGTTGGGTGGTTTTGCTCCGTAGTCTCTTGTGTTTTCCTATCCTCATATTAGGGGTTTTCCCTAGTGGTCTTTATAGAACCAATCCTTGTTGGTTACTGTATTCAGCTTCTTGTAATCAACACATATTCTAAGTTTTTTGTATTTCTTAGGTACTACCACGATAGGGAATACCCAGTCTGTGTGTTCCATCTCGTAGATGAATCCTACATCAAGAAGCTTTTTCAATTCTTCTTGGATTAGTTGGGCGTATAAGGCCTACTAACAACGAGTCTCACTCCATCAACCAGTGGAATGGTGTAAACCACAACAACTGGCGATATGCCCTTCACCTCAACATAATTCCAAGCAAGACAATCGTAGTATTTGTGAAGAAGAGCCTTAAGATCCTCGAGTTCTTCTCCTACGTCTTCTCCAGATTTCATTCTCGAAGCAAGCATATCGAAATCAGATATCACTACTTGAGAGAGAAAGTGCAAAACAACTTTCCTCTCCCTTCTTCTAGATCTATCTCTTTCGTGCAACAGGACCTTCATAAATGTTGGCTCTTTTCTACTGGTTTACTCTTAGATCACAACCAAATAGAATGTGTTGGCAAGTTGTAGCTTTGTAATATTTTCAATTTTTGGTGCTCAAAAGTTTATTTGAGGCTTAGTTAATTTTTTATAGGTGGAGTTGGTTGCAACCCCAAATCAAAATTTGATCATAAATGTCCCTTGTCAAGATAGTTACAATTAAGATTATAAGTTGATCTAAGTGCTAGTTTAGATTTAATTTGATTCCTTGTACGAGATCCATCACTTCCTTACATGTTCCATACAAGACCCATTTAACCTATAGCTATATTTATTATTAGCCAAATACCATTCCATTTTCACAAGACATTGGATGTGTTTTTTTGGCAATGTTGAGCCCAATTTGTACATTTAATATCTCTTGTGTGAAACTCTCCGAATAGTTTTGTTATGCTCATAGTTCGAGTGATTGGCATGCTTAACAAATAAGAGCTTCAAAATAAAAAACATATATGTTGGAGTATGATTTAAATATCAGAATACATCCAGTCTTACTACAAATTTCCTTTCTCGTAAATTATGCTATTGAAAAACGTTGCAACGATAGTTTAACTTGCATAGTTAAAAGGTACATATCACATGCATGCAACTCTTTCCAACCTTCTACTTCTCCTCACCATATCCCCACGTTACCAAATATAAAATTAACATGTGCTGTTTTTATCTGATTTGGCATTATGTCGAGTTTGAGATAGCAACTAGTTTTGCACATTACAAATTCTTCATGTATTTTGAATATATTTTCCGTACTCTCTCTCTCTCTCTCTCTCTCTCTCTCTCTCTCTCTCTCTCTCCCATATTGTCTTGTACCCGTCCATGTGAATCTAACTGTAGATCTTGAGATGAAAAAGGAGATGTCAACCAATAGAACACATATTTGCTGGGCACTCCGTATTACATGTTGCTTTATCACCTGAACTACTTCCCTAACTTCCTCTTATGTTTTTCCTTCTCCCCTTTCGATCTTTTAGATGGCAAATTTATAGACGAGAAAATCTAATTGTGATTTGCAACATCTGAACTCTCATCGCCAACCTTAGTATATAGCAAATTGTGATGATGAACTCCCCCGTCCCCACCCATTGCAGAAGTTTGAAGATATCTGCATTTTAGATCAACTGGGATACATCGACTTTTTGGAGATAGCTGTATTCAGAATATAAATTATCTTCCTTTCTATTCAGTATATAAGTTCATGTAAAAGAAATATTTCTTACTAAGAAATTTCAGATGTATTGAGTGACAAGGTCTGCGCTCTCAAGGAACCTGCAAAACGTGTGCAAGAATTCCGGTAAGCTTCAGGAATACAGCAGCATTCAAGTGAAAACAATTTTAGGAACTTAAGCTTTCTAATGTTTGTTGAGCTAAAAGCTTCAAGCATCGTCCACGACAAAAGAATGTTGGGAACTTAGGCTTTTTAATTTTGTTGGGCTTCAGGCTTTAAGCAGCATTCAGGATGAAACCAATTCTGGGAATGTGAGCTTTCTAATCTGCTAAAAAAATAGGTCGTGATTTCAAGAAACAGACGCTAGAAGAGCAGAAGATAAAACTATTAGTTTTTTGTGTACCTCTTTGGATCAATCCAAAGGAGGTCATAAACTATCTTTTTCAGCCTTCCAGTCGTCAATCTGCGAATACCCCATTTGGAATACAAGTGATAGCGTTCACTCTTTTTGGCATATGCTCCAATGTTTGTGTAAATCATATCCCTCTGGTGCTTGATTACCTCTTTTGCTTTCTGCTGCCTCTCAAAACTCTTGCAGAGATTTTCAAGGTCCTTAATCTCTCCAGCAATGGTGGACGTGCTTTCATTTTCAGATTCACATGTCCTATAGCTTGGGCAAACCTGCATAAACCACAAACTGTGTTTTAGAGAAAACTCCAGCAATGATAGACGTGCTTTCAATTTCAGATTCACATGTTCTATAGCTTGGGCCAACCTGCTTAAACCACAAACTGTGTTCTCTCACCTCGGCATTTGAGTTTGATTCATGGGAAACAAGTTTCCTGTACTTCAAAGAACGAGTCAAGAGATCAATGTTCTGCTCCTGCCACACCCTGCACAGTTCCTCCAGGGATGGGAATGAATAATGTACACAGCTCAAAGAACTGTGATTCCAATCAAATCTATAACAAGAATCTGGAAATTTGCTTGAGCTGGAGGACACCTTCACCATTAACTCAGTGTCGCAATCTTCACACAAAAACAGAGCTCGTGCATAAACAATTGAATCTGATGCATCAAAAGTTTCCAAGAGACAGTCTGCTTTTCCCCATTGTGACGATATTATTTCCTGACAATTGTCTCTGTCATTCGAAGCAAGCTCTGTTGCTGCGTCAGATATTCTGGCTAAGCAAAGTATATCTTGATGAGAAACATGTCTTTTTCTGTCCTCTTCTTTTGAAAGTGGCACGGACTTGCACTCAGGTGCGATGAAACATCCTGTAGCCTCAGAGACGGAGTGTGTGACGCCACTTAGATATTTGTTTATAATTTCCTCTTCTGCAGTAAGAGATCCTTTCGGAAAAATGGATGGATATCTTAAAGATTGAATCACCAATGGATTTGATACTATCTCACTCCTGCTATACTTCTGCGTCTCCTGTTTTGAGGCCTTCCTGTGTTCTAACTGATCTTGCCACTCGCTCAAAGAAAGAACAAGATTTTTTCCCTTCTCCAATGGACTTCTCGTATCTGGAGTTTTAGGCTCTTCAGTTGGGCATAAAAGTCTGAGGTTTTGGAAAATTTCCTCAGAGCTCTGGTCTGGAGCTACTGTTAAAAGTCCTGGTGTAACACATACTTTGTCCAAGATGACCTCCTCGATTTTCTTACCTTGTAATCCTCCCTGCTGGGCGGCATCTTTTGAAATATTCTTGTTTACTTGACCGAGATTGGTTTCTATGTGTTCGTTACTATTCAATGATTCCATCATGCAATTCTCGTCCTCATCATTCATTAGGCTATTATCAGATAAGAGTTGGCTGTTCGCATCATTACATATCCTTTTCAAATTACAGACATATGAATGTCCAACATGCGGATGCCTTACTTCAGTTTGACAAGGAATGTCTAACAATTCTGCAAGTTCACTCAGAAGCTGCTCTTCCATTGCGTGAGACAGGGAGGAATCAAGAGTTTCTACTGGCATTTCTGCAGGTGAATTGAAGTCTGCATCCAAGTTCTTGTTTGTATCCACAAGATGATCCAGTGAAATCTCCTTTGAATGTATAAACAAACAGCTTGGCAAAATGGTTTGCTGATCAACTGGTTCCTTGTTGTCAATGACATCCAAGTAGTTCTTTCGCTTCGATTTCTTGCCTTCCCAGTTTGCCTTGAAATCAGGGGTCGCAAAATATTTCTTGGTCGGATCACAAGGAAACAAAAAGTCTGGACTAGCATTCTTCTCTTCAAAAGATACGTGGCAGGCAATCTGTATGTCCTTTCCCACCGTTGATCTGGATGGCAGTGGTAGCAAACTTGCTAACTTTGTCAAGAGTTCCTCTTCCTTGCTTGGAGATAAGTCATCTTTATACAATAATTCTACTGCAGAGCTTTTTGTTTCCCCGGTTTCAGATAGCGAAATATCTTTTTGGCATTTTTGGTAGTTTGTATGAGTTTCCCAATGGTCCAGGCACACAGTCTTGGCATCGGGTAAATTCTCATTTGATGCCATTCCACAAGTGCTCATAGCATTGTTAGAATCAATGCCATGGGGTTTGAAAACTGTAACCAGATCAATAGCTTTGTTTTTTGATGCTTCTCTACACTTTCGCCATACGAGTTGAATCAACAGAACTGCCTGTTTCATCCTCAAATAAGTGAACCTTGCAGAGTGCATACGCCAATTTTTTTGTATTATTGTGGCAGCTTTGCTTTCCTCCCTCATTGATAAACATCTTACATATTCAATTAAGGAAGTGCTTTGTATTAGGTCACGACCAAAGTCTGTTTCTATGCCGAATACTGGAGGCTTGTAAATGTAGCTGCACATATTTCCTGTTTCCAAAGCTGTATTACTCACTTCATAGGCAGTCTGTTGTTGGGGAACCTTGCATGTGTTGACTGTTCTGCATCCAGAGGTTAAAGGTGGTCCTTTATTTTTCAATATGCCACACTGTGGTTTGACCAGAGGTGGCTGCTTTTCCAAGTCATTTACAATGGCAGTTTTTACTTGATGAGGATGAACCCTTGACTGTCTGGTGAGCTGCTCGAGTTCATTGTTGGCATGGAACTTTTTACACTGCTTTTTGTTGAAAGTTCTTGCTGATTGCAAGTCCTCTTGATATGTATGTGCACCTTTGAGCCTTTTGGAGGCACTAACTGAGAATGGCATATTGCCATCGATGTCCACCAATACACGTCTAGCTGGATTGCTTCGCTTGCTTGTAATGGGCAGCCATGCCTTTTGCTTTTCTGAGATGGATGAGACCTTCACTGTAGCTGCATCTCATTGAAGACCTATGTAAGCCAAACTGTCCTTATGACTATACATCTTGCTTTTAGTTCGACCAGACTTGTGCTAAATTATGGTAGGCACCAACTTGATTATATGCTGTCTCAAGTTCTAATGTCACAGGACAACCAAAATTCAGGCTCAAGGAAGTTGAAAAGTTCCTATGCATTCACTAGAGATTCGACCAAAAACACCAGAAGACACCAAGAAGAAGGAGACACACCAATTTACATTGGGCTAGCGCTCTTTCTAGGTAAACTTCGAGCATGCTACTGTAGGTTACCAAAATTCGAACATCACTTGATATAGGCATAAAATGATGGTGCATAACTGAATGCCCAGAATTTCAAATCTAGAACCAGTTCAATAAAGCAAGTCCAGAATCATATTTAACTTTGGCACATCTCTTCCGGCATGCAATACCATAAATGCGAAGTTCACCAGAGTGAAGAGAGATACACAGATTTAATGAATTCCAAAAAGTTTATGCACCCAAGACCAGTAACAAGACATACATGGTGTTTTTAGCTTAGTTTGTAGGGAGATATTGGCAGGAAATCTCTTCTTCATATGTTCAACGGAGATTTTTGGGACACTTTCACTGATTGAAGATTGTTGGAGAAGCCTGGAAACTTTACTCCAATAGTATGCTGTCTTGATTTTTGTAGGCCCTTGAGGTCCACCTAGACGAATATCAAACAGCAGAAACTGACTGTCAGAAAATTTCTTGCACTTTCAGACGTTCCAGATTAGCAAACTACACGCAGCAAACACAATCCCCTCATGCAGCCACAACAAATGTCACCTCTAGATATACAGCAGATTTTCGTGCACACGATCTCCACAAGTACTTGCATCCACACACACAGACACATGCGTGTGCACACAACAGCACGTGCGCAAATGCAGACACTCAGAAATGCTCAAATCACCAAAAACACAACTTAATCCTTACGACCCGCATAATTGCAACGTACAACAGGACGCATTCAGGATATGGAATATCAATCAAAATGTATCATAAATTTGCAGTAGAAATAAATCCACGTAGGTCTCCAGTTCTGGAATTACTATTTACCATTGTGAATTTTAGCCAGTATCTCCCAATCTTGCATAGCTAAAGCTTCTGGACAATATTTCATCCAGTATGCCACAACTGTGTTCTCTGCATGCTCAAGCTCCCTGGAATATCCAGACCAGGGAATTATCGCTATGTTTAGCGCGAAAGTAACCAAAGGAAAGAGATCTTCCAATATGTAACATTCTATATTCTCTTATTTAATTAACTCAGAAACTGGTCCATCTGCATTGCAAAATCATGAAAAAAACCCACAAAAGAGATGAAGAGGGCAAACCAAGATAGATGAAACTTTATTGACCAAACGACTATTCTGACTATTCTCCTCTCTCTCTCTCTCTCTCTCTCTCTCTCTCTCTCTCTCTCTCTCAGCACTGAATGGGCACCTAGCATTCAAGGCATGACCTAGCTTGAGTGGCTCACTCCAGAACTTGCGTTAAAATTGTGAAATCTAGCTTATAGATTCTTGCCACATGGCATCATTTTTTATGACCAAGTGTCACACTATCATGTACAGGTAGTGATTACAAGTCAATGAAATCACTTTTGGATGGAGTTCTTTGGTGGTCATTGAACTCCAAGTCGAGTCCCTACATTTTAGGAGTTATTGGTGACATTTGCCATCACCACATAAACTCCAACCACCAAATGGATAAGCATTCATGAACGGGGGATTGGATTTTAGGTTTAGGTCTAAACCTCATACTTTGTAACCCTAATCTTCATCTTCGAGCTAAATCCTCATACTTTTGAGATAAGCAATTTTGGTGATATTGTCAATATTGGAGTTCAAGGCCGAGTAGCAACTTGATCCTTTGAGTAAATATTGATGTTTATGTATTGATTTGAAGCTAATAAATCATGTTTGTTGTTCACATGTTCCTCAGGTCCTGATGATGATGATTTCCTTATGATTGGAGGTGTTTTAGAAGCAATTGCCATGAAAAGTTCCTAGCTAAAATCCAAGTGGTATTCTGGAACTATGAAAATGTTTGTGGAATCTTTAATGCTTGATTGATCTTTGTGAATCATTTGAGGCCTCAAATGATTCACAAAGATCAATCAAGCATTAAAGATTCCACAAACATTTTCATAGTTCCAGAATACCACTTGGATTTTAGCTAGCAAATTTTTATCATGGCAATTGCATCTAAAACACTTCCAACATGGCTCAGTCAGCTCGATAGTCCAACCAATTTGCTCAAGCGGAATCTCAAGAGGATCAAGTTCCAAAAAGGAGTATCAAGATCAAGCTACTCTGCTTCCAATGCATTCCCAACCAGACTGGAACGACAAGCACAATCAAGTGTGTAATTTGCTATGGCCGCCAAAGTGCTGTGGTTTGATCCACTAATCCAACCGACTTGGGCAACATCCTGGCTAACACGTGGCTCCCAAACCTTGATTTGTGATCACAAAGCGGCTACATCCATCTCAAAATTAATCGAACTGATGATAGTAGCAAGTAGATAAATCATTTGCTTCAAATTCGGGGGGTGACTCAGGAGCAGGATTTTTTGAAGAGCCAAGGCCCAAAGGGAAAACTGCAATAGGAGCCCAGTCGAAAAAGATTCAATTGGGACCACCGAACTGACGAGGAACAAGTCATTCAGCAAAGAGAAGAAGATAAGATGATGCCATATCAAAGGAGCGATACCCACTGCTAGAGGTAAGGGACAATCATCTTGAGATTTCCTTGTCGATTGCTCACGAGACAGGTAGCTAATAGAAAAAAGTCGCGAGGCTTGTGCACCGGGACAACTCTTAGGAGCAGAGCAGCTTTGCAAGTTTCAAATTCAAGGGCCAATGGGGTCAGCCCATGAGGGGTGTTAGACGAACAAGTCAAGCTTCGGAACTGGTTCTGCTAGATTCCCGAAACTCTGAACTTGTCAGCAAGCATTGTACCATTTGAGTTTTTGGCAATAATGTAAGAATCAAGATTCCATTAGTACAAAAGGAAAGAGGGAGACTGATCAATGCTTCTTTGAAATCTATGACAAACAAATGTGCAAAATGGTCCTCTATCATTGAGGATTACTTATGAGGAAAAAAGTAAGCCCGCTTGGAGAAGCTAACAAGCACCACCAAAAAAAGTTTGTTGCTCCCTTTGTCCAACAGAGTTTGATGATGAGATCTACAAATATGTTTGTCCGTTGTTGATGACAAGTTGGTAGTTGCTACAAGACTCCTAGGGTCTTACCTTTGAAGTACTTTTCCTACATGCACAACATAAGTAAGAGTTAATCAATTTGTATACATCAATTGTTATATTGGGCTTAAAAGTGAAGTTTAAGGCATGCAAGGGATTCTTTGAAAGCAAAAGGCTCTTTGGACAAGAGAGAGATGTGCTTTAGACAATTGTTTGGGACAAATAGTACTAGTACTTGGGATGCACATGCTCCATAGGACGAGGGAGACCATGCAACCTACAAATTTCTAAGAAAAACAAAAATAGGATTTTTAATAGGGCCATAAGAATTTGGTATGAGTTTTTTCAAGGAATTTCTAGAAACCAAAGTGTTCTCGGACAAAAGAGAAATGTGCATTAGACAAAACTTTGGGACAAATATGTAATAGTATAGTGGGACTGACTTGTGGATTTGTTTTTTGAAAATCAGGACATTGCAGGGATCATTGGTTTTGGTGCAGGAGACACACTAGATTAAATAAAATGAAGCAAAGTAGTCCAAATCCTAACTAAGAAGCGCAAAATAGATTAACGAGGGACCTCGTTGCAGTCATTGTGCTTTGCCAGACCTAAGCCATTGCCTAATGTACTTATGAGAACCTAAACGGTGCCCTTGAATAGCTCACATTTTAGTGTTCTTGAAGATTTCCATGCTTCTATATCCTAAACAACAACTTGGAACATTTCTGAGCTTGATCCACCAGATATTCCTGCTTGATCTTAGGGATGGGGAGAATAAGTACCTGCAGCGTGGCCAAGGAACAGTCTTTTTGTTTTTCCAAGCATCCAAATGGTACTTTTTGGAAATCTGAAGAGGACCTATGCTTGCGCCACCATCACCGTCAGGACAGTCGATTCTGTTACTTGATTCCACAAATCTCAAAGCATCAAGAAAGGGACGCAGTACATCGCGACAGTCATCTAATAAGGCATGGATCTTATCATCATGTGGCTGGTCGGTTGGCCGATCTCTGTGCAAACTCTGATTGTTGGCAGAACTCCCCCTTTTTAGTGAAGATGAGATTGAATTTCCGTGCTTTTTATGCGGAGGGAGCCTTGCCATTTGCCTAAAACCTCCAGGAGTTGTGTCGCCGCTTATTTTTGAAATGCCAGCAACTTGCAATGCCATCCAGATTATGTGATTTTTACTGCATTCAGATAATTCCTGAAAGCAAGCTTCCTGTTGTATTCAAGTTCGTTTATCTTAGGGACGATTCCCTCGTACGATTCTGACCCTGTAAATCATACACAGAACAAGGCAGGAAAATCTATAGGCCATGAATGGAATTTCCTGGAAACAAGGATTGATCATCCGATAATGGATATGCAGAAATTTCAAAATGACGAAAATAGGAGGAGAAGCCAAGGCACTTCAGAGTTGATTGTAACGAATTAGACTTTATTATATGTTCATTCTCTGCAAAACGCAGCATAAACTCCCATGTATGGAATATTATAGTTGTAAGAGTGCCATTGTAGTTTGATGCGTCGCGCAGGTACAAGACTTCAAGCCAAGAAAGAGACTCCATTTTCATAGACGGCAAGATGGAAATGTGTTAGCCATTATATATCTTCAGATGATTTCTTTGTAACTTATGTTAGCATAATGAATACGATTGCAAGCATGCAAAAGATCATCGGGCTCAATGTCTTTCTTACGACCTGCTTGAAACGCTCGGGGATCTTTAATCAGGATTTTATGAGAATACAAAGCGCAAGGAACAGCAGCGGGAAAATGTTTACTTTCAAGGAAGATGGAAAGTTTGCGTCAGTTATCAGAAGCAGGGCATGTTGGCCTAATCTTTCAGCTAACTATTGTGATAACAAAAACCCCTCCATTTGTCATCTGAAATGAAACCTCCTTCAAGAGCAGTCAGTATCAATATTACGCAAACATAGTGTCAAATCAGAACGACGTGCTTAGAGATCATTAACAGCAGAAAGTTTGAAAAATGGCGCTATTGGAAGCCTCAAATATCAAATCTCTGCTCATATCCACACTCGGCGCTTCAAAAGTTGCGTGTCATCACTTTAAGATCCGAGGCATCGTCCTTACAATCTTGCTAACTAACAGCGATGAACTTGTCTACACAGCACTAATAAGAGATGCCAGTTTCATTAGCATCAAAATTCGGAAATAGCAACAAACTAATTAATAACGTAATGTGTGTGTGCGTGTGTACAGAGAGAGTGAGTGAGTATGTGTGGGTGTGTGTGTGTGAGAGAGAGAGAGAGAGGGGGGGGGGGGAGATGGTGATGCTTGAGAAGAACTTAAAAGTAAAGAATAGAGATGGAATAGGCGATGGTTTAGAAGAAGAAGAAGAAGAGAAGTAAAGAATGGAAAAACCACCAAATATTCAAAAAAAGGGTGAGGAAATGACCGTTGGGAAACAGAGAGCGTTTTTGGAGACTCGTGTATCTTTTGAAGAGAGCTAATAAAAATATGAAAGTATGGCTCCCTCCCTCCCTATATCAAAGTCATTTTGTTTGATTTGAATAAGTAATAATATCACTCGCATTTGCTCTCCGCGTAACCATCCTTTTTATAAAAATCCAAAAATTTTGCCTACCCTACCTATGTCATGTGGGTTATCACAAAAAGAAGTTAATACCTGGCCAACAAGGGTAGTAAATATGGACACCCTCTCATCTTGCCACTTCCAATTCCAACAAAAGCAAGAGGTGATATTGTAATTTGCTAATGTGAAAACAACCATGACGAACATGCATTGCACATTAGAAATGATTATGTGTATTTTGTTAGTTTTAGTAAGGTTTTGGACGTCCCCAATGTTACAAACTATCCTTGATGGATTTCATTACTAAAAGCAAGAGTCTTTTTCATGAAGGATTAAAAAGCATTTGAACACTCTTGGGGTTGTATTTTATTTTTTTCTCTAGGTTGGGGTTGTATTTTAAACTATGCCAATTTTCAAGTCAATATCAACGAAACAAAGATGGTGATTACAGGCCCAAGCAACAAGAATGTCAATTATTATTAATGAAATGACAAAAATGACTTGAAAATAGTCTAGGCATACAAGTTCTTGGCTTGGTCTTGAAGAGAATAACCAATAGAAATTATGTGTAGAAAAAAGCAAATTTATCAAGGCAAAAAACCTCTCTTTGCAATGCTATTGTCAAGAGAGTTGGGGGTACAAACTCCATTCCCAATTTTATTGGCACAAACAAGAAAATTCTTCCTAGAAAAAGACTTTCACCAATATATTCAAAATTTGAACAATCAAAACATGGAAACCATCAACTATGCAAAAATGAAGTTTTTTAGGATCTTATAACAATCAAAAAGTGTTATGTGCCATAAGTGTATGCCCAATAGTGATGGCCTTGCAAGGGGAAAAACACAAGTATGAGGTTATTAATATGTTTAGGTGCCAAGTGTCATCATCCTAGGATGACATTGATTGAGATGTACTTGATGAGGGGCCCACTTGTAGGGGACACCTTTTATTATTCACTGAGTCTACTCGGGAGGAGGTGAATGGAGAGCATGTGCCAAGATGTATCTCTAGGCTAGGAGATGCATGCAAGGGAGAGCTGAGAGCAATGGCCAATGATATGGGACATTGGTTATTGTTGGAGGCCTAACCACGCATGAAGGTGTTGTTGACTCCAGGGCATGGGGCTGAGTTGGTAATGAATCTATGGATGGGTGGTTAAGCTCTCCCTATGGAAAGCTATAGGGTCAATGCGCACCCAATATTTGTGAGAGCTAAGAAACCAATTTTATCAACAAGTGTTTCTTATTTTTGGTATTAAACTTAACTTAGTGGGGGGGCAATAAAAAATGTTAAGAGGCCTCTCTCTTTCTAGTTAACCTAGAATTAAAAAAATAAAAATAAAAAATAAAAAAAAGGGAAAGAAGAGCTTCGGCATGCTGTATGTGCCCGACCCTGTGTAATTACCTTAGTATTGCTTGTTGGTATGTATTGAGCTGGCGCCTCAAAGGGCCTTGGGACTTGAGCCGTTTCGCCAAGACACGCTTAAGTCTAACATTCATCTGACATGAACTCACTGAAAAGCATCGAGAAAAGATAAGAGAAGACATTCAAAAGCTTTGTGATGCTGGTTTCATTCATGAAATCGAACACACCAGTTGGGTATCCCAATGTGGTGATACCAAAGAAAAATGGTAAACTTCGTTTTTAGCACTCTCTCTCTCTCTCTCTCTCTCTCTCTCTCTCTCTCTCTCTCTCTCTCTCTCTCTCTCTCTCTCTCTCTCTCTCTCTCTCTCTCTCTCTCTCTCTCTCTCTCTCTCTCTCTCTCTCTCTCTCTCTCTCTCCCCCCAAGGGTGATTGGTGCATAGCTATGGGTAGGCGCACGAGCCCCCATAGCCCAACCATCCTTGGTGAGCTCTCTTCTCTCTCTAATCTCTCTCTCTCTTCTCTCTCTCCTCTCTCTTCCTACGTTGGGATAGAATAGCTTTGGGTAGGTGCTCGAGCCCCCAAAGTCTTTCTCAACCTAGGAATTCCCACTCTCTCTTCTCTCCTCTCTCTAAGTGGCGACCGAATAGTTTGGGGAAGGTGCTCGGGCCTCCCAAGCCTCTCGCTACTTGGAACTTCTCTCTCTCTTCTTGCTATGCAGGTGAAGGCGAGGTTAATGCTCCCAGCGACGAACCTCTATACTACGAAGACGACACAACAGTGGCGCCGTTGCTGGGGAGCGCCACACACTCGCTTCGCCGCATAGCTCTCTCTCTCTCTCTCTCTTCTTCTGTCTCACCATTCTTTTTTCACACAAAACAATCATAATTTTTGGAGTTAGATTAGTGTGATTTCGTGTTAGTTTTGCCATTTTTTTCGAGATTTTGCCGTTTTTTGTGATTTTTTTTGCTTGTTCGAAAAAAATAAAAACTAAAAAAATTAGAAAAGAACCTAAGCCTTGCTGGTGAGCAACTCTATCTTTCAGATAGCCTCCTCCCACGACTACGACGGTTCTATTCCCTTTAAAACTAAAAATTTGGAAACAAACCTAAGCCTCGCTGGTGAGTGACTCTATCCTTCAGATAGCCTCCTCCCACAACTGTGACGATTTTATTCCAAAAAAAGGACCGGAAAAAAAAAGACCGTAAAAAAAATACCGTAAAATTTATAAGAAAAAAAAGCCAACAATTTTAATTTTAGCCCAAGCCTCTTTGGTGAGTGACTTTGTCTTTGATAGACTTCTCCCAAGACCGCCAAGGCTAAAACGAGTTATAGTTGGTATTGAAAAATCCTTCTATAAACTTGCGGAGAGGTGCCGAAAAGTAGTTTTTAAAGCAAAACTAATACTTTGCCAAAAAACCAACATAAGCGCTTTATCCCTCAACATAAGACTTTCGTTGGAATAAAATCTACCCTTGCCCAAACCGTGAATGTTCTAGACGAAGGAATATTTCTGCTTTGTTCATCACGCATTTTCCTCTTCCACCCTTCTATTCCCTTAAAAAAAAAAGCCGTAAAGAAAAAAAAAGACCTCCTCCAATAAGCTTTTCTCTCACAAAATGGTGTGCCACTTCTATGTGCTTGCTTCTTGCATGAAATATGGGATTATTGGCAAGAGCTTGGGCCGAGATGTTATCACACTTGATCATTGGTAGATCATCCTCCTTGACGCACTTTAGTTCCATTAATAACCTCTTGATCCAAAGCACTTCTTTGGTAGTTGTAGTGAGTGCTTTGTACTCGGCCTCACATGAAGAGAGAGATATAGTATCTTGCTTTTTGGAAAGCCAAGATATTAGATTGCCTCCAAGAAAGATAGTGTATGCACTAATAGACTTTCGATCCATTTTGTCACTTGCAAAGTCCGAATCCGAGTAGCCAATAATGGATAGATCTTCACTTTTATAGAGTAGACCATAATCACAAGATGAAGATACATATCTTAAAATCCTCTTGGCCATCTTCCAATGATGGATCTTAGGTTCTTGCATAAATTGACTCAATTTGTGCACACAAAAACTAAGATCGGGCCTAGTAATGGTAAGCCAAATCAAAGAGCCTACAAGACTCCTAAAAAGTGTGATGTCCTCAAAGGATCTTTCATCACCTTTATTAGGATCTTCTACAATTTGCTCCATTGGAGTATCTATGCTCTTAGAATTTTCCATATGGAATTTTTTCAACATAGAGTGAGCATATCTAGATTGGCATATAAAGACATGATTTTCATAAAAATCAATTTCTAGGCCTAGGATGTAATGTATCTCTCCTAGATCTTGCATTTTAAACTCACATCCAAGTGCTAGCTTGGTTTCATCAACTAGCTTGATACAACTTCCACAAAGAATAATGTCATCAACATAAATTAGAAGAATGACAATATTGCTATCAACAAACTTTAGATACATGGAAGGATCATAGTCACTAAGAGTAAATCCTAGTGAGATAAGGAAAGAGTTAAGCCTTGAATACCATGATCTTGGTGCTTGCTTGAGTCCATAAAGACTTTTGAAGAGCAAGCACACTTTGGACTCATCCTTGATGAATCCTTGAGGTTGTTCCATATAGATCTCCTCCTCAAGATAACCATTTAGAAAAGCATTGGATACATCTAATTGGAACACCTTCCACTTGAAAAAACAAGCAAGAGAAATAAGAATTCTTATTGTCACCATCTTTGTAACGGGTGCAAAGGTCTCCTCATAATCAGGACCATGGATTTGAGCAAATCCTTTGGCACATAATCTTGCTTTATGCTTGTTGATGGTGCCATCATGATTGAACTTGATCCGAAATACCCACTTGCAACCAATCACATGCTTGTTGGAAGGAGGATCCACAAGCTCCCAAGTATTGTTGGTGATCAATGCATCATACTCTTGCTTCATGGCATCATACCACTCCTTGGTATTGAGTGCCTCTTGTACATTCTTTGGCTCTTCATGAGAGACATAAAAAACATAATTAGTGGAATCAAGATCCACTTGTTTGCCTTTGTCAACATATGAGAGCCTCTTAGGCTCGGATCTATCTCTCATGGATCTTCTTGGTGAAAAAATCCGAGGAGAGTCTTCTTCAAATCTCGACCCCATCACATCATGATTGTCTTCAAAATCAATAATTGATGATGCATCCATAGATTTCTTGATCTCGGCCTCTTCAAATGATGAGTGTTGATCTTCATGAAAGACAACATCTCTACTTTCAATAACTTGAGAAGTAGAGAGTATAAAGACTCTATAGGCCTTCTTGGTGGATGACTATCCAACCATGATCCCTTTGCATGCACTAGGATCTTCCTTCTTCCTTGTTTCCAAGGGAATATGGACAAAGCATAAGCATCCAAAAACTCTAAGGTGATCAACCTTAGGCTTTTTCAAAAATAAGATTTCATATGGTGACTTTCCTCCAAGAGCTATATGTGGGAGCCTATTGCAAAGATAATTTGCACAATTAATGGCTTCTCCCCAAAAATCTTTGGGCAAAGATGCCTCAATTCTCATAGATTTTGCACATTCACATAGAGATCTATTCTTTCTCTCGGCCACTCCATTTTGAGATGGAGAGTAGGCACAAGAAAACTCTCTTTTAATGCCTTCAAGCTCACAAAAGTCTTGAAATTTATTGGAGATATATTCACCACCTCCATCACTTCTAAGAGCTTTAATCTTGAATGAGAATTGCTTCTCTACATAAGCTTTGAAAATAAGGAAATGATCAAACACCATAGATTTTGAAGCAAGAAGATATATCCAAGTGAATCTTGTGTAATCATCAATGAAAGTAACAAAACAAGTGGCTCCTCCCTTGCTTGTAGTTGATGAGAAATGCACTTCCGAGTGGATTAACTCCAAAGGATGCTTACTTTTGATAGAAGATCTTGTAAATGGCTTTTTGTGAGATTTAGCAATAGCACAAGCCTCACAAGGCTTGATCTTCTTGGAGAATGACTTTGGCAAGCCAATAGCTTTGGACTCTTTGATCATAGAGAGCATGGATTTGTAGTTGGGATGTCCCAACCTCCTATGCCATAATTCCTCCATAGAGAGCTTGTTCACAAGAGCAACATTACAAGCATTCACATACTCATTTGGATCTAGTTTATAGATGCCACCAAATCTAGATCCTAATGCAAGTATCTCATCATTCTTCTTGATAGTGCAAGCATCAACATTGAATTTTACATCAAGGCCATTATCAAGCAATTGGCCAACACTAATAAGATTCTTGGTAAGCTTAGGTACATAAAGAACTCTAGAGAGAGAAAGAACTTTAGAGGATGCAAGCTGCAAGGGAATGTTCCCTATGCCTTCAATAGGACATTCAAAATCATTTGCAGTGTATATTGATTTCTTCACTCCATCATAAGGTGCAATAGAAGAGAAAGAGCCCTTGGAGCTACACATATGTGAAGAGGCTCCACTCTCAATATACCATAGGCCGTCCTTCTTGAAAGTAGTAGATGAGAAACTAGAGACCATAAGAGATCCCTCTCCATCACTTGCAATAGTGTCTTCCTTCTCATTGGTAATATTGGCTTGCTTGAGTTGATTCTTCTTTTTGAAGCAATTGGTGGCATAATGACCTTTCTTGCCACAATAAAAGCACTTGATCTTCTTCTTCTTCTTGAGCTTGGATGATGAAGCATTAGAGGAATCATCTTCCTCCTCATCTTTGTCTTTGGATTTGACTTTGTCCTTGCTTGAGGATTGTTGATGTTGGTTCTTGCTCCTCTCTTTGTGCTTATCCTTGGCAAAAAGTGCTTTGCCATCATTATGAGTGAGAGAAAGCTTGTCCATCCTCAAGAGCTTATACTCTTGTCTTGATTCTTCTGAAATTATCACACTTTGGAGAGCCTCCAAACTTGGTAGCTCCTCCTTAATGGCATAGGATTGGACAAGATTATCAAATTCACTTCTCAAGCCATTGAGAATGACTTGAACTAGCTCATTTTGATTGATGGAATCACCAATACAAGCAAGCTCACTATGAATATCTTTTACTCTCAAAACATAACTAGATGCACTCTCATCACTCTTTTGGCTACTTTGAAAGATTTCATTCCTAAGAGTGAGAAGCTTAGAGGTATTCTTAGCCTCATAGATAGTCTTGAGACAATCCCAAGCTTCTTTGGCTGTTGTACAGATACCTATCTCCCTCAATATCTCATTAGAGACATTCATCTTAATGTAGTGGAGAGCCATCCTAGCTCTCTTTTTGTATTTTTGAACCTCTTGAAGAACTTGTGGTTCTTCTTCAAGGCCAAGAACTATGTCCATCACGTCTTGAAGGATCAAGATGGACTCCATCCTCATTTTCCAAATTGAATAATTTGAAGTGGTCAATCTTTCACTTGGTTCCAACAAGGATGAACCCATTGAAGACATTTGAAGTGAAGAAAACTCAGATGATGAACAATAAATGTTGTTACACACTTTCAATAGGATCCAATAATTGAGTACTATCTCCTCCTATGAAAGATCTTACAACAATTTGTGAATTGATTCTCACTAGCTACACAAATCTCTCTAAAACAAGATCTATTTCACATCAAATGATGGAGTATAGGCAAAGTTAGGATCCAACACTCTTAGCACGTGTGAAATACACTAAGAAACCAAATTTGACTCAAATACAATGATATTGCATGAAACAAAATGGCTAAGATCTCAAAACAGTGCCTAGATCACATATAGATGAGATTGGCAAGCATACAACTGTGATTTTGGATCAACCAAGCAATCTCTTGACCAAACCAAATGTGTCCACCCAGGTCTAGGTGCCCTACCTAACCCTCTTCAAAAGCTTATAACTTTTGATTGGCTCAACCAAATGGAATGAAACTGATTGCAACAGAAACTAGACAAAAATAGCTTCAAAACAAGCTATCAAGCAAGATAAATGGGTCAAACGTGAAAGAGAACTTCCAAACTGAAGTTGGATGTTCCTCACACGTGTCTGAGCACCTGATTCCGTACAGTACCAGGTCAGACCCAATCAATGTCCTTTTGATCTCTTTTGATCCAAGATTGAACAAGATAGCTAGGAAAATGGGCATTGACAATTTCTAGCTCAAGATTGATGAAAATTTTTCACTTAGATGGATCAAAATGCATGGTAACCTTAGGTAGGCTCTGATACCATGTTGATTTTCACACGTGTGGACTGTCCACTACATGTACTTGTGATCTCCTAAGGTGTGTAGATGCACCAAGATCAAGACTAGATTGAGATTCAAGATCAATCTTGAATCCTATGGCAAAAACACACTACTACATGCATTCAATCACTTCCAACTCTCACTCACACGTGTGGGAAGTATTCAAAAAATAATCTAAGTAAAAACAAGCTGCTCTCCTCGGGTAGAGAGAGAAAATGCATCAAGAGCTCTCGGGTAGAGAGAGAAAGCTAGAAATCCAAAAACTCACAAAATCCATGAAATCACCAAATCAATTGATTTCAAAATGAGGAGTACAATGATACTAGTAGGTCCACGAGCTACCACTATGCTTAACTATGATTGGACCACATTTTGTCACCTCTTGATCCTATTGGATCATTGATCTATGCACCTCTTAATTCTATTGGACTATATTCAAGCACACCTCAATTTCCTATTGGACCTCACAAGGTTCCACCTCTATATCCTATTGGACCTCTTGGAATTCATCAAACAAAAACTTTACACTTGTCTACACTCTAATTAGCAATTGTTTAGCCTCTTACTCTATTTTGGCTCAATAGTGGCATTACAAGTGGAAATGCATAATTTGCCATCTATGCCAAATTTATTCCTATCAACATCCTACACCTAGATGCTTGATGTAAAAAACATAAGACCCCTATATCTAACATAGATAATCTTTTTCAATTCTTCACAATTTTCACACGTGCGAAATTTCAGAATTCCATACTACCACATTTCAGGTCTAAAAACTCAGTTCCAGTCCGATTTGATCCAAATACACTTCAGAGAAAGGTGAGAAAAGATGCAAAACTACTTTTTTGCTTGATTTAGCTCTCAATTTCTTGTACAATCAGAGATGTTAGCATGCAAAGCTTAATTTGGCTCTGATACCATGACAAAATTTCCAGATTTCACACGTGTGGGGAATGTCCACAAGTATGATGGATCTAGTTAAGCTTTGTGATTAGCACAGTAACCTGATTCTAGATTGATTAGCAAGATCTAGTTCAAAAGAAATGGCTTAATTACAATCTAGCATGCTAAGCAACTGAATGTGATAGCAATGAATGAATAATTAGCAAAAGTACAAGATATCAGTGTAAAAGCATTAGCTTCAACACGAGTTAGAGAGAAAAAGATAGAGAGATAACAAGCAAAATAGTTTAGATCCAAAATGGCATGAGGTAGCTACAAAACTTTGGTTCTTCATCATTGATTGTGAGGAGAGCTACACATATTTATGGAGTTTGAGGTAGCTTGAGGTAGAACCATATCCATTCATTACAAAATGACATCTAGAGTCTATGTGACATTTGTCACTTGCCATGCTTGAAATTCTACCAACTTAGTTCTAACTAACAAAGTACAAATCATCATGCATGTGTCCATTACACTTTGTGCATGCCTTGCATGTCACTATGGATCACTGACAATTAATGCATGTGAATTGCCACGAGTTTCTACAAGCATGACTTTGCTAATTCTATGTCTACAAACTATATGCAAGTTGTATTCTTCAATCTAGACATTACATAACCATGTATCTCGAGTTCTATGTAGGCAAAACTTGGCATTTTGCATTTATGAGCTACATACTTGCATGGTACAACATTTGTAGCAAGCCAAGAAATCAATATGGATTGTTTTTTCAATTTTAACAACTGTTAAGGCAGTACTCCTTGAATTCGATGGAGATGTATTCTCCCCCGTTGTCAGACCTCAATGCTTTGATTCTTTTGCCAGTTTGATTTGTTGCATGCTCTTTGAATTGCCTGAACTTGATGAAAGCTTCTGATTTTTGCTTAATGAAGTAAACAACTATTCTTCAAGAGAATTTGTCAACGAAAGTAATAAAGTACTTTACATTTATCAATGGAGAAGTTTGCATAGGTCCACACCATATTTGAATGAACAACATTAACATAACTTTGGTTACATGCCTATGACTCGATCTAAAAGGAATCCTAGTCTATTGTCCATATTTGCAGCTGTGGCATATAGGGAGATCGACTTTACCAGAAGAATAGTTGAGATCAAGTGCTAAGGATTGTCTGGACATGTTCGAAACAGATGAATGATCTAGGTGTAGTAATGCTTTATCGACAAGAACAAAGGTTTTCAAGGCTTGACTAGAATCAGAATAACAATGTGCCAATCTATATAAGTATCCATGCCTCTTGGCGAGTGCAAGGATCTTATTACTCCTATCGATAATTTTGCATTGATCAGACTCAAACTCCAACTTATGACCTAAATCTGTAATTCTACTTACTGATAAAAGATTTGTAGAGAGTTTAGGAACAAACAAGACTTTTGACAGTAGTTTGAATTGATCCAGCTGGAATCTCAATCTTACAGTACCTTCACCTTCGATAGTGTGAGTGCTATCATCACCAAGATGAACATACTTCATTGTGATGTAAGGCATATAGGAATGGAAAATCTCACGATGATTGGTCATGTGTTGAGTAGCTCCAGAATCCAGAAACCACAAAATCGAATTCGCGTATTTGTCTTTGACTGTAAAAGCACCTTGGTCCATTTCGACTTCAGAGATCTTGTAACCATATTTGCTTGTTGATCAGGTTGATTGGCTGCATTCTTCGCTTTGAGAATTTGACAATCTTGGATCTCATGGTTATTGCATTTGCAATACCTGCAAAACATCTATCGCTCTATTGGCGGAGCATCACATACAGTACGTGATGAATATATATTTATACACTACATCAATGTATTTAATTACATTAAATACTTGTCATCTAACTATGTAAGTTGTTGTACTTAGGAAGTATTTGACTTATAATGACAACTGTATAATGTGTACATAAGTCTGACAGGATGATGCTTATCACAAGTATGTGGACCACAATCGTTAGAATGCGGTTTCTTGGCAGTGCCTAGTCTTCGCATAATCATCGTAGAGTTGACTCTTGCGATTTCTGGCGGTAGCTTGCGGTGACTCGTGGTAGACCACAACCTTTGCCTTGGTGGTTTCTAGGCCCTTTGTATATTTCGAGAAGTAGCTGAACAAGTCAATCGTTGAAGATGTCAGATACTTCAGACACTTCGGATGACTTCAAAGTAGTTAAATCAACGAAGTAGTCAAATAAGTCGAAGATGTCGAATACTTTGAAGACTTCGGTCACATCGGTGATGTTGGAGACTTCGGAGACTTCAGATATTTTAGATGCTTTGATGGTCAAAGTTGTTGAAGAAGTCAGAGACTTCGGACACTTTGGATGTCTTGATGGTCGAAGTTGTCAAAGAAGTCGAAGACTTTGGACACTTCGGATACTTCAGATGTCGAGTGACTTGATGGTTGAAGAAATTGAGGGTGATTAGGCCTTCGATGTTCTTCAAAATAGCTTGACATTTAATGTAGAAATAGACGGGAATAAATACCCTTTGATGTAGATTAGTCGAAAAGTCGATGAAGTCGACTTTCAAATACTTCAGTTGATTTGACTTTGTGTAAAAATTGCAGGTTGTCGAACTGCTAGCAGAAACCCATGTATTTTACTAGGCATTGTTTGCATACAGAATGAGAGTAATTTTGTAGAATAGCAAAATAGAAAAAAAAATTATGATTCCTACAGGTGCGACAGTTACCAAAAATTTTCAAGATGGATCAAACTTCTACAATGCGCAATAGAACAAAATAGTAGTGTAGACACAAAAATGCACTCTGATAATAATCAAAACTGAGTACAAGAACTTGAAGTTGGCGCAAATCAGTAGACGCTAATCAGTCTTCAGTTGAGTTCGTTGAAGACTGTTCACAACATAATGCCTACAGGATGATAGCTTGATCAAAGCGTTGACTCCAGTAAATCTTCCTTGATGATTGGAGGTCATATGATCAGTACATTGAAAGCTGTGGGCTCGAATATCTCTCGTAGTATAGCCCTTTCGCCTATCAACAAAGGTTAGATCACTAGATAGGTGACTAACTATGCATAGATGCTACTTTTAGTTAATTTCCTACTTTCTCCCTGAACTCTACTCACCACTATACTACTCCTCTTTAACTCTACTCCTCTACACTAACATTCATCATAGTTTGGTTGAAGGGAAGGAATGGAGAAGAAGAGATTGAGAAGAGAAGAGAAGGAGAGAGAGAGAGAGAGAGAGAGAGGGTGGAGGTTAGCTCAAATGCTCCTTATGCTTGCTAATGGAAAAACATTCACTATGGTAAACATGGAAATAGAAAGCAATAGAAAACACAACCAAGAGCAATAGCAAGTAGTGAATAGCAAATGAGGATGCTTCTCCTCCAAAAATGGTAGAGTTTCCTCCTTCTCATTAAGCATGGAAATAGTGTACAAATGGTGCCTTTTTATAAAATGGGAAAGGCCCTTGCCCCTCAATCTTATTGGCTAATATTCACAATGATCCTAACCATTCATCTTGGACCCAACTTGATCCAAGGGTCCACAAAAAGTACATTAGAAATCACAAGATTCATGTGAGTCCCAATTTGGACCCAACTCTAAAAAGTGATCTCTAAGTTTAAAAATGACATTGGGCCTCTAGTTTTATTTTAATTACAAGGCCCAAGTCAAGTTTATTTTATTTACAACTTCAATTACGTGCTCATTGGGCCATGGGCTTATACACGCAGGATGTCATGCCCTCGCAACACATTTTATTGGAGGATCTTATTTATTTACACTTTGTTGGGAATACCTCCAATAGGACCCACGGCCTGAAGTAGTGCCGGTCTCTCGGCACTCTGCCGGTTTAGTAGAGCGTTCTCTTAAACTGCCTCTGGTGGATGAGATATCCCGTAACGTCTTCCATAAAGTTGAGACGGTCCAGTTTTTTCGAGTCCTTTGGCGTGTGGAAGGACTTGTGGACTTCTATCAGCCATTCTTGATCCACCCATGCTTGGAATCGTTTCGTCCAGGGATCTCCAAGGAATGTAGATCGGTAATATACGCGAGCGACTGGCAGCTGGTCTTCGACTTTGTCAGAAGCGAGCGTCTTATTTGGATCAAAAAATATGGAGGGAAGGAAATCATCCCATTTTGTTTCAATGCCCATTAAATATTCCAAGTTTCGGGCGTAAGTGGCTGTTGTGCGGACTGTGGGATCGGGGTAGCTGATGTAGTGACTGGCGAATGCGGAGAGAGCCCTTTTGGCGTCTACATCTGTTGTCCACCCATATTCGGATTTGATGATTGGCCAGTTGAAATTGTTGAGTGTGATCTGGTCCAGAGGAGTGCCGCATTCCGCCCATTTGGATCTTCTTGGACATGGCAGAAAATGCGCATTCACCCGTAACTATTGCGGACTCGTCACGTAAGCCCTGATGGCCGCAGGGTCTCTCTCAAATAACTATTGTCGCCACTCCGGTTGTGGTTGGAGGGCGGGTAAGCTTGCAGTTCTTTTCCCTTGATGGTCTGAGCTGATAATGATATCTGCCAGCCACTTCTTGATGACTCGTGGAGATATTTGGATAAAAATTCATTGATGTTCTCCTCCACGGATTTCGGTCTTCGGAAGGCTCGGCTGGCAGATATCGTTCGTGACCCTCTGGATGATGTTGCTTGGCCCTGGCTGGTGGTTGCACCTTGGCTCTGGTCTCGTGTCTCAGCGGCCGCATCTGTCTGCCCTTGGTCTTGGCCTTCGGACCCTTGATCTGGTTGAAATCCCCCTGTTGCCTGTTGGCTCTGATCTTGGCTGGTACTAGCCTGTGCAGCGTCAAAATTACGTGGCGGTGGAATTATCACGGAGGTGGGCTGGGCCTTCGTTTCCATGTATTTCTAGCATGCCTTGAGGGCTTGCTTGGCCTGGGCGAGCTCTTGCGTTGCGCTTGTCCGATACTTATTGAACTCCGCTGGTAGTTGTTGAGGGTTTGGCTATAAATCTACACCTGACGTCGTAGAAGATTCTTCTCTGATTGAGAAAGCGGCCTTGTGTCCGATGCAGATTGAGCTAACCAGACGAGCTTCTCGTCTTGTAAGGCTTTAACCTCTGTCCCCAGGCGCGTGTTCTCTGCTTCCAAAGGTGTAAGTTGCGCTTGGATGGGGGCAAGCCGTTGGGATGCTTCAGCTTGAAGCTCCCGCACCTTTGTGGAGGCCTCAATCAAAGCTTTGGAGAGGCTTTGAATATATTTGTTTAGGCCCTCCTCCTTCTGGTGCAGCTTGGCAATCTCCTGGTGCCCTGCTTGTTCGTGTTGCTGAGCCAGAATCAGCTCTTGCTGCAGCTTGGTGAGGTCTGCTCGCAGTTGTGTATTACTCGTTGCCAACTATAGTACCCTGCTTTCCAGAATAGCTTTGGCTGCTACCGCATCCAGGATGTATTTTCCTAGGGTCTGGTACGTCGTCGTTAGATTTGTGGGAGCAGCTGGTACACTAGCACTTGCAGGGGCTTGTGTTGTATCGGCCCCGACAACTTGTGAAATTTCGTCGTCATTGTCTTCGATCAGGTTTTCATTTGTCCTGATGTCATCTGGGGCAGTAGGGTCAGTCCGATCTGGTGATGCTACAAAAATTGTTTGTACAAATGCATCATCAGGCAGCGGTTGGTTGCCCTCGGCAACCTTTGGCAAAGCGGGTGGGGTGTGAGAAACAATTGTGGAAATAGGGGTGAGGACGGTTTGTCCAAACGAGAGGATGGGAGGAACAATGGGGAACTGAAGGGTGGTGTGGAGTATGGAAGAAGGTGAGGATGGAGCAGAAAGTGTCTGGCGTGGGGGTGAAAAATTGATAACTTGCATCCATGCCAGAGTGTCGGGGGACAGTTGCGAATCAGAAGGGTTGAATAAGAGAGGAGCAACGGTGGTGGCAGGAGTAATGGAGGATGCGATGGTGATGGATGGAACAGCGGACATTGGAAGAGAAGTAGGAGTGGTATCAACAGAAGAAACATGGATGGAGACAGAAACAGATGTGGATGGAATAGGAAGAGAGGTAGTGACAACAGAAATTGGAGTGGGGGTTTGCACGGAAGAAGAAGGGGCGGTGGTTGATGGAGTAGTTAGTGCTGCAATGGAGACACATCTTTGGGTAACAGATGGAGATGTGGATGTAGAGGCAGCGCCACACATTCGTTTGCTGGCCATTGTGTTAATGACTACATGTTGGGAGGAGCTAGATGCTTGAGATGGTGGATAAAGGTTAGTATGTGGCACAAGGGTAGACAGGAGAGATGAGCATTGGAAACCGTGCACTTTCGCCTCTAGAAGTGCGCAGGAAAAGTTACACAACAGGGGGCCTGCTGTGATTTGCTCACGGTTGTTGGGTTTGATGGAGTTTGTTAGTTCTCGAATAAGGAAGCTATGCCAGTCGTATGGCACAACGGAGGGGTTAGGGAACTCCAGAAAGGATTCCATTATCTGACTCGGCAGCGTAGACTGGATTCTGTCCTTGCAAAATGTTGAAATAACCAGAAAGTTATTCAACAGAGATGCAGCTGCCTGAATGACGGGTTCCGTGATAGCTTCTATCAGGTAACCATTGTTAGTCTGGATGGGGATTTCTGGTGTGGTTTGGGTGACGAATGATTTGATCAGAGCTTTGGCGTGGCAATAGGAGATGGGTTGACGATCACCGGACATAATGCCAATGGTGATCATCGAGTCGGCATTAATTCTGACCTTGTACGTGGTACCTTGGTATAGGAAGTGGAAACAAGCCTTGTCCTGATCCCAGGTGGCATAAGCGTGAAGGGCGAGGCCCATGTTAATCTAAAAATGGAAGAGCACCGAGTAAAAACCCATTGCTTCAAGGAGTGGGCCGGCTGTCTGCAGCCATGGTTGGATCAGAGTGTCAGAGGGTAGAGGCCAAATCTGCATGGCCTCGGGGATGTCACGCTGGATCACCTGTTTGGCGCCAGAGTCTTCAGAAGATGAGGAGGCCATGTTAGCAATGATGATTAGTGGTCAAAAAATTCGGAAGAGTAGAAAAAATGGTGGAAAATGGAAAAAGATGTGGAAATAGTAGAAAACTGAGAATAATGAGTGCTGGATGATAATGATTGTAGTTCAGAGTGCAGATCGGTGTTTAATATGAGCAGATGACAGCTGGTTGGAAGTTTGGTTGAAAACAGAAAACTTGGTATTTTTAATGGAAATTTCGGCAGAGCTTCGCTAGCAAAGGTGACAAATGACTCAAATTCGGCCCTTATATAGCGGAATTTAGAGTGCGTATTAGGTGAAATTCACTTTTCCTTGTTCAGTTCCACCCAAATTTTGGTGGCACCTTCTTCACAAAATTCTAAGACCTCAGGGAAGTCTGCGAGAGTTCAGAAGGTGCTTTGACTGCCATGCGAAGGTTCTACGAGGGTTCAGGCTATCTACGAGGGTTTAACTCTCGCAGTAAGTGATCTCTCGCACAACTTGTTCCTGTGATTGGATTTTCAAGATCAGACCATGTAGGCAGGCTAATTAGGCTGCTCTGATTCCATTTAGACACCTTGCGAGAGTTGCTAAGTTGATCTTGATGCTCTGCGAGGGTTCTGAAAATTTTGCTTATGGGAACTCTCGCATACACTACAAAATGATGATTCCTCCATTAGGAACTCTCACAGAGATTTTTATGGATGCATCTAGGTTAGATCTGGTGACTGTCCAATTTTCAAGAGCTATCTCCCAGGGGATCTCAAAAAATCATGAAAAAAGTGCTCCTTCAAAGTGTTTTTTGACGAGATCTCGAGATTTTCTAATTTTTAACTTTTGTAAACTGGTAATCAGCTTCATCCAGGCTTGATCTGACTGTTGGTAGTGCTCTGAAAGTTCTAATGGATTCTTGGTAGTAGGTCCCTCAGTCAATATGATGACCTACTTTCTTTTTTACCCTATCAGGATCTGAATCCTCCTTGGATTCTGATGGATTTTTCTGATCTTGCCAGATCTAGCTGAATCTTGGTGGATTTAGCTTGATTTGGCTTGATCTCCTTAGATCTAGCGGTGATGGTTGAGCAAATTAGCTTTTTGTAATGTGTCACCCCCAATCTGGATCTGTCTTACTGTGGTGGCCACTACTTGTGCAATCGGCTACCGTTGATGGGTGTGTCGAAGGGCGTCCCATCAAGCCGTTCTAAGTTCACGGCCCCATGATTAAGAATTTTCTTGATCCTATAAGGACCTTCGCCCGTGAATTTTAACTTCCCCTTGATTGCCTTGGTTTTATACATCAGGACCATATCTCCTGAACGAAGATCCTTCTTTTGTAATCTGCGATCATGCCAAGCTTTGCATCTTTCCTTTTCAGCTACCAGTGCATGCACAGCTAGTAAGCGTGTTTCACAGAGTTTATGCAGAGCTTCGTGGCGTAGCTGTAGAGATTTGGACTCATTAAGACGTTGCGCGGTGGCAATCCTTAATGAATGAACTAAAAACTCTACTAGCATCACAACATCCTGACCATATACCAACTGGAAGGGTGTTTGATCAGTGCTCCTTTTATATGTTGTCCTGAATGCCCACAGTGCAGCATGCAACTTGTGTTCCCAATCTGATCTGCTAGCTTCAACTGTTTTTGTGAGCACGCTACACAGGATCTTATTGGATGATTCTGCTTGCCCATTACCACGAGGATAATAAGGCGTACTGGTTCTGTGGATCACAAAGAATTCCTCCAGCAGGACCTTGATGGTCTCGTTGATGAAATGGCTTCCGCGATCACTGAATAGTTCCACCGAGCACCCGAAGTGCACAATGATATTTTCATAATGGAACTTGGCAGTGGTCCTAGCATCAACTACTCTTACTGCCTTGGCTTCGACCCATTTGGTGAGGTAGTCTGTGGCTACGATTATGTATCGAGCCTGGGAACTCCTTGCTGCAGGGTGAATTGGACCAATATAATCCAATCCCCATTTTTTGAACGGTGCTTGAGCTAAGACTGGGTGCAGTAGATCATAGTTCAATCTCGTTGGTCTCCTTGCCCTTTGGCACACATCGCACTTTTTCAAGTATTCCTCCGTGTCTTTATGAATCGTTGGCCACTAAAATCCTGATTGCAGGATCTTGCAAACTGTAATGTCAGATGCAAAATGACCTCCACCCATGCCTTCATGTGAAAGCGAAATGATCTGGGTGGTCTCATGAGGAAGAATACACCGCCAAAGAATTCCGTCTTGACCTCTTCGGTACAATTGGCCGACAATCAGCTGATAAGGTCTAGCCTTCAAGACCAATTTTCGTTGTTCCGCCTTTGGTAGTGATTTGTCTGGTTGGCCCTGCATTAGATATTCAACAATGTCGGCAGCCCATTTTGGTACTGTATCCACGTAAAATAAGACAGCATCTGCCATCTCCTTTCCCTTGATTCGTGACACATGATCTGCCATGTAGTGTTGTTTTCCCTTGCGAACTACTATTCAAAAATCAAATTCCAACAACAAAAGGAGCCATCTGGTGATTCTCCCGGTGTTGCAAGTTTTATTAACGAGATATAGCAAGGGTTGATGGTCCGTATAAAAAACAAAATGTGTGGCCATCAAATAGTGTCGAAACTTCTTAACCGCATAGATCATTGCCAGTGCTTTCCGCTCCGTGGTTGAATAATTCATTTCGGTATCACTGAGCTGTCGGCTTGCAAATCGGATTGGAAAATCCTTTTTGTGTTCACCTGGCTGGGTTAAGACTGCTCCAACTGTATACTTCAATGCGTCCGTATGCACGCGGAACTCAATGGACCAATTGGGTGGTCGTAAGATTGGTGCTGAGACCAATGCATCCTTAATCTTCTGGAAAGCCTTTATCCATTGTGAGCTTGTAAATTGGTCTGACTAACTCCGCAAAATCAAGAATGAAGATCCTATAGTAGTTAGCATGATCCATGAAAATGTAGACCTCGCGGATCGTCCCCGGTGGTGGTAGATCAACAATGATCTTGATCTTTGATAGATCTGTGGCGATCCCGTGTCTTGACACTATGTGGCCTAGTATCAAGCCATGTGTCACCCAGAATTGACATTTTTCTGGATTAAGGGAGATTTGGTATTCGCGACATTTTTGTGACACCTTCTCCAAATTGGATAAGTGTTCTGAATCTGGTCCATGCACGCACAGATCGTCCAAGAAAATTTCCAAATTTTTTTGCAAATAATATTTGAATGTCGCTTGCATGACTCGCTCGAACGTGCTTGGGGCATTGCAAAGTCCGAATGTCATCACTTTATAGGCATAAGTTCCCCATTATGTGGCGAATGTTGTCTTGTGCTGGTCCTGGGGGGCTATTTTCACCTAGTTGTAGCCGCTGAAGCCATCCAGAAAACTGTAGGCTTCATCGCCAGCTACTCTATCAAGGACACTTTTCGTAAATGATAAAGAAAAATGGTCCTTTTTGGTGACTACATTAAGTGCCTTCAGATTCACACAGATACGCATTTTGCCATTCTTCTTGGGTACTATAACTATCGGCGATACTCATTCCGTGTGCTTGATTTCTTAAATGAAATCTGCATCCATAAGTTTCTACAACTCTTGCTTGATCAGTTCTATATAATTTGGGTTGCAGCGGTAGTAACCGCTTCCCTTGGGGATTGCTCCGTCCACCAAAGGTAAGGTGTGTTGGACTACTGTTGGCGGAATGCCCTTTAGATCACTATAGCTCTAGGCAAAACAGCCTTAATATTCCACCTACAAGGTTCGTAGTCTCTTGAACTGCGTGGGTGTTAACTGCTCTCCCACATGCACTATCCTTTCTTCTTCTCCTGGTTTCACAAGATTCATTGACTGTGTTCGTGCAGGTCCCTCAAAGACTTGTTCCACTGGTGCCTGACTTTGATCAGGTTCTCGTTGGGCTTGCGGCATCATGATTATCACGTCGTCCAATGTATAATTCTTGAAAGTATCAGACATCTCGTGAACTGGAGCTCGTAGAGATTCCTCTTTTAGCATATTGATCTTGGCCCGACTGGTCATTTTTTTATTTTTTGTCACCTGTGTAGAAGATGACGCTGTATTTGAGTCCAACTTGATTGACTTCAAGGAATCCAACACCTTCTTTTTGCACTTTTTTGTCATTTTGGTGGGTTCATCCTTGTTGTCTTTCTTCGGGACTGCTGTGACATTCGCCTCATGGTTGCAAATATAAACGTCTACTGTAGCTATTGCCTCTTCGGGTAGGTCACTCCATCGAATCACCTGGTTGTAGCGTTGCTTCAACTGATTCTTCTTATTTGCAGGTGCCTTGGGTGGATCGATCCTTGAGACTTTCGCCATAGCAGACCTTTGTGGTGGTTGAGTTGGTACCTTCTTGGTTCCTAACGATCTGGGTCCATGTGGTGTAGGACTTGTTCATCAGTCAGCTCAATCTCCTTATTATAAGTTAGAGCATGTTGCCAAGGGACTAGAACATTGTCCACTGGGTTCTCAATCGGCTCCGCTGACAGCCATGCTACGTTTATCATATTCACCCCAAATGTGATTGGTGTGTCCATAGTGTAATAGATGTATTCGGTTCTGGATTTGATTCATACTGACATGCCTGGCAGTCAATAGTTGCTAATGCATCCGTCCATCTCATGACATCCATCCTTGATTGATAGTGACCTCCCTTGGCTGGTCTTGGGCGGTCAATCGTATGATCTGTCGTGGATGATCCATCATCAACTTTGGGTGCAATAGGTTTCACCGCCCATGTGGTTGGATCTACCTTTACAGCCTGTTCTCCATTCTCGAAGGTGAGTTTCCCTGTACCCCAGTTGTGTACTACTTGCGCAGTTGTCAACCATGGTCTTCCCAGTAAAACACGGTATGCAGATGGAGATTCAGATATATCCATGACCACAAAAGTAATCACATACTGCATGCCTGCTATCTTTACAGGAATATCAACAGCTACACCTTTTGGTTTCACACAAGATTGATCTGCTAGCTTGATGGTGAATCTGGTTGGCTTCAATCCTTGTAATTTCCATTTTTTGTACAAAGTAGTGGAGATCAGATTGACACCCGATCCCCCATCTACCACTACCACCTCGTCCTCATATCTCTTGTGCTTGATTGGCAAAGTGATGTTGTGTTCCTCACTTTCCCATGCTGCTCTGATGTGGAGGATGTTACTTGTTTCATCATAGCCCGCACAATAGATGAGATCAGGCGCTATTGGCTCCTCATACGCATTGGCCCATTTCGCTAAAAGGCTTTTCACTTGTGGTGCAATCCGCAGTAGTTCTCCAAGTGGTAAACTAACGTGGCTTGATAGCAAGAGTGTGAGCCTTTCAATGCGTGGTTCCTCAAGCTCCACCATGTGAAAAGGTGGTTCATGTTGGTGCAACCAATCATTCTGATCAGTGTGCAGTGGTGAGCCTGTTTGCGATTCCCGTTCAACGCCGACTGGAGGTTCTATGGGATTGTTTCGTTCTTGCTCTTTTTCCTCCTCTTGTGCTTTTTGTACCCAGTGTCTTATTTTCTGGTACTGTCTTCTCTCTTCCCTCACATTTGGATATGGCGCTGAAGTTGAGGGTTGGTCGTCAGTGACCGATGATGGTGGTGAGGGAGCCACTTCCTTTCTCTTCTGTGTTCGCGTAACAACTAACACAGGAGCGTGGTCGTGTCGACCTTTCGATGGCATCCCCGTTGGAACTGCTGATTGCTGTATGGCAATGAGGTTAAGAGGTGCACTGGTTTTAGGTTTAAATGGACAATTCTTGAAATATTGTCCATAATCGCAATCCCGACAGGAGGTTGTATATTGTCCCTTGTACGGACATTCTGGATTTCTGCGTCCCTCGCCGCATCCGTAGCAGCCGTAATTTCTTCCACCTTGACGTTGAGTTTGAGCTACATAGGCCGAAACATATTCATTTATGGCAGGATCCATAAATGGTTCATCTGGTCCGTACCACCACTGCTACTCAAGTTGAGGTGGCATTTGTATTTCTTGTTCTGCTGCTATCAGGTTTACATGGGCCACTTGTTGATTGGCTGGCCTTGGTGGAGCAGGTAAGGTCATGCATTGTGGTTGATTGGGTGCGCCGTACCTTGGTGCCGCATTAGGTGCCCCTTGATGATAAGGATAAGAAGTCTGATAAGGACTTCTCTTCTGTTGAACAACCCTGGAGTTAAACGGGCAAATGTCGTATCGTGCGATGTTGCATTACACAGATGACAGAATCTATGTGTCAATCTCAGATTTTGCTTTAGGATTGGACACTTGTTCGCTATATGGTTTTGCGTGCATACTAAACACCATACATTTTTTCGTCGAGGATACTATAGCTGGTTTGGTTCCTGTTGATGTGGAGTTACTGCTACAGTTCCTTGTAAGGCCTTCAGTTTCTGGTGAAACTGTGCCATAAGTTGTTCCATCTACTGTTTGTGTAATTTTGTCATTTGCTCCAACAACAATTCTGTCAATAGAACGGATGCGTTTGATGATGATGATGCAATCGAGGGAGTAGGAGTGTGGGTGGAAGGATATTCGTCGTCAGATCCTTCATTCTCTTCCCTGATGGCATCTTCCATAGCTTCTTGCAGAGTAGTGTACTGCTCCCATCATTCTAGTTCTCTTCTGATGCTTCGTGGTAATCCGGCTAGGAACCACATGATCACTGCATGACGGGAGTCAGGGTTGCACTGCACTCGGTTCGTAGATGTTTGACCCATTCAATATAGTCCCGGACCCTTTCTTGTTTTCCCATCTTGACTTTGCTCAGCAGGAGAAACGGGTCTTCCAAGAACTTCCTTGGCTTAAAGCGCATAATGAGAGCTGCTTTAACCGCTTCCTAGGTGGATTTCTCTTCCTCTGACAGGTTGAAAAACCAGATTTTGAGCCACTGCAAGCAAGGACATAGGAAATAGCATCAGCTTCTCTGCAGGTGTCCGTTCGCCGTAGATTTTACAAGCTTGCTTGTAGATCTGGAGAAATCGGATGGGATCTGATAATCTGTCGTATTTTGGTATCTCCATCCGTGGTGCTCTCCGAACTGCATGCAAGGGTGCAACAGGTACAGGTTGGCCCATTGGATCCATTGGTGTTGGTTATGGTTCTGCCTCTTGCTGCACAGCTGCTAATCTGGAAAGGTGTGATGCCTGATTTGCTATCCTTTGTGCTATTGATCATCCCGTTCTTAGATTCATCCGATGGTAGTGTCCAAAGTGATTGGATCTTGCTTATACAGTAGGATGCAGTCTGGATCTTCAAGGATCTGATCGATCTGATAAGCCGGAATGAATTTTAGGGCTTTTACAGTGGTTTTTCCTTGATAACTTTTTACTCCTTGCACTGATTGACCTGAGATTTTGACAGTAGCTAGATCTGATGCAGATCTTTCACTGATCTGGTCTACGAGGGTTATCTTGTGCGAGGGTTGGTTGTGCAAGGGTTCTTTAGCTATTTTTGCAGGTAAAAAACTTGATATCTTTCAGATCTTTAAGAAGTAGCTCTTGCAAGCTTCACAGTAGCTGGATCTGGGTCAGTTCTCACTATAGAATTCTTTGCGAGAGTTACCTCTCGCAAGAAGTGAAAATTTCATTGTCTGCGAGGGTTCAAAATCACTTTTTGTGCTTGATCTTCACCAGATTTTCATACTAACTCTAGCAGGCTTCATCGTTGATGTAATTTGACATTCTAAATCGATTGAGAGGGTCTGCGAGGGTTCTTACTAGAAGGATTTGCTGCATCTTTACTTTTTAGTGATTTTTTAGCACTTAAATCCAATTTTCTGCTCATTGGAATCAAACTAACTCTCACAAGCTCTTCTGTGTCCTGGTCTCACTGAGATGGAACTTCAAAATCCTTTGCGAGAGTTCTTGACCATTGGAACTGAAAATTTCACTATCTGCGAGGGTTCACTAGTACTATCCCGTCTTTTTTTCACTGGGAACTCTTGCACAGGCACTTAATCATCAAACTAACTCTCGCAAGCTTCTCTATGTCCTGATCTCACTGAGATGGAACTTCGGAGGGCTCTGCAAGAGTTTTTATGAAGATTTGAATTTTTTTGGATTTTTTCAAGGGTTTTTTGAATTTTTTATGATTTTTCTCTGATTTTTACAATCTGCTTGGAACTAACTCTCGCAGGCTTCTATGCAGGTCTGGGACAGTACCCTGGAGCTGCTGCCAGCCATGCAAGGGTTAATTCCCACTGATTCTGGAGATATAAAAATCTCATGAGTTTTTTTTGGCTCTTTTTCCCTCCAAAATGCAGATTGGTGTATTTTTTTGAGTTTTTTGGATGATTGGTTTGGGTTTCAAGCCCTTAGAGGTTGTTCAGGGCTCCTCTGCCCTCTCACACCTCCTCCGCTAGCTGTGAACAGTCCAGAGACAAAAAAATACAGAAAACTAACTCTAAACTCCCAAAAACCTACCTAAACTACTCTACAAAGCAAGAAAATAGCTAAAATGCAACTAAACTAGTTAGTGGAAACCTATCCCCTGCAACGGCGCCACTGTGGGGTCAAAGATCTCTCGTAGTATAGCCCTTTCGCCTATTAACAAAGGTTAGATCATTGGATAGGTGCCTAACTATGCATAGATGCTACTTTTAGTTAATTTCCTACTTTCTCCCTTAACTCTACTCACCACTATACTACTCCTCTTTAACTCTACTCCTCTACACTAACATTCATCATAGTTTGGTTGAAGGGAAGGAATGGAGAAGAAGATATTGAGAAGAGAAGAGAAAGAGAGTGAGAGTGGAGGTTAGCTCAAATGCTCATTATGCTTGTTAATGGAAAAACATTCACTATGGCAAACAATAAACATGGAAATAGAAAGCAATAGAAAACACAACCAAGAGCAATAGCAAGTAGTGAATAGCAAATGAGGATGCTTCTCTTCCAAAAATGGTAGAGTTTCCTCCTTCTCATTAAGCATGGAAATAGTGTACAAATGGTGTCTTTTTATAAAATGGGAAAGGCCCCCTCAATCTTATTGGCTAATATTCACAATGATCCTAACCATTCATCTTGGACCCAACTTGATCCAAGGGTCCACAAAAAGTACATTAGAAATCACAAGATTCATGTGAGTCCCAATTTGGACCCAACTCTAAAAAGTGATCTCTAAGTTTAAAAATGACATTGGGCCTCTAGTTTTACTTTAATTACAAGGCCCAAGTCAGGTTTATTTTATTTACAACTTCAATTGTGTGCTCATTGGGCCATGGGCTTATTCGCGCAGGATGCCATGCCCTCGCAACACATTTTATTGGAGGATTTTATCTATTTACACTTTGTTGGGAATACCCCAACGAGAACCACGGCCTGAAGTAGTGTCGGTCCCTCGGCACTCTGTCGGTTTAGTAGAGAGTTCTCTTAAACCGCCTCTGGTGGATGAGATATCCCGTAACGTCTTCCATGAAGTTGAAACAGTCCAGTTTCTTCGAGTCCTTTGGCGTGTGGAAGGACTTGTGGACTCCTGTCAGCCATTTCTGATCCACCCATGCTTGGAATCGTTTCGTCCAGGGATCTCCAAGGAATGCAGCTCGGTAATATACGCGAGCGACTAGCAGTTGGTCTTTGAATTCGACCCTCTGACCTGAATCTGTCATTCTACTAATTGAGAGCAAGTTTTTGGTCAGATTTGGAATGTGAAGAACATTGGAGAAAAATATTATATTACCTTTCTGTAATTCGATCCTGACTGTTCCTTCACCCTCAATAAAATGAGTGAGTTATCTCCAAGTTGCACAACTCTAGAATGAGTGTATGACTAGAACTCAAAAATAAAAGAGCATTAATTCTAGGTGATGGGAACAGACACGATGTCAAAGGCATCGGGACTCTACAGCTGCGAACACTGTTAAGTCAAGTAGAGCTACCAGGTACTGAGAAAAGATCTACTATTAGTCTCCAAGATGGCAGATCTTGGAATTCAAGTTTTGTTCGATGGCAATACACTTAGAATTTGCTTCGAACAAGAACACAGATCATGCTACACAATAACATAGACAGAAAACACTCTCCACAGCAAGCACACATAGCAACTGTATTTCTCAAAATGAAATTATAGTGTACATATAGTTGTTCACTCAGACAACCCATGCATGACCCAGGTTGCCGTTGGCGGGACGCGTGTCCCGTCGACTTGCCTCGTGGTGAGGCCAACTGATCCTTATCAACTGATAGGACCCACAGTACATTAGCACAATGATTATACTTTAATTCTAACTCTCTCCCTTAAAGTAGAGTCTACTTTTTACACAGTCATATACATAGCTTTAAAGTCAACAAACTTTAAGTACAGAAAGCTTTGATCTAAACTTATCAGACTTTTCTCCAACAAGTGGCTTAGTGAAAATATCAGCTAGTTGTTCTTCCGTACTACAGTGAACAGCATGAATTTCACGACTCAACAGCCTCTCACGTATAAAGTTATACTGAATCTCAATGTGTTTAGTTCTTGCATGGAACATTGGATTCTTTGCTAGTTGAATGCCACTCTGACTATCGCTATGTAATGTCGTGGGATTTTTCTGCCTCATGCCAACTTCTTCCAAGATTTGTCTCAACCATATAGCTTTCTATACTACACTACACATTGCCTTATGCTTTGCTTCTGTGGTGGATAGAGCAATTGTACTTTGCTTCTTACTAGACCAGGAAAAACAACTACCACAAAACTGGAATACATACTCTGTGGTGGATCTACGATCATCATAGTCACCTCCACAATCTGCATCCACATAGCCACACAACTCAGGTAAGCCATCATGCTTCTTGTAAATCAAGCCATAATCTGAAGTGCCTTTCACATAACGCAAAATGCGTTTAGCTGCCTTCCAATGCATTTCCATAGGTGCTGCCATAAACTGACTTACAATGCCAACAACATAACATATATCTAGTCTAATCGTTGTAAGGTAAATCAAGCTCCTTACTAATTGCCTATACAGCGTAGCATCAAATGACTGTGACTCATCAAGCTTAGAAAGCTTTATACCTGGTTCAATAGGAGTATTCACTGGTTTGCAATTCTGCAACCTAAACCTGTGCAACAACTCTTTGACATACTTCACCTGTGTTAAACCCACTTCATGTCCTTTTTGCCACACCTCTACTCCAAGGCAATAATGTATC
Organism: Diphasiastrum complanatum; assembly: GCA_029204225.1. Lineage (NCBI taxonomy): Eukaryota > Viridiplantae > Streptophyta > Lycopodiopsida > Lycopodiales > Lycopodiaceae > Diphasiastrum > Diphasiastrum complanatum. Next base: position 44,751,715 of record CM055094.1, on the reverse strand, counting down.
AGGCTGAGATCTGTCATCTCGAATTGTTCCATAAGGTCTTTCTTGATCATCTCTATCATCTCTTGATTATTTCCCGTAATAATCAAGTCATCAACATAAAGAGAAATCAAAGCAACCATACCATCAAAGCATAAGACATATAGATTTGGATCAGGATGTATTCTCACCATCCTCTTTGAACAAAAGTAGGCATCAATCCTGCTGTACCATGCATGTGGTGCCTGTTTAAGACCATAAAGCACTTTCTTCAAGCGACATACTTTATTTTCCTATCCCTTCGCTACAAAGCCCTCAGGTTGATCCATGAACACTTCTTCTTCTAACTCACCATTTAGAAAAGTAGATTTCACATCCATCTGATGCAAAGGCCAACTAAAATGTGAAGCTAAAGCAACAAGTAGACGTAGAGTATTCCACTTACATACTAGCGCAAAGGTCTCCTCATAGTCAATGCCTTTACTTTGTGCATACCCTTTGATCACCAATATTGCCTTGTGCTTTGCTATACTACCATCTGCATGGTACTTAGTCCTGTATACCCATTTACAACCAATGGGTTTCTTGCCAACTGGTGGTTCTACTAAGTCCCATGTGCTATGCTTAGCAATTGACTCCATCTCCTCTCCCATGGCCTTGACCCAAATGTCATCATCCTTCGCTTCACCATAAGTCGAAGGTTCTTTGCTTTGAATAATGCTAGATAAGAGAGCATAATTTGCTTCATACCTTTCAGGTTGTGTCTTCTCTCTTGTTGATCTTCGTAGCTCTCCCTAGCTAGATGATCCTGGAAAGTCATCCATGTCGCGGCTCTCCAACAATCTCTCAAACCACTCAGGGAGATTCCGGTCAGGTGATCAGCTTCTTGGTGAAAATGTATCCCATGGTACATCATTCTCCTTGCGTTTGTCACCTGCAACTTCAATCCTTCTTGCACCAAAAGATTTGTATCTACCTCTCCAACCTGTCTCTTGAGCTTGAGTAGCAGTATCTTGAGATGTATTCTCATATTCATCACTCGGACGGTCAATGAATGGATCATCATCAAGAGGTATCCTCACTATACCATCTTTCCCACTAGATGTATCTATCTTCTCAGCATCCTCGTCTTCATACATCTTGGATTCATCAAAGATAACATTACGGCTTACATGGATTTTGTTTTCCACTGGATCAAAACATCTATAGCCCTTCACACATTCATCATATCCTAGGAATATACACTTGATAGCTTTTACATCAAGTTTATGTCTCTCTTCCTTAGGAATGTGTACAAAGGCTTTACATCCAAAGATTTGCAAGTGGTTCACCTTTGGCTTCTTCTTCGTGAATGCTTCCTCATGTGTTATCTTTGGTATGGCAATGTTAGGACTTCTATTTTGAAGATAGACTGTTGTATTGCATGCTTCTGACCAAAAATCTTTTGGTAGTTTCATCTCAGCTAGCATAGATCTGGCACTTTCCACAATCGTACGATTCTTGCGCTCATCTACACCATTGAGAGCAGGAGTATGGGCTTGCGTAAATTATCTTTTAATCCCACATTGATTACAAAGATCATTGAAGTCATTAGACTTGTACTCACCTCCACTATCTGATCTTAGGACTCTGATCTTCCTACCTGTCTGATTTTCAACCAATGCTTTGAAGCTCTTGAAATTGTCAAATGCATCCAATTTCTTTTTCAAGAAGTAGATCCACGTCTTACGTGACATATCATCAATAAAGGTCATGAAATAGAAGGCTTTACCTAAGGACATGGTCCTCATAGCCCGCATAAATATGTGTGGATCAAATCTAGGATGTTCTTTGCCCTTGCAACACTCCCTTTATTGAACTTCTCTCGATGCTGCTTCCCATATACACATGACTCTCACATCGATTTCAAGTGGTCTTCTATAGTAGGCAATCCTGTTACCATCTCCAATTTTCTCATCAAATTGAGGCTTCCTAAGTTCAAGTGACCAAGCCTCTTATGCCACAACTCAGTTTGCAAAGGAATGGACGATACGAGTCCATGTTGTCTCTTGATTGTAGCATTCAACCTGTACAATTTTGTATTGGGCTCCCTTACTCCATCCGCAATAACTTTGAACTTTTGGTTCACATCCTTCACAAAGCAACGATCATGGGCGTATTCTACTTTCAACTTTTGATCAGTAATGACTCCAACAGAAAGTAGATTTTTCTTCAAAACTGGTACGTAAAGTACCTCCTTGATCATCCTGCTTTTGCCATCAGGTAGTTGGATTGAAACGATGCCTATCCCCTTGATCTTGCACACATCGCCATTTGCTTGTGAAACAGACGTTCCATTATCCAACACTTTCAAGCTACTGAACCAATTCTTGTTACCTTTCATGTGTCTTGTGGCTCCCAAGTCAATATACCACGCTGATCATCTTGATTAGATGACAATACAAATATGAAGATGCTAGAGTCTTCTTACCCTCATCGACAAGGTTACCTGCTTGTTTTGGTTTTCCTTGCCTTGTTCCGCCAGGAATTTGCGACATTCACTCTTCCAATGGTCTTTTTTACCACAATGGAAGCAATTGTCTTTCTTCTTGGTCTTACTGGAAGATCCCTCATCCTCCTGAGTCTTGGCAAATCGTTGTATAGAATTTTTTTTGCCCTTGCCCTTGCCTTGTTTTTGGCGTGTCGCAAGTGCCCGATCGTCAATATTTTGACGTCTAGATTTCAGCATTTCTCGCCGTTGCTCTTCATGCATCAAGATTCCTGTGAGCTCGTCAAAGGTTGGCAATATTTCTCTTGATGCTATTCCACTCACAAACATCTGATAGGGTTCTACAATGCCGCACAATGCATTGTGCACCAGCTCCACATCATGTATGCGCTCACTAGTAGAATGCAGTTCATCCCTCATTGTCTTGATTCTAGTCATGTACGTCTGAATGTGCTCTCCTTGTTCCATTCGGGCACTATTCAGCTTTGACTTCAGAATCATGATTCTTGACAGATTTGACGTCTCGAACTGCTCCTTTAGCACATCCCATGCCTGTCTGGGTGTAACAACATCACAAATGTGGGTAATGATGTGATCCTTCATTGACAAGTTAATGAAGGTCAAAGCTTTCCTCATCTTTTTGTTGAACACTTTTATATCCGCTTCATTTGGCGGCCTTCTCTCATCACCTGTGATGACTTCCCACACGTCTTTCTCCATCAGTATGTTTTTCATTTTGAATTTCTACACTGCATAGTTGGAAATCCCGTCCAATTTGCTACTTTCACTCAAAATGGACTCTCCCATGTGTAAAAATTATAGCAAATAAGGATCCTAAAACACTTGAAATGATGAGGGAAACAATAGATTATTATTTCATAAGATTAGCACAAGTTGAACCATCAAAATCCATCAAAAATCTATGCTTGAACCTCACTAAATGGCCCAAATCCTTGAAGAAGGTTTCACACGTGTGAAAGTACGGCCTCCCACAGTCTGAGTACTGTACACTAGACCTACATTCAATCCTATAATCATTAGTAATCATAAGTACTCAAACAATTATGAACATAGAAAGTAATTGCACCATTATGAGAGAAAAATCATGAAATTGCTTGATTGATTTTGGTGAGATATCATCACCTATATATATATGATCCATCACGGTTTTGGGCAGGTATGAGTAGCCCTAAACCTATCCCTAATGCTAATTTTGGTGGATCTTTCATCCCTACCAAGTTAGGGTTGGAATCTTGGAGATCCCTTAACAATGCAAAAATTACCAAAAATAGCTCCTATTTTTTCTCCCTTGTATCTAAGCATAATTTGGACTCATTCCAAAGGTTCTAACACTTAGGTCTACTTGAAAACATCCTTATGAATGGAATCCTATGCTATTTGGCACGTGTGACAAGCCACATCATGACCATCTAACTATTTACAAGTCATATGACCAAAACTAGTCAAGCTAGAATTGTGATTTTTTAACACTCCTCCTCACTATCTAGCTTGGTTCAATCATTGCTTTACTAATCACTCCAAGTGATGATCTGAACTTCATAAAAGGTGTATTTTGAAGTGGTTTAGTAAGTAGATCAGGTACACATTCATTGCTTGGAACATGCTCCAAAGCAATCTCCTTGGCTTGCACCATTTCTCTCACAAAGTGATGGCATATCTCAATGTGCTTAGATCTTGCATGGAAGATTGGGTTAGATGCAAGGTGTTGGGCTGATATATTGTCATTGTAGATGATTGGTGCCTCCTCTGAATCCATGATCTTTAGCTCCACCAGTAATCTCTTGATCCAAAGTACCTCCTTTGTAGTGGTTGTCAAAGCTTTGTACTCGGCCTCGGTTGAAGATAGAGATATAGTTTCTTGTTTTTTTGAAAGCCATGAAACCACACCTTCTCCTATGAAAGTTGAATAGGCACTTGTTGATTTCCTATCCCTCTTGTCCCCTGCAAAATCTGAATCACTAAATTCATGAAGGTTAATCACATCTCCTCTATATAGAATCCCAAAATCCAATGTACCCGAGATGTATCTTAGAATTCTCTTAGCCTTTTTCCAATGGATATTCAATGGCTTTTGCATGGATTGGCTCAACCTACATACACTAAAGCTAAGATCTGGTCTAGTTATAGTGATCCACATTAAGAAACCTATAAGTTGTCTAAACAAAGTGATGTCCATAAAGGATCTTTCATCATCTTCATTTGGCACTTTTACATCTTGCTCCATTGGTGTGTCAACACTTTTGCATACTTCCATCTTAAACTTCTTCAAAAGACTTTGAGCATAGTTTACTTGACTTATAAAGATAAAATCAGACCCTCTAAGTACTTCTATGCCTAAGATGAAGTGAAGACACCCTAGATCTACCATCTTGAACTCTAAGGATAGATCTATCTTGATTTTTTCAATACCATCAACACTATTTTCACTAATGATGATGTCATCTACATAAATGAGTAAAAGTACAATACCAACATCATCAAACTTAATGTAAAGAGTGGGATCATATTCACTTTGAACAAAAGAAAGTGAAATAAGATAGCAATGTAGTCTTGAATTCCAAGATCTCAAGGCTTGCTTCAAGCCATAGATGCTTCTTTGGAGATGGCATACTTTGTTCTCCATTCCATGCTTGATGAACCCTTGTGGCTGCTCCATATAGATATTCTCTTCCAAAAAACCATTCAAGAAAGCATTAGAGACATCCATTTGACATAGAATCCATCCAAAATGTGATGCAAGTGCAATGGTTAGCCTTATTGTGACCATCTTGGCCACGGGTGCAAAAGTTTTCTCATAGTCTATCCCTCTCTCTTGAGCATAACCTTTTGCAACTAATCTTGCTTTATGTTTGTTAACACTCCCATTTGCATTCAACTTAAGCTTGAAGACCCACTTGCATGCTATTACATTCCTTTGAGGTCTCTCAACAAGCAACCAAGTTTCATTCTCAGTCAAGGCATCATACTCATCCAACATAGCCTTATACCATTCTTTGGAGTTCAATGCATCTTCAACATTAGATGGTTCTTCAAAACTAGATAAAGCATAAGAAGTGGATGAGATACCCTCAACTTGTTGTCCTTTGCCTTGATATGTGAGCCTTGATGACTCCACTTTTGCCCTTGAAGATCTCCTTGGTGTGATAGGTGGGTTTGGTGCTTGCTCCTCCATGAGCTCCTCCTCAAAACCAAGATCTTGCTCCTCGGCCATCTTCTTCTTGATTGTTGGAGCACTTGAGCCTTCTTCAAGCATATGCATATGATGTTCATCAAAGATGACATCCCTTGAAACAACAAATTTGTTCAAGGATGGGAGATAGACTTTGTAGCCCTTGCTTGAGCTTGCATATCCAAGCATGATCCCTCTTGTGGAAGATGGATCCTCCTTGGTTCTTGTTTCCAATGGCACATGCACATAACATATACACCCAAAAACTTTCAAGTGATTAAGATTGGGTTTCTTTTCATACAACATCTCATAAGGAGTTTTGCCTTCAATTGCTTTGCAAGACACCCTATTCATCAAGTAGTTTGCACATACAAGAGAGTCACCCCAAAAGGATTTGGGCAAACAAGCATCTAATCTTAAAGCCTTAGAACATTCACATAATGTTCTATTCCTTCTTTCAGCAACTCCATTTTGTTGAGGAGTGTAAGGACAAGAAGTCTCTTTCTTGATCCCTTCCTCCTCACAAAAGTCCTTGAACTCATTGGAGATGAATTCTCCACCATTGTCACTTCTAAGAATCTTGATGCTATGATTATGATGCTTTTCCACAAACAACTTGAACTTTACAAAAGTATAAAATACTTGAGACTTGAAGGAAAGTAAGAACACCCAACAATATCTTGAGTAGTCATCAATGAAGGTTAAAAATATGGATGAACCTCCATTAGATTTGGTGCTAGAAATGTGCACATCCGAGTGTATGAGTTCAAGAGGATGAGATGACTTTGTGATGGAGTTAGGAAACACCTTCTTATGTGCCTTGGATAAGGCACAAGCTTCACAAACCTTGTCTTCCTTCCCAATAGACCTTGGTAGGCCTAAAACATACTCCTCCTTGATCATAGCCTCCATGGAACCCGAGTTGACATGTCCAAGTCTTTTGTGCCATAAAGTAAAGGTAGATATCTTGCTCTTCTCGGCCAACATGACAACATTAGTATCCACAAATGCATCCAACTTATAAAGTTTGCCAAGTCTAGTGCCCTTAGCCACTATCTTACCCTTCTTCTTGATAAAACATTCATTTGAAGCAAAGTCAACATTGAAACCATTGTCTACTAAGCAAAGGGGAATGCTAACAACTCCTTCAATCTTACAAGCTTCATCATTTGCTGTATAGATAGACTTTATAGGTCCATCATAAGATAAGAGAGAAGAGAAAAACTCCCTTTTCCTAGTCATGTGTGAACTAGCACCCGAGTCAATCCACCAAGGATCTTCTCCTTTGAAGCTTGTTGAAGAAAATATGGACATCATGAGAGAGTCCTCATGTGAACTCTCCTCCTCCTACTCTTTGCTCATGTTGGCTTGGCTTTGATCTTGCTTCCTCTTGAAGCATTCCGAGGCATAATGCCCCATCTTGCTACAATAGTAGCACTTCACCTTTGATTTGTCCTTCTTGACTTTGGTGGTTGATGGAGATGCCTTTGAGGGTCCTTCTTGATCCTCAAGCTTTGTAGACTTCTTGAATGTTGATCCTTTGCCTTTGGACTTGCCTTTGCCTTTGGTGAAGAGAGCTTGGTCATCTCCACCTTGGATGGAAAGCCTATCCATCCTCTCTTGCATTTGGCTCCTTCTTGATTCCTCGGCCATGAGTGTGCCTTGGAGTTCTTCAAGTATGGGTAGCTTACCCATAATTGCATATCCCTGAACCAAATTGTCAAATTCAAAGCTTAGTCCATTCAATATGAGTTGAACAAGCTCTTCATCCTTGATAGGATCACCTATAAAGGCTAGCTCTTTGTTCAATTCCTTTACTCTCAGGACAAAAGTATGTGCACTTTCTCCTTTCTTTTGATAGCTTCTATAGATTTGATTCTTCAAAGCTAACATTACCAAAACTAGTCAAGCTAGAATTGTGAATTTTTAACACCATGTTTGCCATCGCAAAACTGCTTGATTCTTTCGCTGTAGGCTAAAAATAGTATGCCGAGGCCAACCGTGATGTCAGAAGTTGAAAATAATGACTTGCACTTTTTCCTTCACCAGGCCACTCGCCACTTTTCCACCAATTTGAAAGCCAAATCGGCGTCGCCTTCCGAAATGCACTCAGTCGTCAACTCTCAACTACGTTCCTAGTGGAACGGTTAAATCACTTTTGGCGCACTCCGAACACTTTCTCTACTGCAATCACTCTGTTTTGTTGTATCGTACTTGCAAGTACAATCCGGGTGCCTTTCGTTTGGAGATTATAGCCTTTCGTTTGGGTCAAAATGGACAAAGGACCCAAAAATAGGGATTTTCCTTGTTTTTGAACTGTTTATTCACCTTGAAGAAACTTCACACTTCACTTGTGAAGAGACCCAACTCCAATTTTAGTATGAAGATTTTTAATAAAGTTGAAGGCCAAAATGCACTTCCAGACCCTTCAAGACTTTTCTACTACATCTAATGGCTGATATCAATCCAACGGCCCACAAGAAGCTTATCTTTACCATTGATTATCTTGTATCTGGATCCAATGATCTAGATTTTGTTTGGGCATTAAACCACATCCTTGGAGCGGTGACACACTCTTATACACGAAGTCACCACCCTCCTTCACCTCGCGCGATCTGCCTGCAGCCTCTTTGCGAAAGTCAACGTACCTCGAAAACCCTAAGACACGAAGCAAAGCGACACTCGAAGGTCGAATGATTCACGAAAAGTCAAACATGCCTCCAGGACCAAAAAGACACGACACGACCCGAAACGAAAGAAAATCTTTCGCGTTGCCAGCTAGCAGCTCAACGGGCGTGGAGTCTTAAACTTCACGCCCAACTGAAACGACTAGCAATAACGGAGAGTAACTGATTAGTTGATTAGCGTTAACTACTCTTGTAATTCTCTGTTTAGCTATCTTGTAAACTCCACACAGTGGAAGTATAAACTATTTTTCTGGATCAAAATATATACAGAGAATGTGCATGAGTAGAGCAAAAAAGAAGAAGAATAGAAACGAAATAGTTGTGCATGAAAGTCTGCCAACGAGCAGAATATAGCGAAAGAGCAGAGCGTCAGGTCACCAACGAGCAAGACACTGACCATCTTGCTCTAAAAATTAAACTGATAATATAGTTGCTCCATTTCGTGCATCTCCTTGTCTTCTGCTGTCTTGATTGCTAGAATGAAATCTGTTCTGTGATTTGTAGTCGGGTGTCTAGGCTCCTGTAAGCTTCCGCAAAAGAAAATACAAAGAAACAAATACGTTCGCGATACATATCAAAACCAATCGCAACAATTTGCTCCCTAAGGTTTTTGAATGTGTTAAAATGGCTGAAAATAGTGTCTGCATTAGACATTCTGAGAGTGAAGAATTTCTTCCTCAAATGTAGTTTGGAAGTGACATCTTTGATGTCATATAGTGTTGCTAGGATTTCCCAGACATCCTTAGCAGTCTCTGTAGTTCAGATATGACTGATCTGGGAGTCTCTGATATTCAGCGTGATTAAGGCAAATGCCTTGCCATCTCATTGCCTCCATTTGGTGATGCTAGTTGCATCAGCCTCTGGCTTGATTTCAATACCATCAACTAAGTCCCATAGTTCTTTGGCTAATAGAATGACTTTCATCTTGAACTTTTAGAGATAGTAGTTCTCTCCATCAAGCTTGTCAATTAGAGAGGAACTAGAAGTAGAATCCATTTTGGTATTGTAGCTATATCGTTGGTAGAACACCAATAACAGAATGTTGTTGGCTGCGCACTTGTTGAGATGAAGTCTTGGTAGAAACAAGACTGAATCTGCAATGGAAATGCAGATTACTGAGCCACCTGCTCTGATATCATGTTGGAAAATCAGAGAAATCGAGATGATATTGGATCTGATAGAAACAAATGCTCTGATACCATGTAGGATTTTGATGGAAACGTGGTGAGTAGTGGAAGTGGTGAGCAGATGGAGATAGATTGGAAGTGCGACAGTTACCAGCAATGCATTCAAGATGGATCGAACTTCTACAATGTGCAATAGAACAAAATAGTAGTGTAGACACAACTTCGTTGATGACTGTTCACAACATAATGCATGCAAGATGATAACTTGATCAAAGCACTGACTCCAATAGATCTTCCTTGATGATTGGAGGTCAGATGTGTCGGAGAAATGAGAGGAACAAATAGATCAATCCCTTCAATTCTCTCGGTGCGTGCATTACTGGTGACTTAGTAGTCGAACACAAGAACATAATAATTTGAAAATTCTAATGTGCAGTGGTAGCGGAAGCGATGAGCAGACAACCAGACAAATCAATTAGATAGTCAGACAAAACATGGAAAAGCATTGCAGTATTCACACGAATCTGAATGCAGAACCAAAAAGAGCTGTAACCAGATTAAATATAACAAAATATACAAGTTAATAATACAGGTGAGCACAAAAACAATAGCAGACGTAACCGCATGCTTCACAAAGCTAGTACAATCCGTGAAAGTTATGAACCTATTACTGACAATCTATCTGAAAAAAATAATCAATGCATGAAAGCATCTACAATGTCTATCTCACATGTTATGAATCATGCTTCGTTCACTCTCACTGAATATTGAAAAATGCATTCATAATATACACAAATTTACAGGTGTGCAGGATGAAGAAGGTACAAAAGTGGTTGTACCATCTGTAAAAGATCATGGGTGGCTGCTGTCATTGTCAAATCTGATTGCACAATGCATAGAACGACGTGAGGAGGCCGTGACATCGAGCTTCACGCTGGTGAAAATGCGAAAGTTGTGACACTTTGTTGTATTTTTCACTTGTCATAGAGTGCGTGTAGAAATGCAGACTGTCGCATTTTGCGCTTGTCATAAATTGCATATAAAAATGCAAAATCATATTTTTTGACTGTTTAAATTTACTTGTATTTATGCACACTGTGCAACTGTCGCTTTTCTGGAAGTGGCGCAAAACACTTAGTTGCTTAGGAAGGCCCGAAGGTGAAAAGGCGACAGTGTCGGATTTTTCAGTGACAGTGTCAAATTTTTTGCCTGTGAAAATTCTTGAGTGAAAATGCAGAAGTTCAAATATGCAGACTGTGGGACAACACAAGTAAAAATGCAGCAACATGAATGGAGACAGATTAACATAGGATTTAGGAGATAGAGGAGATAAATCCAACAACCCCCCTTAATCTGGATCCGTGAATGCCTTGATATTCAGACTAAGCAATGCACAAAATTTGTTGTGTGCATTAACAATTAACGCTTTTGTAAATATATCTACAACTATGTCCTATGTTCTACAGTGCATTAAGCTTACATCTTTGTTAAGAACCTTGTCCCTAATATAGTGATATCAAATCTCAATGTGCTTACTCCTAGAGTGAAATCTAGGGTTGGCCGATAAGACAATGGCACTCTGATTATCACATAATATGATAGTAGGGCTAAACTGATTCAAACTAATGTCTGACAGTAAATTTCTCAACCAAAATGCTTCTTTAATAGATTGAGAAACAACAATATATTCTGCTTCTGTAGATGAAAGAGCAATTGAGATTTGCTTATGATTGTTCCATGAGATAGGACTGCCGTTGAAGAAGAATGTAAATCCAGATGTGGGCTTACGATTGTCTACATCTCCTCCACAACTTGCATCAGAATATCCACTAAACTGATGAAGAATGTCGTTGTTGACTTCTCCATAGCAAATGCACTGGCCCATGGTAGCTCGAATATACCTCATGACTCTTATGAGAGCCTTCCAATGGGTAATGTCAGGATTAGTCATAAATTGGCTGAGTGAGCTTACTGCAGAAGAGATGTCAGGTCTTGTACAAACCATTGCGTACATCAGAGATCCAAGTATCGGTCGATAAGAATACTCTCTCATCTGCTCCTCTTCCTGCTTGGTCTGAGGACTTGGTCCCTTGACAAATGCAGGCCTAGATCCATCGGTGAGTGAGCTAACTTACAGTTCATCAGATTATATCTGTCAAGAACATTGTGAAGATACCTTTGTTGAGTAATATAAATAGTCTTCTCATGAACACTACATCTGAATCTTGCCTTAGAATGTAAAGATTAGGATTGGCATTACTCTTTACCATTCTCCTTTGCTCGAAGTGTTCATCAATGCAAGAGTACCACGCCTGTGGTGCTTGCTTCAATCCATAAATAGGTTTGTTGAACTTACAAACAAGATGCTCTCTCCTTGGATCAACAAATCCTTGAGGTTGTACTAAATACACCTCTTCATCCAACACTCCATTAAGAAAAGCAGATTTAACGTCCATTTGCTGGATCTTCCAACCATAGAAAGCAGAAATAGCAACGAATGAACATATGGTTACCATCTTAGCTATGGGTGCAAAGGTTTTTTCGAAATCAATACCTTCTTTCTGCTCAAATCCTCTCCCAACCAACCGTTCTGTTTACTTGTTGAGTTGCCCATCCATTCCATATTTGATCTTATAAATCCATTTGCAAATCATAGGCGTCTTACCATCAGGTAGCTCAATCAAGTTCCACGTCCAAAATTTTTCAATATGGCTTCCATTTCTGTTTCCGTAGCTGCATGTTGTGTCGTCTTCGTAGTATAGAGGTTCGTCACTGGGAGCAGCAACCTCGCCTTCACCTGCATAGCAAGAAGAGAGAGAGAGAAGTTCCAAGTAGCGAGAGGCTTGGGAGGCCCGAGCACCTTCCTCAAACTATTCGGTGGAGAAGGAGAGAGGGAGTTCCTAGGTCGAGAAAGGCTTTGGGGGCTCGAGCACCTACCCAAAGCTATTCTATCCCAACATAGGAAGAGAGAGGAGAGAGATTAGAGAGAGAAGAGAGCTCACTTGGGGCTATGGGGGCTTGTGCGCCTACCCATAGCTATGCACCAATCACCCTTGGGGAGAGAGAGAGAGAGAGAGAGAGAGAGAGAGAGAGAGAGAGAGAGAGAGAGAGAGAGAGAGAGAGAGAGAGAGAGAGAGAGAGAGAGAGAGAGAGAGAGAGAGAGAGAGAGAGAGAGAGAGAGAGAGAGAGAGAGCTAAAAAGAAGAGAGCTTTATTGTGAAGAATGGAATATGTGTACAATGGAAAATGGCCTCCTTATATAGTTGAGGAGGGAGGGCCATCTTGGCTCTCATTGGCCTATTTACAATGGCATCCTAGCCCTTCAAACTAAATGAACTTCAATCTAATGGTTCATTAGGAAAAGGACTAAACTCACATGATTCATGTGAGTTTGAGAGATTCCCTTTTAACTTAGAACCTTATGAGCTTGACTTTGGGATTTTTAATTAATTTATTCTACTAAGGCCCAAAGTCCTTTTATTCAAGTTCTATTTATCCGATTTGCGTGGTCACTGGGTCAGTCTTATACACGCAGGAAGCCGATGCCCTCGCGCTTATTATTCTAACTGTACAATAAACTGTGGCGGGGCCCACTAGTTAAGACTTGGCCAACAGTATTTTAAGTGGTGGGACCCACTTGTTTATTATTGTGCAGGAAGTACCCACAACAGGGTCCACGACCCAAAGTAGTGCCGGTCCCTCGGCACTAGGCTGCAACTGTCGTGAAGGGGCGCTGTTGTCAGTTCTTTTATTGCTGGGACATGGGTGCTTCAGGAAAAGCGTGGGTAGAATTCGCTTATGTAAAACCTGAGGCTTTATTGATTGTTGACCAGCAAGAACCTGGACTTGCCAGATTTTCAATAATACCCATAAGGGTCTGGTGGCCATTCTGGGTAACCTTGTTCATTGACAATTGGGTAGTCGAGGCATTCCATCAAAGGATCCCAAGATAAATTTTGCTGATATAATGGATTCTCGTAGATCGGCACAACTGGTTCCAATGTCATAGATTCTCCCAATTCGTAATGTGGATGTGACGTGCTTGCTTGATGCTCTTGTCTGTCCAGGTATTCGAAGTATGCCATAACCTGACGACTTTCCTCAGTAGTCAATATCATAGATTGAGGACAAGGCTTTGTCATTGTAGGCACTGGTGCTTGTTGTACTGGAGGCCTATTTGGGCTTGGATTCCCTAGATTTGGCCTTTGAAGAATGGATATAATCCGAATTGGCGTTAATTTGGGGATCTGTTGAATTGTGAAACAATTAGACTTTGGTTGAATCTTGCTCGTTGAGGGGCAATCATCAACTTTAGTCTTCTCTTGGTCATTGCACTTCCCCGTTGAAGGCTGCGTGATTGCACTTTCTCTTGGATCTTGTGTTGAATTGCCTTCTCGTCGCTCCATTGATGCTAGGCCTCTTTGTAATTCATCACTAAGAGTTCTTTGCATTGATTGCGCCAAGAGGCTTGGTGAAATCCACTGGACTTCGTCCGTTGCCAATTTCTTGACTTCCTCAGTTACCATTGGCATGATGGATTCTACCATCTCTGTCTTCTGTGATGGTTTTACTTGTTTGCCCGAGGGTATCTTTGCGTACTTTGGTACTTTTGCCAGATTGTCGTCTTCCTCACTCGTTTCATAACCTGGTGGCACTAAGATTTTTCTTTTATAGTGCATACGAGGTGGAAGGGTCACCACAGGTGCATGTCGGTCTACATATGCCAAATGCCTCCTGGCTATTTGTGAATTTTTCATTGGGCAATTTTGGCATGGATGATTAACTCCGCATTGTGAACACGAGGGATCAAATGTTGACGTATCCCCTCGATGTGGACATTCATCACGGCGGTGTTTTTCTCCGCATCCATAGCACCTAACTGAGTGCAGTATGCCATCACCTCTAAGTTGATAAGCATACACCGGTAACAGATTTCCCTTATAATCTTCCACAAAATAGACTGGTAGGCTGTTATGTTCCTCCATTGAGTTCAGTGACATGCAAGAGGATATAACCAAAACTTCTAGCTTGCCACTGGTTGTTGAAGAAGCTTGTGATTTAGGTGGATCAATCTGGCATCCATCCTTTTGTTGAGCTCCTTGTCAGCTTGATTCTGCTTCTGACCGTTGAACCGCTGGATTTTGCCGTCGATGAACTTGTTGCTATGCATTCTGTCCTTTTAATAAGCGCGGATTCTTGATTGGACACTTGGTACTTGGATGATCTCCAAAGCAGAAGGTACATTCGTCCTTTTCAAGAAAATTGGTTGTGTGAGCATAAGCTTGATGATGGCCTGAACTTGAAGTGCAAGGTTCTTGGTCTTCCGCTGCACTTGATCTGCTTGACTTTGCTGCACTTTGTTGCCTCCCACAGGTTCCCATTCTTGTTGGATCATCATTCGTTGTTGACCTTTGTTCCTCTGATTCCCCATCTGATGATTCATCAGAGTGATAGGAAAAATCCCTCATCCCTTGTGAGATTTCCATCATGGCAGCATCCTTACAGAGTTGTACAGGTGATGCATAGGATGCTAATTCTGCCATACCAGATCTGATCCTTTTTGGCAATCCAGCATAGTATTTTGCCATGATGATCCATTCAGGAATTGGTGGAATACAATCCTTCACTAATTGGATGATTCGATAGGTGTAGTCTCGGATTGTTTCATTAGGAAACTTTTTTAGTTTAGATAATCCTGCATTGGTGCTCTCCATAGCTCATCACCAGAATGTTGCAAAGTAGCAGGTTGGTGAATTGCTTCAAGGTTCGCTCAATGATGCTGGTGTTCCAATGTTTTTTTTTTTTTTTGAGATGGAGAAGAAGAAGAGAAATGAATCGGTAAACGGTGGATTACTATGAATGAGAATAGAGACAAAAATGGATTTATCTAACAGAGACGGAGATAGAAAATGGAATAGAGATAGGACAGAAGAGTGATGGATGTTTGGTAACTGATATGAAGGTCACTTACCAAAGAGGCTTGGGCTACAAATATTTTTGGAGTTTTTTTTTTTACGATTTTTTTAACAGTTCTTTTACGGTCTTCTCTGTTTTTTTTTATGAGATGGAAAATAAGCACAAGAAAACTCTCTCTTTATTCCTTCAACTTCACAGTATTCATGAAACTTGTTGGAGATGTATTCACCTCCTCCATCGCATCTTAAAGCTTTAACTTTGAAGAAAACTGTTTCTCAACATAAGCTTTGAAGATTAGGAAGTGATAAAAAAACCATAGCCTTTGAAGAAAGTAGATACAACCAAGTATATCTAGTAAAGTCATCAATAAAGGTGACAAAACATGTTGCACCACCAATACTTTTAGAAGAGGAAAAATGTACATACAAGTGTATAAGCTCCAAAGGATGAGTAGTCTTTATGAAAGACTTCTGATATGGCTTTCTGTGTGACTTTGCAATGGCACAAGCCTCACAAGGCTTGAAATCTTTAGAAAGAGATTTTGGAAGACCAATAGCCTTCAACTTCTTAACCATAGAAGACATAGATTTAAAGTTAGGATGACCCAACCTTCTATGCCACAACTCCTCCTTAGATAACAAAGCAACTTCACAAAGATTTGCATTCTCATAAGAATTCAACTTAAAAATTCCACCAGATCTAGATCCATCAGCAAGGATCTCTTCCTTTTTCTTGATAAAACAAGTATTGGAGTTGAACTTTACATCACAACCATTATCAAGCAACTTTCCCACACTAATTAAGTTCTTTGTGATTTTTGGAATGAAAAGAACATTAGAAAGTGCAAGAACTTTTGAAAAAGCAAGTTTCAATGGAATGTTGCCAATTCCTTCTATTGCCAGGACACTCATGATCATTAGCAGTATAGATAGATCTCTTGAGTCCTTTGTAAGGTAAGATTGAATCAAATGACTCCTTTGAACAGCTCATATGTGAAGAATCTCCACTATCTATGTACCAAGCTCCATCTTTCTTGAAAGATGACGAAGAAAAACTAGACACCATGAGTGATCCTTCTCCATCACTTGCAACAGAATCTTCTTCAATATCTTTGGAGAGATTAGCTTGCTTGAGTTGGTTTTTTTTCTTAAAGCAATTAGAGGCATAGTGCCCCTTCTTGTCACAAAAGAAACACTTCACTTCCTTCTTCTTGGTCTTTGAGTTAGAAGGATGAGATGTATCATCTTCTTCACCATCTTTGTCTCAATCTTTGGCTTTGTCTTTGTTGGATGCTTGAGAGAATTGGTTCTTACTCCTTCCTTTCTGCTTGCCTTTGACAAAGAGGGCTTTGTCACTTCCACCATGCTCGAGTTTGTTCATCCTAGAGAGTTTATAGCTTTGTCTAGATTCTTCAGAAATAAGAATTCCTTGGAGAGTTTCTAGATTAGGCAACTCCTGTTTAATAGCAAAAGACCAAATTGAAGATTATCATAGTCATCTCTCAAGCCATTCAGTATGACTTGAACTAGCTCATCTTGGTTAATAGTAACACCAACACAGGAAAGCTCTCTATGTAAATCTTTAACTCTCAGAATATAGTTAGATGCACTCTCTTCACTTTTTTGAAAACTTTGAAAAATCTGATTCCTAAGAGTGAGTAGTCTAGAAGTATTCTTTGCTTCATAGATGGACTTTAGTGCATCCCAAGCTTCTTTGGCTGTAGTGCAAGATCCTATCTCTCTCAGAATTTCATTAGATACATTCATCTTAATGAAATGTAGAGTCATTCTAGCTCTTTTCTTATACTTAAGAATTTCAGCCTGTGCTTGAGGCTCCTCCTCAACACCAAGCACAATATCCATAACATCCCAGAGTATCAAAATAGACTCCATTTTGAACTTTCAAATTGAGTAATTAGAAGTGTTTAGTCTTTTCACTGGCTTCTAGAAGATATCCTCCCTGAGATGCCATTTTAATGAAGACTTCTTAGTTATTGGACTGAGATATGTTTGAGCTTGTTCCAATCAGACTTAAAGTTGCTCCTCTCTTTCACTATAGGTATTTTCAAGGATGTACTACCTTCCTATGTGAAACACTTGCAACTGTATTTGAGATGAATCTCAAATATTCCACAAGACAAGTTATCTAGATCAGACACACAAAGTGGATTGAGACACTCTGGTTAGTTTGAATCCTACTTTTGGCACGTGTGAAATGGTTCAAAAGAAAACACAATTGACTCTCAAAAGGCTCAAAAGGTGTTCATTACTTCAAACTCAGTCTTGATCTTCAGTTTCTTGTGTAGGATGCTCAAAACAATGGATTCAGAACAAAGCAAGATTGAATCAAATCAAAATGTTGTCACTCGGATTTTGGACCTATTCCTATCCTCTTTAAGAGCTTATAACTCTTGCTAGACACATCAAATTGATTTGGTTTTAATTTCTATGAAAAGTACAGATCATAAGCTTTTCATCAAGCTATAAGACTGCTATCTTTGGATCTATAAGCAAGGAGAACAAAGGGACTAAAAATCTCTGATACCATGTTGATTTTCACACGTGTGGACTGTCCACTACATGTACTTGTGATCTCCTAAGGTGTGTAGATGCACCAAGATCAAGACTAGATTGAGATTCAAGATCAATCTTGAATCCTATGGCAAAAACACACTACTACATGCATTCAATCACTTCCAACTCTCACTCACACGTGTGGGAAGTATTCAAAAAATAATCTAAGTAAAAACAAGCTGCTCTCCTCGGGTAGAGAGAGAAAATGCATCAAGAGCTCTCGGGTAGAGAGAGAAAGCTAGAAATCCAAAAACTCACAAAATCCATGAAATCACCAAATCAATTGATTTCAAAATGAGGAGTACAATGATACTAGTAGGTCCACGAGCTACCACTATGCTTAACTATGATTGGACCACATTTTGTCACCTCTTGATCCTATTGGATCATTGATCTATGCACCTCTTAATTCTATTGGACTATATTCAAGCACACCTCAATTTCCTATTGGACCTCACAAGGTTCCACCTCTATATCCTATTGGACCTCTTGGAATTCATCAAACAAAAACTTTACACTTTTCTACACTCTAATTAGCAAGTGTTTAGCCTCTTACTCTATTTTGGCTCAATAGTGGCATTACAAGTGGAAATGCATAATTTGTCATCTATGCCAAATTTATTCCTATCAACATCCTACACCTAGATGCTTGATGTAAAAAACATAAGACCCCTATATCTAACATAGATAATCTTTTTCAATTCTTCACACTCCTCCTAAAAAATTATCTATGAAGATTTGAGCATTGATCTTGATATAACTCCAAGATTAGATCTATGCTTGATGAAAGCACTTTTGCTCAAAGGCTTGGTGAGTAGATCGGCAATACAAGAGGACGAGTTGACATGCTCCAAACATGCCATTTTGGATCTAAACTATTTTGCTTGTTATCTCTCTATCTTTCTCTCTCTAACTCATGTTGAAGCTAATGCTTGTACACTGATATCTTGTACTTTTGCTAATTATTCATTCATTGCTATCACATTCAGTTGCTTAGCATGCTAGATTGTAATTAAGCCATTTCTTCTGAACTAGATCTTGCTAATCAATCTAGAATCAGGTTACTATGCTAATCACAAAGCTTAACTAGATCCATCATACTTGTGGACATTCCCCACACGTGTGAAATCTGGAAATTTTGTCAACAATAACATTGAGCAACAATACATTACCTCCTATTCGCCTCAGTCAAATGGTCTTGTTGAGAGAAAGAATAGAACCTTAGTCGAATCGGAAAAGTGCATGTTATCCACTTTCGAAGTCCTTTTGGACTGAACCTGTTTCAACAGCAAACTATATTCAGAACAGATGTCCTACTAAAGCTCTCAGACAAAACACCATTCGAAGTTTGGATAGGTACCAAACCTTCTTTATTGAACTTAAATTTTTTTGGATGTAGTGCTTATGTGCATATTCCTCATAATCTCAGGAAGAAGCTCGACTTCCAGAGTATCAAATGTATTTTCATCAGCTACACTACTTCAGATCAAGCTTACAAGCTGTTCGATCCTATCGAGTCGAAGATATTCACTAGTCGGGATGTCATCTTCATCGATGATCAGTTTATTGACCTCAAGGGAAAAGGCAAAGCCCATGTAGCCGACTTGTTTGACTCGTCCGACATATTGAACTTCGAGGTTCCTTGATTGACTATTCCCATTGAAGGTCCAAGCTCATGTACTTTTGACGAAAAACATGCTGAAGATGATGATGTTGCGGTTCAGCAACTACAGTATGATGAAAATGATCAACTTCCTCTATTCTCCAGAAGATGATCAAGAACTAGCAGACCACCTATAAGGTATATCGATGAGTCAGCAGCCTATCTTGTTCAGGAGCCGACAACTATCGAAGAGGCACTCAGTCAGCCCGATTCCGATCTCTAGAAAGAAACTATGGATAAAGAGTATTTATCTTTTAGCAAAAACCAGACATGGACGATTGTCGAATTACCTGCTAGTAGAGACATAGTTGATTGCAAATGGATTTTCAAAGTCAAGTACAAAGCGGACAGAAGCATCGACAGAAGAAAAGCTTGACTTGTCGCTAGAGGATTTTTTTAGATATACAACATCGATTATACTGATAACTTCAGTTCAGTAGTCAAGCATTCTTCTATTCGACTTTTATTTATCGTTTGCTGCTACAACAGATTTGGAAATACATCAAATGGATGTACAAACAACATATCTCAATGGAGTTATCAAAGAAGACATTTACATGGTGCAACCCGAATGTTATATTATCAAAGGTAAACACAATCATGTGTGTAAACTCCATACAACACTTTATGGCTTGAAGCAATCTGCTCGAGCATGGTTTCAGAGGATCAATACTTTTCTTATTGATCACGACTACATACCAAGCTCTTCATATTCAAATGTTTACTTCAAGACAATGCAACAGTCTTTTATCATTATCACTTTATATGTGGACGAGACATTGCTCTTCGACGTATCGATCTGATAAAATAAGACAAGACAATGCTATCCTCTGAATTCAACATGACTGATCTGGGCAAAGCTCATTTCTGCCTTGGTATTCTAATCCACAGAGACAGAAATCAAAAGTTGATCTACATTACTCAAGAAAGGTACATCTACAATATGTTAGTCAGATATAATCTGGTTAATTGCAAGTTAGCTTTCTCACCAATGGAACCAGGTCTCAAATTGTCAAAGGACCAGTGTCCTCAAACAATTCAAGAGAAGGAGCATATGTGTGAGTATCCTTATCATTTGATAATAGGATCTCTTATGTACGCAATGATCTGTATCAGGCCAGACATAGCTTTTGCAATTAGCTCCCTAAGTCAATTGATGACTAACCCTGGTATAACACATTGGAAGGCTCTTATCAGAGTCATGAGATATCTTCGAGCTACTATGGACTTTTGCATTTGTTATGGAGCAGTTGACAACGACAAACTCAATTTACTTAGTGGTTACACAGATGCAAGTTGGGTAGGAGATATAGACACTCATAAATCTACTTCTAGATTTACATTCTTCCTCAACAATGGTCCTATTTTTTGGAACAGTCGCAAGCAATCTTCGATAGCTCTATCTTCTACAGAATCAGAGTATATCGCAGCCTCACAAGGTACAAAGGAAGCAAGTTGATTGAGAAACTTACTTTCAGATATCAGTATGAATCAATATGATCACTATCATTTTGTTCAAAATTGATAGGCGTAGTCATTCATAGAGAAAGAGAAAGATTCCGCTGTGCACGATAAGTTTTAGTTCTTGTCATTCGAATTATTTTTATTCAAATTTTAATTCGACCTATCTTTTCACACACCTCTTTCCAGCATGATGTACTTACCAATGGGGGTTGGACACATGGAAAAGAAGGTTTGAAGGGCATGGGAATTGACAAGGCCTCATTTTGAAGGGGGACCCTTGAGATTTGCTATAAAAGGAGGCCACTCTTTGTGTTGAACCCATAATGGGATGATGCTGATAGTTGGATAGTTGAGAGTTGATAATGGGATGTTGAGAGGTAATTCTGTTTGGTGAGTTAGTTGGACTGTGGGAATTCATTTGAGTTGGAAGTCATTTGAGTTGAAAAGCAATTGGGGTGAGAGTTGGTGAGAGAGGTTGTTTGGTTGAGTGATAGATGTTACCAAGATGGATTTTTATGAGGGGGTTTATTATTGAGAGCTCATGTCCTTGTATGCTTACTCTCTTTCGATGTATGCTTACTATCTCTCATCGGAGGTTGAGACCCTTTGTTTATGAATGCTTATTGTGTAAACATTTGGAGTTTAATGAGCTTTATCAATCAAAGAATCATAGAGAGTGAAAGGGTCCATCATCATTCCATCTTAGTCATTATGACTGAGAAGTAGTATCATTGGTTGAAGATCTTCATAGTAGAGAGTATATATCTTTGACTCTAGAGGTTTCGTGAGGATTTTTTGCTTCTTGTTGTGCCAAAGTGTTTCCATGATCTTGTATTAAGTTGCATGAACTCATCTCTAATCTAGGATGAAGTTGTTGAGAGCAATTCTTTCAAACATGAGTTTTTTTTGGCAATATGACAACTATCATGCTTCTAGAGTGAATTCTTTTGGAAATGAAGAGTGATATTAATCATCACGTCCTATACTCCAATGTTGAGTCACCCGTGTTAAGAAACCTTTGAGATAGTTTCCATTCTCAAGTTAGATGTTCCATCAATGAGCTATACGACCAAATTTCATAACTTTTGATACCTCATGGGCTAGAGACTATGCATGATGCCTTAGTTGTGAGCCATTGGATTGAATACACCTGCCCATACAGGGACTCTCAAAGGCTTCCTCATGATGACAATTTTTGGCCACCAATCTGTTGCTAGATCGCAATTTTAAGACAAAATATCTCTGTTGTTTTCCATCTAGTCTGAGTGCACCACTATGACGAATCAACCTTACCTTTGAGGCAGAGATCCAGGGCAATTTTGTTGCTAATTTTTAGCATTATTTTGTAGTCAGTTACTCGTTGATTTTGAGAGGCTACATCAAACTTTTACTGCCAACAAACATTTGCACTTTGTGGCAAGTCATCCGTTGATTTCAAAGACAACATTCAATCACACTTCCACTTGGCAAATAATCGCACACACTTATGGTTCCAATACGGTCGCTTCTTGTAGAGGTAGCTTGCAACAATTTCGAAGGCCAATCATTCGCACTTCTAAGGAGGCTGCAACATTGATTTATGTGGAAGACAATCACTATTTTTATGAGGAGCTTTCAGTTACATTGCTATATACCTCAAGAGCTGGTTTCTGTAGCATGCAAATGCATTGTTGGTTGAGAAATATTCACAAATAGCTTTTCAATAGATCGCTGGAGCTTGAAGAAGCACTTATGTGGCAAATATTTGTTGATTCTAGAAGCCACGTTCAGATGATTGCAGCATTCAATCGCACTTTCAGATGGTGAAGGAATACCTTTGCATCAAAATAGCCAATACATTGCTAGCTACACTTGCCTACTACTTCCATCGATGGACCCAATTGTCGAAAATAGTACTCTTCATCACTGTCTACAAGAGAATTGCTCTCACTGATCTACTGTTTATGGAACTGTGGACTACTGACAGTCTGCAGCCCTCTAAGGAATACTGGAAATAGTCTACCAACTGCTAGTGTAGCGATTGCAGCCACCATATGCCATCGTTGATAATCTTCTTTCTTGTCGGTGGATTCATTGTTTGGCTAGTTGTGCTGATTTATGAGCATAGCATGACACGTACAGTGTTTGCCATTGGAGTAGACCAAATGATAGGAGGGCAACTGTTATGTCAATGGCCAGTAAGTAGGATTCAATATACTCCTAGTCTTGGGTACACGGTACTCCAGTAAATCAAGCTGTTAGTTATGCCATGTCATACTGGATGTGACCCAAAAGTAACTAATATCTTTGTGAGGCCCAAAACACACTAAATGGAGTTTAGACAAGGTATGAGACAGTGTATGCATGTGTAGAGTTATCAATAACAATTCTATGAATAGTTGGTCCATGCTTAGGACTCTATTCTAGGTGAATCTATGTATAGAGAACTTAGGGCTATGCATGGCTATGTGCCCAGGTTGCTTTTGGCTCTATATATTGAGGCCAAACTCGCCCTACTCCTCATCATGATCATTGATTCATTGCCAAGGTTTCACTCTACCTTCATGCTTCTTATTCCTTGACTTGGGGGTGAAGCTTCTAGAGTTTATTGGTTGCTTCTACTTGTTTGAGTGGTTGCTCCATAGTGTGTTTTCCATTGTGTCTTATCTTGTAAGCAGGATCTTAGGGAGCTTCCCTTACATTGGTATCAGAGCCAGGCTTACGAAGATTGGAGAACAAGGAGAAGGGCTACCTGTCGTCGGAATTTCGGATTGAATCCATAAGAATTCTCTTCCAAGGTGGATAGCAATGTTGCAAGTGGGTGTACTATCCCGGTTTCAATTTTCATGTTGCTAAGATCCATTACCCTTGGGATTCTTTGTGGTTTTATAGAGAATTGTCCTTGAAGGCCAATTTATGATGCTTTTTTGGAGCTTTTTCTTGTGTAGATCAAATCTTTGGTAGATCTGAATTTTCCAGCAAGTGTACTTTCATTTTAGAGTTCATTAATGATGAAATCAATGATGCATGCCGGTTCTTTCCAATGATTTATGATTCTAGGCTATGTTTTGGTCAAAATTGCTTGGTTTTGGATGCTTTTTGGCACAAAATAGATAGTAAGAACCAAAATCCAGCAAGATCAGACCAATTAGATGATTATAATTCTGTAAATTGGTTTGCACGTGTTAGAAAAAGAGTTTTATGTCATGAATTTCCACTTTATTGTGATGAAAAAAATCGGAAAATAGCCAAAAATCATCATTTTTGCTTGCTTTTTCATTAAGTTGGATAGTAGGTGGCTATAAAACACCAAGTAGAGCTTGTAAAGAGGTGTACCAAAGTCTTTTGAAGCTTTCCTTGTAGTTAGAACCAAGAATTCTAGCAATTGACTTGTAGGAAGTCAAAAAAAGTTCAAAAAATGACAATTTTTGGTGATTTTTGGGGGATGGATCTCTCCAAATCCATAAGAAGATCATTTTGGAATTATTTACAACATGATTAGCATTCCTTTTTACCTTCCCAGCAAGCTATCAGACCTGTGAATTGATGGTCGGTGGCTTATACACCATCTCCATCAAGTTTGAAGTTATTTTGACTTCTACAAATTAAGAAATCTTCGTTCTCAGCTTATATAGCATCTTAGGATCAGTATGAATGCTTCATCAAAGTCTAATTGGTTGTTTAAGACTATTGGTAGCATCAATTATGATATGGTCTTGTGGAAATGATTCCTACTACAGATTTTCTGACACTATGATCTCGCACGTGTGAAGCCTAGTGGCAGGCTGATGTGGCAAGCATCTTGTTCACTTGGTTTCCCTCTATATTGAGCTTTACGGTACCCAATTTGGTGTCATGTAGCCAAAGTTATGATCATTTGAAATTGTAGATTTGTCAGTAAAATTGGCAAAATTTGAAATTGTTCTGATTGCATCCCAGTCATTTCCCTAATGTGAAGATTATTAAAATATTATCTTCCTATCTCGACTTTGGGGTCATGTCCATGATAATTTCCACTAGATTTCATGTTGTACATATAAGGAGTGTGAATTGAACACATATCCTCAATTGTGATGACATGCAGATGTTTTGATAGCATGCAAAGTCTTATTGCAATCAGTGCATGCAACATGCAAAGTAGTTTCTGTGATCTACACATGTCGGCAATTTTCTGAGTTGACATGCAGTACATGCACCATACATGCATGCAGTTACACATGTGGATCTCTGGTAGGTGAATTAAGTGCACTTTCCATGCAACTCCACTGTAGGAATTCAAGTCTCTCTCATGTAGGGAAAGCTGGGCATGTTTTGCCATATTGTGAATATTGAGATTTTGGTGTTTTGGACTCATTCTCTCTCTACCAAAGTTTTCTATGTATGATTTTCTCTCTCTACACGAGAGCAGCCTCTTTTTTCCACACTGAACACTTAGAATTATTTCTGACATTCATTTCTCATAGTGAAGAGTTAGATTTTTTCATCAGATGTATGCCATTGTGCGCTTGCCTTAGATTTTTCAAACATACTATTCTTTGATCAATCTTGTGCAATCACAACACCTCAGTAAGGTCATGTAGCACCTTCCAATTATGCAATGTGGAAGATCAAAATGGAATCATTGTTGATTCTATAGGATGTAATGGATATTGTGAGTGGAGCTAAAGAAGAACCTGCTGCACCTAATGAAGCTGCAACATTCCACTGCACCACTGCCAAAGAAGCTTGGGATACTCTAAAAACAATCTATGAAATAAAAAATACTTCTAGATTGCTTACAATTAGAAACCAAATATTTCTAAGTTATCAAAGAGTAGATGAGAGTGCTTCATCATATGTCATGAGAGTTAAGGATCTTCATCAAGAGTTAGCTGGTATTAGTGCTGCTCTTAAGAACACTGAACTTGTTCAAGTAGTCCTAAATGGACTTAGAGATGAGTATGACAATATTGTGCAGACTTATGCTGTCAAAGAGTATCTTCCATTCTTGGAGACACTGCAAGGGGTTCTCATTGCTGAAGAAAGC
Source organism: Diphasiastrum complanatum (assembly GCA_029204225.1). Taxonomy (NCBI): domain Eukaryota; kingdom Viridiplantae; phylum Streptophyta; class Lycopodiopsida; order Lycopodiales; family Lycopodiaceae; genus Diphasiastrum; species Diphasiastrum complanatum. The sequence continues at coordinate 44,725,627 of CM055094.1, read as the reverse complement.
AAGCAAGAGAATAAGATGCCGAGGATCAACAGACTTTCATTGAAAGATGGTGGAGATGACAAAGCACTCCTCATCAGAGACAAGTCAAGAGTCAAGGAAAAAGGACAACAACACTTCAAGAAGGACAAAGCCAAAGAAGGTGGTGAGGATCAGTCCTCACAAGGTGCAACATCTAGTGGCAAGAAGAAGCTGTCAAAGATCAAGTGTTTTTTCTGTGGAAAGAAAGAACATTATGCATCAAACTGTTTCAAGAAGAAGAACCAATCTAAGCAAGCTAACCTTACTAATGAGGATGAGTGTGAGGGTGTAGAGAGTGAAAGAGAGGATTCATTAATGATGTCTACTTTTTCATCTTTTTTTTTTAAGAATGAAGAAGTCTGGTGGATAGATAGTGGGGCTAGTTCCCACATGTCTAGTTCTAGGAACTCTTTCACTAATCTCATGCCATATCTAGGTGCAAAAAGGTCAATCTAGTAACTGCTAATGATGTAGAGTGTAGGATTGAAGAAATAGGTAGCATTCCATTATATGCATCATCATCAAAATCTTTTTGCTTACATGATGTACTGTATGTACCTAAATTGACTAAGAATCTCATTAGTGTAGGACAGTTGTTTGATAGTAGATTGGATGTCAAGTTTCAAGTTGACAAGTGTATAATCTCAAGAGAAAATGAAGTTATTGCTAGAGGATCTAGAACTGGTAAGTTGTACAAACTAGATTCTAGGGAGAGTGCTAACATTTTAGATATTGCTTATGAGACCAAGGTTCTACAGGAGGATCTATGGCATAAGAGATTGGGTCATCCCAATTTCAAAGCCATGCAATCTATGGTCAAAGAAGAAAAAGTTGTTGGTCTACCAAAGACATTGTCAAAGGAGCTTCTACCTTGTGAAGCTTGTGTGCTAGCAAAGTCACACATAAGGCCTTTTCCTAGATCAAGTATCAAGACAAAGCAACCATTTGAGCTTGTACACTCAGATGTTCATTTCTCATCAACTAAGAGCAAAGGAGGAGCCAACTGCTTTGTCTCTTTTGTAGATGATTATACAAGACATTCTTGGATCTATATGTTGTCTTCAAAAGCCATGGTTTATGATGTTTTTCTTACTTTTAAAGCTTATGTAGAGAAGCAATTTTTGTTCAAGATAAAAGCTTTAAGAAGTGATAGTGGATGGGAATACACTTCCAATAAGTTTAAAGACTTTTGTGAGAGAGAGGATATTCAAGGAGAGTTCTCTTGTTCATATACTCCTCAGCAAAATGGAGTTGCTAAGAGAAAAAATAGAACTTTGTGTGAATGTGCAAAAGATTAGGCTAGAAGCTTCTCTGCCTGAAGAATTTTGGGGAGAGGCAATTGCATGTGCAAACTATCTTTGTAATAGGCTTCCAAATCTTGCAATAGGAGGAAAGACACCATTTGAGATGTTGTATAAGAAAAAGCCTAAGGTAGATCATCTTAGGATTTTTGGCTGTGTATGCTTTGCACATGTACCTATAGAAACTAGGAAGAAGAAAGATCTTAGTGCAGTAAAAGGAATGTTTGTAGGATATACATCTACTAAAAAAACATACAAGATTTATTTGCCCTCTACTGACAAAAATGTTGTTAGTAGAGATGTGGTCTTCCATGAAGATCAGAAATTTAACTTGGATGATGTTCAGATCAAAGAGACTCATGCAAGATCAATCATCAACCTTGATGCTATTCAAGAAGAGGTGAGGCCGAGGCTTGAGGGGGAGCAGATTCAAGCTACCACACCAAGAAGATCTACACGAGCAAGATCTGAGCCAAGGAGGCTCACATATGATGGAGAAGGAAGGCAAGTGGAAGGTGAAACTTCCTATCATGCACTTTTTATATCAGATGAAGAGCCTAAGGATGTCCAAGAAGCTTTTCAATCCAAGAAGTGGGTTGAAGCAATGACCCAAGAATTTGAAGCCTTGATGTCAAATAACACATGGGAGCTTGTGGAGCCACCAAACAACATGCATGTGATCGGATGTAAGTGGGTATTCAGAATCAAGTATAATCATGATGGATCCATCAATAAGTATAAAGAATAATCATCTCTCTTGCATGTTTTCACAAATGGAGTATGTTCCAGTTTGATGTTTCCAATGCATTTCTCAATGGTTACCTTGAGGAGGAGACTTATATGGAGCAACCTCCAGGTTTTGTGAAGGAAAGTGATGAATCAAAAGTTTGTCTTTTGTTCAAAAGTCTGTATGGACCGAAACAAGCACCAAGGTCTTGGTATGCAAGGCTCAATTCTTATCTCATATCACTCGAATTTTGTCTAAGTGAATATGACCCTTTTCTGTATTATAAGTTTGTAGATAACTTTGTAATTATTCTTCTCATCTATGTAGATGATATCATTCTTTATGGAAACAATGAGAAGTTAGTTGAAGAAACTAAGCATGCACTTGGTACTGAGTTTAAAATACAGACTTAGGAGTTCTTCACTAAATTCTAGGCCTTGAAATAGATTTTTGGAAAGGTCATGCATTTACAAGCCAAAGTAGATATGCACTTTCCATGCTCAGGAAATTTCATATGGAGAACTGTAAAGGCATAGATACACCTATGGAGCACACTGTAAAAGTTCATATTAAAGATGATGAAAAATCCTTTGAGGACATCACTCTTTATAGGAGCCTTATTGGCTCACTTATTTGGTTAACAGTGACTAGGCCTGATCTAAGCTTTTGTGTTCATAAGCTAAGTCAACACATGTAGGATCCAAAGTCATATCATTGGAAGCTGGCTAAAAGAGTCTTGAGGTATATATCTTCTACCTTGGATTATGGGCTATACTATGAAGGAGAAGATCTGACTTTGATTGCTTTTTCAGATTCAGATTTTGCAAAAGACAGGTTGGCTAGGAAATCCACAAGTGCTTACACTATATTTCTTGCAGGAAATTTGGTTTCTTGGCTATCAAAGAAGCAAGCAACTATTTCCTTATCATCCTGTGAAGCTGAATACAAATCTCTTACAACCACAACAAAGGAGATTTTATGGATCAAAAGGCTACTTTTGGAGCTTAAGTGTTATGCAGATGAAGATTTACCAATGATCAAGAATGATAACATTTCTGCTCAGGCTCTTGCAAATAATCCAGTCTTTCATGCAAGGAGCAAGCATATTGAAGTGGCTCATCATTTTGTAAGAGAAAAAGTCATTGGAAGATAGATCTCATTGGAGCATGTTTCATCTTCAGATTGTGTTGCAGATCTTCTCTCGTACTGGACCGCAAAGAAATCTCGTTCGTGGACCTTTCGTGTTCGCAAATTGTTCGTCTTCGTCTTCTTTGACTTTCATGTTTGCAAAACCTTTCGTGCTTCATGTCTCCAGATCTTTGAGTTCACAAATGTCTTCGTCGGGCTGAGGGCTGAAAGCTAGCAAGGCTTTGTAGTTGGAAACATTTTGTTTCTTCAGCTCTCTCTCAAAGCATGATAGCTTTACGATCCCAAGACTGTTCCTTTGTCTCTCAAAGAGTCCTTTGTCCATGGCTTTGGTGAAGATGTCAGCAACCATGTCTCTCGTTTTGAAGAAGGTGGTCTGTAACATCTTCTTCTCAATGTCTTTATGAAGATGAGGTCTAACCTTGGCCTAGTTTCAAAATCTATGTTGATAGAAAAATAAATTTTAAGGAGGAGTGTGAAGATTATCGAAATATTATCTTCTTATCTCTAGTTTGGGGTCATGTCCATGATAATTTCCACTAGATTTCATGTTGTACATATAAGGAGTGTGAATTGAGCACATATCCTTCTAGTGTAGCTAGGATTTGAGTTAGATAGGTTCGATTGTAATGACATGCAGATGTTTTCATAGCATGCAAAGTCTTACTGTATGCATGCAAGCCACATGCAATCAGTGCATGCAACATGCAAAGTAGTTTCTGTGATCTACACATGTCTAGGCAATTTTATGAATTGACATGCAGTACATGCACCATACATGCATGCAGTTACACATGTGGATCTCTGGTAGGTGAATTAAGTGGACTTTCCATGCAACTCCACTGTAGGAATTCGAGTCTCTCTCATGTAGGGAAAGCTGGGCATGTTTTGCCATATTGTGAATATTAAAATTTTGGTGTTTTGGACTCATTCTCTCTCTACCCGAGTTTTCTGTATGATTTTCTCTCTCTACCTGAAAGCAGCCTCTTTTTCCCATACTGAACACTTAGAATTATTTCTGAAATTCATTTCTCATTAGTGAAGAGTTAGATTTTCTCATCAGATGTATGCCATTGTGCTCTTGCCTTAGATTTTTCAAGCATACTGTTCTTTGATCAATCTTGTGCAATCACAACACCTCAGTAAGATCCTATAGGGTGTGTGGTGAAATTCACACGTGCTAAAATCTTCACACCTAATTTGTAGTACTGTGTTTGCATAGATTAGTTGCATGCTGATTCTCAAATTGATTCTGACATGCATGATGGATTTACAATCGATTTGAGTGGTCATATGCATGTGCTCTGACAGTTGGGTCACAAATCAATGATATTGGCTGACAAATTCCGTAAAACTGAAGTTTACGTAAAAAATTTCGGAATGACATTTTGTGACTGATGTAGTGTGCTTTACATGCCAGTTGGACATTAGGTTAGTAGCATTAGGAATCAGACAGTGTTTTGATTTTTGGATTTCGATTGCCTTTTGTCAGAATTTTTGAATTACGTAAAATAAAACAAAAATTGAGTTTTTCAAAAAAAATCAAAATTTTGGTCATTTTTTCGCTGTCTATGGAATCAGTTTAGATTAGTAAATTGATTAAACTGAGTTTATCAGTCAGAATTAGTCACAGTGTTTTCACTAAGTCTAAATTATTTCCCAATGATAGATAAGTTAAAATTGATTGAAGGAACCGCAATGAATTGCCGACAGGTTTTAACTGTGTTGTCATTTTTTTAAACTTTTGGAGTGGGAACTCCCAGATTGAAAGTTAAAAATTTAAATTTCTTTTTTTTTTTGTTGAATTTCAATTTGATTAAAATTAAAAAATCAGTTACTTGTCTGATAGTTTTCTAATCGATGTTGATCGCTAGAAATCAGTCTAGTGAATGTTTGTGCAAGATACTCATCAAATTTGAATTAAAATCATCAAACAATATGAAATGACCAAATCGAATGACTGACAATAGTATTCTTTATCTAGATAGTAAATCTAAAAGGATATGGTTCAAGAATTTCCATTCATGTAATTTCATATTCTGTGTTTGGATTGGTTTTGTCAATATTAACGGAGTAATGCCAAACCAGTCAATAAAAAAAAAAACAGTCCAATTTTATTGGAAAAATCGTAATAATAAGAATTAATAAAAAAAAACTGTTTTTATTTCCAGTTAAATCCTATGATGAATTGTATTCAAAAGATCAGACTAGTACTGTTTCACAAACTAAGTAGATGATTTTTGATATATCTGATATTCAGCCCAGGTATAGGACAAGAATAGAATTGTTTCAGACTTTTTTCCTACAGTAATCAATTTTAAACATTTACTTATGTCGTTACGTCTTCTTGGTACCTTAGCTAAAATAGATTTTCAGGGAACTGAAAATTCTAAGAAGGGAAGAAGAGTGGACATCAGAGGTAGTAAGTGTGATCGTGATATGTATTTCGCAATTAGGATTTTGATAATCCCAGTAAATAATTGCTTAATATTGGATATTAATTTCTTGCATTAAATTCGTTTAATTGAATTAATAAATGTTATCTTTGTAACCATTGAGTTATCCGCAGTTTTGGATCATCTTTCCAGTTAACTTTTATTGAAATTGATTAATTTCTTTAAAAGGAGGAGTGAAGTGGTGGGATAAATTTGTATTTGGAAATATGTGATTTGCGTACTTTTTAGAAAAGAACCAGTTGCGGTATAAAAATGAGATTTAATCTGAAAGGAATTTTGGATAGATTCAGAGTAAGATGCCTAATTGGAACTTTTCGAATAAGAGAAATTCTCTAGGGATTGTTGTGAAGATTATTAAAATATTATCTTCCTATCTCGAGTTTGGGGTCATGTCCATGATAATTTCCACTAGATTTCATGTTATACATATGAGTGTGAATTGAGCACATATCCTTCTAGTGTAGCTCGGATTTGAGTTAGATAGGTTCGATTGTAATGACATGCAGATGTTTTCATAGCATGCAAAGTCTTACTGTATGCATGCAAGCCACATGCAATCAGTGCATGCAACATGCAAAGTAGTTTCTGTGATCTACACATGTCTAGGCAATTTTATGAATTGACATGCAGTACATGCACCATACATGCATGCAGTTACACATGTGGATCCCTGGTAGGTGAATTAAGTGCACTTTCCATGCAACTCCACTGTAGGAATTCGAGTCTCTCTCATGTAGGGAAAGCTGGGCATGTTTTGCCATATTGTGAATATTGAGATTTTGGTGTTTTGGACTCATTCTCTCTCTACCAGAGTTTTCTATGTATGATTTTATCTTTCTACTCGAGAGCAACCTCTTTTTCCCACACTGAACACTTAGAATTATTTCTGACATTCATTTTTCATAGTGAAGAGTTAGATTTTTTCATCAGATGTATGCCATTGTGCGCTTGCCTTAGATTTTTCAAGCATACTGTTCTTTGTTCAATCTTGTGCAATCACAACACCTCAGTAAGATCTTGTAGGGTGTGTGGTGAAGTTCACATGTGCTAAAAACTTACTCAAAAATCAAGCATTTTGCATATGTAGAATTGATCTTTTGTAGGTCAAAACTCAATGTAGGGTTATGATATTGAAGTAGTTTTTTGAGAGTTTGGCAATGTCACTAGAATACGAAGGTAGGCCACAAGAAATCAGCTTTCAAACAATGCCTCAGTACTGGTACTCCAAAGGTGAATTCTGAATACAACACTGAAAATATGCCAATCACCAAAACAATGAACCAGAAAAGAAAACGACATACAAATTTCTATTGCCATGGCCATATGAATGATGAATTGCTTTGAAAATTGGCATGAACATATGAATGGACAATACTTTGAAAATTGAGCAAATTGCAAATTCCTTTTGACAAGCAAATGTTTGACTAAAAAACAAATTACAAGGCACATCAAATACTTGAAAAAACAAAACACACAACATTGTCATGACACAATGCCAAGAACATGTATCCAACCATATATTGGAAATAGAAAATGTTTCAAATGGGCAACTTTATACTGTGACTAAATTTTGCAGCTAATTCATGATAACAAATAGGTTTCTAATATTGAAATGGCAAAACGATTTTCCTCAATTACTAATGTAGCTACACATATCAAAATAACCCTAATTGCTCAACATATAAAATACTTAAAAAGACAAACTAACAGAGTCCCAAGTAATCGATTTTCACATTACCATATTTTTGAAGATACAAATATAATGTTGTACAAAATAAGCAACAACAAAGGTACCTTTGACAAATAAAAGGCACACCTATACATGTATGCCTCACTTGTGGGAAGCTCAATTTCAAGCATCAGACAAGGCAATTACCACTAGAAGTAAGCCTATATTTGAAACAAATACAACAAAACCATTTCAATTGTGCAAATGAACATAGCCTACAAACTTGCCAAAATTGTTATAAATATCTTAAAGCTAAAAAAATGCCACCATTTATATTCCCAATGAATATATCACTGAATAAAAAAATACCGACCCAAGAGAGTATCTGGGGTACTCAAAGTTGGGTGTTAATAATTTATTATCTTGATGGATCTTGTAGAGATTCTAGTTGAATGGACTGTTATATCTTAGAATTTTGGATTCTAAGAGTCTTTGTATCAAGAAGCATTTATGAATTGTCTACCAGAGACTGTAAATAGTTTTAAACTGTAATTGTTAGTTCTTTAACTCTGATCTTATGAGTAAGGTAATACTTCACCCAATGTTTCACGTAAAGTACTTTATATGAACGTGATGTTACTAACTTATAGAGAGTGAAGCCCAAATAGGAGAAATTTCTCGCTTAGTGTACTTTTCAAACTTGAGTTTGTACTCTAGAGTAGAGATAAACAATTGAAAGATCATTCTATCTCTGAGTACTTGGTTGATATTTAAAGTAATACCAAGGATAATGATTTTCTAGGTAAGTGTTGAAAGTTAAAGGAAATGATTCCTGATTTTCTTTCCTACTCTGAGAACATAACTAGTTCAAGGGGGGAAGAACATTACGTCCACATCTTGTATATAGGATTCGGCTAGTCCTAGACTTGGATACACGGTACTCCGATACTTGATATTATTGGTTACGCCTCCTTATTCTGAACAAGGTCAGAAATGTAACTAATAATTTGTGAGGACCCAGTTACACATATTGTGACATGTGAAGCTATTGCATGGGTTAGGATGACTATTGGCATGGTGTAGAGTATCAATAGTAATCACATGCATGTATGGGATTACTATATTTTGCATGGGCACATGCACATGTAAATCAAGGGCTATTTCCTCTAGGAGAAACTCACCCTACTCCCATTCATGTTGTGAGATTTCATTGTTAGGTTCCTCTTTCTACACCTGCATTCTATCCTCTAGCATGGGCGAGATGCTATTGGAGATTGATCAGTAACCTCTCATGGTTGGGTGGTTTGGCTCCACTATCATTCCATTGTGTGTGTCTTGTAAACAAGATCTTGGAAGTGCTTCTCCTTACAATGAAATTTTATTTTGGATTACTATCTAGAATTAAAACTAGACATCCAAAGTTCTGCTGAATATAAATCAGTTGTCATTCTTGGAATCATTAAGAGTTGCTATCCAATTAAGCTCTCCGGCATTTAATTGCTAATGAACCAGGTCTACTCTTCGACTGAAGATTACCCTATACCAAGAACATTGTATATCGTATGCACATTTTTTCTTCTTCTGATGAATCCTAATGACTCACAAATCATGCATCTTACAAGCAATATAAAACAAAAAAAACAGCTTCTAGTGAATTTTCTTCACACTGCTCATTTAATCAATTAACTTTATGCAGGAGTAACCAAGCTACTCGAGTTAGCCAATGATTTAGAAATCTCAAATGTCTAGGTGCAGATCTTAATTTTACTAGTATCACACCACATTTAGATTCTTATCCAAATCATTTATGAGTTAACGTATAAATTTTCCATAAAAAGATCTGTTAATTGTGCGAATATTTGTTCTAACAATACTTGTCATATGTCTATGGTCACTGAATGGTTTACATGCACCAAATAAATCCAGACAAGATCCATCATGCACATATGAGAATAATCTCACCATGACCCAGTACATAAACATATATGATCACTATCTAGTAGATTCCTCCAAAATCTGCATATGTTACTCACATATCTCATTGAGAATCTTGTAACTTAGCTACCAAAGAATTTCTATTTCTCATGAGTAAATAACATATCTGAGAAATCTTTGAGACGAAGAACATATCCATTGTCACGAGTTTTCCAGCCCAACTTACCTCTTATGACATAATTTCTTTCACTCAATCAACCACTCCTTGATCCTAGTACTCAAGCTAAGATTAGGTTGATCTAATACAGACACTCCAAACTCAACATTACGATCAGACTTACTCCTATTCCATACGAAACTAGAATTAATAACTTTTCATCTTTCTTTGTACTACTCAAACATATAAATAATGATCTAAAGTTTCAAACCACCTCCAATTTCAGATTGTTTGACACAATTCCTAGAGAATTTCTCTTGTTCAAAACGTTCAAATTATGTATCTTACTCTGGATTTGTCCAAAAATACTTTCAGATAATCAAAATTCCATACATAATCTAGATTTCTTCCGAAAACTATGCAACTACTTTATCAGATCACTAAAATATCTAAATCCATGAAAAGTCAGGAATAAGTGACTTTCACAAAGAATTCACTCTATGACAACCATGACTTTTCTTTCAAACATCTATCATTCATCTGAAATCCAATTTGTGCAAAAGAGATAACCTGAGTTTAAGAAATTGAAATACAATCACTGTAGAATTTACCTAAGTTTCAATTTTTTATTTATACAAGTAATAATTTACACGATGATAACAATTCTTTTGAAAAATAACTTTATGCTGGAAAGAATCATATAAACCAATCTGAATTCTTGTATCTGAAATATTATTAAAGAGTAAGGGTTTAAAAAAGCGAGAAATTGGTTTAAGGATTTTTGAATTTTTCAAATAGTGAAATACCCATCCAAATTAAACCTCGGAATTTCACAAAATATCCCATAAAATTTGACCAATGGTTTAGATCGATATCCAATAATTATCAAAGCCTATCATTGTCAGATCTTCATGGTTCTAGAACCTCCCCTTTGGAATTACTGATGTCCCATACCACCAGCTTTCCCTCCAAAAGGTTCCTTAATCCCTTAATCTGACTTTTTTAGAGATCCACTAATCCATCTAGCTGTCTTATAATCCCTATAGAAAAATATCCTTCACTACCAACAATTGGATAATCCATTTACTTGGATGACTAGCATGTCTTTCATGACTCTATGATTTAAGTCAAAGAATCAACACACCATCACATTAACAACACTTCCAAATTAGTGATAAGCTTCAAATCCCTATTGATATTAGAGAATTATCTAGAAATAATATTGTATTACCACTAACAAGTCCAATGTGATCCATGTGTTCAATTTCTACTTTCTTGATCACAAAAATACATCCAAAACCTAAGAATCATCTCATGGGTACGAGGATATATGTTATAAATTCAACTAATGAATTCTATTTCGAAGATTAAAATCCATTATTAAGCAATTATTCCCAAGGATTTTCAGAAACCTAACTGCAAAATACATTTTCAAATCACACGTACTATCCCTGATGTTCCACTACTTGCCCCCTTAGAATTTTCAATCCCCTAAAAATTTCATTCTACTAAGGCACAAAAAAGATTCCAAGACATATAGTAAATGTAAAGTGACTTATTGTAGGAAAAAGTCTGAAAAATTCATTTCCATGAGCAAGTTATCCTATAACTGGGTTGAATCCACAAATGCATAAAAGCACTAAGTAGATCTTCTGTATATACATCAACCATAGGGGTAATAAACTCGTGAATTGAATCTAGTTTTTCAACTTTGAACAATTCCTATTAGTTAGCAACACCAAAGTTGGGAAAAAGCAGACACGCATCAAAACAATTCACAATTTTGGCAATTTTACTTACAAAATTATCAAATTTTCAAACGACCATAACTTGAGGTACGGTGCACCAAATCAGTTGTTGTAAAACATAGTACAGAGGGAGGACAAGTTTTTGAAATGATTTCCATGTCACCCTACCACCTCAGCTTCACACAAACGAGCTCATACAGTGCAACAAAAAAGGAGGGCACACTATTTCTAGAGGCATGTGTTCAAAAACACCAAGACACCATGAAATCACCTGAAGAAGCTTTATCAATAGTCTTTATCACTCCATTAGACTTTCGTTAAGCCTTCAATCAGGTCCAGAGATGCAGTATAGGCTGAGAATGAATATTTTTCACCTTGTGGGAGGGCACTCTAGCTACAAACTTCATGGAAATGAAGCACAAGCCTCCGACATCCAATTTGTAGGTCTGATAGCTTGTTAGAAAGGCCAAGATGGATACAGAACGAGCTGGATTGGCACCATCCATGATGCTCTTGTGGATTTGTACCATACAATCCCCCAAGAAGCTTGAAAAAAGACAATTTTCTGACCTTTTTGGGCCTTCTATGTAGGAATAGGGTGAGAAGATGCGAATGGAGAAAGAGAGAAGGAAATAGTTTGCGAAACAACTCTCCCGTTATTATGGGCTGCTATAAGCAAGAACAGTCTAAAAGATTGTAGTTGCTGAAACAAACTCACAGCTCAAGCGTTCTCACTTATAGGATCGTGAATTAATTCATACCCAAATGAAAATGAGTACAATCCACCGAAGAGATTAGAAGAGGTGTGGTATTACTGTAAATTGGTTTTCAATATGAAGTTCAGTTCAAAACGTAAAGAAGTCTAGTGACCTTTGAGGGTGTATGTTGTGAAGGATTACTTAAGGTATATCTCTCCCTTATGGGTTTGTATGATAAATGCAAGTTCCTCAAGTGTCAAAGACAACCAATCTAATCAGATACTAAGGAGTCATTGACATCCGTGATCTGATCAGAGTGAGTGAACAAGCACGAAAAAGCAGTAAGAGTGTAATCAAATCACAACATCATACATCTACATTAAACATAGATGATAGAATGTGTTGCTTCTATATTATAATGAAAGCTTGAACAACACTGAATACATTATAGCTAGAAATGGAGACGTAACTTGGATGCTCGATATCATTCGCTCTATTGGCGGAGCATCATAGAGAATGTGTGATGAAGATGTATTTATACGTTGCATCCATGTAATTAATTACAATAAATGTTTAGCTACCAACTATGTACTTTGTTATACTCAATAAATGTTTGAACTACAATGACGGTTGTACAATGTATACTTAGTCAGACGAGACAAGTGACTTGAAGTCATTGAGAAAGTCAAATGAGCTGGTTGACTCGATCGTCGAAGTGGATGGATCAGTTGACCATCGAAGTAACTGAATAAGTCGATCTTCAAAGATGTCGGATACTTCTGACACTTCGAATGACTTGATGGTTGTTAAACTTATTGGAAGTGTATTCCCCTCCACTATCACTTCTTAAAGCTTTTATCTTGAACAAAAATTGCTTCTCTACATAAGCTTTAAAAGTAAGAAAAACATCATAAACCATGGCTTTTGAAGACAACATATAGATCCAAGAATGTCTTGTATAATTATCTACAAAAGAGACAAAGCAGTTGGCTCCTCTTTTGCTCTTAGTTGATGAGAAATGAACATCTGAGTGTACAAGTTCAAATGGTTGCTTTGTCTTGATACTTGATCTAGAAAAGGCCTTCTGTGTGACTTTGCCAGCACACAAGCTTCACAAGGTAGAAGCTCCTTTGATAGTGTCTTTGGTAGACCAACAACTTTTCCTTCTTTGACCATAGATTGCATGGCTTTGAAATTGGGATGACCCAATCTTTATGCCACAGATCCTCCTGTAGAACCTTGGCCTCATAAGCAATATCTGAAATGTTAGCATTCTCCCTATAATCTAGTTTGTACAACTTACCAATTCTAGATCCTCTAGCAGTAACTTCATTTTCTCTTGAGATTATACACTTGTCAACTTGAAACTTGACATCCAATCCACTATCAAACAACTATCCTACACTAATGAGATTCTTAGTCAATTTAGGTACATACAGTAGTAAGCAAAAGGATTTTGATGATGATGCATGTAATGGAATACTACCCATTCCTTCAATTCTACACTCTACATCATTAGCAGTATAGATTGACCTTTTTGCACCTAAATATGGCATGAGATTAGTGAAAGAGTTCCTAGAACTAGACATGTGGGAACTAGCCCCACTATCTATCCACCAGACTTCTTCATTCTTAAAAGGGAAAGATGAAAAAGTAGACATCATTAATGAATCCTCTCTTTCACTCTCTACACCCTCACACTCATCCTCATTAGTAAGGTTAGCTTGCTTAGATTGGTTCTTCTTCTTGAAACAGTTTGATGCATAATGTCCTTTCTTTCCATAGAAAAAACACTTGATCTTTGACACTTCTTCTTGCCACTAGATGTTGCACCTTGTGAGGACTGATCCTCACCACCTTCTTTGGCTTTGTCCTTCTTGAAGTGTTGTTGTCCTTTGCCCTTGCCTCTTGACTAGTCTCTGATGAAGAGTGCTTTGTCATCTCCACCATCTTTCAATGAAAGTCTGTTGATCCTCAGCATCTTGTTCTCTTGCCTGCTTTCTTCAGCAATGAGAACACCTTGCAGTGTCTCCAAGGATGGAAGATCCTCTCTGACAACATAAGTCTGCACAATATTGTCATACTCATCTCTAAGTCCATTTAGGACTACTTGAACAAGTTCAGTGTTCTTAAGATCATCACTAATACCAGCTAACTCTTGATGAAGATCCTTAGCTCTCATGACATATGATGAAGCACTCTCATCTACTCTCTGATAACTTAGGAATATTTGGTTTCTATGTGTAAGCAATCTAGAAGTATTTTTGATTTCATAGATTGTTTTTAGAGTATCCCAAGCTTCCTTGGCAGTGGTGCATGTACTGATCTCTCTTTAACACTTCATTGGGAACATTCATTTTTATAAAATGAAGGGCAATCTAGTTCTTTTGTGTTATGCTGCAGCTTCATTAGGTGCAGCAGGTTCTTCTTCAGCTCCACTCACAATATTCATTACATCCTGTAGAATCAACAATGATTCCATTCTGATCTTCCACATTGCATAATTGGAAGATGTTAATCTCTCACTGTGCTCTAAGAAATGTGAACAAGATGAAGACATCTTCTTGGTGAGAAATTCTAGTAGTGATAAAAAAAATGGAGTTGAAAATATGTTGGTTACTATCTGAATCTAGGATCTAACACAGATGTTGATCCACCCTATGAAATCTAGCAACAGATGTGAGAACAAATTCTCAATACAGAAAATCAATCTATCTTGAATTTGGATCTTGCTTCAGTCACAAAAGAAGAAGCACATGCAAGCAAGAAGTCTATCTCTCCCACGAGTTTCAATGTACTGAAAAACTCTCTAGGAACTTACTTTCAACTCAAACACAGTAATATGTGTGAAATGAAAAGTCTAAGACCTCTGAACACTCACTTCTATCCAATCCTACTTGATTGACAATGAAAATTGATGAAATTGGTGAAAAAGACAAATGTGTGCTCACTTTGGCATATCCCATGAGTTGAGTACCCTCTCAAACTTTTTGATTTCCTAAAACTCTTTTGAAAACAAATCAAATTGATTTAGAAATAAGAGCAACACATTCTACTCTCCAATACCTATCCAACAAGCTATAGAACATCAAATTTGGATCATTCCTTGAGAAGTAGCACTCATTAATGAGGGCTAATTTCACATGTGTGAGCTCTTTGTACGTACAGAGCTCCGCTGGATCAGATCAGCCTTGATTTGATCCACAGATTGCTTGTTTCTTAGCGAGTTTAAATACTTTTCCAAAATCCGAGTTCCTGCAAGCAAAAGCACTGATGATCTGATGTATACACCCTCACCTCTTCAAAGCATGAAGCTCTGCTACCTTGTTTTAAATTTATATTTTGAAAGTATAAAAGCTAAATTGGCAAAACATAGAACATATACGTACACATTGTGTCATGTGCCAACCTTAGCATTAAAACATATAATCCATTAATGAACATCAAATTACAATGGAAAGACAAAAAAAATCAAGAAAATAAGCCAAGAATCAAGAATGTAGGTAAAAGTAGTAAAGCTTCACAAAAATAGGCAAAGTAAGATATCATTATTCATGAATGGAGATCATTCAAAGGGTAGGGCCTGAATCTAGAGCATGATCAAAGCATGAACCACCATTTCCATCAAGAAAGCTCTAAAGAGAAGCTTCAAGATCACTTAGAAAGCACATTTCAAAAATGAACAATAACCTCCAAATTTAGCACAACCTCAGCTATTTATAGTGGTCATTTGTGCATCTACTATAAGTTTGGGACCTCATTTAGCTAAATTGGGCCTTACAACCATTATCTCAATTACGCTATTCACAAAAAAAATGAGGTAGTTCGAATCACTTTATTAAGAATCCTATGATACCAAAATTGTCATGTGCCAACCTTAGCATTAAAACATCTAATCCATTCATGAACATCAAATTACAATGGAAAGACAAGAAATCAAAAAAATAAGCCAATAACCAAGAAAGTAGCTAAAAGTAACAAAACTTCACCAAAATAGACAAAGTAAGATATCATTATTCGTGAATGGATATCATTCAAAGGATAGGGCCTGAATCTAGATCGTGATCAAAGCTCTCATATGATTTTAGGCACATGAACCACCATTTCCATCAAGAAAGCTCTCAAAGAGAAGCTCCAAGATCACTTAGAAACCACATTTCAAAAATGAACAATAGCCTCCAAATTTAGCACGACCTCAGCTATTTATAGGGGTCATTTGTGCCTCTACTCTAAGTTTGGGACCTTACTTAGCTATATTGGCCCCTACAACCATTATCACAATTCCGCTATTCACAAATATAACGAGATTGTTTGAACCACTTTATTAACAATCCTATCAACTAAATCTAGTCTAGATTAGCTCCATGGCTATATTCAGCATAGCATGTTATAATCTCATGGGCTAATTACATGCAGCTATTGGAAGTATTTCTACTTTCTACGGTGGCTAGGTCTAATGGGGGGTTCGTGTGTAGTATAGTGGTAGACCGGTCATCCACCTTCTAAGTTCTACAAAGCTTAACAACTGTGAAATAAAAACATAAATGAAAAGGGAGCACTAAGGCTTCCCAACTGGTGCTCGGAATAGAAACTAATTAAGGTGTGGCTGAGGTGGTACCCAACTAGCCACTACTTGGAAAGTAAATAAACTTGCTAAGGTGGTACCCAACTAGCAAGGATCAACAATTAGGCTTGCTAAGGCTTCCCAACTAGCAAACCGTAAGACTAATACTAACTCCCAAAGAGAAATGAAATAATAAATTGCGGCTAACTATATAATTAACAAATAAAGCATGCCAGAATAATCCAATGAAAGGAGGCAAGAGGAGGCCCGAGCACCTTCCCTTAAGCTATGCACCTTCCAATGGAAACACAAGTGAAATAGCAAGATAATCTCAAAAGAGATAGCAATTTAGCATAATCTGTGAAAAGTACAGTACTAAGGACCATAAATGGATCTTTGAATGATCCACAAGGTGATTGTATGCTTGTTAAACAATCTACCAGAAACTAGTCATCAGAAAACAAGATCTAGTTTAGCAGTTTTCAAGATAACTTAGAATCTTTTATTTTCTAAGTTTAAGTTTTCTAAGTTAAGTATTCTAACTTATAAGTTTAGAATTTAATTAAGTTCATACCCACGGACTTATAACACACATGCCATGGTAGGAGTTTATTAACAAGTACTCACACGTGGACTTACAATACACATGCCACGGTGTTTTATTTTACTTTGATTTTACTTTGTTGCTAACATTATCCCCCTCGTAATTGGATTGACGGTCCCACGCCAATGGCGATATAGGGAACTTCGTTCCTTATGGTGTGGGAGGAGTCAAGTCGGTGCAGCTTATAGATGTGGAACATTTTGTAAAGTGCTGCTTTGTAGGAGTGAAGCTTTGAAGAAGTATGAGTGTCTCCAGAAGATGTGGCTCTTTGATGGTTTGTATTTCCAATTGCTCATGCTGATGATTCAATGGATGATGTACAAGAGTTTGGGTTGTTGAATATGGTATGAAAACAACACAAGGTGAGAATGAATGGTAATGAGATGAAGATGAGACAAGATGTGAGTCAGATATGGGGGTGGTGGTGGAGAGCTCCATGAAGGATTGCTTGAAATAGAGGTTTAAACGATCACCCTTCCTCTTTTTTCTTTTTTTTTTGAATAAAGTAGTGCTCTCTGAATAGTCAACAAGTGAATAACTTGCCGATTTCTTTAATTGTGAAAACACCACTTGTTGTTTTGTGAAAAATCTCCAAGGTCCTTTTGATAATATACTTGTCTTGGCTCATCGGGAGTTCTGAATTGGCATCGTTTGTATGTTGCAGATGTTGTAGGCTTGTCTGCTCCACGAAGTGCTTCAAGTGAGAACTAGAGCAAGTTCAGAATGATCAATCGGGTGGAAATGAGGACTTGAAGCATGGATGAGAAAAGTGAGATGAAGCTTCAAGATTAATTATATGGTGGAACATGCGGGAAGAAATGGGTGTGAACAAGGGATGATAGGGATCTTGTGTGTCTTTTTATACATGTTCATAACCAATACTCAATGTACAATTTTCCAAAGAGTCATCATTGTTTTCCGTTGAAAATGACATTTGTCTTTGGGGTTGTGTATCTATAATTCCATTCACTGATGGATTCGGGATTTCTTTGTCATTGCAACTTTTGAGCTTGTTGAAGTAGCGGGCATGGATATATATCTGGAAAAGTGTGGATTTTGTATCGCTTACGTAAAACCAACTGCTTATTGAAGGTGGTTTTGGTTTTTGTGAACATTCCATCTTGTTGGGAAGATGGATCTTTTGTTGGATAATATTGGCAGCCAGATAATGTGCTCGGTTTCCAAATAGAATATTTGTTGTGAAGTCCCTTAACTGCTTTTCTCCAACCTGTATGTTGTTTCTTGGGAGTCCACTCATGAAAAAATACTGCTTGGAAGCTTGTGTGAGTGGTCTCTGGCTTGTGTCTTCTGAGTAGTGATTTTTTCTCACATTTGAATTGTGCTTTGGGGTTGCACATGCTTGTGAAGATAATTTGTGTTGGCCGCACACCGGTAGATAATATCTGATGGAGTATGGTGATAATGGCGTTGCACAAGGTAGTGTTGTTGTGTGATCTTTCTGACTCTATACAACAATTGAATGTTTTGGAATAGAAGCTGAAAGTTACGCCTGAGTACTTTAAAGATTCTTTGACTGATAGACATGCAAGGAGAAAAAACATAATGTAAAAGGGTGTAAAAAGAAAAGTAAAAAGATGAGCAAACTAAAAGAACATGATCACAAAACGACATAGGTTAGGGACCTACAAACACATATTCAGACTCACATAACAAACGTCAATCAGTAAATATCCCAGAAGTAGCACAATTTTGTCAGTGCAAGCGTGAAGAGCAATCCTTAACATGGTGTTCAGTGCTACAATTTTCACAAGCTGGTGGAAGACGAAGTTTGTCTGGGTAGCAAATACTAGGATCCTGCACAGATATAGCATCCGCGTATTGCGAGAAATTGTTGTGTCGCAAACACAGCTTGGTTTGGATCGTAGATCGGGGCATTAGGATCATACAGATAATATACCATTAGTTCAGAGGAGTATCCTGGTGGAGTAGCGTCGTCCACAAAATAAGTTACTAGATCTATGGAATTTGGATAAAAAAAATGCACAACTGGTTGTAGTGGGTTTCTTTCCTTGCCTAACCTGAATCCAAGATCTAGTCAATCTAGCATCAAAGAGACGGAGTTAGTTGTCACGCGGAGGTTCGTTCCCATGAGAGCAGATTTCAACATGAATGGAGGATCTAACACTAACATCCATTAACACTAAGCATTAACACTACATCCATTAATCCTACTTCCATTAATCCTAAATCCACAACAATAATAGAAACTTACTCTTCTCTCTCACAAAAA
The DNA here is from genome assembly GCA_029204225.1 of Diphasiastrum complanatum. Taxonomy (NCBI): domain Eukaryota; kingdom Viridiplantae; phylum Streptophyta; class Lycopodiopsida; order Lycopodiales; family Lycopodiaceae; genus Diphasiastrum; species Diphasiastrum complanatum. The sequence continues at coordinate 44,706,353 of CM055094.1, read as the reverse complement.
GCATAAGAAATAGCAATCCCAATAATGATCAGATCCAACAATTAGCAAAATCCAAAGAAAGCATGAGAAATGGAAGAAAAGAGAGGAAGAGCAAAGACATTCATCAATCCATTTCTAAAGAGAACCAATCTGCTTTATTGAAATGAGGAAATGAACATGAGGAACAACTCGAGTTGGTCCTTTTTTATAATAGAGAGGAGGACCCTGGCTACTGAATCCTATTGGTCCAGTCTTGCCTCTCTTTTTATTCAAATTTAAAAAAGTGTGAGAACCATCAAAATTGGAGGGAAACCCAACTTTTATTCACTAACTTGACAGTTAGGCCCTGCGACATTAAAAGTCCCGCAAAAAGGCCTAAAGTCCTTTTATTAACTTTTAACTAATCAATCAAATAGCTATGTGATCATCGGGTTGGACCTACATACGCAGGGTGCTAAATCCCTCTCACTTATTAACTAGGGTTAGGGTTGCCTTGGGCTCCACAAACCCTCCAACACTGGTTGTGAAATGGGTTGATTAACGACAAATTGTTGGTGTGGTTGAAACTGATTGGGTGCAGTTGGTCATGGTTGATAAACTCCTAGTGGTGGCATGGGCTGTTGTGGAGTGAAGGGGCGATAATGCTGATACATAGGTACGGGAGCTAATGGGAGATGGGTTTTCAGTTGGGGACACTCATTAGCAGTGTGATTCTACGAACAGATAGGACACCAGACATTTTCTCTTGCTGAAAAAGATTTATCAGCAATATTTTTTATAGCGTTTTGGAAATCAGTAGTTAGTTTGTCTATGTGAGTTTGTTGAGCTTTCTGCCAAGTATCCATTTGATGTAGAAGTTCTGAAGATTGGGCTGTATTCTCAATCTTTTGGTTGTGAAGACGTTCGAGGAGTTTGGATTTCTTGTCGTGGTAATCAAAGTCATCATCGGATCCCTCGTCTTCTTTGCGAATGACATCAGTTACTACATCCTTAAGTTGATCATAAAGATCAACTGGTTTCAGTTCTTGGCGGATACTTTTAGGGAGTCCAACCATGAACAATTTGATGGCCATTCGTTCGGTGATATTCTCATCAATACATTCTATCTTAAGACATTTAAAATGTTCAATGATGCTTCTTACAGAATCTTTGCGATGCATCTTGATATGCGTGATATGGATGAATGGGCTTTGAGTCAGTTTAGAAGGTTTGAAATGCTTGATAAGAGTTCTTTGAGGGTATTCCAAGAAATAAGATCAAGAACTTCTAGGTTGAGATACCACTCTTTGGCTGTTCCATAGAGCACCATAGGAAATAGTCTGAGCTTTTCAGTTTCAGAGGTGTCTGCATATAAGTGACATGCATTATCAAAGTCTTGAAGAAATCTAATTGGGTCAGATTCTCCATCGTACTTTGGTGCAACAATGCGTGGGATTCTGCGTTCTAGACGTGGAGGTGCAGGATTAGAAGATTCAGCACAATCTCTTGACATGATGTAGAATGAGGAACATAATAACAATACAAATGATCAGTACAGTACTGTACTTGGCCACAAAAGGTCAAAAAGGTGGTTTACTTGCAAGATAGTGAATTTGGACAAGAATCTATATTTTTTTGGAGTAACAGAATTTGCAGACAAGAGTAGAACTCGCAAACAGACTGTTGAATCATAATACAGTGCTTGCGAATTCCGACAGAGAATTTTCACTGACAAAATATGAATTTTTTTTATTTTTTTTGGATTTTTTTGTAAAGGATAGAATTTGTAGAGGATGTATAGAAATCGTTTAGACTAGGGGCGATTTCATGGTATGGTCGTCGAATTCTGATAATGAGATTTTTTTTTTTTTTTTATAATTCACTAGAAATCGTTCAGACTTCGGACGATTTCATGGTATGGTCGATGAATTTTGATAAGGAGTTTTCACAGACAAGATATTGATTTTTTTTAATTTTTTTGAATAGGACAGAATTCATAGAGGATGTATATAAATCGTTCAGACTGTGGGCAATTTTCTAGTATGGTCGGTGAATTCTGACACTGAATTTTTTTTTTAAAATTTAAAAATTTTAAATTTTTTATTTCTATTTTAGAATTCGCTAGAAATCGTTCAAACTTCGGTTTCATGGTATGGTCGACAAATTCTGACAAGGAGTTTTCACAGATAAACTAAGTTTCTACCAAGCTTCAAACGGAGTGCGGAAATAAAAAACAATGATGAAAGCACTAAGGCTTACCCAACTAGCAAGGTGATTAAGCTAAATCCTAAATTAACACCCAAAAGGGAATTGGAATAGAAGATTGCAGCTAACTAATAATCAATCAACAAAATACATGCCACAATACAAACCAATGAGAATGAGACAAGAAGAGGCCTGAGCACCTTCCTCAAGCTATGCACCTTCCAATGGAAACACAAGTGAAATAGCAAAATAATCTCAAAAGAGATAGCAATTTAGCATAATCTCAAAAGTGTTATTTTACAGGGGAAATGTCTCTCTTCTTATAGCAAGAAGGGCCTTCCATAAGCTTCTACTAACTTATGGGAGTAATTTCTAGAACTTGCAATTCTAAGGCTTCTAAACTTCTAAACTTCTAACTTAGAAGGCCTAAGACTCTAAACTTATAACTCAAGATAACTTAAAATCTTTTATTTTCTAAGCTTAAGTTTCTAAGTTTAAGTTCTCTAATTTAAGTTTTCTAACTTAGAAGTTTAGAATTTAATTGAGTTTTTACCCATGGACTTATAACACACATGCCATGGTAGGAGTTTATTCACAAGTACTCACACGTAAACTTACAATACACATACCACGGTGTTTTATTTTACTTTTGTTGGATTTATCTCCTCTACTCTCCTAAATCCCAATTTAATCTGCTTCCATTCATGTTGCACCTTTACTCACGTTGTCGCACTGTCTGCATAAATACAAATAAATTCTCACAGGTGAAAGAATGGCAAAAAACTCGACACTGTGTTTTGTGACAGACGAAAAAGGCGACACTGCCTTACAAAATGCCAAAGGTGCCCTAGGAAAAGCGAAGGCACCCTATAAATCAAATCCTAAGGCATTTCATCAGAGTGATGCATTTTTCGCATTTTCACCAACGTTCATTTCAGCAAAGGCTAACGTCACGGCCCTTTTCACGCTCATCCCATACAACTGTGCAAATGGATTTGACAATGACAGTAGCCACCCACGATCTCCTATAGACAACACATCCACTTTGTACTTCCTTCATCTGCACACCTGTAACATTGTGTATATATATTAAATACCACTTGCGAATTCAAACAATCATGTGATGAATAAAAAAGTGTGTATAAAATAATAGCATCAGAAGCTTATCAGAGAGACGAAGTAGATGCCTTGCGCATTGATTCTTTATTGTCAGTATTATTGACATGTATATTTTGCTGTTCTTAATCTGATAACAGCTCTTTTGTTCTACGTTCAGATTTGTGTCAATATTGTTCTGTTTATTTTTCATTGTGTCTGACTCTCTTGTTGCTCAATCTGGTAATCTGTTCTTAGCAAGTTATTATTAGTCTAGTTGTTGATGACTAATATTTAGTCTTGTCTTTCGTTCGCGACTGATTATCAGTCGAGCTCAGTCTAGCTCTTGAAAAATTCTTCTGGAGATCAGCCTCCTTTTCCCAGGTATCCTTCTCTGATTTGCCCTTGACTAAAAATTCCCGAAGCACTCTACTCCGTAGAGTTCTCTGCCGGCTATTAACAATCGCCTCGGGTTCAGGTGGTCCACTCACGGACTCATCACGAAGAAGTTCCACTAGATCTTCCATAGGGACCAGGGTCTCCCCAACCCCCAACGAGGGTTTCAACTTACTAACATGGAAAACAGGCTGAATTCCAACGTTAGCTGGAAGGTCTAGTTTGTATGTGACCTTGTTTATCACTTGGATAACCTTAAAAGGACCGCAATACCTAGGTGCCAACTTTGCACACTTAATAGTTTTTAAGCCCCTAGAGTGACTAGGGACTCTAAAAAACACCCAGTCGTTGACCATGAATATCTTGTGCTTCCGAGATAGATCAGCATAGTGTCTTGCCCTGTCCTAGGCACTTCTTATGCTATCTTTAGCCAGCTGTAATATTTCTTGCATATTTGCAAGGAAATCAGCTGCGGCTTGCACCCGTAGGTTTTTCATGCCAACACTAATTGGTGATCGAGGTTGAAAACCATAAATAAGCATGAAAGGGCTGAATCCGGTTGCTGAATGTTTTGCACTGTTATATGCAAATTCCACCAGTGGAAGGTACTGTTCCCAATCAGACTGTCGATGGCCCACATATGCTTGAAGCATATCCTCCATCGTCTGATTGGTCCTTTCCGTTTGACCATCTGATTTTGGATGGTCTGTAGAACTCAAACTTAAAGTTGTTTCCAACTTTTTAAATACTGCTTGCCAAAAATTCGCAGTGGATTTTCGGTCACAATCACTGACAATATTGCAAGGCAGCCCGTACAGTCGAAAAAGCTTCTCAACAAATAGTTGAGCTAGTTCTGAAACTTTAACAGTAGTTTTCGTTGGGATAAATTGAGCAAACTTCGTAAGTCTGTCAACAATGACCCAAACCGAATCGTGGCCCTTCCCTGTACGTGGAAGCCTGACCACAAAATCCATATATATACTTTCCCACTTTCCGGTAGGAATATCTAAAGGATGTAATAGGCCACTAGCTTTTAGCCTCTCTGCTTTATTTAACTGGCACTTAGTACATTTAAGTACATAGGCCTCTACTTGACTTTTCATCTTAGGCCACCAAAATTGCCTTCGAACTAAGTCAAGTGTTCTTTGTATACCCGGATCTCCTACGCATGGACTATCATGAAACTCATGCAAGATCTGGGCCCTTACAGTGTCATTCTCCGGTACACACACCTTTCCTTTACGAAACAAAATCCTATTTCAAATTAGGAAATCCGTTTCAGTCTTTCCCTGATTCGAAGGATCTTGCAAACTTGAATCGACCCCCGAAAGTACTTGTTGCCAATACTTTCCAAAAAAAGGATTGGACTCATATAGTCCTTGAAGAGACTGAAACAACTCCGGTTCTATAACAGTAAAGCACAACTGATTAATAACCGGTAACCGACTCAAAGCATCCGCTAGAGTATTTTGACTTCCTTTACAATAACGTATAGAAAAGTCAAAGATTTGCATCAGCTCAGCCCATCTAGCTTGTCTCCCCTTTAAATCTGTAGCATCATAGAAATATCAAATAGTCTGATGGTCCATCAAAACTTCAAATCCGGCTCCATACCTAGACTGAGCAGGATTGAGTTTCTTGCTTTCATAAGCCATAAGATGTCCATCCTGCATCAAAACAGCTCCAATAGCATAATCACTGGCATCGGTCCTAACCACAAAAGTCTTATTAGGATCGCCAATGATTAGTATTGGTGCCAAAGTGACACTTTTCTTAAGCAACTCAAAACAATTATTCATATCCTCCGTCCACACCACTAGTGGACTCTTAGCCCTCCGGCTTAGCTTCTTATAGCCTTTCAAAGTCTGGGTAAGGGGAAATGCCAATCGAGCAAATTGGGAAATATGCCGATGGAAAAATCCCACAAACCCCAAGAAAGACTTGATTTCCTGAGTGGTGAGAATAGGCCAATCAATAACCCTCTGGATATGATCAGCCTCAATCTCCACCCCCCGTTCGGCCCCAAGTAGGACAATTCCTTAGCAAAAAAGTCACACTTAGACTCCTTGGCAAAGAGCTTTTCCCTTCTTAGAATGTCCAAGACAATCCTAAGATGCTCTTTATGTTCTGTCAAAGTCTTACTGAACATTAGGATGTCATCTAAGAATACCACTATGAATCTTCCCAAATATGGCCTGAACAAATCATTCATCATTATCGGAAAGTTGCCGGGGCATTGGTCAAACCAAAAGGCAGCACCAAAAATTCGTAGTGACCAAAGCGAGTTCGAAACCCGGTTTTTGGTATATCTTCTGCCTTAATGTGTATCTGATGGTAGTCCGATCTTAGATCTATCTTGGTAAAGTACCCAGCACCACCAAGATAGTCTATTAGATCATCCATCCGCGGTAGTAGATATCTATTCTTAACGGTTAACTTACTAGGTTGTACCCACCCCTTTTTCAGGTAATCATGTAATTGCCTATTTACCTCAGCCTCTTCCGATGCACTCATCCTATAAGGATGCTGTGCGATTGGAATTGCTCCAGGTATTAGGTCAATTTTATGATCAACTATCCTTTCTGGTGGTAAACCTACAGGAAGGTCTAAAAAAACATCATTGAATTCCTGCCTAAGTTCATTATAGGCTTCAAATTCTGTAGTGTTCTCACTGGGTATATTCATGTGTTAAGTTCTTCATCATTGCAGCAAATGATGTCATTATGAAAACATAAATAAACTTTAAAATCAGAATTTTTCATAATAGAATTAAGTTCATGTTTAGAATAAGGTTAACATTTTTAGTGTCAACAGTTAAACTAGCCTTGATCTTAATTAAAGAATTCTCATGCGTAAAAGATAAAGATTTCTCAACAAATTCTCAATGATTTGTTCTTATCAAAATGCCATTGTTGCCCAAGAACAATATCTACATTAGCTAATTGAACAACATGGAATTCTAGATTTTTAGAATAATCCTGAATGTGCAATTGTACATCAGGAACAATAGAGTCCATCAAATCGGAATTACTTCCCGATGTCATTGTCACACGGTATTTTTTCTCACTTTTTGTGGTAGGAAGGTTTAGCGTCTGCACCAAATTTACATTAATAAAGTTATGAGTGGATCCCGTGTCAAAAAGCACATTAACAACTTGATCATTAACTTTACCTTTAATGCAAATAAGGTCATTAGGACCAAAAACTAAAGAACTAAGGAAACAAACATCCATCTCATTACTTCGAGATAGATTACCTGAGGTTGAAGCTTGTTTTTTGACGCAATCACGTGCAAGGTGACCCTCGCCATTGCACTTGAAGCACAAGTTCTTCTTATGAGCTTCAGCTTTATCATTGCCACCATGATGGTTTTTAAAGTTTTTCTTGGTGTTCTTAGGATTGTTGGAATTGGGATGTGTTTCATTAACAACTTCCCTATCCTTCCTCTTAAATTGAAAACCTTTTTTCTGTTCATTAGGTTATTGACCCCTAGGTGGCTTAGGTGTGTCATCAAAGTATTTTCAACCCTAATAGCATCTTCTAGGGTTTTTTGATGGTTCTTACAAACATCCACTTGATAATCTTTTGGTAACCCATCAATAAACATTAACATTTGTACCTTAGGTGGAATATCACTATAAAGTGGATTCAAATACTCATGAAAATCTTGAATAAACTGTTCCAAACCTTTATTCATGGTTAGATGACTCAACTTTTAGAAGTATTCATAGTCATCTAAAAGTGGTAGAAAATAATCCCTAAAAAGCTTGTAAAAATCATCCCATGTACAAGGTTGATTGCCCCCACCAAACTAAGGCTCTTCCTTCAAGGAACATGGTGACAGTGGATAACTTTTCAGATTCAGGGAATTGATTCATGGCAAAGTATTTGTTCCAAACATTCAGCCAAGAACTTACCACTTGTAAGTTCTTATCTTTCTTCTCCCCCTTAAACACTTTTACAGGAGGTGGAACTACATGCTTCTTCTGATTGGCTAACCTAGACTCTAAGTCTTGGTTTCTTTGATTACTTTCAAGAAGCTGCTTATTAGTGGCTTGAATTTGTTGGTATAAAAGTTCAAGAGCTTGTGCCACATTGGATGGGTTTGATAGATCAAATGTTGGGTTTTCATTGGTTTGATCCATTGGAGTTGCTTGTGAGTTTTCCTATTATGCAAATACAACAACAAGTGCTCAAATTAGAATGATAGAAATGCTTCGTAAGCCCAATCCAAGCCTACTATTTGCAAGCTTAATCCAAGCTTAAGAGGAAAACAACAGCAAGCTACATTTGCCTTAATCAAAAGCAAAAATAAAAACCAAATCTTTATGTAAACTTCTTTTAACTAATCCAAGCTAATGTTTACATAAAGTTCTCATTCCCATTCCAATTCTATTTGTCATTTCAAAAGCAACTTAAGTTTTCACATTTCTCACTATTCTAGATTTCCAAAACCAAGAAACTAGTGTCTAGAAATGGATAACTAATGAAGCTTTATGCAAACTTCAATTTTCAGATCTGATTTTCAGATTTACAGGTTTGAAAATCAGAACTTCAAAATGACAAAAAACAGAATTTCAATACTTGTTTTATGCACAAAGTTACACTACCATTCCCTTCCTACATTGTCATCTTCATGAAACTAGGAGATAGAAAGGTGTAACTAATGAAGTTTGAATGAAAACTTCACTTTTTAGATCTGATTTTTAGATTTACAGGTTTGAAAAACAGAACTTCAAAATGAAAATCAGAACTTCAAACACTTCATTTATGCAAAAAAAAACACTAGTTTTGATCAAAACACATAGCTAGAGTCAATCTTTTTGCCAAAAAAAGTTTGTGTATGTAGAGGAAGACTTCTCTACCTATCTCACAAATCTTTTTCAAAACTTTTAAAAACCCAAAGCCCAATTTAAAACTTCTCTAACATGATAATAAATCAGCCCCTAAACAATTCTATAAGCATTACTACTCTCTTCCAAAGAGAACTAGATTCATTGGGTACTTCAACTACAAGCTTCCTACAACTAGAAAAGCCTATAATCTTCCCCAAAAAAAATTTAGTTGGTGATCTTAATAGAACTTGAAGAGAGTTAGAAAGGTTACCATCCTTTGTCTAGCTTTGATACCACTTTTACAAGTAGAGGTGAGGATGATCTCCAAATCCAAGGTAGAGCCTCCAAATGTCCTCCAAGCAACTTGCAAGCTTCAAGATGCTCCCCAACTCCAAGCTAGGATGCCTCCACCTGCAAGTAAGGATTTGCAAGCCTCCAAGGATCTCTCCTCCACCTGTGTCCCTACTCTTTAAACACAAAGATAGATATCAAGCTGGCCTCAAGTATTCACCACCCAACCATAGCTAGATCCAAGCTCCAAGCAAGACCTATCTAGCACGCCCTTGCTAACCATAAACAAATCACAAGCATACCACAACACTCCATAGCATTCTCAAGATCCAAACCCTACTTATGTCCCATACCATAAGCAAGATCCAAACCTCAAGCATACTACCACAAGAAAGCACTCTACACACTAGTAGCAACACTAGAGCATAAGCAAAGCAAACAAGGAGATCTCCCCCTCCCAATGGGTGCCCTACTACCCTCATATAGATGGCCCATGGACCCCTCCAATGCACTATGGAGTTCCATGCACATCCAATGAGAGAGAGAGAAGCCTAGGGGAGTTAAAGAATCTCCAAGAGCCTCCATAGGCTTATGGAATGTCAAGAGACTCCTTCCATAACCTATGACTCTTTGAATGCCTTCTTGTGGGAGTTGGGAATTCAATGGACACTTTAGAAGGGCGCCCTCCTACTAGGTCCCATTGCCCAAGTTGTGCAAGTATACTTTGGTCCTAGACCAATAAAGTGATATGATTCAAGGTTGAGGCCCAATGTTTAAAAAAATAGTCATCCAATGACTTTCTAACACCTCTCTAGATTCCATACCTCCATCCAAGGCATAGACACCTACCTACCCTTAACCAATGACACTAGTACCTTAATCTAAGACACCTACCCTTAATACTAAGGGTATCCCTTATCCAAGAGTCACGTGAGTCCATACCTCCAACTAAGGTATAGTCATTTGCCTTCCCTTATCCAAGGGCACGTACCCTTAATCCTAAGGGTACCTTGCCATTTAGCCCCAACACTAAGTGGACAACTAGGGGTCTGAAGTACTGCTAGTTACATAGGTATGTAACACTGCTCTCTATAAGCAGAATCACAGATCTAGGACATAGAATAGAATTTGAATGTGATCAGTGCAAAGTAGTTGATAGGACAGACAAGATCCTAGCACTCGGAAAGAGGCATGGATACTCTATAAATTAAGTCATTGCTTTTCTGCCTCTAGTCAGACGCTCAGTACTTCTATTTATGCAAATAAAGTTTACTTTGGCATTATAGACTTGGTCACTTGAATCATGCTGATGTACAACAAATGTCTAGACAATCTATTGTTCTTGATCTCGACTATCCTCGTGATAAAGTCGAGTTACCTGTCTGTCAAGACTGTCTAGTTGGTAAACAGACTAGGAAACCATTTAAATCAAGCCATCAGCATATTGCTAGAGGATTGTTAGACATTGTACATTCAGACATTTGTGGCCCGATGAAAAATCCTTCGCTGAAGGATGCAAAGTATTTTATAACTTTTATTGATGAATTTTTCAGAAGGACTATGGTGTACTTTATAAAGGAGAAATCAAAAGTCTTCAACTGCTTCAGAATCTTCAAGGAGCGTGCAGAAAAGGAGACTGGATGGATGATCAAGACTCTAAGGTCAGACAATGGTGGAGAATATATCTCTATCGAGTTCAAGGAGTACTGCCAAAGCCAAGACATTGAGCAACAATTCATCACTCCTTTACAGTCCTCAGTCTAATGGCTTAGTCAAGAGGAAGAACTGTACCCTTATTGAATCAGCTAAATGTATGCTAGCGCATGCATCGCTACCCAAGAAATTCTGGACCGAAGCAGTCTCCACTGCAGCTTACGTCTAGAACAAATGTTTGACCAAGGCCCTCTCAAGCACCCCACAAGGTGTGGACAAGCTCTAAGCCTTCTGTGAAGAACCTAAGAGTGTTTGGATGCGTTGCCTACGCGCAGATCCCAAAAGACACGAGGAAGAAATTGGACTTCCAAGGTCTTAAGACCATCCTGATTGGATATACTTCATTTGATAATATACAAGCTGTATAATCCTGATACCCAGCAAATCTTGTATAGCCGAGATACAGTCTTTATCGAGGATCAGTTTGTCGACATAAAAAACAAGGATATTGCTCTAGGAGAACGTTCATCACATGCCATTGACATGATCGTCCGAGCTTCTGGCTCAGGCGTGTCTATTGTCGACCCACTTCTAAACAACGAATCAGACGAAGACGTTGCTACTACCCAGCAACAAGTCCCAGGAGTGGTTCATCAGTCGAATCCTCCCAGAAGATCAAGCCGAGTGTGCACACAGCCCACAAGATATACTCCCGAGTCTGCCTGTCTCTTGATACAGAAACCGATGACAATCGAAGAGGCACTCAGCCAACCAGACTCTGATCTCTGGAGAAAAGCTATGGACAAAGAGTATTCCTCTATGATCAAGAACTAGACATGGTCACTAGTTGAAACTCCTATTGACTGCAATATCATTGATTGCAAATGAATCTTCAAGATCAAATACAATGCCAATGGAGATTGATTGAAGGAAGGCAAGACTGGTAGCACGAGGATTCACTCAGATCTCCAACGTCGACTATAGTGAGACTTGCAGTCTAGTAGTCAAACATTTGTCAATCCGAATGCTCCTATCTTATGCTGCAGCTGCCAATCTCGAAGTACATCAACTTGATGTACAAACAGCCTATCTGAATGGAGTTATACAAGAAGACATCTACATGATCCAGCCCGAAGAATACGTTTTGGAAGGTATGAAGAATCATGTCTGTAAACTCCACAAAGCAATTTACGGTTTGAAACAGTCTGCCAGAGCTTGGTTTCAGAGGATCAACACATTTCTCATCGAACAAGGATTCAAACCAAGCACTGCTGATTGCAACGTCTATTCCAAGTCAGTGCAACAATCCTTCATTATCATCACCTTATACATGGATGATATGTTGCTCTTCAGCAACAATACCAATATGGTCAACGATTCAAAGAACATGCTGTTTTCAGAGTTTGACATGACTGATCTGGGCGAAGCTCACTTCTGTCTGGACATTCAGATCCATAGAGACAGAGCGAGACGACTGATTTACATCACTCAACAAAGGTATCTTCACAATGTTCTTAACAGATACAATCTAATAAATTGTAAATTAACTCACTCACCGATGGATCCAGGCCTGCATTTGTCAAAGGACCAATGTCCCCAGACCAAGCAGGAAGAGGAGCAGATGAGAGAGTATCCTTATCGATCGATACTTGGATCTCTCATGTACGCGATGGTCTGTACAAGACCAAATATCTCTTTTGCAGTAAGCTCACTCAGCCAATATATGGCTAATCCTAGCATTACCCATTGGCAGGCTCTCATAAGAGTTATGAGGTATATTCGAGCTACCATGAACTAGTGCATCTGCTATGGAGATGTCAGCAACGACAATCTTCATCAGCTCAGTGAATATTCTGATGCAAGCTGGGGAGGAGATATAGACAATCGTAAGTCCACATCTGGATTTACATTCTTCTTCAACGACGGTCCTATCTCATGGAACAATTGTAAGCAAACCTCTATCGCACTTTCTTCTACAGAAGCAAAATATATTGTTGCTTCTCAATCTATTAAGGAAGCGTTTTGGTTGAGAAATTTACTGTCAGACGTTAGTATGTATCAGTACAGCCCTACAATTTTATTCTGTGATAATCAGAGTGCTATTGCCTTATCGGCCAACCCTAGATTTCACTCTAGGAGTAAGCATATTGAAATCAGATATCAGTACATCAGGGGCAAAGTTCTCAACAAGGAGATAAGCTTAACATACTGCAGAACGCAGGACATGGTTGCGGATATATTCACGAAAGCATTAAGTGTTAACGCACACAATAAATTTTGTGCATTGCTTAGTCTAAATATCAAGGCATTCACGGATCCAGCTTAAGGGGGGGCTGTTGGATTTATTTCCTCTACTCTCCTAAATCCCATTTTAATCTGCCTCCATTCATGCTGCACCTTTACTCATGTTGTCACACTGTCTGCATAAATACAAGTTAATTCTCACAGGCGAAAGAAAGGCGAAAAATATGACACTGTGTTTTTACACGTGTTTTGTGACAGGCAAAAAAGGTGACATTGCCTTACAAAATGCCAAGGGTGCCCTAGAAAAAGTGAAGACACCCTGTAAATCAAATCCTAAGGCATTTCGTCAGAGTGACGCATTTTTTGCATCTTCACCAATGTTCAGTTCAGCAAAGGCTGACGTCACGGCCCTTTTCATGCTTATCCCATACAACTGTGCTAACAAATTTGACAACAACAGCAGCCACCCACAATCTCCTACAGACAACACATCCACTTTGTACTTTCTTCATCTGCACACCTGTAACATTGTGTATATATATTGAATACCACTTGTGTATTCAAACAATCATGTGATGAATGAAAAAGTGTGTGTAAAATAATAGCATCAGAAGCTTATCAGAGATAGACGAAGTAGATGCCTTTACGCATTGATTCTTTACTGTCAGTAATAGGTTCATTCCTTTTACAAATTAAATTAGCTTTGTAGAGCACGCAATTTTGTCCGCTATTGTCTTGTGCTCTACCGCATTATTGACATGTATATTTTGCTATACTTAATCTGATAACAATTCTTTTGTTCAGCGTTTAGATTTGTGTCAATATTGCTATGCTTATTTTTCATTCTGTCTGACTCTCTTGTTGCTCGATCTGGTAATATGTTTTTAGCAAGTTATTATTAGTCTAACTGTTGACGACTTATATTTAGTCTTGCCTTTCGTGAATCATTCGTGACTAATTATCAGTCAAGCTCAGTCTAGCTCTTCGTGAATCATTCGTGACAAATAATTTGTCTATCTGTTCGCGACAAATTATTCTTCTGATGTTTTGTTAATGTTTGGCTATGTAATCAGAACGACAATGATTTCTATCACTAACGTTCTGTTTGTATCTGATAGGCATAGTCATGCTTAGGGAAAGAATAATATAGCTCATTCTGTTGCGCACAAACACTTTCTATTCGATTCGTTTCTCATTCAGTTTCGAGTTCGCTTCTTTTCGTGTTCGTTTTCTTTTCGAGCTATTTTCGTTTCACACACATGACACACCCTCTTTCTCCAACAACTTTAACTTTACTTTGTTGCTAACAGCAGCACATGACACTCTTAAACATTTTTGCCCTAAAAAATGAAGACCTTGTAGTTCTTTGTTGAGTGTCATGCTTTGGAAATCCTTTGGCAAAAGCCGAAAATCTCTGGCCATCTAGAAGTAGGAATGTTCTTTCCTGTGATGTGCTTATAGGTAACCATTCTCTTTCAGTCAAATATTGTCGTCTTAGATTATGCTGCCAACTCATTATTGTAGAAGAAGGTTGTAACAATTCTTACGTAGAAAAAACCTTTGATCTACAAATATGTCCCATAAATTCTATAAGATCGCTAAAGAAGTGATTGATGAAACACACGATTGCCTTAAGTAGCATTAATTCTGCATGGATTGACAAAATACATGCGACGAGACATTTCTTAGTCTTCTTCCTCATCATATTTCTCAATTGGATAGACTATCCGATTCTAGATGCATCTTTTTTTGTCCATGCATCCAATGTTATTGCCTTATGCATTGCTCCTTGATATAGGATAGTGGTATCCATTTCCAACTCCAAAGCATTGATTGAGGCAATGATCTCATCCAAGTCATCTAGTTGAGCGTTGGAGTTTCCTCTTGTTGGATCAATATGAGCAAGATTAGTAACTTTTTCTTGCAAAAGATGGATAGCCATAGATCCGTTAGTTCCTCTGTGAATGAAATGATTGGTATAGTTTTAGATGAGCCAAAATGATAATGCTCCGAATCAAATAATACATTATCCATATTTGGCCACATTCTAGTCATATCCATCTCATCATTATATTCAAAGAGGCCGTTGTACTAGCGTAAGAATTTCTTCTTGATGAGACTCCAATTTGATCATTAGTTGCATCTTTTGTTGTTTGATCCTTAGATCTTGAATCAATGCCTTTTGCATTACATCCATCAATGTCGGGTTCACTTGGAGTACTTTATCCAAATATTGATGAATGTGATCTTGAAGACCCCGTAGATAGTGTTGGATGGATAACTTTTCATCAAGCCACCTCTGTTTAGATGATACCAAACAGAATCTTATATTATACATCTTTTACAGAACCAATTTGTTCCAACATATACCAAGAGTCCATATAATAATCTATGAATATTTCTACACAACTCTCCTTGAAATCGTCCCATGACTTGGGTTCATACTTTGGATTGACGAAATACTTCTTGTCACCAATCATAAGCTTTTCCTTGGAAGTAAGATATTGCCGTTGTAATTTTGCCTTTGATCAAAGATTGAATGTAGTCGAAGATTCTCATCCATGATAGATAACCAGTCATCAATATGTAATGAGCTCATTTCTCCATCAAACGTTGGTATGTTCTCAAGAGGAACATTGTCAGAATATCGTTGAATATTGATATCTCGATGTTGATTGGTCTCTGACGAACCGCTCACACCATTGTAATAAGAGCTAGGATTGGTCACTATGCTCCCATAACTAGTATTGTCTCTTGTCTGTAACCTAGTGGTTCCAGCAATTGGTTTTGAGAGCCATAGAGAAAGCATCTTCTGTTTGTATAGATGTACCGTTGAATGCCATTGCACAAAGAGAAAATTGGTATTTAGTATGGTCTTTTTCAACTTCATATTGTTCGGAACCAACTTCGTTATCATCATTGTAGTCTCCATCATCAACGATGTAGTGATTAGGATGCAATTCTATCTCTTGACGATATTTTCCTTTGTTGTATCTGTTGTGATCTATAGGATCTTCTTCATCATAATTACAACTCACAGAGATATCATATGGTTAAACATGTAAGCTCATATTGGTCCTCTTGTTGTCATTCAAAGTGATTATGACCCTCATATTGGCCATCAATATATTCATCTGCATCACCTAGCTGATATTCCTGATCATCCAATTGACAAACATGATCCTCATCTGAATATTGTTCATGCTCGTCCATATCATTATATTGCTCCTCATCCTGTTGACAATCACCACCACCATCATCATACCAGTCGCTTTGATTATCATATTCACATTCATTCCCATCCCATTGATCGTCGTTATTTGACATATTTTCATTATCAGTGTCCATGGTATAGTGATAGGGTAGCCTGTGGGTTATGGGTCCACAAAACTGAATGAAGTGAAAAGAATTCAAAATGAATACGAAATTCACTGGTAAAATAAAAAAATTGCTAAAAACAAATTTGTTCTTCTCCACCGTCCCATAATTCTCTCCCCAAATCAACATTAGGCCAACACGTCACCATGTGCTTGATGGGGGCAAGTTAGAAGGAAGAACGAGAACAGAGAAGAGAGCAGGAATATTGCGGAACAGCTCTCCCGTTCTAATTGGCTGCTAGGTGCAAAAACAGTCTAATAGACAACTTATGCTAGAGATAATCACAATTTTATGTGTTCTGATTGCCCAACAGGGTCTTAAAAATTAATTCATACTCTAAAACGAGAGTATAGTCCACCGAAGAGATTAGAGATCGTTTGTGTGTGGTACTACTGAAATCAGATTCAATGTGAAGTAGGGCGTCAAAGACAGCCATCGTCTGATCAGAAACTGAGGAGTCGTAGACGTCTGTATTCTGATCGAAGTGAGTAAACAAGCGCGATCAAACAACGATGTAAGTGCATTCAATCATAACAAGCATTCATCTACGTTGTACACAAATAAAAACATAATGCTGCTATATTACACTGAAGCACAATACAAATAGCAATTACAACCAAAAATTGACGGCGTAATTGGCAGGCTCAAATAATACGTCTCATGGACGGAGCAACCACTAATCTGTGCTTGGATGATCTATTTATAGATTTCATCCGTGTATATATTACATTGAATGTTTGTCACTTAATTGGGAAAGCCGTTGTACTTGGAAGTATATGGCTTCTGTGACAACTGTACATAGTGTATATGGTCAACAAATCATGATTGTTGACGCGGACGAGGACGTCGCAAATTTCTATTTTGCAAAATTTCGTGAAGTAACGTGGGAGCGAACCTCGTTCATTTTAGACGACCTTCGACATTTTTCTCTCTCTTCGGGTTTTTGCGAAAAAGTCGAAGGTGTCCTAAATAAGTTTAAGATGGCCTTAGACAGTTGAAGGTGCCCTAGAAAACGAAGATCTCTATAACAATTCAACTCTTTCGCTCTTTTCGGAAAAGCCGAAGGTGCCATTAAAACAAGTTCAAAGTGCCCTTAAAAAAGTTGGCGAAGGTGTCTTTAGCAATTTAACCCTTTAAAAATAGAGGACCTTCTGGAATTTTCTCTCTCTTTGCATTTTTCGAGAAAATGTGAAAAATGGACGAAGGTGTTGAAAATAGTTAAACTGTTGAACTGTGAACAAGTTGACTTTTTCAAAATAATTGAATGGAAGAAGTCAAAGGTAAGTGTTGCAGTTTTCGGGAAAGTGCGAAAAATGAGAACTGTGACACTTAGTGTATTTTTCCAGACTATTTAAAAATGATGTAAATCTGCAGATTTGTTCTAAATGCAAATTTTGTGGAAGTCCTTGAAATTGGCCAAACATCTGAACTTAAATTATAATGGGATTGGTTACCCTATGCTGGAGATCAAACGGAAGTCCGTTGTAGACGTCCTTCAAATAAATTGGCTGTCTAAGTTATGGTTCACCAAAAAAGCAATTGTGGGCTTAATTTTCAAGAGTGCTACCACACTATCCTTGCCCAATAAAAGCAGGGCCAATAATACAAGGTTCATTTGAGAGGAATCCTTTAGTGTGCCATGCACCACTAGTGACACTAAAATCCCACTGATGGATGGACGATGGCCTACTTGGCGTTTGGAATCCTAGTATTTTCCAAAAGACGCGCGCATGCATCTAGGGACGTTGGTGGCAGCCACCAGCGGTACCGATCTCGTCATATGTAGTTAGAGATTGAGGAAGCTTTATAGGGCACTGCGGTGTTTGACACGTTGGGATGGTAAGGCTGTAGTCTCAACTGCCACCGGTGGCAGGAAAAACGTCACTGCAAATATCACTCAGAACATGCCCTCCTCTGGGGAGGTGCCGGCAGTCTCTCTCACATGTTGTCTTGCGTGCAGTGTGAGCAAGAACAAGGACTTTTGCAGAATCGCATGATCGGAAGAGGTTTTGTTGACGTTTGCATTCTTGATAGTAGCGTGAGGTTTTGTTGACGTTTGATAGTAGCGTTTTATCTGATAAATTTTCTGAAAATGGTGACTCAAAGCATCTATCCTTAATCTATTCCATGATTACAACCTTTTAATTCTGCTCATTTTGAGCGGAAAATATCTGGATTCTGGCAAAAAGCTTAACTAAATGTTGCTGCGGACGAAATCCCTGACTTTCGAACATGTTTTAAGCACCTTGAACTACAGTGATTGTTTATATCTATTTCTGTTTATATGAGTTCGAGATTAGATCTGTTAGCTTCTATTCCATGCGAGCAGTCTTTCAATTCCCGTTTTGAGCGGAAAATATCTGTATTCGGACAAAAAGCTTTTCCAAATATTACGACGGATGAAATCCCTGAGTCTTGAAAATGTTTTAAGCACCTTGAACTACAGTGATTGCTTATATCTATTTTTGTATATCTGAGATAGAATCTGTTAGCGCCTCGGAAAATGCAGGGTATGGCAGCTTTAACAGGTGTTCAATGCACATCCACAATAGCTTTTTCAAAATGTGTGCACAGGCGTAACTCTGTTCTCACATGTTTGAACAGTAGAAGTTTGTCGTTCATTGCCGCTTCAAACGAACATGGCAGAAATGCTAGAAAAAGAGAAGTCCGTCATGGTGCAGGCGATTCCCTGTCATTCTTACGTACTTTTTTGGTGAGGAGGTCGATTTCACCATGCAAAGTAACTGCTGCTGCGGCCGAGGTTAGTGACTTCGAATCTTTTCCTCAAGTGTTTTTGGTCAAGGGAAATACCGCGGCACGTTATAGTGATTTGCCTTCTGGATTGTTATTGCTTTTTTCCACGTACTGCCGTAGTTTTCGATTCGACGATAAGTAAGTATGCTAACGTCCAGGATAGCGAACAGGCTCCGTTATATCTTAAGCCTCGATTTACAAACTTTGCGAAGACAGGTAGCATTAACAAAGTTTTCTTACATTTATTGTTTCATCTTTTATGTCCACCTGAATGGAGTTGAACTCCAGACCTTGAGAACTTGTCAACCAACGAGCCACATTTAGGGGAGTTTCTGAGCTGCACATTGCATAGGCATTTGAACTATGATGATGTCTCTCTTGTCATCTTTTAACTCTATTTACTATGGACACGTTGTATGCAATTTTCGTAATTCATTTGTCAATATTTTTCCAATTGAGAGGGAGAAGTTTCTTATTTTATTGGCTTACTCGTGTTTTTCTTGCTAGCTTGAAAAAGTCGATCCTGATATTTGATTCTACCCGAATCGTAACCCGATCTAGTGGTGAGATAGAATTTTGCAACACTCATTCTCTCAACATAGGACAAACTCTGATTCAAGAGATAAAAACACCTGAACCATCTCTGCAACCATTTGAATAACGATTCTGATGAAATTTAGTTTCTTGGAATTCTCCCCCCTTTTCTGATGAACTTTTTCATTGTGATTTGGCTTTACAGGACAAAGCAGTTGCTGAAAGTCAAGGTGAGTTGCTAGAGTTCATCTTCCACTCTGGTTATTGATCGTGTTGTCTCACGGAGAATGCTGACGTTTCTGAGAAGATTTCTTTTTCTAAATAGTAAACGATAACAAAGAAAAACAATTAATGCTGTCAGAAACGGCCAGTTGGTGATATTTCTGGAATGAGCATGCTATGTAGATTTTCATTGTTCGTTATGTATCTTTTGAAGCTTCTCTCCTTTCACCAGATTTACAGACTACCAAGGTGAGATTCATGCTACAAAAAGATTGCCTTTTTGGTGAGCAATTCAATGTTGTCGGAGGGGATCCATTGTTAGGAGCATGGGATCCACTTGCAGCTCTTGCCCTAGAATGGACTGACGGTCATATTTGGACTCTAGAACTGGTAAGAATCTGGTTATGTTTTCTCAGACATTTAAAGTTGCCAGTTTAAACTATCAATTTTCGTATGTTCTAAGATTTCAAGATCGACACTTGATTCTTGCTGCTTTGATTTTGAAAAGTTACTATGGGTTTATATGGAATGTGATCTTATTGAATTTAAAACCTTGGAAGAGCCTACACCATGTAAACCTGTAGTAACTCTGCTAAATATCGTATAATTTACAGTGATTGTGATTCTTCTCCAGTATTTCTGAATAGACATACTGGTCGACTTTTTGTTATACTTCTATGGTTAACCGTAATTCAAAAATCTGTTTCTTTAGAGAAGCAATCATGGACATATGAGTTGAAACTGGTCAGACAATTATGGACATGTGAGTCGGACATGTGGTATTGGCCCAAATGACCGAGTGGTAGGGAGTACACCCTCTTGGGGCTCAATGATCCTAATTGGCACTGTCTTGGAAGATTCCTCCAAGGGCCTCCAAAATATTGTAAGGAAGGCCCTACTACAGTCGTTTGTACTGCTGTTGTTGATGTGATCTTTATACTTGATCTTGTTCATAACTTGGTATAAAAGCACTCTCACAATGTTGTAGGTTAAGTGCCAGCTTTCTCAAATTTTAATTGCTTTTGCTTTGCGGAGGGAACTCCAATTTTTGTTTCTGGCTCCAGTTTCCTCTATACTGTATAGTGAATGAAATTAGACTACATTATGCATTTTCAAATTCCTTGTTCCTGAGCGTGCAAGATGTTTAGATTTTTTTGTGGTAACAGCTAGTGCAGGTGTAGTGTCCCACAACATGTCATCATTCCATGCTACTACGGCTGAAATATCTGATCTAGATGCTAATCTAGAAATCTGGGGCTTGGCCACTCCCTCTGACTAACATGTGTCTCCAAACTTTCGTCAATATCATCTCCATCCCTAGCATCATTATCACGACAATCCGTCTCAAGCTCACGCTCCTCCTCAGTCTCAATCTTTGTGGCACTATTTTGCGGAATACTCACTTTCTAATTTGGCTCGACAGATGGAAGGCCGTGGTCGAACAACTATAGTTGTGGATCTGATTTGATTTGCCGTCTACGCAATGAACTATTCATTCAAGACTGATAGAGAGCATCCTCATTCTGGTCCCTATCTACCATCGTCTCATCCTTTGCCTCAAGTCTAATCTACTTTGGATCTACTTAGAGAAGACCTGTGACCTGAGGCATCCTCTGCATAACTTGGAGATTTGCTGATACATTTGGCAAGCCTTCCAAGTTGGCCAAATGTGGACCAGTTCCCCTCACATGCACTGGAGGAGCAATCTTGTGAGAGGACTTCAAACGTTAGTGACACGATCTCTAGAACTCTATACCATACATCTCCCACCACATGATTGGGGCCCTTTGGCTGGAATGAATAGTTCTCTTCACCATAGGTGTGCCCAAATGCAAGTAGCCTAAAAATCTAGCAAAACAAACTGGTCAACATATTGGTGGTTGATGGTCTTAAGATAAGTGCACTAGGCTTGAAAAACTTTGGATCATTGCCTGACGAATATCTTAGGTTAGGACACATTAAGCCTAGCTATTCACCCGAGCCAATTCTATTGGTGAAGAAGAAAGGTGGATCTTTTAGGATGTGTATAGATTATCGTGGCTTGAATGAGATCGTGATAAAGCGTTGTAGCCTATGTCGTGAATAGATGTTGGATGCATTGCATGAAGCAAAGGTCTCCAACAAGATCAATCTTAATAGTGGCTATCATCAGATTCGTATCAGGGGGTTTGATGTGCCAAAGACGACGTTTTGTATGTGCTTTGGGAATTTGGAGTTTTAGTCATGCCCTTTGGACTGACTACCGCTCCAGCGGTGTTCATCATGCTAATGAAAGACTTACTCAAGGTCTATATGGGTAGGTTCATCATTAATTTTATTGATGACATCTTAGTCTATAGTAAGTGGATTCAAGCATCTAGGAACGGTATTTAGGGCATTGAAAAATATTGTTTTGTATGCCATCGAGTTGTGTATGAGTTGGGTGGCTTTCCTTGGTCACATTGTGACGGTAGAGGAAATTGCTGTAGATCTAGCCAAGGTGGCTGTGATATTGGGTTGGCCCTGGACAACAAATATACATCAGGTGCGGTCATTCCTAGGCTTCTAAGTTTTGTTATAGTAGATTCGTTGAGAACTACAGCTAGCTACTTGCTCCGTTGATGGACCAGTTATGTGGAGGTAACTTTTTAGTTGCAGAGGGAGGGAAGTTGACATTTTTGAGGTATTGAAGTAGGTAGTGGCTACTGCACTCGTGCTCAAAATTGTTGACCCCCAAAAGCCGTTTCATTTAGAGATCGATGGTACTCATATTGTGGTAGTGGTACGCCGGTGGCTTTCAAGAGTAAAAAGCTAATCATCTGAGGTACTTGACACATGATCAATGAACTTCACAGCCAAGAAAGTATGGCTTCCTCAATGTTTTTGCTAGCAAGATGAGCAATGACTAGAGGCCTCCAAACTTCAAAATTTTACAGCAATTTTGGTCTTAGTAACCAGCAAACCAGCCAGCTATGGTTTGCTAACAGCTAGCTCTCTTCTCAACCTATGCTCTGATACCAAATATCAAACTATAATATGAAAAACGTACTTGAAATATTGCACAACTAATATTCGAAAATTATTTTTGTCTTTGTCATTTTTCAAAGAAAGTACATAGATACAAGCACAAGCACCGGAGGAGCTGCTGTTATGTCTTCACCCATGCTTTGTTGCATAGAAAGTGATAGGAATGTTTTTGTCCAAGCTCACATATCCACGATCCTCAAGTCTGACACATAGGCAAACAAATAGGACCGTTTGACAAGTGGCAATGCATCAATTGGGCCAAGTGTCCCAGTGAGCAAATGACACATGTCTTGTTGACACAATGTTGGTTTCAAGCAAGGCTGTTCACTGTCCCCTCCACTGTTTGCACTTTATATTGATGATCTTGAGCGTCTCATTCGTGAAGAAGGTGGAGATGGTTGCCCGCTAGCTCATTTGCTCATCCCCATTTTCATAACATTTGTTTTGCTTTCTCCCTCACCAGAAGGGTTGCAATGTCACTTACAGGTCTTACATTGGTTTTGCGCTGCTTGGGATTTTTCAACACCAATCGACAGAGCTTTCACAACTATCAATTCTTCTACGACGGGGTTTCCACCAGGCTGCATTTGCGCACATTTCCTCCGGTCTTTCAGCATTGGTCCAGTTCGAGCGTGGTTGTACAATGAGTCATATTTTTGATCCCGCTACTAGACGCTAGTTGTTTCACACATGGGTGGTTCCAACAGTGATGTATGCCTCCGAGATTTGGTTGCCAGGACTTTCTCTCTGGGACTGGGCAGACATTTCCGCATTCAGGCCACTATGTTGGGTCGCATGATACGTGCCAAGACTACCACCCCTCATGATATCCTATGTGCTGAGTTTGCTACTCCTCCAATCATCCTTGAGGGCTTTTTCCGCCTTATTCTTTCTCTTCAGCGGATTCAGGAGATTCGTGCATCTCACCTGGATAGATACATAGTTGCTGCGGTTACTTCTTCATGTGTCCTAGTTGATTCCCATGCCAAGCTCTCTTGGTACCAGCAGGCGTCTGATCTCTTACGACATCTGGGCATCTCTATCATGGATCTTCCTCGTGGTATGCATTCATATATCCGAGGCGATTTATGCCATCGATATATGCAGCAAACTTGGAGCTCCCTCCCACCTTCCCGCATTTGACTGAGCTGTTACCAGACACACTTCCTCTCTTTGGATCCTTCTGGTTTGCCATTGTTGCCGCTCTTCTCTCTCACAACCCCTATCACACGGCCTGCGCTATCGTCTTGGGTAGTTGCGCATTTCCTCTCATCAGCTTGCTATTGAGGTCGGTCGTGCGTGGGATAACCCTCGGGAGCGTCGTCTATGTTGCTTGATGTCAGACTCCAAATCTGAAACTTCACTTAAAACCTCGCTTATCCCGTGTGCAGCAAGTTTATGGAAGTTTGTGGCTGTATTCTTAGACGACATTCTCGTTTATAGTAATCCTTGGTGGAACACGTAGAACACTTAAAAATCGTCTTGATGAAACTCCGTCGGGAGTTACTCTACGCTAAAGAGTCCAAGTGTGAATTCTTTAAGCAAGAGTTGCTTTATCTCGGTCATAAGATCACAGTAAATGGGATCAAGATTGACGAGGATAAAATCAAGATTGTGATTGAGTGGCCAATTCTTGGAACTGTGAGACAAGTAAAGTCATTTTTAGGTTTTACACTTTTCTTTAAGAGATTTATTGAGGATTATGCTAAGTTAGCAACACCACTTAATAATCTGACAAAAGGATTTGTTAATAAAAAGAAAAAGAGGAATCAACCTAGTCCACCTGTTGTTTGGAAGGAAGAATTGAATCAATGTTTTGAGAAACTTAAAACAATGATTGTTTCAGCTCCCGTGTTACAAATTGCAAATCCAGATTTACCTTACGTCGTGAGAATGGACGCAAGTGATGTTGCAGTTGGAGTGGTTCTATTACAAATGGATAGGCCACTAGCGTTTGAGAGCAAAAAATTCACTGGTCCTCAGTTGCGTTATACTACGCAGGAAAGGAATTGTTTGCTGTAATCCATGCACTTAAAACCTGGAGACACTACTTGTATGGTAGTAAGTTTGTAGTGATACGGATCACCAGCCTCTTCAGTATTTTTGTAATCAACATGATCTTCGGGGGAGAAAAGCTCGATGGGCTGAATTGATGCAAGAATTCGATTATGAAATCCGTTACATAAGAGACAGCTCTAATCAAGTTGTAGATGCTCTTAGTCGGATCGGTGAACTGAATGAGTTGTCATTCAACCAGATTTCTACGGATCTATCACAGGTCACTTTTGGTCAGCAATATTCCATAAACTGGAAATTTCTTTGAGTTTAAGTTCTTCTGATCATCCTGAATTAGATGGCCAGACAGAAAGAACTAATCAAACTATGGAAGATATTTTGAGGGCGTATGTTTCTCATAGGCAATCTCATTGGGAAGATTATCTCCCACTGGTTGAGTTTGCATATAATAGTAGGAAACATTCTGCTACAGGTTACAGTCCTTTTATGCTTATGTACGGTTTTCAACCTAGATCTCCAGTAAATGTTGAGACGAAGTCTGTTAAGATCCAGAAGGTTGCTGATTTTTTGCATGATATGCAAGAGATGTTGCAAGTGGCTAAGGATAGTATCCGTAGTGCTTAGGATAGAGCTAAACACTATACCGATCTTAAGAGATCTCCAAGAGATTTTAAAGTTGATGACTGGGTATATCTTAGGATTCCAAAAGATTCTAAGACGTTACGTACAGGGAAGCATTATAAGCTGTCTACCCGATATTGTGGACCTTTCAGGATTGTACGTAGAATTGGTTCTTTAGCGTATGAACTCGATCTTCAAGGAAAATCGACTGCACACCCAATGTCTCATGTAAGTCATTTGAAACTAAGTTTACATGATGGTGATGCAGTTGGATCGGATGAGGATTTATCCCATTTGGAAGTTTTGTCGCTTAATGTACCTTTGGAACCTGAGAAAGTGTTCAGAACCAGAGATAAATAGTTGAGAAATTGTTCCATCTCTGAGTGCTTAATTCGGTGGAAGGGTCGTACTGAGGATGATGATTCGTGGGAGAGAGTTGATAGCATAAAGAAGAATTTCCCGAAGTTTAGCTTCTGAGGATAGAAGTAGTTTAAGGAGGGAAGAATGTTATGTCCATGACCAATACATAGGATACAGTATACTCCTAGTCTTGGATACACGGTACTCCAGTGAAACAAGCTGTTAGCTATGCCACGTCATACTGGACGTGACCCGAAAGTAACTAATATCCTTGTGAGGCCTAGAACACACTAAATGGAGTTTAGACAAGGTATGAGACAGTGTATGCATGTGTAGAGTTATCAATAGCAATTCTATGAATAGTTGGTCCATGCTTAGGACTTTATTCTTGATGAATCTATGTATAGGGAACTTAGGGCTATGCATGGCTATGTGCCCAGGATGCTTTTGGCTCTATATATTGGGTCCAAACTCGCCCTACTCCTCACTATGGTTGTGGATTCATTGCCAGGCTCTCACTATACATTCATGCTTCTTGTTCCTTGGCTTGGGGGTGAAGCTTCCAATATAAGAACCCTAAAGGATTTCCCCTAAGATGAGGATAGGAGAACACAATAAGAGAGACTATGAAGCCAAACCGCCCAACCAATCCTAGATCAAACCTGGATCTAGCCCCCAAGCCATGCCATGTGAAGCAAGAGGAGAAGAGAGAAACTGGTAACCTAAACCCAATATGTCGACGGGAGAATCCCTACCTCATTATATAGAGAGTAGAGTCCTATGCAGGAAACCATGCAATCCCCATGCAGGTCAACTATAAATAGGTCACACCTCTTCATGCAGTCCTTGTTACGAGCTCGTAACCAGTGCCGAACCCTAGAGAACACAGATAGGTCAGATACCACAGTCAGGGTCGTGTCCAGCGTACATGACCAACAGGGCAAGACAGTGTGAGTAGTGTGCCCCAGCACGGTCCATAGCTATGGCGGGCCTAACACAGCCTAGGGACCCTGTCAGCAGGATAGGGCTCCCAGTTGGGTCCCGACGTGCAGTCGGCCACGTCAGTGCCACGTGGCCGACACTTGGCAGTTGCATGCTACCAGTCCTCACACTGGGCTAGGAGGGGCTTACTCTATATCAGGGAGTAGGCAAGGTTGGGTGGATCAGTCAGTGTTTGCCCTACTATGGTGTTAGGAACTATTACAGTCCTCCTGCCTATATCCGTCACACAGACATGCAATACTCCATATGTCTCAATTAGAGTGTCTGGGTCCTCTCAAGGTTAATTAGTCACAAACTGGCCTTGACATGGAATTAAATCATGGCGTGACCAACAATCTCGAATACTGGAGGGCCGGTTTACCATATCAGGACTATTCCAGGTCCTTAACCGAATATGGCCATAACAATCTAGTAACTTGGAAAGGGCATCCGTTGTCAGATGCTACCTGGGAGACGCGACAGGTGTTGCAGAAGTCTTACCCAGAGTTTTTCATCGAGGACCGATGACTTGCCAGAGGAGGGAAGGACCGTTAGAGCCCAGTTATGGCTCTATCATGATCTCGGCATGGTCGGTTACCAGAGGGCCTGAGGCCTAGTATTGGCAAAGGTCGGTGACCGACGAGGACATCTGTCCCAAGTTGGGACCGGTGCGTCACGAGCAGTGATCTGGTGTGGCCTCCTGACAAGCTATTAGAGACGCGGTGTGTTTTGACCGTCGAGACCCTAGCCGTCAATGATGAGATCCTAGCTGGCAAGTAGTTGGGGTGACCAAGCGGGTCACAAGTCTTTGGCGGGGCACGGGGGTGGTACCCTATGAGTCACTCAGTATTCACAGGTCACAGGGGCCATGCATGCCAAGTGGACTGATTACCCACAGGTGGATGCCATGTGCCAGTTGATGGGAATAGTAGGTAGGAATCAAGGAGGAGGTGCCTATGGTTGGGAGGTTCATTCTACACACCGGCCTTCTAGGATTCTCGAGCTTGGAGAGACTTGCTTGTGACAATGGTTGTATAATGAATCATATTTTTTATCCCGCTACTAGATGCCAGTTGTTTCACACACGGGTGGTTCCAACAGTGATGTATGCCTCCGAGATCTGGTTGCCAGGACTTTCTCTTCGGGACTGGGTAGGCATTTGCCGCATTCAGGCCACTATGTTGGGTCACATGATACGTGCCAAGACTACCACCCCTCATGATATCCTATGTGCTCAGTTTGCTACTCCTCCGATCATCCTTGAGGGCTTTTTCCGCCTTATTATTTTTCTTCAGCGGATTCAGGAGATTCGTGCATCCCACCCGGATAGATACATAGTTGCTGCGGTTGGATCTTCCTCGTGGTACGCATTCATATATCTGAGGCTATTTATTTCGTCGATATATGCAGCAGACTTGGAGCTCCCTCCCACCTTCTCACATTCGACTGAGCTATTACCAGACACACTTCCTCTCTTTGGATCCTTATGGTTTGCCATTGTTGTCGCTCTATCTCTCACAGTCCCTATCACACGGCCTGTGCTATCATCTTGGGCAGTTGCGCATTTCCTCTCATCAGCTTGCTATTGAGGCCGGTCGTGCATGGGATATCCCCCGGGAGCATCGTCTATGTCGCTTCTGCTCATTGCAGGAGGTGGAAGATGAAGCCCAATCCGTTTGGGACTTCTTGTTCGTGAGATGCTTACTCTCCGTCAGTCTCATTTGCCTGTACCAGATCACTTGGGGTTAGACTCCCAGCAGCTGCTTCTCACTTGCTTCTTTCGAGCACATCCTATAAATGATGCTCCCACTATTGCTTGTACATATTTTCTTTTTGGTCTTATGCACCCACGGGTGCCCAAAAGATGTTAATAAAGCTTTTTTTCTTTCTCTCTCTCTCTCTCTCTTTCTCTCTCTCTCTCTCTCTCTCTCTCTCTCTCTCTCTCTCTCTCTCTCTACTTCCTCGGCTACTTTTTGGAAGATCTTTCTTCATAAGCCTCTATCCATTGTACCCATCCCTCTTCAATCTTGGGTCGACTCTTTAACCAACCTATATACAATTGCTCACCCTTCCATCTCTCTTTCTTCTCGTTCTACCAACTGTGACCACTTTACTCCTGACATGGTTGAAGCCACCATCTGCAAACTCAAGAACAATTGTACGGCTGACATTGACCTACTTTCAGTCGCTCCTCAAACCAGTTGCCAAACTCACCTCGCCTTTCTTGGCCCGCTGTTTCAACCGCTCTGTTGTTGATGGTTTTCCCATACCTTCGGCCACCAGTCTCCTTCACCCCATTCTTAAAGCAAGCGACGCCATGAATGTCCACAACTATTATGATTGGTCATATGATCATGTCCTCACCCTATATACTATCATTGAGGAGGTATGGGCAAAAGGTATTTGCTTGTTTCGTTGATCTCTCTAAGGCCTTTGATACTGTTCCCCATCATCTTTTGATCAGTAGACTACGACAACTTGGCTTTTCCGACTCTATTCTCGCGATAGTGGTTGCTCTATATGAGAGAGTTCTAGCAAGTATTCGGCTGGATACTGATTTGTCTTCTCCCATCCATAGCATTGTTGGTTTCAAGCAAGGCTGTCCACTGTCCCCTCCACTGTTTACACTTTATATTGATGATCTTGACGTCTCATTCGTGAAGATGGTGGAGATGGTTGCCCGCTAGCTCATTTGCTCATCCCCATTCTGCTTTATGCTGATGACATTGTTTTGGTTTCTCCCTCACCAGAAGGGTTGCAGTGTCACTTACAGGTCTTACATTGGTTTTGTGCTACTTGGGGTCTCTCTGTTAACTTAAAAAAGACGAAGATCATGATTTTCAACACCAATCGACAGAGCTTTCACAATTATCAATTCTTCTACGACTGGGTTTCCGCTAGGCTGCATTTGTGCACATTTCCTCCGGTCTTTCAACATTGGTCCAGTTCGAGCGTGGTTTTACAATGAGTCATATTTTTGATCCCGCTACTAGATGCCAGTTGTTTCACACATGGGTGGTTCCAACAGTGATGTATGCCTCCGAGATTTGGTTGCCAGGACTTTCTCTCTGGGACTGGGCAGACATTTCCGCATTCAGGCCGCTATGTTGGGTCGCATGATACGTGCCAAGACTACCACCCCTCATGATATCCTATGTGCTGAGTTTGCTACTCCTCCAATCATTTTTGAGGGCTTTTTCCGCCTTATTCTTTCTCTTCAGCGGATTCAGGAGATTCGTGCATCTCACCCAAATAGATACATAGTTGCTGCGGTTACTTCTTCACGTGTCCTAGTTGATTCCCATGCCAAGCTCTCTTGGTACCAGTAGGCGTCTGATCTCTTACGACATCGGGGCATCTCTATCATGGATCTTCCTTGTGGTATGCATTCATATATCCGAGGCTATTTATGCCGTTGATATATGCAGCAAACTTGGAGCTCCTTCCCACGTTCCCGCATTTGACTGAGGTATTACCAGACACACTTCCTCTCTTTGGATCCTTCTGGTTTGCCATTGTTGCCGCTCTATCTCTCACAGCCCCTATCACACGGCCTGCGCAATCGTCTTGGGTAGTTGCGCATTTCCTCTCATCAGCTTGCTACTGTGTGGTCGTGCATGGGATAACCCTCAGGAGCGTCGTCTATGTTGCTTGATGTCAGACTCCAAATCTGAAACTTCACTTAAAACCTCGCTTATCCCGTGTGCAGCAATCAACAATCTCGATCCTTGTCGATTTTCCTGCACGTACAAACATCAGAGCACACGAAACAGGTGGAGCTGGCTGCCTTGTCTCCTCCCAACCTTTGCTACATAGATTATGATGAGGAATGCCTCTCTCTAGGCTCACTTATGCACAATCCTCAAGCACCCCTTAACCCTGACCTTTCCTAATGCGACACATCGCCAATTCCAGTTGACACTTGCCACTTGGCAGTACTCTGACACATAGGCAAGTGAGTAGGTTGGCATGTGTCACTCATACACTGGACCAAGTGTCCCAGTGAGAATGTGACCCATGTCATGTTTGACCGGTCATGTGTCACTCATTCACTGGACCAAGTGTCCCAGTGAGCATATGGCACGTGTCTTGTTGACTAGTCAACTCCTACTTTCTAGGAGGTCAATTCAGCCACTCCTAATAAATAAACACCCAATACCCTGAGGTGTGTCACTCATTCACTGGACCAGTGAGCATATGACACGTGTCTCGTTGACTAGTCAACTCTTCTACTGTTTGAGGTTCAATGCCAACTAAGTACAGTTTATTTACAATTTACTTACAAAGGTCACCACAGGCCGATGACTTAGCCATTTCAGTAATTACAATAATTACAAAACATACACGTGTCTCTGAAAACTGTAAATAACCAGGATAGGGAGTAAAGGCTCTAATATCCCTTCCCACTCAAAAAATACATCATCCGCGATGACCAAACTAGGGTACTGTGCACGCAAACTGTGTGCGGTGGTCTCCCAGGCAGCATCCGCAAGAGGTCTTCCAAGCCAGACAACTAAATATATCAAAGATCAAGCGGTTACACAAACGTTTTTCCTGCCTATTCAATATCCTTGTTGGCTCATGGATTTACTTGTCGCACTGAAGGACGTTGACCTCTTTGGATATTAGACCACCCATACAATCCTCTGTCCTTGGAAGCCCCTACTCCTTTCAGGTCACCTTGAAACTTGCCTTTGCACAAATTGACTCATAATCCTTTTGAGCCTCTAGTTACCCTGTAGGAAAGCAAGAGTCAAGTCACCAAGATCTAGTTATCAATCAATCTCCACAAAAAACAAGAGAGAAGAGGTTGGGCGCCCAACTCTAAGAGAGAGAGAGAGAGAAAACAGCAACAAGAGCAATGGAGAACAATGCTTAGCCAAACTATAAAAATGGAATACACAATGAGCATCTAAGTACTCTACCTGGATGTGACCAAATGCCACCAAACCCTAAGGTTAACTACTTACTAAATGTAGGCACCCCCAAAAGTCAAGATAGGGCCCCTAAACAAAACTAGACCCCTAAGGACCCACGAGTCAGTACATGACCAAAATTGGGTCCAATTGAACTTAAGACAAACTTAAGATGGCCTAAATAACTAAATACCCATGGTTACACAAATCTCGACCTTTTGGGTCAAAGTAACCTATGGATTAACTTTAGCATAGTCATTTATTTCTAACACCCTCCTTAAATGACAATGCAAAAACTGAAATCTTCACTATGTAACAAAACCAACACGTGGTATCAAATTTAAAGCTTTGCATAAAGCTTCAAATTTGATTCTAGGCAACGCCTTAGTGAAGAGGTCCGCAATATTATCCTCCGTAGGACAATATTCAAGTAAAATGTCGCCATCATGAAGTCTCTCCCGAACAAAGTGATAATGGATCTTGATGTGCTTCGTCCTCGCATGAAAAACAGGATTCCGTGCAATGGCAATAGCACTTTGACTATCACTCAAGATAAGAGTGGCTGAGGGCTCGCCAAACTTCATGTCAACAAGTAGTCTTCTCAGCCGTAAACACTCTGTTGTGGCTGAAAATATCGCTCTATATTCTGCCTCACTAGAAGAAGTAGCAACAGTGGGCTGCTTTTTACTTGACCACGAAATTGCAGAATTTCCCAAGCAATGTCCACTTGTAGAGCGTCTAGTGTCTTGATCTCCACCCCAATCCGAGTCACTAAAACCAACCAAACATGCATCATCACAAGCAGGAAAAACCAGTCCATGACTTCTTGTTCCTTGAAGATATTGAAAGATCCTCTTCAACGCTTTCCAATGTGATGTCATCGGGGCATGCATGAATTGACTCATGAGCGAGTATAAGAAATGTCCGGTCTTGAATTACATAGGTAAATGAGACAGCCAATAGCTTGACAATATAAAGTAGTGTCAAATGATTCACCATCACCTTGACTACTTAATTTCGGACCTGTCTCCATAGGTGTAGCAACCGGCTTGCAATCTTCCATCTTGAACCGCTTTAAATTCTGCCCAATGTAGCGTTTTTGAGAGATGAAAATTCCAGCCCCTTCTTGTACAAATTCAAGACCAAGATAAAAGTGTAATAGGCCTAAATCTGAGGTTTCAAAAACCATACCAAGATCAAGTACCAAATCTGGAAAAACTTCAACATTCACACTACGTGGGCTGTCGCCCTTCAAGATACGAGTTGGGGCCACATCCAATGAATTCTTTTCATCAAAATGCACATCACGACTAACAATAATCTTGTTAGTGCTCAAATTGAACAACCTATAGCCTTTGCTTTCACTACTATAGCCAACAAAAATGCATTTAACTCCTTTATCCTCAAGCTTTGTACGAAGTTTATTTGGAACAAAAGCATAAGCCGTACAACCAAAAATGCAAAAGTGAGAGATTGTAGGCTTCTTTCCATACCAAACTTCATAAGGAGTTAATACTTTCAATGCTTTAGTAGGACAACGATTGCTTATGCATGCTGCCGTTATAACCGCTTCAGCCCAAAACTTGTGAGGCAGCCCCTTCGCTTTGAGCATGCAACGGGCCATCTCCATAAGCGTGCGATTCTTTCGCTTGGCAACACCATTTTGTTGAGGCGTATAGGGAGTTGTCATTTGATGTAGCAGCGAACGTATTTTTAATGTATTCCCCTCCTCGATTGGTGCGTAGGGTCTTCAAAGAATGCCCAAACTGATTTTCCACCATTGCAAGAAAATCTTTGAAATGTTGAAAAACTTCCGATTTAGCCTTCATAGGATAGATCCATGTAAAACGGGAAAAGTCATCAATAAAAGTCACAAAATAGATGCACTTTCCAATGGATTCGGTCCTCATTGGACCACAAACATCATTACGAACCAAATCAAATTTATCAAGAACCCTTATAGTTCCATCAATTGGAAAAGGTTTCTTTTGAAACTTTCCAAGTATGCACCCCTCGTATACATGCCCTTCCGGCTGCTCAATAGTAGGAATGTCTTTTACCATATTAAATGTCTTCAGCTTCTTCAAACTTGCAAAGTTGAGATGCCCTGCGTGCCACAATTCAGCCAACTCCAATGATTGTGATGTAGAAGCAACAAGACATGTAGAGGGAATTCGTCGCTCATAGGTATCCATAATGAATAAGCCAGCATGCATTGTTCCCGAAACAATAATCAAGAGTGATCTTTTAGGATCCTTGACAAGACACTTACCTTCTTTGAACTCAACAATAGTCCTTGCTTCAACATAGTTGAAACCGAAAGAAGATTCTTCTTGATTCCCGAAACATAAAGCACATTCTTAATGTACTTTTCTTCACCAATTCCAATTCCATGAATAGAATAAGATGCATCATCCGCACATTGTACCTTACTTCCATTTTGCACTTTCACTAATTTAGTGAATGCTTCTTTACGAGAAGTCATATGACGAGTAGCACCACTATCAATCACCCATTCAATGGGCTGAAAATCAGCAACTTGCAAAACAGAATCTGAATTCCTCATAGATGTAGTAGTACTAGTAGAAGCAATATTAGACACAAAAGCATAGTCTTGGTTGAAGAGATCACCACTGGCAAGCTCTTGCTTTAAAGTAGCAAGTGAAGCCCTAGTATCAATTCCTTTACTCTCCTCTTTCGCAAGCTTCTTCTTACAATCCTTGATGAAGTGCCCATACCTTTTGCAATAATGGCACTTCCCTTTCTTCTTTTGAGTGTTGACATTTTGACCTCCACCGGGCTTTTGCTCATCCTTGGAAGGAGGATTCCCCTTTCCTTTTGACTTGCCTTTGCCCTTGCCTTTCGTGAAGAAAGCTTGATCTTGTTGAGTGTCACCCGCAAAGTTTTGCCTCGTTTGAAAGGCTATGTACATATCTGTTTGGTTCAACAATCGATTACACAACACCATGACATTTGTAGATGATTGAAACATCATGGTAACGCAGTTAGATTCCATAGTTTGCAGTTCTTTAATAGTCACGCAACACAGACCCCATCATGAAAGTTTGAAACAAATATACTACTACTATATATTATATACCTTGTATTACCAGGTTATTTTATCTTTATGAGTATGATATAGAGTCATAGTGGCCTCCCTACCTCATGTTCTCTCGGCAATGGCATTGTGAGGTGTGCCCCCTCCTTTGGTTCATTCGACTTGGATTCTCAAGCATTGTCTTAGTGGTACTAACAAAAATCATGGTTAAACCTTATTTTTTCCAAAAGAAATTTGTTCTTTTTTTGGGTTCGGAGATTTCAGAAACACTGCCTTTTGGAATGAGCACTTTGGAACATTGGATCCCTGGAAGACTGTTCCGATGCAACTTAGCTTCAAAGTTTGCATTTTTTCAGTCTTATAATTTGCGGTATTTACATCAGTTTTACATCCTGGCATTCAATTGCAACTCTTCAATTTATTGCCAAACATGTTAGTTGGAGTATTATGGACATACGAGTTGGGGGCTCATGGCACTAGGCTACTGACCAAGTGGAAAGGTGCAGACTCTCTTGGGACCCATTAACCCAAATCGATAGCTTCTTGGAAGGTTCCTTCAAGGGCAAAAAGAACAATATAACTAGAGTATCTTGCAGGTGCTCCACATTTGATTGATTTGATGCATTGAATCCTTTGTAGGAGGCTCTTTGTAGGAGATCTGCAACTACTCTCATTGGTAGCTACTAACATTCATGCGATGTTCTTGATTGGGGATAGCTATGTGATTCATCAACTACGGTCTACTCTTGTTTATCTGGTCCTTCATGCTTAATCTTGTTTATAACTGAGACACAAAACTTGTGTAGCAGCTTGTACTATTCTTAAGTGCTGCATGGCCGAAATAGAGAAGACTTTGTCTTTGTAGTCCACTGTGATCTTTGATCAAACTAGTGGCTCATTTAAAATGGATCATGAATATGTTCTTAGCATTGTGTTGGTGTTAATGATATCCTTGAAACCTGAGGTTTTCACTGGGTGGAAATGATTCAAGTACAATCTTTGTTGATGTCCATATGTTAGGAATCTTAGGATCATAGATGAGCATATAGCTAGAACATTCGATTGCAAATTATCAATGCTTTTGTATGCGGGTTTGGACAGGATGTTCCCGTGGGTAAGATATATGAGTATAAATTTATGTTGACTGGCAAACATGGAAAGATTGAATGGCAGCCTGGCTCTAATCGAAATTTTCAAACTTTAGAGAGTTCTTCTCTTCTGATTGTCTCAGAGCCTTGGGAAGTTGAGGAGCCTTTAAGTGAAGAAGATTCAAATATCCAGACGGAGGTTAAAGAAGCGACTACAAATGAGGCTAAGGCTGATGGCAGTTATGATTTTCTAACATCTGTAGTAGTACCTGATAGTCTTGGTACAGAGCCCAAGTTTACTCATGTTGGAGTTAATGGACCACCAGAGCTTGCAAATGAGACAATTGACACCAACAAAACTTCTTGTGAGGAGTTTCCAGACCAAACTGGAATAATTCCACAAAATGGAACTTCTGTGCTAGATGCAAATGGTGAACATGTTTCAGCTCCTGAGAAACCTATCAACTATGCCAATATGAATTCACCAACAATTCTTTTGGAGGTGAGCAAAGAAGTTTCTAAAGATGCGGAAGAGACAACTGTCACTGAAGTATAGAGGTGACTGTTCGGATTACTGAAGGAAATATTGGCACTTTGGTATACTTTTGCTGTATGATTTGACCTATGCATCGTCGCTTATGTTTGTTGGCCTTGTTGTTTGTTCTTCAAATTCACGGAAAAGCATCAAGTCTCTTACTACAGTGATTAAGCACCTTGACCTGGCTGCAGCTTGCTTTGCAAGCCTTCAATGGGATCTATGTGAATCAAACCAATTCTTGCTTGTTAATTTACAATTTGCGTATCATACTGAATTTAACATATTCGCTTGTACAGATTATTGTCGTTACTGGCAAGTTTGCAACATCTTTTGAAATCTTGGAGGATCACATATTCGCAGCAATTTCACAGTCCGTTTTCAAGGTGCTTCAGAAGGATGTCATATCACTGTTCAGAGAAGTTCACATTATACTTAGCAGGATCATCTCTTTTTGGAATTTAAAAAGTTAGATCAGGAAAGGTCAATAGCTCCTTTCATCAATCAAGACAATCATGTTTAGCATGAATTCCATGAATTCCTCCCTTGTATGACGGATAAAGAGGAAATACTGGAAGCTTCTATTTGACTAGTGAAAGACCACATAGCAGTCCACTCACAGCCATGGAGCAAAAAATCTATCGGAAGTTCATGTGATTAAGCGACAATAAGGGAATGCACAAAGGCATCACTTCTGTAAACAAGGGGTGCTGTGCAATTTTGTGTAGCTAAATGAACTGCATTCGTGTACCTTGAGCACCAATAATTTAAAAAAAAGGCCTATAGTTTATGCTATTTCAAAAATTTAAGGAGGTCTAACATTTTTAGCCTTGTATGTTTGTCTTATGGTTCAATTTGGAGTCCAACCAACAGAATTCATAATGTTAAGATCAAGATTAGGGACCTGATTTTTCAGATAATACCTACTTGTGCATGCTTTCTGATTGACAAAAGCAACATGTAAACTCCTCAGCTTGTTTGCCTTATATTCCCTGTAGTTTTCTTGCAAGAGGATAAAATCATTAAAGCTCCATGTTACGGCCATACTTGATCTGTTCTACAGGTTTTACATCTGATGCTGGCTTTGTACCATAAGACCCGTTCCTAAGTTTTTTCTTAGGAACGGGTACAGTGCCGTTGCTTAGGGACAGCGTTCCATGCCTAAGGAATGGTTTTCAGGAACAAGCATCAAGTTTAGGGTTAGAACGGGTTGGAATGGGTCGGTTGGATTGTCTGAACGAGTTTTTGAGGAGTTCAAGCCTTGATCAGACAGGATCGGTTTTTCCAAATGTAAGATTGGATCGTCTGAATGAGTTTTTGAGGAGTTCAAGCCCTATCAGACAGGAATGATCAACAAAATTTTTTACAAAAAATCTACCTAGGGAATGGTTCCAGAGAACCGTTGCTTAAGCATTAGGTACTTTAGGAGGAACAGTTTCGTACCATTCCTAAAGTGCCTAAGCAACGGTTCCCTGGAACGATTCTGTTCTATTCCTGGGAAGTCGCTTTGTATATAGACAATCCCCTCTAAAGATGTGGCCCACATCCCTGTCTATTGAGTTTAATTAGTTTGGTGGTCATTTGAGGTTCTTTATGAATTGTCCTTGGAGAAGAGGCTAGTGTTATGCTCTGATTAACGTCTTTGAGGGTATGCATCTGATGAGGCCAAATTTCTATTTTCATACTTCTGAAAGGTAGCTCATCTTACACGGCATTGTGATGCTGACTTTGGTTTTTTTGTTTCATATGCACATGTATGCACACACAGACAGACACACACTTTGGAGTTCTGATTGGTACAATCACAAAAGTGTTACCACACTGGATCCATCATAACTGTAAAGCAACCCAATGGGGTTGGCTCAGTTGGTTAGCTTGACATCCAAAGTCTCTTTGGTCCCAACTTCGAGCCTCCCCTTGGAAACCGAGAAGCATAACTGTAAAGCAACCCAATGCAGTTGGCTCAGTTGGTTAGCTTGACATCCAAAGTTTCTTTAGTCCCATGTTTGAAGCTCTCCTTGGAAACCAAGAAGCATAACTGTAAAACAAAGCTCGCTTTGGCCTGAATATAATGCATGATGACTCACACACATACTCATATACTCAGGCTCACTGAGCTTTGTTGCAGAGTTCTGATCCCTCCCCCCGCCCCCCAAAAAAAACACAACAGAGAACCACGATCGATGCTAATCATGAACTGATATGTTGATGATGGTAATGTTGATATGGAGATGAAAAAAGGGTTGTTGAGATTGCTGCTCAGGTTTGTTCTAGACATAGGAATATAATTGCACTATTATGATAGACATGGTTGATGCAATTTTTTATGCTCTTTACTTTCAACTTATGACTTTGATTGGAAGTATATTGTATCCTTGTCTGATCTACACTGTGTAATTTGATACTCTCATGAATGTAATTAAACCCAGGATTAAGGTTTTGAATTTATGAAGTCTCTTGTACGTTTCTGAATGCACTTTTTTATAGTCTTTAGCCATTTCACTCTCTTCTTAAACTGGTTTTTGGTGCTATCTATTGGTTGCTTTCCTTTCTGTTGTACGGTCATTTGTTTAGTTTGAATTTAGTTGTTTGTTGTGTCTGTCCGGCTCTTTGGTATGTAGTCCTCATTGGTGTTTTGTTTAACCTGGTAACCCTTGTCGGCCTTCGCGCGTTTTAAGTTATCTATCGGTTGATGTTAGGTTTGTTGAAAGTTTTCCCTACGGGCTCATAGTGGCCAACAAATGTGTTTGCTGGTTTTTGCAAACTTGCAGACTCATTTTAGCATAAAAAATGAGTTAAAAGACAAGTGAATGCTTGGAAATTATAAAGTTTATGTTTGTGTAGCATGGGCCCTGTACATTGGTACGTGTAGCCTGTTGGCTAATGCCTACCTCCTTCTTAAGGCCCGTCCTGAGGATATGCCCCCTTTTCCCATCCCTGATTTGAATCATGTATTGCCAATCTCGGATCGTGCGTCCCCACTGACCTATGGGGTCGTTAGACACCACCTGCTCAACGAAACTCAAATGTCATCATACAATCATGGGGCTTGATATTTTCGACCCTTGCTCCCAGGCAGGGTCACAAATTTAGGGCCCACAATCTAAAATGTGGGGCCCGGTCAACGGGGACACACTGCATAAGGGCCTGTCCCTGTGATGCCTGATCTTGGGTCAGTGGGGATGGGCTCTTAGTACCAACTCTCCACCTGTGATTGTGGCGAGTTAGGACTCTGTGAGATTTCTTGCCATGATCTATGAGATGACCTTGGGAGGGAGGAAAGTGTGTATGCAGTCCTTGCTCTTTGCCGACTTCTCATAGCTGCTCACACTTGCTCATTGCCATGCCCTTTAAGGTTTGCCTTTTGGGCTATGTTTGCCACTCTGTCCATGCAATTTTTTTATGTGCTTTCAAACTAGACTTGATTATTTGCAGTTTTACTCTCTCTGCTCTGATGCACTTCACTGCTTTTGCAGAGCAACTAATGGCTGCTTTAGGGGTATTTACCTGATCCTGCTCTAGCAGTCTCCATTCTCTTTGTGTGGGGCTACCCGTTTCAAGTTTTGATCTATTTGATTTTGTTTGTTCTGTTATTGATTGTGTTGTGACCTCTGATCAGTTGATTACTCGAACCTTAAACTATAGTAGGCCTTTCTTTGTCCAAGGTCTCCTTGCTTCTAATGTCTAGAGCTCTAATTGATATGGTTCTGCACCGTGTTTGGCTACCTCCTCGATTTATTACCCTAAATTAACTATTTTTCTCGAGCATGTCTTCTCTCAACTGAACTTAGACTTTGAATCTTTTGTATGAAATGATTATAAAGGCTGTGGATTGCATATTATGTGGTCACACTTTGCTCTTAAACTATTTCTTAACACCAGAAAAGGGTTCTATACCATTTATCCTAGCTGCTAAAGATAGTATTTTTTGTGGGCATGTATGACGATAGAACCGTTGATTGATTTCTCAAATAACAGATGTTGATGCAATAAATGCCATGGATTTGTGTTTTTTCTCTGTTCTATGTCCCATTTTCACCTTAGAAACATTAAATGACCGTTAGCCTTTATCTCTAGGCAAACATAGAAAAGATCCAGAGTACAAAACTTCACTAATTATTGGATCAATAATGACTGGATAATAAAGCTTTGATAGTCACTAAATAATCAGACCAAGCCAGTAAGAAACTTGGAGCCATTAATGCATACAAGCTTGGCCCTTTGTCTAAATTAGGCCACCAGGAACATTATTTTTTATTTGTTATGATCATCCTCCTTTCTTAGTTGATGACCTGTCATTGTGGTAGTAACAATATTCACAAAGATTCTAATTTTAGGGAATTTGTGTCCAATAGATCTGAGCTAAATGCAACATTGAAACTTCCAATCCATTACTTAATCAATATTATTTGTGTCAAGGATAGAACCCTTTATTGAGATACAAAGAAAGATTGAGGACTTAAGGTATTAGAAATTTATTGCACAAACTTATAGTTTTGGACTAAATAGTATATCAATTGCTTTTTTATTATAGAGAGAATGAAAGCATATTGTTACAAACCAAAAAAGAAAATATTTAAAAAAAAAATTATAATTGTCGTTAGCAAAATATTATGCTCAACAATGATCAAATGCAGGATGTTTTGGTGTAATTGCATAAATCATATATGCAGATAGATGGTAGAGGACGTTGACATTGTAGGTCAGAAAAAATCATACACATCGTCAGAAAAAATCATACACATCAAAGGACATTGATGATCTTTCATCACAAGCTGGACATCGCAAGAGGGGATTAGACTTTTACATAAGTTTTCTCGTATAATATCCTTTTATTTTTGCTTCTATCTATTTTTATTGGTTGTAGCAAAGATTTTTTTATTGTATCATTCTTTCTTTTCCTTCCAATTTCATTTTAGCAATCTTCTCAACTTGCTCCTCGCATTCTCTCCTTTCTGTCGGTCACCAGAGAGAGAGAGAGAGAGAGAGAGAGAGAGAGAGAGAGAGAGAGAGAGAGAGAGAGAGCGCTAAGATAGAGAGAGATATGGAGAGCGCTAAGGGAGAGATACGAAGAGAGAGCACTTTTTTCAGTTCATGAGTTTAGGGTTTTTTTAGGGTTTCAAGAGTAAAATAGCCTCAAAAAAATATTGTTAAAACCATGGTGTTATACACTCAAATATAATAATTCCAATTTTGGTGATTTTGATCAACACTTAAATGGGTAACTTTGGATGCACGTATCTATCTCTATAGACATCAAAATTCAATTCTTGTTTTATAAACATGTTTCTATAATCATATAAGATTTTAAAGAGTAGACAGGCAAAAAATTGAATGTAAAATTCACAATAACGTAGTCCCATAATTAAAATATTGAAGTTTCATTAGTACCTCCACATGTTTTACACATCATATCTTACATATAAGTTGCTCAAAATGAAGATCTCAAAATTTTTAATCAGTAAATGTATATATGAACACACATGTGAAAGGAATTGATGTGATTTATCATAGTTTATTAAGTGCTTGAAATGCACACTTTTGTGCACATTTTGTGACGACTCTAGTGTTAATCTAAAAGCAATGAGTTGTAATCAAAAGTTTTATAACAATGTTCACAATGTAGGTTGCTTTGAAAATGTGAAGAAAGGTTTTTTCCAACCAACTCAACATTTGTAGCTAAGCAAAAAGAATTCTTTGAAATAATTTATAGAGCACTTTGTCAACAGATATATCAACAAGTTGCTTTCGTCCTAGGCACCAACATATATTGTAGCTATAAGTATATGTTTCGTTGTAAAATTGTCAAAGAGAAAATTATTGGCCATTCGTTTAAGCAACTATACCAATTATTGTTTGTCTATATAAGATAACAATACTCACATATGAAGTAAAACAATTTGTTAATAGTATGTATTGATACCAAGCAACATAAGTGAACACTAATCACAGTGTTATCAACTCACCAAAAAATTTGCTATCAATAGATCACTCCACCGTGCCTTATGAATTTTAAGCAATCATTGTGTTTCATAGATTGGTGAGACAACAGTTGTCAGCTGTCTGCTCAAAATCTTCAAGAGCTACAACAATTATGTGTTTCATAATCAAGAAGAGGAATACTATTGCTTTTGGCTTCAATGAGAAGCATTATCAAGCTTTGTTCTAGACCCTTGGGCATCGTTTTACAATGCCAATGCATTTAGTCATTATGTCTTTGATGTGCATTATTCTAGAAATAGTTGTAAACCGTGTATATTTGAAGCGCATAATCATGAAATGTGTGCACAGTTGTAGCGTGAAGGAAACGTGTAGCAGAAGCCGGGGTAGATGCGTCATGGGCTATAAATTTTTTTAAATTTTTTTTCATTTCAATGAAGTCTCTCAAGGATGTCCCCAAGTTGCTCAAAAGAAAAAATTTCTTTTCAATGTGAGCATGTGTTGAAGCGAGCATTTGACAATTTCATATGTGAACGAAACATAGCAATTGCAAATATTTATGTATTTCACTTTGACAAGTCAACTTTTTTTTTTCCCCT
Source organism: Diphasiastrum complanatum (assembly GCA_029204225.1). Taxonomy (NCBI): domain Eukaryota; kingdom Viridiplantae; phylum Streptophyta; class Lycopodiopsida; order Lycopodiales; family Lycopodiaceae; genus Diphasiastrum; species Diphasiastrum complanatum. The sequence continues at coordinate 44,663,668 of CM055094.1, read as the reverse complement.
GTAAAATTTTGATTGAACAATTTTGAATCCATACGACACATTCACTTGCTTGAAAACACAAATTGCTTTGCTACATGCTAGCAAGTACTAATAATTTTGCAATAAGGAACCATTGACTCCATGTAGAAAGACAAAGCTTGAGAGAGAGAGAGAGAGAGAGAGAGAGAGAGAGAGAGAGAGAGAGAGAGAGAGAGAGAGAGAGAGAGAGAGAGACTTATGATTAAAGATGCGCAAATGTACATAAGATTGATGTAAAGGAATCTACTTATTAGTATACAAGCCTAGAAGATCAATTTAGAATTGAACGATAGTGCTAGGCAAAAACAACAATTGTGCTGGTGCGATACTTCTGATCAAATAGATCGATACATCGATTCTTAGAAATCGACATGATAGATCTAGGACCAGTTCATTATATGTTTGGTATTCAGATCCTTCGTGATCAAACCAAGAAGACTATCTTTTCAAAACAACAGAGGTATCTTCAAAACATTTTGGAGAAATTCGGAATGCTAGAATCAAAGCCAATTGATTCGCCAATGAATCTGAGACTTCAACTCAGTAAAGATATGTGTCCTTCTACACCTACTAAGATTTCCAACATGAAGAATTATCCATACCACACACTAATTGGATCATTGATGTATGCGATGGTGTGCACCAAACCCGATTTGGCATATACAATAAGCACACTTTCTCAATTCATGTGAAATCCAAGAATCCAACATTGGAAAGAACTTAAAAGAGTGATGAAACACATTCAAGCGACAACTAACCGAATTCTTTGTTTTTCTGGTAATTTTGTACAGCTTTATGCTAGATTGGGAAGGAGACTTAAACACCAGAAAGTCTACTTTCGGATACTATTTCTACATATTGTTTCCACAGTTTCTTGCAATAGCAAAAATCAAAAGTCAATCTCATTATCCTCGACTGAAGCTGAATATGTAGTAGCAACCCGAGCGACTAAGGAAGCCATCTAGTTGAGGCTACTTCTAAAATATCTGAACTTCAGACAAATCAATCCAACTATCATCTATTGCAACAATATCAACTGTATTCAAGTTACTCTCAATCCTAGATTTCATTCTAGAAATAAACATATAGAAATTCAATTTACCAAGGCTTTGTCCAAGACAAGCATCTTCTATTTAATAAATAATAAATTTAAACAATTGGTTGACTAACAAATAATTAGAATTGCTTAAAAGCAGACAGACATCTATATAAAGTGCAATAACGATGTAGCTTGGACCATCATGCTTGATATAGACGTTCGAGTCAACAACATTCGAATGACAGCCAACAAAAGATAATCATTGATTCATTCGAACTGGGCTCTAGGTGTCTGCTTAAGCCTGTAAAGAGCTTTACGAATCTTATAGACTCGGTCTTCAAAATCTTTGACAATGTAACCTTTAGGTTGTTGCATGTAGATATCTTTGTGGATGAAACCATTCATAAATGCAGTTTGTACATCCATTTGATATCTTCTACTACTGTAATTGCCAACAAGATTCATATAGATGTAAGTTTGACAACATGACTAAAGGTATCTATATTGTTGAGTAGCCTTTGGCTATGAGTCTTGCCTTCCATTTTGAAATCGAGCCATGAGAGTTGTACTTTATCTTGAATATCCACTTGCAATCGATTTTCCTTTTGGCTAGTGGTTCGACAAGAGTCTAGGTCTGGTTCTTGATTAGTGAATTGTATTACTTCTTTCCACATGTCAAAATCTGCATTCGATAGTGCATTATGAATAGTGAGTGGCTCCTCTACTGCTCTCTAGATCGCTTGAGCTATATATCTCTCTGGTGGATGTGTCATTCGAGCAGATCTTCGAACATTTGGTTGTTCATCACAATCCGACTCAGAAGAAGAATGACAAGGTGTAGAAGTGGATGAAATCGAGACTGGGTTGTCTTTGATATTGATAGTTGTAGTTTGACATTGGAACCATAAATAAATTCATATTTATTCATCTTGAAGTCATGAAATTTGTCCTCTAAGAAGACTACATCTTTGCTAATAAGTGCCTTACCAGATTCTAGATTGAAGACCTTTTAGGCCTTATGATTTGATGAATATCAAAGAAATATAGCCTTGGTACTGGTTTGGTCGAATTTATTCCTTAGATCCAATGGGATTTGAGTGTAGCATACACATCCAAAAACTCATAGGTAATCTACGGATGGCTTTGTACCTGACCAAACTTCTTCAGGGGTTTTGTTGTCGATGACCTTGGTCCTACAACGATTCTAGATGTAACAGACTGTTGCAATTGCTTCTGCCCAGAACTTGTTTGGAAGATTAGCTTCAATTAACATAGATCTTGTAGACTCAACAAGAGTCCAATTCTTTCTTTTGGCTACTCCGTTCTGCTGTGGAATGTAGCTCAAAGAGTATTGTCTCTGAATTCCAAATTTGTATAGCAATTGAAATGAACTCTCCCCCTCCATATGTGTGTAGGGCTTTGATTTTCCTTCTTGTCTGGGTTTCATATAATCGTTTTAATTGTTGAAAACATAGACATGCTTTTGATTTGTTATTGATGAACATGACAATAGTTTGTCGGGAAAAATCATCGATAAATGTAATAAAATACATCAATCCTTTGCATGATGCAGTCTGTATCGGGCCATAGATATCATAGTGAATCAGATCCATAATGCCTTTAGCTCTATGAGCTTGGCCTTTGGTGAATCTTGATCTTGCATGCTTGCCAAGAATACAAGTCTCACAAGTTTGTTTCAATGAGGACTTGTTGATGTCTAAGCCTTCAACAAGTTTGTTACAAAACATATAAGTTATAGCTCTCATATGGAGATGTCTTAAGTGTTGATGCCATAGGATATTCTTGTCAAATGAAGGTGAAAACGAAGATATTTCTTCTGAAGTAAGTGCACATTCATGACTTAATGTATAGAGATGTCCATCTCTATACCCTTTGACCAGAACATTCGAGTTGATGTCTCGAATAAGGCATTGATCTGCATCAAACGTGATAGTGTGGTCTCGATCAACAATTTGACTATTGGATAATAGGTTCTTGGTCAAGGTTGGAACATATAACACATTCTCAATAAGTCGAGGTGAACCATCATCAAATTTGATGGTAACTATTCCTTTGCCTTCGATCTTAAGGGAGCTAGAGTCTCCAAGATGAATGTTGTTGTCATGATGCATAGAAGAATTTTTTTTAAACCAATCTCATTGAGATGTCATGTGTTGTGTCGCACCTGAGTCGATGAGATAACAACAACTAGAATATGAATGATTCTTCAATTCGGCCATAAATAGCTTTGGGTTGGATTTGTCTATTGTAGTACGAACATGCTGGTTCTTGTTCACAAGGATTATGTAATCCTTTATATCACGATCTTTCTTCTTGCAATATTTGCAGAAGCATTTGGCATGTTGATGTTTTGACTCTGTTTTGATGGATGTTGCGTATTTAACTTTGAAGTATTGATAGCAGCTTTTTTCGAGTGCTACTTCTTCTTTGAATATAGTGCAATCGATTTGTGTAACGTAGAGACATTGTTTGACTTCCTTCGAAGTTCTTCTTGGAGAAGAATTTATGTGACTTTTTGCATTGCTAAATCCGGTTGGGTCGAAACCAGCATGACCATATGATCGTAGGAAGCAGGAAGTCTTCTTAAGAGAGTCATGACCTCATTGTTATCGACAATGAGTGATTCGATTGTAGCAAGTTGAAATATTAATGATCTAATGTGATTAACATGGTCACTGATGGAGGTCAATTTTGACATCTTGCAAAAAAAAATTCTTTCGCAAGAATAGATGGGTGGTAATATCTTGGATCCCATACAGACTTACGAGAGTTTTCCAAGCTTGCTTAGATGCTTCGCTGCTATTGATATGCGATATTTGTGATCTTTGAGATTCATGGATATCAATATAAGAGCTTTGCAATCTTTGGATTTCCATTTGGAAATAAGATCAGCATCTTATTGTGGTAGGATTGAAGATCCATCGACCACATCCCATAAATCTTTCTCCAACATCATCATCTTCATGCAATATTTCCACATGTGAAAGTCGTCGCCATTGAGTCACTCCATGAATCGAATTCTAGAACACGATTGCTCCATGTGCCTTGAAAAATAAAATAACTAGAAATGCTATGACAATCAACACAAGCTCTGATACCGCTGTTGAAAGGAGGGAGGTGCGAAAGATCACGACAGTTCGAAGTGTCGAGAGACACTGTCGGACTATCGCGTTCGATAGCGCTGAAATGAGAGCAGAATGTTTAGATCATCTTTCACAACAGAACCAATCGATTAATCGATGAGTCAGTAGGTGTCTTAGACACCCATAGCTATAGAATTCGAAGGCCTTAAAGACAACTATGAATTTTCTCTTCGATTCAATTGATAAGACACACAAGGACAATAACAAATATTCAATTCACAATCAGAAAGTAGAAACAACAATAATCATTCACACATTATACACTGATTTGAAGAACATAGAGTATATTAATGATGCGTGAATGTAAATAAGATTGCTATAAAGAAATCTACTTATAAGTATACAAACCTAGAAGATCAATTTAGAATTGAACGATAATGCTAGGCAAAAACAACAAGAGTGTTATTAGCGCAATGCTTCTGATCAGATAGATCGGTAGATCTATTTTGTGGTACATTGGTTGATTATGAACATGTGCATCTAACTCTCTATATGTACACGATGAAGTTACTCTATTACACGTCAACCTTTGGGTTGATCATACAGAGATGGGCTTGAAGACCTGCTAGTAGTAACGATAGTTCGAGATGTTAGGCTTTCCGTCAGGTTCAGTGTCACTCGAACATGTCAAGTCAATGGTTTGCCGATCGATGTTGGTATCGAAGGACTATCGAGTCGAGTGTCGTGTTGAGTCATTGTCAACTATCGAGTTGAGTCGAGGGACTCTGCTCTCCTCGGGTAGAGAGAGAAAATCATCATGAGCTCTTGGTACTCGGCCTCACATGAAGAGAGAGATATAGTATCTTGCTTTTTGGAAAGCCAAGATATTAGATTGCCTCCAAGAAAGATAGTGTATGCACTAATAAACTTTCGATCCATCTTGTCACTTGCAAAATCCGAATCCGAGTAGGTAACAATGGAAAGATCTTCACTTTTATAAAGTAGACCAAGGACAAATCAAAGGACAAAGCAAAGGACAAAGACAAGGAGGAGTAAAAGATGATTCAACTCATTCTTCTATTTTCACGAAGAAGACTCAAGAAGATCAAGCCAAATTTATCATAGAAGATTCACATGCAAGTTGTGGAGAGGCATCTATCATAATGTCTAGTTTCTCCTCTTTACCTCTTAATGATGTATCTTGGTATATTGATAGTGGTGCTACATCACACATGAGTGTGAACCTGAGTTGATTAACGAAAATGCCATGATTATGTGGTTTTTGTCAGGTTTACCTAAAAGGATCAGACGTGAGCTTAAATGCCATAATGAGTAAGCACTTTTGCAAAATGCTATGGACGATGCAATTTGGGAAGAGGATGAAGATTCAGATGATGAGCCGAATATCAGTATGTTGCCTTATACAGCAAGACAGACCACTATGACATCCACCACTATTGCATCAACGAATGTCACTACTGCAGAAATGACACTCAATGAGTTCGAGAAACTCGGAAAGAACCAGCAGAAACAGATGGAAAAGTTGCAGTCACAATTTGATGACATTGGAAGATTTCCATGGACAAGCGAACAAGGAACCTGAGAAGTTTCATGCAGAAAAAAAAAAAGATATCAGGATATGAGGCAGTGGATTAAACATCTGCAAGAAGAAGAGGAGCTTGAAGCTGCCAGAGCAATAGCCGAAATTCGTCCTTCACCATTGTAGTCACCAGCACATACAAATATGAATGCTCAGTTGCATCATCATGAAGAACCCTTCAAGATGACTGAACCATAAGCACCACAAACAGAACTGCTCATGAATATTTTGTCTAGTAAGATCAATATTTCATTGGGAGAGTTCCTGAAGTTGGTGCCAAAAGCAAAAGAAGTATTAGCACAGAAGTTAACTCACTTTGAATCAGAAGTCCATCAGGAGCCACTTTTTTGTGCTGGATTTGAAGAATCTAGTGAAGTACTCCATGTCGGAGCAGTTTGGGAAAGTGAACAAAAATATATCACTCTGCCGATACAACATAGACAATTTTCTAATGAAGCAGCTGTGATAGATGGTGGTTCGGGAGTTAACCTAATTTCTACAAAGCTATGTGCAAAATGGGGCCTTACAAAGATAAAACCTGCGACTTTTGCCATTAAGCTAGTTGATCAAACGACAGTTCGTCCGCGAAGAATGGTTGAAGATATACCTGTCAGAATTGCCGGAGTACAGTTCGTCATTACTTTCGTAGTAATGGATTTACCAGAAGCACCCAATGTTTACCGAGTCCTATTGGGATGCCCATGGTTACGAGTTGCGCAAGTAATTCATAACTGGGGTACCGGGAAAATCACTTTTGAAAATCGTGAACATGCAGTCAAGGTTGATCCTGCAACTTGGACTATCAAACCAGTGGTTCAAAAAGAGGAGGATGATTCATCAACAACGGATCATACTTGTGACCGACCAGAGAAAAATTTCGGAGTTCATTACGATTCTCAAACTGATACCGTCAACTAGAATGAAGCTCTTGCAACGATTGACTGTACAATAGGATATATGTGTCAACAAGATAATCAATCAGATTTGAGCGAGATTTCATTATTGGATCGAACCTTGGATACACTGATTACTTTTCCATTGAATGTGCTGAATGTAGCTTGGATATCAACGGAACCTATACCAGATCCGATTGAAGATGAACTCATTCTTGTGAGTCATGCCTTGACTTATGATGACAATGTAGAACTTACTGATGAGCAGACTCTAAATCATATGGATCCAACCAGATTTGGAGTGCGTAATATTCCCGATGAACCAACCATAAAACCGCCAAAAGCAGTTATATTGAAGGAAGACAGGATCACAGGGTCAATGACAAAAAAACAAGCCAAGCAACATTATAATATGGTCCTGAAATGGGAAAATCCTCCTCAAAAGATTGATTCAAAGAATGTGCCACCCTTACGGGATAAAGGAAAAGAGAAAGTCAAGGATGATTCTACAAGTCAGAGTTCTAGCAAGACATCATCGTCTAGGAAGTCTTCATCGTCGAAGAAGACTTTATCTTCTTAGAAGTCATCACCTCCACGATCAATTCTTGATAAGAAGACTAAGCGAAGATCCAAGACAAGTCCTTTTGATAAAGAACAAGTAGATGTAGCCCAACATGATATGCCTGAACATTTTAAACGTTATACACTGGATGATGTGGTTATCATGTTACCCAAAGCACATCGTGAACCCGAAGAATAGGTGCCAGAATCGAAAGATGTTTACGATGGCCCAGCTAGGACACAGTCCATGAATCTTGCTGAACCAAGAGAACAAAAAAAGATTGTACAGGTTGGATCACAACTTAATCCTGAACAGTATCAAGTATTCCGAACGTTACTTATTAAGTATCAAGATTGCTTTGCATGGACTTATCAAGATCTGAAGAGTATTCTGACATCAGTTATTGAACATACCATACCTTTAGTACCTGATGCAGTTCCAAAGGTTACAAAGTTCTATCGTTATAATCCTAATGTTGCAGATCTGATAAAGAAAGAGCTTCAAAGACTACTTGACGCCGATTTCATTTATGAGATCAAGCATACCGAATGGGTTTCACTGATTTTCATTGTTCCTAAGAAGAATGGGAAATTGAGAATCTGTGCAAATCTCAAGATTTTGAACAAAGTGATGAGGAAGGATCACTTTCCGTTACCTTTAACTGAAAGCATTTTGGACCGCCTTGCTAGAGCGGAAGCTTATAGTTTTTTGGATGGATTTAGTGGTTACAACCAGGTCAAGATTGCACCTGCAGATTGCCACAAAATAGCTTTTGCAACAGAATGGGACACCTATGCTTACAATGGACTCTGTAATGCACCAAGTTCGTTCCAAAGAGTAATGCAATTTGCTTTTAAAGATTATCTACAGAAATTTTCTGAAATTTACTTGGATGACCTGGGAGTTCATAGTATAGATATAGACCTTCGGAAACCTACAAAGGTTGAAACCTACAAAGTGGCACTTCAAGAATTCCAAGGCCGCTTTGACAGATTCAAAGGTAAATCTTCAATTGAATTGGCAAAGGCTAAAGCAACTATCAAGGCATATGAAAAAGCTGCTGCTCAGGTGTTGGAAGCTGGGCCTCAAATTTCAGTTTCGGTCATGCCGCAATTCTCCCCTTCGCACCAAGCTGATGCACCTATAAATACAGGGTTGGATTCGGGCATGGACCAGGGTGGAGCCCCTGAAGTTGAAGAACAACAGCCAGTTCCACAGGCAGTGCAATTGGGTCCATCTTCATCAAGGACCACATCATTGTTCAGAAATCCAATCAGCGTCGAGGACCAGATCCAGAGTTTTTTAGCACAACATCCTCATGAGTCCTTCTGTGGTGGTTGGGTCCTTAAGTTTAAGACCTTTGAAATAGAGGCCAGTAAGGAATTGGATAAAATACCCACATTGGGAGAGCAGCCAGCTTGGAGAGTTACAGTTTTTGAGAAAACTCCAGAATCTATCAGGAGTTATGTGGCCAGCCCTCGCCAATTGCGCGTAGATCCATATTACGTACCGATGCCACGCAGAAATAAGTGGAAAGATTTGGGATTGGCCATGGACAAAATTACTATCCATGCGCCAAACTGGCCAATCATCCACTAACCTTTCAGTTGGAAAATTTTAGTGGATTTCCACCGGGCACTACAAGTGTACTAGCGGGAGTATATACACTCTCCCAATCCAACAGTGAGGCAATCGACGCTTTTTGTGAAAGACTTGACTTTGTTGGCATCCGTGGCAACGAGATGGGATGATTGCCTTCCTCCTTTGGCATTCGATCCAAATAAGCCAATGGCCTCAGAGAGCATCAAGGATCAGCTGCCGGTGGCTCGACTATATTTCTGTGCCGCAATGATGGGAGGCTCCTGGGAATCTCGATTCACATCCTGGATGAAGAAACAAAAAGTTTCTATTACCAAAGCTTTGCTAGCTTTCAGCCCTCGCTCTGACAAAGATGTTCACAAACGCGAAAGTCAAAACGAAGCAAAAATGTTTGCGAACACTGACGAAAAGACACGAACGAGAAAAAGAATTCGTGAAAGAGAATTTTTCGCGGTACAGGGGAGAAAGTCAGACAACGTGAAAGTCAAAAGACACGAAGCGACACGAAAATCGTCGCGACACCCTTTCCTACCCTCATGCTCCAAAAAGGACCAACAAGATCATGCAAGTACCAAGAAATATAGATATATGATCTGATATCATGACATCAGCAGATACACTCTAGGTTGTGGCTAATCTGCCACTCTTGTAATTCGTGATAAGTTGTAGATGTTTAATCACTCTAATATAGAAGTTACACGACACGACTATATACCTTCCGGTTGATGCATGATACACAATAGTGAAAATGAGTTTAATTCTAGTAAGCAAGAAGACGAAAAATATAGAATAGAAGCTCGTTTGCGTGCGAGACAAGTTTCTATAAGCAGGATCCACAAAGATCCAACAAGTCCGCTAGTAGGCGAGACACGAATTCATGGGAGAACTGTATTCCTCTCACTCCAACACACTGCGTGGATTTGCATGCAGTGCTTGAAGAATCGAAAGAATCAATAGATGATTTTGTAGCCATTGCGCACATACATCACTCTTGTCTTTTCTGATCTTGAGTGTTAATTAGTCTACTACTATTCGTGTGTCTGATTCACCTATTCATTTAATTCCACACCTTGCTTTGAACTTTGTTGAATGCTGTGTTAATCTGTTAACGTAGATTAGCAGTGTCTGTCTACATTCTGGAGGACTGTAGGAATGATACAGCTGGCAATGACCAGCGATCATATCTGAAATCCATCCGAATCGTATTGTTGCTTCCTTTCGCGATTCTTTCGCATCACTGGACAACTTCAAAGTGGATTGTCGGAGCTCACCGTTGTTTTTTGCCGCACAATTTAGATTTCAACACTGTCTGACTCGACTTCATGGAGAAGGTGTAGTATCATTTAATAAAGATTCGACGAGAAGCAAATAAAAGCCCACAATAACTGCATCTCGCAGGTGTCATGGGACCGCCACCAATTTTGGTGGGGGATACTGTTTGAGGGTTTGCGGATCCCAAGGAAATCCTAACCCTAGTTAATAAGTGAGAGGGATTTGGCACCCTACTGTGTAAGTCCAACCCGATGATCACATAGTGATTTGATTAATCAGAAAGTCAATTAAAGGACTTTAGGCCTTTTTGCGAGACTTTTAACGTCGCAGGGCCTAAATGTCAAGCTAGTGAATAAAGTTGGGTTTCCCTCCAATTTGGATGGTTCTCACTCTTTTTTGAATTTGAATAATTAGGGAGGCAAAAATGGACCAATAGGATTCAGAGGCCAGGGTCCTCCTCTCTACTATAAAAAGGGACCAACTTGAGTTCCTACACATGTACATTTCTTCATTTCAATAAAGCAGATTGGTTCTTTTGTGAAATGGATTTATGAATGTCCTTGCTCTCTATCCTTTTCCTCCATCTCTCATGCTTTTATTGAGTTTTGCTAATTGTTGGATCTGATTGTTATTGGGATTGCATGTTTTTATACTTTTTATGAGAGAGAAAGGGAGAGAGAGAAAGAGTAAGCTATTTTCATTGTGGATCTAGTGTTAATGGATGTAGTGTTAATGCTTAGGGTTAATGGATGTTAGAATGAGATTTGGATCTTCCATTCATGCTGAAATCTGGACTATACTATCGCTCTCATGGGAACGAATCTACGCGTGACAACTAACTTCATCTCCTCGATGCTAGATTGATTGGATCTTGGGTTGAGGATAGACAAGGAAAGAAACCCACTACATACATCCATTGGAAATTCCCAACAAGAAGTGGAAAAGTATTTCCATGGATTTTGTGAGCAGACGTCCCAAGCCTAGGGAATGATCATGATGCCATTTGGGTAGTAGTTGACAAGCTAACCAAAATGGTGTAGTTTATTCAAACAAAATCTATTGTCTCAGAGCTTGCACAACTCTTCATACAAAAGTTATTTAGGTTGTATGGATTGTCGAACGATAATGTTAGTGATCATGATTCTAAGTTCACTGGCAAGTTCTAGCAAGCAGTCTTTGAAAGACTGGAAATAGTACCTGGAGTCTCTCATTTTCGAATCACCAGGAATCTGATGGGCAGACTAAACGTGTCAACCAGTCTATGGAAGATATGCTTCATGCATATATTTCTAGATGACAGTCAAATTGGAAAAAATACCTCCCAATGGTTGAGTTCGCATACAATAGTATGAAACATTCTACCACTAGATTTAGTCCTTTTATGCTTCTATACGACTTTCAACCTCATTCTCCTATCTCTGTTGGACTCAAAGTCTCAAAATAGAAGTTGCAGTTGATTTTTTGCATGATATGCAGGAAATCTTGTAGGTGGCTAAATATTAGATCGACTCAAGATAGAGCCCAATTCTATGCCAATCGAAGTGGCTCTTCTCAAGAATTTGAGATCGATGATTTGGTGAAGTGCTTCGAACTGGGGAATGCCCCAAGTTGTCTCCTTGTTATGGTGGCTCTTTTAAGATTATAAATAAGATTAATCGGTCCGCTTATTGACTAGAACTGCCTTCTGAAACATCGATTCATCCTTTATTCCATATGAGTCGGTATTCCATGTGAGTCATTTAAAGGAATGACTTGGTGGAAAGGATAACCTTATTCCAAGAGATAATCTGGTATTACTGGAGGATTTGACTTCCTTTGTACCCCATGAACTTGATAGGATCATGGATACACAACATCATCAGTTGAAAAATTGTTTTATTCTTGAACATTCGATTCATTGGAAAGGTAAATAAGATGACATGGGAGAAGGAGGACAACTTGAAACTTAGATTCTCCAGTTTTTAATCATAGAAGGAAGTTTTTATGGGGAAGGAAATCTTATGTACCATAACGGTTTCCCTTAAGTGACGGCCTTGCAAGGGATAGGATGCAGATTTGGTGTTATCGACATATTTGTGTGCCACACTTCACCATCCTAGGTAATCACATGTCACCATCCTAGGTGGTCACATGTCATCAATGGGACTGTGCTTGATGGGACCCACTATGCCATGCCTAAATAGAGGTGGGGCTTCCCTTTTGCCATTCACTCAGTCTATCCAGGAGTTGGTGGATGGAGAGCATGTGCAGTAGCCAGGATGTATCTCCAAGCCAGGAGATGTATGCGCCGAGGGCCATGGCTAGTGGTATGGGATGCTAGTTATCGTTGGAGACTAGGCATGATAGTGTCTATAACTCTAGTGCAAGGAGCTGGGCCGACAGTGACCCTATGGATGGGTGGTTATGCCACTGTTGTCACTTGTATGAGGTGTGCATCAACCTTCAAAGCTATCGGAGATCAATAGGAATTGTAACACTTTTCTTGCATGCAAACTGAGAATTGTGTGAGATCTTATTTAAATTAGACTCAAATGAAATTATCAACGAAGGACAACAATAAAGATGCTTCTACTTGCGCTCACTACAACAAATTGGGGCTCTCGGCAACCAATGTTGGTACCTTGCACTCACTACAAGAAAAAGGGCCACTTGGCATACGATTGCTGGTTAAATCCCAAAGGAAAGCACAAGGAGGACAAAACAAATGTTATTGAGTCGTCCAAAGACAAAGAGAAGAGCGACAACGCGTTCTCAGCTGTCGAGCAAGAGTCCACGACCTATGTACAACAAGATTATGACATAGTCATTTATTCAGGAGCAACTACTCACATCACGTGCAACAAGAATGTTCTGACGAACTACAAGACATTGGACAACATGAGAACAATGATACTTGGAGATGGAAGCAGAGATGATGTCGAAGGTGTCGGAACTATTCAATTTCGTATAATGTCGGAATATACAAAGCTACAAGAGCACTCTATGTACCCACTTTGAAAAAGAGATATACTCTAGTGTTGAAGATAGCAGATCTTGGCATACGGGTCTTGTTCGATGGAGATGCACGCAGAATGGTCGATCATAGATCGAACAAGCTGCTGACTATAGATAGTGACAAAATTTTTGAACAGAAAAAATCATGGCTAATGCCTCACGTTCCGTTGTTGAATAATTCTTTTCTGGATGTGTAAGCTGTCTGCTTGCAAATCGTATAGGATAATCCTTCTTATAGTCACCTAGTTGCATCAAAACTGATCCAATGGCGTATTTTGAGGCATCCGTATGAACATGAAACTCTATCGTCCAATCTGGAGAACGCAATATAGGTGCTGAAGTTAATGCTTTTTTTAATTTTTCAAAGGCTTCTAACACCTCTACTGTCCAAATAGGAACAATAGTCAGTTTGTATATAGGTCGTGCTAAATCCGCAAAAAAGATAATAAAAATTTGATAGTAGTTCGCATGACCCATAAACACATAAACTCCACAAATTGTTGTTGGCGGTGGCAATTCCACAATAACTTTGATCTTAGAATAATTTGTGGCAATACCATGTCTCGATATCACATGTCCAAGCACAACTCCGTGGGATACCCATATCTGACATTTTTCTAGATTTAGAGAAATCTGATATTTGCGACATCTTTCAAATACTTTCTCCAATCGATCCAGGTGGTCTGCATCTGTACTATGGACTCCCAGGTCATCCAAGTAAATTTCAAGGAATTTCTGCAAATAATCTGTAAAAGCAAATTGCATTACTCTTTGGAATGAACTTGGTGCATTACAGAGTCCAAACGACATTACTTTGTAAGCATAGGTGTCCCATTATGTTGCAAAAGCAGTTTTGTGATGATCGGCAGGTGTAATCTTAACCTGGTTATAACCACTAAATCCATCCAAGAAACTATAAGCTTCCGCTCCGGCAAGGCGATCCAAAATGCTTTCAGTAAAAGGTAACGCAAAGTGATCCTTCCGCGTCACTTTGTTCAATGCTTTGAGATTCACACAGATCCGCAATTTTCCATTTTTCTTAGGAACAATGACAATTGGTGAAATCCATTAAGTGTGTTTGATCTCATGAATGAAATCGGCGTCAAACAATCTCTGAAGTTCTTTCTTTATCAGGTCCGCCACATTAGGATTATAGCGATAGAACTTTGTAACCTTTGGAACTGCATCAGGTACTAAAGGTATGGTATGTTCAATCACTGATGTTGGGATACCCTTCAGATCTTGATAAGTCCATGCAAAACAATCTTGATACTTAATAAGTAACATGCGTAGTGCTTGACATTGTTCAAGAGTAAGTTGTGATCCAACTTGCACAATTTTTTCTGGTTCTCCTGGTTCGGCAAGATTCATTGGTTGTGTCCTAGCTGGGCCATCGTAAACCTCTTTAGATTCTGGCATGTATTCTTCAAGTTCACGATGTGCTTTAGGTAATATGATAACCACATCATCCAGTGTATAACGTTTAAAATGCTCGGGCATATCATGTTGGTAGTACATCTGCTTGTTCTTTTTCGAAAGGACTTGTCTTGGATTTTCGCTTAGCTTTCTTAGCAGGAATTGATCGTAGAGGTGATGACTTCGGAGAAGATAAATTTTTCTTCAAAGGTGAAGGCTTCCTAGACGATGATGTCTTACTAGAATTCTGACTTGAAGAATCATCCTCGACTTTTCCTTTGTCTTTATCCAATAAGGGTGGCACTTTCTTTGAATCAATCTTTTGAGAGAGATTTTCCCATTTTAGGACCGTATTATAATGTTGCTTAGCTTGTTTCTTCGTCATCGATCCTCTGATCCTATCTTCCTTCAATATAACTGCTTTGGGTGGTTTTATTGTTGGTTCATTAGGAACATTACGCACTCCAAATCTGTTCGGATCCATATGATTTAGAATCTGCTCATCCGTAAATTCAGCATTGCCATCATAAGTCAAGGCATGACTCACAAGAATGAGTTCATCCTCAATCGGATCTGGTATAGGTTCTGTTGATATCCAGGCTACATTCAGCACATTTAGTGAAAACGTGATTGGTGTATCCAAAGTTCGATCTAACAAGGAAATCTCGTTCAAATCTGATTGATTATCTTGTTGACACATGTATTCTGCTGTACAATCAATCGTTGCAAGAGCTTCATTCCAATTGATAGTATCCGTTTGAGAATCGTAATGAACTCCCAATTTTTTCGCTGGTCGATCACAAGTGTGATCCGTTGTTGACGAATCGTCATCCTCTTTTTGAACCACTGGTTTGATAGTCCATGTTGTAGAATCAACTTTAACTGCACGTTCATGATTTTCGAAAGTGAGTTTTTCGGTACCCCAATTATGAATTACTTGCGCAGCTCGTAACCATGGACGTCCCAATAGAACTCGGTAGACATTTGGTGCTTTTGGTAAGTCCATCACTCTAAAGTAATGACAAACTGTACTCCCGCAATTCTGATAGGTATATCTTCCACCATTCCTTGTGGATGAACTGTCGTTTGATCAACTAGCTTAATAGCAAAAGTAGTAGGCTTAATCTTTGTAAGGCCCCATTTTGCACATAGCTTTGTAGAGATCAGGTTAACTCCTGAATCGCCATCTATCACAACTGCTTCTTTAGGAAATTGTCTATGATGTATCGGCAGAGTGATATTCTTTTGTTCACTTTCCCAAGCGGCTCCAACATGGAGTACTTCGTTAGATTCTTCAAATCTAGCACAAAAAAGTGGCTCATGATGGACTTTTGGTTCTTCTTGAGCTAACTTTTGTGCTAAGACTTCTTTTGCTTTTGGCACCAACTTCAGGAACTCTTCTAATGAGATATTGATCTTGCTAGACAAAATGTTCATGAGCAGTTCTGTTTGCGGTGCTTCCGGTTTAGTCATCTTGAAGGGTTCTTCATGATGATGTAACTAATCATTCATATCTGTACGTAAATTTCTTGGAGATTGCAATGGTGAAGACTGAACTTCAGCTGTTGCTTTAGCAGCCTCAAGCTCCTCTTCTTCTTACAGATGTTTGATCCACTGCCTCATATTCTGATATCTTCATTTTTCTGCATTAAGATTTGGATAGACTCCAGATGCTGTTGGTATATCGTTCAATGGTATAGAATCAGCAGGTACTGGATCCACTACTGCTTCTTTTTGCTTCTGTGCTTTGGTAACCACCATCAAGGGTGCACTTGGTTTATTTGGAGCTACTGGTCTTTGCTTGATTGTTATCAAATTTACAGGCGTTGTAGCTAGTGGTGGCTTCGGTCTTGCTGGACAGTCTTTATAGCAATGCCCATAACCACAGTCATGACCAAATGGTACAAATTTTTCTTTATTTGGACATTATGCAACTCTGTGATTTTCTCCACATGCAAAGCATCCAAGTGGTGCTCTGGTCCAATTTCTGGAGGTTTGTTGTTGAGCGACAGCATAAATGGTATACTGTTCTGAAGATCCACCTTCTTGATCATTACCATAGTTCCATTGCGCAGCACTTCCGTAAGGTTCTGGTTCCATCAAATTAGCAGAAAGAGCGGAGTGCTTTGATGGGGCAGGTAAAGCTAAACGTTCTGGGTATCCAAGAGCAGATTGTCGCGGTCTTGCTGCTGGATTTCCTCCATACTGTGGTTCTCGATATCCCATCTGGGCATACCGTTGTTGAATTATCCGAGGGTTGAAGTTGCAAAAAGCAGTCTCATGATCAGGTGAATTACACAGATGGCAAACACTGAGTTCCATTTGTTTTTTCAATTGAGGACACTCGTTTACTGTGTGATTCCCTGTACAAATAGAACACCAGACATTTTCCCTGGTAGGAAAAGTCTTTGCAAACTTTTCAGGTTCTTTGTTTGCTTCTCCGTGGAAATTTTCCAATGCTTTGATCTTCTCATCAAATTGCGACTGCAACTTTTCCATCTGTTTTTGCTGGTTCTTCCCAAGTTTCTCGAACTCATTGAGCATCATTTCTGCAGTAGCGTTGGCATTCGTTGATGCAATAGTGGTGGATGTCGTAGTAGTCTGCCCTGCTGTATAAGGCAACATACCGATATTCAGCTCATCATCCGAATCTTCATCCTCCTCCCAAATTGCATCATCCATAGCATTTTGCAAGATTGCATACTCATTATGACGTTTCAGCTCACGTCTGATCCGTTTAGGTAGACCTGACAAAAATCACATAATCATGGCATTCTCGTTAATCAGCTCAGGTTCACATTCAAATCTGAGACGTTTCACCCGTTCAATGTAATCTCGAACTTTTTTCCTCTTTTTCATTTTAATTTTACTTTAAAGTAGAAAATGGTCTTTCATAAACTTTTGCGGTTTGAACCGTGTGATAAGGGCTCGTTTAACAACCTCCCAATCTGTACGTTCAGTTTCGTCTTGATTATAGTACCAATCTTGTGCTGTGTCTGTTAAGGCCATAAAAAACAGCTTAAGTTTATCTTGAGGATAAATCTCGCCATAGACTTCACATGATTCAGCATAGATATGAAGAAATCTAACTGGATCTGTTAATCCATTATATTTGGGTAGATCCAATCGGGGTGCTCTTCTAACAATGATTGGATTGACTTCTTGTGGAGTACCTCCAAGGGCAGCTCTTGGGGCAGCCATCTTCTCAGATTCAAATCAAGCAGACAATGAAATTGGATCTAGATTTTTCAATCAAAACTATCTCAGATCAGATCTGCTTGATTTATTTCTCTTTTCAAGAATCTGATTCTATATCATGAAAAAGATTTCGAAATTCGATCAACCAATACCTCTCAAAAATGATAAATTTCTCAAAATCCAAATCAGAATATATTAGATTTGACCCAAATTTTGACAGAGACTTGATTTGGAAAATCAGAAACTAAAAATAGGACTGGCGAAGGTTGTCTCGGCGAAGGTTCAACAGTGCTATTTTTGAAAAAAAAACTCTCTGAACAACTTTTTTTTGACAATTTCTTGGAAAAAAAAAATAACCTTCGTCGACCTTTCAGATGAAAGATATGACACAGATAAAACTATAAAAAACCGGACGAAGGTTTCTGACACAAGAAAATACAGTTTCTGTACTTTGGCGAGGGTAAAAATCAAGATTTTTTGTGATCTGATCAAGAAGAATCTTCACCAAACTCAAAAATAGTATTTTACTATAAATAAAATGTTCTGGAAACTTGACGAAGGTCCTGGCAAATGATCAAGAGTAATACTGGTAATTTTGCAAAAAAGTGACTTTTTTGGCAAAAATATGACAATATGACAATTGATCCTCTGAAACCCTTTCTATTTTTGGTATTATTCTTCGTCGACCTGGCAGTAGATAGATCTGAATCACACCTAAGCACAGTGAATCGGGCAAAGGTTATTTTTCTGTTTTTTTAGGATTTTGGTTATTTTTTGGTGTTTTTGACTATTTTTCTGATGTTTCTGGAAATTTGCTGGGAATTAATTTTCGCCCTTCAAACTAAAGGTTCTGTAAACAAAATCGAAAGTGTCTGCAACTCGGCGAAGGTTTCCTGAAAGAGGATAAAAGTTCTAAGCTCTGATGACGCTTTTTGCCTCTTTTTGACCAAATCTGACAGATCTGACCGATTTTTGTTATTTTTTCTGATATCTCAGATCCAAATGGATCTTAAGATTGGTGATCTAAATAGATGTCCTTGTTTAACAATCAGATTAGATTTCAAACAAGCAAATCCACTCAAATCAAGCAAAATCAATCCCAAACTAACCCTAAAATACAGATCTAACACTATTCATGCCACGACAATATGCCTAATGCAAGCTAACCATCCAACAATCATGCTGCAAATTGAAAAACTGGCGTAGCTCCCCGACAACGGCGCCAAAATTGTAATGGGTTTCTTTCCTTGCCTAACCTGAATCCAAGATCTAGTCAATCTAGCATCATAGAGACGGAGTTAGTTGTCATGCGTAGGTTCATTCCCATGAGAGCAATAGTTTTAGTTCAGATTTCAGCATGAATGGAAGATCCAAATACTAACTCTACATCCATTAACCCTATTCTTTAACACTACGATCCATTAACTCTACGATCCACAACAAAGATAGCTTACACTTCCTCTCTCTTTCTTTTTCTCTCATAAAAAGTATAATAACATGCAATCCCAATAACAATCAGATCCAACAATTAGCACATATCCAAAGAAAGCATGAGAGATGGAGAAGGAAAGAAGAAGAGCAAGGACATTCATCAACTTATTTCTGAAGAGAACCAATCTATTTTATTGAAACGAGGAAATGAACATCAGGATCAACTCGAGTTGGTCCCTTCTTATAGTAGAGAGGACGACCTTGGCCTCTGAATCCTATTGGTCCATTCTTGCCTCTCTTTTTATTCAAATTTTAAAAAAGTGTGGGAATCATCAAAATTGGAGGGAAACCCAACTTTATTCAATAACTTGACATTTAAGCCCTGCAACATTAAAAGTCCCGCAAAAAGGCCTAAAGTCCTTTTATTGACTTTTAACTAATCAATCAAATAACTATGTGACCATTGGGTTGGACTTACACATGCAGGGTGCCAAATTCCTCTCACTTATTAACTAGGGTTAGGGTTGCCTTGTGATCCGCAAAATGATAGTTGGAGCCAAGCTCACGAAGCAGGATTGCCCAAAAACGGAAGAGGAAGAACAGAAGATGGCAGGTATACCCTACCAAAACTTAATCTGTAGTCTGATGTACCTTACAATTTGTATCAGACCCGATCTAGCTTTCTTTGTTTACGCCTTGAGCCAATTCTCTTCCAATCCTGACCTGACACATTGACAAATGACAAAACGAATCCTACAGTATCTGAAGAGGACCCAGAATATGTGATTAACCTACAGAGCTGAAAACGAAGAAAAAGGATTTGAGCTGCACCACTACAGTGATGCAAGCTCTCTTTCAAGTTTTGCTATTATCTGAGAACTAAAAAGTTGGGGCTACTTAGGAAAATAGTAAAAAAATACCTGGACAATATTGCAATTTTTCTCGTGATATAGCTTTACATTTTCTATGCAAGTTCCTAAAAACTCTGCGCTGTTGAGATAAGTGTTGAAAGCCTTACATACAAAACCATTTTTATAGCTTGAGAGTTTCATATACTAAAGAGAGAACTGTTCAAGCTGCAAAATAGAGGTGAGGGTTCTTTCAAATCCAGAATGAACCAAGTACATTTTTCAAGTACTTATCAATGCTTGATCTTATGACCTCCTCACATGGATATCCAGCATAAGTACCCCCTGCTGAATAAAATAGGTGTTCCTTATTTTATTTGACTACTACTCAATTCATGCTTATGCCCAACCATCCACCTTTTCAATATCAGGAAGTTGGAGACCAACTCTCTGAGCAGTATTTTTCAAACGTTCAGCATGCTCTGCCTCTCTATCCACCCCAATATTGTATGAAAGCAGAAGCTCCTGAAGAAAAAGTTCTTGCATCAGTTGAGAGCATTTTCTAGCATGAAGAACCCAAAAGTAAGCCCTGAACACTTGAAAAGATCTAGCAGGTACAAGCATGAAAAGTTTCCACTAAAAACATTTATTATGGGCTTGTATTCTAAGTATTGCAATGAATTTTACCACTGCTTAACCATGGTTGATCAGATACCACTGGAAGGTTGTGTTTGAAAAGACAATGATTGCAAGTCAAGGAGTGAAATTCTTTTGAAGATTCAAATTGAGCTAAGTATGAATCTACGACAATTTTTACTAAAAACTGGAAGTACAATCATTCTAACAGTGATACATTCATATTTCAACCTTTGAATATTCCCTAACTTCCAATAGTTGATGTCTCAAATAAGAATAAAGTCAAATCACCATTCATTTGTTGATTTTCCCACATGCAACCTAGATTCCAGTACATAAGGTGCTTCTGTAAGAAAAAATTTCAAAGTCCCTTGTCTGAAGGCTAAGGCTACTAAAAATCATCTCTTGGAAGGTTAGTACAATCATATATTTTAATACAAACAAGTTGTATCAGCCAAGCAACAGCAAGAACCTGACTTAAGTCCATTCAATCCCCTCAATGTTTGTTTCTGGTTTCTGCGCAGACATGGACTGATTAGAGAACAATTACGTCATGCGTAACGGACATACCCTGAGACACAGAGGCATATTTATGTAGAATCACATCCTTAATGCAGACAAAACACGGAATTACCTTATGTTGATGGACACTGCTGATCAACGTCACATAGTCTTTAACCAAATCCAGCTTATTTTGGAGTTCGTAAGAGTCAGTTAGAACGGCGTTTCTTCTAAACTCGGCTGAAATGAAGTCCTTGAAATGAGATTTGTTGGCATCCTTGCTCACGTTCAGGCGAACAGCCTTGAGCAGTGTTCTGTAAGCAGATTGTGCCATTTCCTAGAATGACAATTTCAATCAGCATGGATAGCAGCCTCACAATGAAAATTGATTATACCTATTGATAAACAATGACACACTCTATGTCAATCATTTAACATGCATAATGCAGAGAAGTTCAGCCTGCCTAGGTAGGTCATTTATTGTTTACATCGGCATTTATTTCAGTAACTAACCATTAGTAGGGATTTGATTTAAAAGAATGATAAAGGAACAGGTGAACCAGTCATTGAACTAGCAAGATTGTTATTATATACTCCATAAATGCAACTGTCCCATGTTGCATCAAATTATATCAAAAGACACTATGAGGCTGTCCAGTTAGGCACTAGTGAACACTCCATTTCCAGTTTTCTTGTTTACTTGGTTGTGTAGGGCATGTTCCCATAGGCATCTGTTTCTACCACAGTACCCTAGGGGGTTAAATTTCTAGTCTAAATGGGAATAAAACCTCTGCTTTTCTGCTTTATTTACATATCCATGCTCTTCCCTTGAAGATGTCACTTACCCTAGAGTGCAATCTGCTGTAACTAATAATACCAATCCAATTCAGGAAAACAAGAACCTAAACATCGGCTAGTTGTATAGAGCCTAGAGGCCTTGAATGATCTATATAAGGTGGATGTGGAGGAGTTTAGCAATGAGGGTCCATGGAGAAACTTGCGGATAAAATGAGAATGAACCTCTAGCAAAAGTTCCTAGAGAAGATCTATTCAAGGGGATTGCGACATTTTTCTCAAAACAACCCAGCTAATTTCCAGCAAAATCAAGTCTTTTGGTCATGGCTTGGGACATCTGAAAATTGTAATTGGACCAATCTATTTCTAGGTGGTACAACATTCACTTATGCTGAAGATTGCTTGCAAGTGTACAGTTTGGCGACAATTCTTTTCTTTCTCAAAAGATTTTTTGTTTTCAAGCTTTAATAGCGACATTGTACTGATATGTACTGTATTGGATCTAATTGCAGGACTGGCACAGCCGGTACATATGAAAAATTGAACTTGCAATAATCTGCTGAGTTGGAATAGTGCATGTTATGATCTTCTACATATCATAATATTAAAAGATCTCTAACTTTTGTGCTATGTATTGAACTGGGTTTAGAACTTCACTGTGCACCGGTGCCGGGCAGGAGTAGAGTGATCTGAAAACTAATGTGGATTCCCAGCCTGGGTAATGGATTCTTGATACTCAAAACCTGCAATTTTAAAGATCCCTTTTGTATTAAGATCCAGGGGATATGAAAAAGGTCAATACCCAGTTAATACCCATCAACAACCTCCCCAAAATCAATAACCAGAACCTAGCATTTGCTATGTGGGCAATACCTGTAACTGCCGATTATGAAAACCCAAAATTTTCATATACCTTGACCCAGCAGGTATCACATAGAGTTAATACCCACCGAACATTGGTATGCATGTGTAATTCTCTTAGGTAATCTACAACTATATGGCTGACTCAGGTCCATTCTTACAAACAGACACATTAGGTGCACTTCTAAGTTCTAGTTAGAGTTGATGAGGATTCTCCATATTGAAATATTGATCGATATTGCCTACCATTCAAAGGCTATGGTCAGTTTGAGGTCCATAATTATATCTTTTATTTGTCGCAACTTGTCTTTCCTACCACTGGTAAAAATTGGAGAAAGTATAGCGATAATAGCTTTGTGAGCAAGAGAGTGGAAGTATCCCACTTCGTTTGGCAAGTGGTCATTATCCTGTACTTTCAGGTTTTTAAAAGCTTCCATAAGTTACACCCATCAATCTCGAGGCATTTATTTCTGAGGCTTAAGAGCTCACTGCTATTCTAGCCCAAGGTGATTTACATAGGATATGGCAGCAAAATAAGACTACTATCGTTCAGCACCATCAGTATCTTCAATTTCACGAGGGCCAAGATATCTATCTTTGACTCAGCTTTGCTAGACAAAGGTTTCTTCTGATGATCTCAACCAAAGAGCTCAATTCACAATATTATGGTCCTTACCACATCATAGAGAAGCCAAGTCATGTCAATTGTGAACTTCAGCTACCTGAATGCTACTATAGAGAGCCTATGATATTATGATGCTAGATGATCCATCATTTATTACTTGCTACTATTCTTTAAATATGGTAACAACATGGTTGACGTTGGTGATGCATCTTCTAATTGGTTTGGGTAGAATCCTTGGCATATTGGCAAGGTTGCATGGACGTCTATTGATGTATTTTCTCACCTGGCTTAGAGCTCTTGCAGCAAACATTCAGCCGCCGGATACAAAGCCCTTGGCATCACTATGCTCCATGGTTCTCTGTTTACACTGTAGCGTCTACTTCAGCATAGACAGTTTGCAGCTACTTCATCAGCTTTTATACTTGGCAATATTTTTAGCATATGTTATTTATATGGCATCTTCGCTACTATTGGGAAAAAGTTGGGGCCAAAGTTTTAGTCAGTAGAGAAGAGTGATCAACATGTAGTTCGATAATCATTTTGGCCTTCTTTATTTGGTAGCCTAGGACACTATTTCTTATATGGTTCCTCATCATTCCATATCGGAATAAGATCCCCTTCATTGGGGATCCCATCTTAACACCTCAGCGTGTCTTTGCATGTCACGTTTTATATCTTTTTCTGTGTAAGAAAAACTAGCTGCATTATAAATTGATCTTACCTACTGGGATCCATCTTAGTGTGTCACCTCCCTCTTTACTCAAGATAAAAAACAAGTTTTCTTTCATTTGCCAAGGTTATCATAATATTATACTCAATGTACAAATTCAAAGGAGCAGGTAACTTAAAAACTCAAAACGGCATGCTGAGCAGGGAAATCAAACATTCTGAATCATAAATGATCCAACAGCGTAACTGGACCAAAACTGCAATACGCTATTGGTCATTTTCACTAACCACAAATAACTTAACCGGATATTCACCCTGTAATTCAGGATCCCGATCATACTTACTATCTTTCTTACTTGTTTCTACTTCCTTCTTAGAATGCAACAAAGACTTAGAACCAAAAGCAGCAATGGTGTTTGTTCCCCTATTGAATGTAGCCGCAGTCATTGAGAAATTCCTAGACTTCTGCAGAAACCACCTTCTTTCTTACCTTTTGAGACTGATGAGGGAAAGCAGCGTGATAAGTGACTAGAATTGAATCTTAATATATTATTTGGCTGAGTTTCTACTGGAATTGCTGCGCTTGCTCTGGCGCCGGCCAGCGCTCTTTGAAGGCTGCTTTAGCTGAGCTTCCTGTCCAGTAAACACTCCATTGATTGCAAACCCGCAAACCCTAGCTCATTACACTAGTGTGGTATCCGGGAAACCCTAGCTCATTCACCTGCGTGGAACCAGCAAACCCTAGCTGATCCTCTGGTATGGATCCGACAAACCCTAGCCCATTCACCTGCATGGAACCAGCAAACCCTAGCTCAAGTTGAACCCTAGCTGATTCCCTGCATTTCGACTTTTTGGCCCTTTTTGGCCCTGCCTTGCTTTGCAATGAGGACTTAGCATGCATTTCAAACATTTTTCTGCTTGTGTTTTGGTTTTAATTCAAATGACATAATTAAATGTTTTTTTTTTATTTTTTTTATTTTTGTGAGTAATACATGTGGCAATTATAAATAAATTGGCTATTTTTTTGGTTTTTTTCCTACATATTGCTTTTTTTTTTTTCTTTATGAAATATTTATATATATTTTCGTTTGGGGTGCTTGATTATGGAGAGATTGACATGTGTGACCTCTGATTCTGGGTTTCAACTTTTCGTTTTTCGTCCTCACGTGTCTTGCCATTTTTCGTCTCACGTGTCTTGCCATTGTGAGGATCGTAACCCTGACTAAAAGCCTGTAACGGTCGTTTGCACATTGATCTTTGATTCTAGAGATGAGCTTCCGCTGCTTCCATAGCGAGAAGAGAACGTGATCGCAGAACAATAGCCTGATCCAAGCCCAGAACCTACTGCATGAAGCTTTTGGCACTTGGTAGAAATAATTTGGACAAAGCATTTCATGAGGCTATTCCATAAAATCTCGTTCCATACCGTTTAGTACAGAACGTTCCAAACTTCCAATCAATACATATGGAATGAAATGCATGTCGTACATACAAAGTGTGGATAGAAATACTTTTTTTTATTAGGGGCTCTTAAGCCGAATCACAGCCATTTTTAGTCTTGCACATCTATGTATTTAGAGGCATATTTATAGAGACAGAACGGAGGGTGTTGAATCAACACGTTTTCATGTATTGCTTTTCAATCACCAACATCAAGAACTGGCTCAAATGCAAACCAAGGCTCAAGCTAGTAAGATAGACTAAGAATGCCATGTAGCAAGAACGTTAGCTAGCACTGCAAATACATAATACATAGCAACAAGGGTAATCTCTGTCAAGACTATAGTGAGCAAAGAAGAGCTTAATGAATTGATGGATGTATGTTAGCTACACGTTTAGGTGGTTAAAATGGTATTTCATGCACAAATTGTGACTGCTCTGAATGGACTTCAAACTAAAGTAATGGCCCATCTAGAACTACCTTCTCCTGAGTTGTCAAATCATCAAGTGAACCTGAATGGCCCTCTGCATGCACATGTGCTACATGACTCTCTCTATATGTGCCTCATCTGCACATGTCCGTGCCTCATGACATCTCTCCTAAGACTACCTCATAAATATTATCTTGTATAGCCCACCTGCACACTCTTGTACTGCATCCAACCCATCATATAAAGGATTCAACTCATATGACTCTATTCAATTGTACACCGATATGGGAATTAATTCGATTATTTGGAGTAGCAATAGTATTATTGCAACATCACAACATGAGACGTGGAATCATGATGAGAGAGCAGTCCTACTAGAATCTCAATATAACTTAATTAAACACATTATCTCACATTGTAGCTTTATTAGTAATAACCTTCAACAAAACATCAAATTTGTGTAGCTTTTTCTAGGTTGATAGTATTACGTACAACGATAAATGTTTGCATTCAAAATCTTATAGAAGCTATTTAATTCTAGTTTGATTTCTCAATTGCATATTGATTACGATTTATGACCACCAATCCTTGTTTTCCTCATATGATAGAATAACACAAATATAAAGAGTTTTATAGGGTGTTTGTGTATTTTTACTACATAACAACATTTTATCAAGGCTTCTTGTGTTTACATCTCTCACAGATTACAATTTTCAATAGGCAATTTTATGTACTAAAATCTTAGAATGTAGTAATCATTTATTTCTAAGATAGGGCCATGTGGCTTGCCGCAAAGCCCTGCCTTAGAAATAAAGGATTATTTAATACATTGCACACCAAAATTATTCATGCTACATTTACTTATAAAGCCTACAGTCTACAGATAATCGCTATATACAGATAGCCAAATTCTAGTATTTCCATGTTTATTGAACAACTAAACCTAATACTCAACAACAGACACGTGTCGTTATCTAATTGGTGAACGTGGAATGTCCATACTGACAATGATGACCTCATTATGAGACCACGTGGGTTGGGACACGTGCACGAATCCTTTTTCAACGTGTGTCATTCTTGCACGTGACATATGCCAGATCAATCATTGTTTGTACGACGACGTATTCATTTTGACCAATCATATGTCGACACATGTTGCTTTGTAACTCCACGTGCGAATTTTTTTTTATAAATAGGTCATTTTCGGCTCGGATTTTCACGCAAATTTTTGATATTTTGGCCGGATATCGATTTCAAGCGTGCCATTTGCACTTATTACCCTTCGTTGACTTACTTGTGCCTGAAACCGAAACTGCCTCGTCCGGTATCGCATTCAAGCGCGTCTTACATCTCATTTCTTGTCTACTCTTTGTTCACGCGCTCGGATCCGATACCGTAATTTCTAATATCTCTTTTGAGCGCACATTGCTTTGAGGTTCTTGTCTGACTTGCAATTTGCGACTGAGAGCGATATTTGGAATTTTACATCTGTAGTTTTTGTTTAAAATGTCTAATTTTGATTCTAGTTTGCTTTTTTCTTTTCATGAATTTGGTATTAGTGATAATTTAGAGTATTTCAAATCTCTTTTTTCTCCTTTTCTTTTTATTCTTCATTCTATTACTGAGGATCCTGGTGTGGAGGCATTTTCTGAGATATATCTCAGATTTAAGTCTCTGCTCAGTACTCCATTATTCAGATCTCAGAATAAGGACATGATTCATTATCAACTGGTGGCACTCGACAAGCATAGCTATAAAGCTAAGCTTGGCAGAATGTTCACCAAGTTACATAATGATTTCAAGTCTGTAGATGAGTGCCCAATTCACAATAAAAAATGTACAGTTGTTGATTTTTAGTCTGCGTTTGGCTTTTTTCTTTTGTTAAATATTTCTGACAATTCAGAAGCTGGCCCTTCCACTTCTGAAGCTGCTTTTTCCAGTGGTACAAAGTCTGAAAAGTCAAAGATTGTAGATATAGATACTTTTTTTATTGATACAAGCGTTAATTAAGATGATTGTTCAGATTTTGATCCTGCTCGAAATAGGGCATCGTTTATAGGCCCTAGAACACCCACTACCCTTTCTCCTTCGGATAAATCTTTGATCACTTTGCCTACTTATGATATAGATAATAATTCTGTTTTGACAATATCGGATTTTTTTTATTTCACTGAAGCTAAGACTCTTTGCATTTTGAGCAAAGAGCTTGATGAATTTTCAAATATAATTGATTTTGATGTTGATGATCTTCTCCCTGGTGTTGACGATGTACATAATGATAAGTTTTATTCAGGGAAAGATTGCTTGAAAATGGCTGTGGAGGAAATGCGCAACAAAGAAGATGATCTACCTTCTAAGGAGGACTTTCTTAGAATCCAAAGTCAACTTGGTTTTCTACAACCAACTGTCTATTCACCAACAATATTGACATCGAAAGGTGGACATAATATTGATGGAGAGACAGTAATAAGAGAAGACAAAGCCGAATGCATAAGTTTTTGTATCTTATCATGTACTAATAGATTCGTTATGTCAGATTATATACTGGAGCTTACTTTGTTTTTTTTTTTTCATTTCAGAAAACAATTTTCCTTGATGATTTCACAATTTGTCGAGGAGGGCAGAGATCTTCTGCTGGAGAATTTTCAAGAGATCATGCACTAGGGCACTATCTGAAGTTCTTCAAGAATAATGAGATAAGTGTTGCCCATTCAAAGTTTCATCAACATGGTGAAACTATGATTATGACAATCAAGGCACTGTCTCATTTTCTTGGAGGACATAATTTTAATAAGGTGCATAAAATAATTTTTATAAAGAAAACCATTGTGGTTAAAATTTTAGGATATGGACCAGTGAATTCCATGCTCAGATCATCTCATTTTGCATTGTATGCTGCTTACGTTGGTCTAAGTAAGCATGAAAACTATGAGCTGTTGGATCCATATGAAAGAAGGGAAATTGTTGCATGATTCTAAGTTGCAACTTTCATTAGAGAAAGTATCGGAAGCAGAGTAGATACTATTGAATACTTTGTAAATATTTTCATTTAATATACAAAATTTTATTGTGTGTCTATTGCCTATTGGCTTGTATAAATTTGCATGCTTTTTGAAAATTTTTAAAATAATATGACAAATTTGGATTCTTCTGTAAAACCATTGAAAAAGTTGCAGTATATAACTTTTTTTTGTGCTAGTTCCACCATGTTGTGTACTTTTATGAATTGCCGCTCTTGCTTGCCAATGAGATTTTTCCATTCCTTACGATGACCATATGCTAAGACTTCCACTATTTCTTGCAAAGAATGTCGAATGATGTCGTGATATGTGCTGCATGTCATAAACACATAATCTAAATCAGTACCAAAAATATCTAATTTAATTGCACATATTTGTCTATAGTAGTGTAGCAGCGAAATCTTACCAGATAATGTGCTATATGATCAACACCCCATGCACTTTAAACTGCATCCACAAATTCACTGGTTGTTTTCTCTATCATTTGTACATCAGTATTTAAAAATTTATCTTTTCTCAAGTATTTCACCATGTTGTCTAATTTTTTTCAAACTTCTACTTTGTGTATACGAGTAGAACCTTCTTCTTCAAAATCTTGAGTTGCTGCAATAATTTCTTTCCAAACCTTGTATTGAATCTTGGATTGTTTTCCAAAATAATTTGATAAAAATCTTCGAGCTTTGGATCCTCCAATGCTCGGCTTGCATGGAATATTTCCTGTTTTACCTGATAGCTTGTCATCTTTTTTTATTTTAACGTGGCCTTTATGTAAGCCTGCTTTGGACAACACATCCTCTAATCTGGAAATAGCTTTCTCTGGCTCGAAATTTTATTCAAACAAGATGTGAAGATATATTATTTTTTCTATAATATGCACCTCCACATGAAATGTACAAATATGAACATTTTGAAGAGAAATCGGTAGTACAGGTTTCCAATTAGGATCTTCTCGATCTCTTGATATTCTTGTACTCATTGTCATGTCTTTTGCTGTTTTCATGCAGTACAAACAAGGGTGTTTAGAGTTAGCGCCATGAAATACATTGAACATACATTTTAATGTCTTCAGATCTCCTACTAAATGCCATTCAATGCTGAAAGTGCCAATTCTAGGAATATTGAGTGTAACTCCCTCCATGTGATTTTTTTTTTTGGACCATATCAGAAGTTGTCAATTTGGGTTGCTTTGAATTTCTTGTCCCGAGCGGAGCATATTCTGGTGACAGATCCACATGAAGATGATAAAGCTTTGTCATCAGTACAACAATATAGTAACAAACAACACAATGACAATAACAAAGCTGGAGATGGCGCTAACCTTGCTGGAGATAGAGATGGCGCTAAACACTTGTTTGACGTTGGAGATAGAGATGGCGTAGACTTTGTTTCAGAGATGTCACTCTTAATTCAAATTTTTGAGTGTTCCCAACTTTTGGGAGGGTTTCATCATTTTAAAAAATATATTTTAACTATGGTTAAGCACCAGTAAAGTTTGATGTGACTAAACTAAGGTGCATTCATTTACATGGAAAGTAGTACGAGAATATGCATAAAGAAGTTAGAAAATGATATTATAGCTACTTTATAGTTATTTTTCTCTATCTTACATGGCATTTCTTATAGGGCCCTCCTTGGGCCCATATTTTCTCTAATGGTTCTATGTCTGTTCATTTGATACCTGTAGGAATCATAACTTAGACAACCAAATTATTTGAAGAACGTCTACAACGGGCTTCCGGCTGATCTCCAGCAAAGGGTAATCAATCCTATCATATTTCAAGTTTAGATGTTAAGCTCAATAATTTGAAGATCATTGAAGACTTGGCCATCTTCAAGAACTTCCACAAATTAGCATTTAGAACAACTCTGCAGAAATCACTAAGTGTCGCAACAGTCTGTAGAAATGAACTATGTTTTTTCGCAGTGTCGGCTTTTCCCGAAATACGATAGTGTCGGCCTTTTTCAAAATGCAACACTTCAGCATAGTTCAACAATTCAACTATTTTCAACAGTGTCGGCTTTTTGCATTTTCTCGAAATGTGACAATGTCGGCTTCTTATCTTCAACTTCTTCTTTTCAACTATTTTGAAGAAGTTAAATTGTTCTAAGGGCACTGTCGACTTTTTCGCAAAATCCCGAAGAGAGAAAAATCACGACAGTCATCTATTTTCAACAAGGAACGTTCCAAGCACTTTCCAGAATTTGTGAAGTGAGAGAAAGCCACTTCACGTAAAATGTGAAGTGAGAGATTTGCAGCGTCCTCGTCTGCGTCAACATTCATTGATTCATTGACCGTATATACCATGTATAGTTGTCACACAAGCCAAATACTTCCAAGTACAACGACTTACCTAATTAGGTGACAAATATTTACTGTAATTAATACATGGATGAATTCTATAGATGGATCATCCAAGCACACTCTACGTGATGCTCCCTCCATGAGACGAATGATTTTGAGCCTCTCAGTTACGACGTCATTATGGTTGTAATTGCTATTTTGTTGTGTTTTAATATAATATAACATCAACACATTTTCTATCTATTTATAATGTAAATGAATGCTTGTTGTGATGTGAATGCATTTTTTTCATTGTTGTTTGATAACAATTGTTCACTCACTTTCATCAGAACACGGACGTCTATGACTCCTCAGCTTCTGATCAGACGATGGTTGTCTTTGATGCTTGAGGAACTTGCGCTGTCATACTGCTCTTTCAATCTATTTCAGAACTAAACTTTTGACTAAAGCCACTTTTCAATTATACCACACACAAACCATTTGTAATCTCTTCGGTGGACTGTACTCATTTCTGTATTTTTGTGAGTATGAGCTAATTTATAAGATCTTGTTGGGCAATAGGACACTTAAGCTGTGATTATACTTAGCATAAACATTCCATTAGACTGTTTTTGCATCTAGTAGTCCATTGTAGCGGGAGAGCTATTCCGCAAATATTCTTGCTCTCTTCTCCATTTGCGTTCTCCATACTCTCTTGACCCATCATATTGGTATCAGAACATAGCTCAAATAAATCGAGAGATTAAGTTTGTTATATTTGTATTACTGTTAACATGTTTCATATTGGTAGCTCTTCATCTTTATTATCCAACGAAGATAGAATCATTGACAAGTTCAATGGTTCTAACTTCTACATATGGAAGTTAAATCTCCGGATGATGTTGATAGATAGAGATCTTTGGGATGTAGTAGAAGGTTCTGAGCTGAAACCAAAAGATGGTGATCAAAGATCAGAAGGCCTTAGCATGCATCACACTCAATCTGGCCGACTCCCAAATATCTCATGTTACCACATGCAAAACCTCTAAGGGTGCATTAGATTTGTTATCAAATCTCCATGAGACTCATGATGTAATCACTAGGTTGCACCTTAGAATGAAGTTCTTTACTCTTAGCATGTCTGATTATACTGCCATCACTTCTCACATCAATAGCTTCAAATCTTAACGGATCAGTTATCAGCTGTAGGATGTGCTATTCAAGATGATGATGTTGTTATGACCTTGTTTTCTTCTCTTCTAAAGTCGTATGAACACTTTGTGGTGATGATTTCCACACTACCCAACCTTACTCCTCAAAAGGTGATCGATCATCCTCTTCAAGAAAAAATACAGAGAAAGACCAGCGACCTAACCATCAAAGACAAATTGATGGCCCTGTACACCAAGAAGAAAGACTATTCCAAGGACAAGAATCAAGTGCAGCAGTAGCAATAGTAGAAGCCTCACACTCAAGTTGAGAGCAGTGGACTGCATTGGAAGCTTTTTTGCGGATATTGCAAGAGAGCCAATCATGACATCAAAGAGTGTCGTATCATCTACAATGAGGCAAAAAAGCAACAACAGTAGCAACCAGATTTCTCCAATGTGACAGAATTCAAGGAGCAAGATACACATTTGTTAATGGCTTACAACAGTGGCAACGAAGACCACGATAGCTGGTATCTAGACAACGACGCTACCCAATGTGAAGAAAATTGAAAAAGATTATCTATGTTAGATATAGGGGTCTTATGTTCTTTTATATCAAGCATCTAGGTGTAGGATGTTGATAGGAACAAATTTGGCATAGATGGCAAATTATGCATTTCCACTTGTAATGCCACTATTGAGCCAAAATAGAGTAAGAAGCTAAACTCGTGCCAATTAGAGTGTAGACAAGTCTAATGCTTTTGTTTGATGAATTATAAGAGGTCCAATAGGATTTAGAGGTGGAACCATGTGAGGTCCAATAGGAATTTGAGGTGTGCTTGAATATAGTCCAATAGAATTAAGAGGTGCATGGATCAATGGTCCAATAGGATTCAGAGGTGACAAAGTGTGGTCCAATCATAGTTAAGCATAGTGGTAGCTCATGGATCTACTAGTATCATTGTACTCCTCATTCTGGATCTAATTGATTTGGTGATTGTGTGGATTTTGAGTGTCATTGGACTTCTAGCTTCTCTCTCTACCCGAGAGCTCGTGATGCTTTTTCTCTTTTTACCTGAGGAGAGCAGCTTGTTTTTACTTAGACTAATTTTTGAATACTTCCCACATGTGTGAGTGAGAGTTGGAAGTGGAGGAGGGTTAGGTAGGGCACCTAGACTTGGGTGGACACATTTGGTTTGGTCAAGAGATTTCTTGGTTGATCCAAAATCATAGTAGTATGCTTACCCATCTCATCTATATGTGATCTAGGCACTGTTTTGAGATCTTAGCCATTTTGTTTCATTTAATATCATTGTATTTGAGTCAAATTTGGTTTCTTAGTGTATTTCACATGTGCTAAGAGTGTTTGATCTTAACTTTGCCCATACTCCATCATTTGATGTGAAATAGATCTTGTTTTAGAGAGATTTGTGTAGCTAGTGAGAATTAATTCACAAATAGTGCAAGATCTTTCATAGGAGGAGATACTAATCTATTATTGGATCCTATTGAGAGTGTGTAGCAACATTTATTGTTCATCATTTGAGTTTTTTTCACTTCAAATGTCTTCAATGGGTTCATCCTTGTTGGAACCAAGTGAAAGATTGTCCACTTCAAACTATTCAATTTGGAAAATGAGGATGGAGTCCATCTTGATCCTTCAAGACGTGATGGACATAGTTCTTGGCCTTGAAGAAGAACCACAAGTTCTTCAAGAGGTTCAAAAATACAAAAAGACAGCTAGGATGGCTCTCTACTACGTTAAGATGAATGTCTCTAATGAGATATTGAGGGAGATAGGTACTTGTACAACAGCCAAAGAAGCTTGGGATTGTCTCAAGACTATCTATGAGGCTAAGAATAGCTCTAGGCTTCTCACTCTTAGGAATCAAATCTTTCAAAGTAGCCAAAAGAGTGATGAGAGTGCATCTAGTTATGTTTTGAGAGTAAAGGATATTCATAGAGAACTTGCTTGTATTGGTGATTCCATCAATCAAAATGAGCTAGTTCAAGTCATTCTCAATGGCTTGAGAAGTGAATTTGATAACCTTGTCCAATCCTATGCCATTAAGGAGGAGCTACCAAGTTTGGAGGCTCTCCAAAGTGTGCTAATTTCAGAAGAATCAAGACAAGAGTACAAGCTCTCTCTCACTCATAATGATGGCAAAGCTCTCTTTGCACAAAGGAAGGAGCAAGAACCAACATCAATAATCCTCAAGCAAGGACAAAGTCAAATCCAAAGACAAAGATGAGGAGGAAGATGATTCCTCTAATGCTTCATCATCCAAGCTCAAGAAGAAGAAGATCAAGTGCTTTTATTGTGGCAAGAAAGGCCATTATGCCACCAATTGCTTCAAGAAGAAGAATCAACTCAAGCAAGCCAACATTACCAATGAGAAGGAAGACACTATTGCAAGTGATGGAGAGGGATCTCTTATGGTCTCTAGTTTCTCATCTACTCCTTTCAAGAAGGACGGCCTATGGTATATTGATAGTGGAGCCTCTTCACATATGTGTAGCTCCAAGGACTCTTTCTCTTCTATTGCACCTTATGATGGAGTCAAGAAATCAATATACACTGCAAATGATTTTGAATGTCCTATTGAAGGCATAGGGAACATTCCATTGAAGCTTGCATCCTCTAAAGTTCTTTCTCTCTCTAAAGTTTTTTATGTACCTAATCTTACTAAGAATCTTATTAGTGTTGCCCAATTGCTTGATAATGGTCTTGATGTAAAATTCAATGTTGATACTTGCACTATCAAGAAGAATGATGAGATACTTGCATTAGGATCTAGATTTGAAGGCATCTATAAACTAGATCCAAATTAGTATGTGAATGCTTGTAATGTTGCTCTTGTGAACAAGCTCTCTATGGAGGAATTATGGCATAGGAGGTTGGGACATCCGAACTACAAATCCATGCTCTCTATGATCAAAGAAGCCAAAGCTATTGGCTTGCCAAAGTCATTCTCCAAGAAGATCAAGCCTTGTGAGGCTTGTGCTATTGCTAAATCTCACAAAAATCCATTTACAAAATCTTCTATCAAAAGCAAGCTAAATCTATGGTGTTTGATCATTTCCTTATTTTCAAAGCTTATGTAGAGAAGCAATTCTCATTCAAGATTAAAGCTCTTAGAAGTGATGGAGGTGGTGAATATATCTCCAATAAATTTCATGATTTTTGTGAGCTTGAAGGCATCAAAAGAGAGTTCTCTTGTGCCTACTCTCCATCTCAAAATGGAGTGGCCGAGAGAAAGAATAGATCTCTATGTGAATGTGCAAAATCTATGAGAATTGAGGCATCTTTGCCCAAAGATTTTTGGGGAGAAGCCATTAATTGTGCAAATTATCTTTGCAATAGGCTTCCACATATAGCTCTTGGAGGAAAGTCACCATATGAAATCTTATATTTGAAGAAACCTAAGGTTGATCACTTTAGAGTTTTTGGATGCATATGCTTTGCCCATATTCCCTTGGAAACAAGGAAGAAGGAATATCCTAGTGCATGCAAAGGGATCATGGTTGGATACTCATCCACCAAGAAGGCCTATAGAGTTTTTATACTCTCTACTTCTCAAGTTATTGAAAGTAGAGATGTTGTCTTTCATGAAGATCAACACTCATCTTTTGAAGAGGCCGAGATCAGGAAGTCTATGGATGCATCACCAATTATTAATTTTGAAGACAATCATGATGTGATGGGGTCGAGATTTGAAGAAGACTCTCCTCGGATTTTCTCACCAAGAAGATCCATGAGAGATAGATCCGAGCCTAAGAGGCTCTCATATGTTGACAAAGGCAAACAAGTGGATCTTGATTCCACTAATTATGTTTTTTATGTCTCTCATGAAGAGCCAAAGAATGTAAAAGAGGCACTCAATACCAAGGAGTGGTATGATGCCCTGAAGCAAGAGTATGATGCATTGATCACCAACAATACTCAGGAGCTTGTGGATCCTCCATCTAGCAAGCATGTGATTGGTTGCAAGTGGGTATTTCGGATCAAGTTCAATCATGATGGCACCATCAACAAGTATAAAGCAAGATTATGTGCCAAAGGATTTGCTCAAATCCATGGCCTTGATTATGAGGAGACCTTTGCACCCGTTGCAAAGATGATGACAATAAGAATTCTTATTTATCTTGCTTGTTTCTTTAAGTGGAAAGTGTTCCAATTAGATGTATCCAATGCTTTTCTAATTGGTTATCTTGAGGAGGAGATCTATATGGAGCAACTTCAAGGATTCATCAAGGATGAGTCCAAAGTGTGCTTGCTCATCAAAAGTCTTTATGGACTCAAGAAAGCACCAAGATCATGGTATTCAAGACTTAATTCTTTTCTTATCTCACTAGGATTTACTCTTAGTGACTATGATCCTTCCATGTATCTAAAGTTTGTTGATAGCTATATTGTCATTCTTCTAATTTATGTTGATGACATTATTCTTTGTGGAAGTTGTATCAAGCTAGTTGATGAAACTAAGCTAGCACTTGGATGTGAGTTTAAAATGCAAGATCTAGGAGAGATACATTACATCCTAGGCCTAGAAATTGATTTTTATGAAAATCATGTCTTTATATGCCAATCTAGATATGCTCACTCTATGTTGAATAAATTTCATATGGAAAATTCTAAGAGCATAGATACTCCAATGGAGCAAATTGTAAAAGATCCTAATAAAGGTGATGAAAGATCCTTTGAGGACATCACACTTTTTAGGAGTTTTGTAGGCTCCTTGATTTGGCTTACCATTACTAGGCCCGATCTAAGTTTTTGTGTGCACAAATTGAGTCAATTTATGCAAGATCCTAAGATCCATCATTGGAAGATGGCCAAGAGGATTCTAAGATATGTATCTTCATCTTGTGATTATGGTCTACTTTATAAAAGTGAAGATCTATCCATTGTTGGCTACTCGGATTCAGACTTTGCAAGTGACAAGATGGATCGAAAGTCTATTAGTGCATACACTATCTTTCTTGGAGGCAATCTAATATCTTGGCTTTCCAAAAAGCAAGATACTATATCTCTCTCTTCATGTGAGGCCGAGTACAAAGCACTCACTACAACTACCAAAGAGGTGCTTTGGATCAAGCGGTTATTATTGGAGCTAAAGTGCATCAAGGAAGATGATCTACCAATGATCAAGTGTGATAACATCTCGGCCCAAGCTCTTGCCAATAATCCCATATTTCATGCAAGAAGCAAACACATAGAAGTGGCACACCATTTTGTGAGAGAAAAACTTATTGGAGGAGAAATCTATTTGGAGCATGTCAACTCGTCCTCTTGTATTGCCGATCTACTCACCAAGCCTTTGAGCAAAAGTGCTTTCATCAAGCATAGATCTAATCTTGGAGTTATATCAAGATCAATGCTTAAATCTTCATAGATAATTTTTTAGGAGGAGTGTGAAGAATTGAAAAAGATTATCTCTGTTAGATATAGGGATCTTATGTTTTTTAATATCAAGCATCTAGGTGTAGGATGTTGATAGGAACAAATTTGGCATAGATGACAAATTATGCATTTCCACTTGTAATGCCACTATTGAGCCAAAATAGAGTAAGAGGCTAAACTCGTGACTATTAGAGTGTAGACAAGTGTAATGATTTTGTTTGATGAATTATAAGAGGTCCAATAGGATTTAGAGGTGGAACCATGTGAGGTCCAATAGGAAAGCTAGAAGCAAGAAGATAACAAGACATTCATGATAACATATCAATAGAAAGCTAGAAACCATGAGATCACAATGGAATTGTATTAGAAATGAAAGAAAGAGTACAATCATTGGAAATGGAGCATTGATTCATGTGGATAGGGCACATGAGACCTAGCAATGGAGATCCCTATGGCTTGCATTCACAAGGAAGCTAGAAGCTCTCACTTGCAAATGAGTCAAAAGATTCAAAAATTGTTGTCTCTTGCCTAGTTATAGACAGTGCTCTTACTTAACTAAATATAATTATCTTGAAGGATAGTTAGCCCTTGTTAAGTATTATTTAGCCTACATTGGGCCCTTAGTGGCCTATTATCCTTACCAATTACTTTGAAGGGCCTAAAGAGGGAACCGCCTTGTTCTTAAGGCTAATAGCTCCTGTTGGGCCTACAAAGCTTACATTGGATATTATCTTGCATGTATAAGCACGGATGTACCAAAAGTACATGACACTCCCCTTAAGTAAACATTTTTGTCCTCAAAAATGAAGACATCCGCTTAGTAGTTCTAGTGATACATTTCAAATTGTATCGATGGAGAATGTCGTTTCTAACAGCTTCATGGTAATAGTTGTGGCCACTTTTGAATAAACGAGCTGTTGACCCAGGAATTGTCTTCATCAAGAAGGTTCTTCCAATAACTTAGATATTCTTTGATTAGCTTCCCATTTCGCAATACCTTGTCCCGATATCCAACAATTTTGGCTGGTTCCAGAACCATATTACCCTCATGATCCAATGGTGGTAGGGTAGCAGTTGCAGTTGAGTGTTCTCCCAAACTCCTCTTTAGAAGAGATACATGGAACACACAATGCATACAGGTTGTTGATGGTAGATCCAGTTCGTAATTCAACTCCCCGATCTTCTTCACAATCTTGAAGGGTCCATAAAATCTGGGAGCTAACTTTGCGCTTTGAGTTTTCTTCATCTTAGTGTATCTATAAGGTTGTAACCTTAAATACACATAATCTCCTTCAACAAATTCAGGAGAAGTCTGATATTGATCATCATATTGCTTCATTCGTATCTGAGCTGCTTTAATGTGCTTTCGATTGGCTCTCAAAATATCATTCATGTGCTGAACTTGGTCCACAACTGCTGGAGCTACAACCTCTGACAAATCTGCACTAATGGGTTGTAATGGTTCATGGCCATATAATGCAAAGAAAGGTGTCAAACTGATTCACACATGTGGAGTGCCATTATAACAAAATTTGACGAGGTACAACCAATCAACCCACTTTGTTTGGTGATCCGAAACAAAATGTCGCAAATAACACTCCAACCCCTTTCTGTTTGTCCATCAGTTTCTGGATGAAATGATGTAGTTAAGCACAATTTAGTGCCCAACTTGTCCATTAAGACCTTCCAAAAAGTGGAAATAAATCTGCTATCTCTATCACTCACTATCTCCTTCGATATTCCGTGTAACTTGAAGACATTCTTCAAGAATATTTGTGCTACTTGGGCTGCACTATCAGTAGTTTTATAAGGTAGAAAATGTGCATATTTTGTAAGTCGATCCACCACCACATAGATACCATCATATCCCCCAGTCGTTGTTGGCAAGGAAGGTATAAAATCCATCCTAATACTTGTCCAAGGCTGTATAGGAATAGATTACAGATGCAATAAGCCTGGTTGCTTGACATGTTCCACCTTATTCACTTGACAAGAAATACATTCCTGTACATAT
The DNA here is from genome assembly GCA_029204225.1 of Diphasiastrum complanatum. NCBI lineage: Eukaryota > Viridiplantae > Streptophyta > Lycopodiopsida > Lycopodiales > Lycopodiaceae > Diphasiastrum > Diphasiastrum complanatum. The sequence goes on along the minus strand of CM055094.1, from coordinate 44,623,866 downwards.
GTGTATATAGCTTTCTTCATACCATCCCATTTGTCAAATAGCTTTCGGATGGTTTGATATGTCTTCAAAATTCCACTATGCCCAGCACTTGGAGATGAGTGTAGCTCATATAATACTTGCGGAATGAACTTACATTTAGGAGCAAGCACAACTCTAGAATGGTCATACAACAATATTTGTCCCTGCTTCTTATATCATGGATAAACAAGTGAATTAGAGTTTTGCAATTCCTCCCAAATCTCCCTTAAATCTGGATCTTCCATATACTGTGCTTCAATGTCTCTTATTCAATATGCACTTAACGTTGATATTGCAAAAATTGTGCTGAATCTCAAATTTGACCACAACATTCTATGCTCCTCCGTTAAAGGATGATCCAAAATGTCCTTTTGATGTTCCACCAAGTATGCCACATATTCCTCTGTAGATTTTGAAGATGCATTCATCTGTAAAGACCATATTCTTGATAACGCATCTGCAACTACATTGTCCTTCCCTTTAAGATATTCAATGTTAAAATCATAGGATTGAACCTGTGACAACCATCTCTTTTGCTTATCATTTAACTGCTTTTGGCACAAGAAGTATCTCAAACTATGATGGTCACTTTTAATCATGAGTAGGATATGATGCCTCCTTGTCAGTTTGTTTCCTACTTTCATAGGCAATGACTCCATCTGATTGACTTAAAATAGCTCCCAATCATGTACCACTGCATCCACGGTAATCATGAAAGGTAAGCTAAAGTTGGGTTGCACTAGTAAAGGAGCCATTATCAACGATACCTTGAGAGCTTCGAAAGCCATCTGAGTTCCCTCATTCCACTCATACTTATCTTTCCTCAAAAGATGGGTAAGCGGTGCTACAACCTTTGAGAAGGGCATGAATGAATCTTCAATAATAGGATGCTAGCCCCAGGAATCCTGTAATTTGTAGAGACAAATTGCCCCTAATAAAAAACTTTCTCAGCTTCAAACTCCATATAGACTTAGATGATGTGAAATTATCAATGATCAATATTCTTTTTGGATATTGTATGAATTTACCGACTCTCCTTTGAGGGTATGTGCAGGTACTTATGAAAGTGTCTGAACAACAAAGAACAAGAATAAGAAGCCTTCTGTGCTTAAGGACTACCCTCTCTTTGAGGGTATGTGCAGGTACTCAAGAAAGTGCCAGAAGAACAAGAATCGAAACAAGAAGCTTTCGAAACTTAAGACAATAAACAAGAAGGCTTTTGACAAAGTCTATAATGAAGGCTTAGAAGAGTCTATAAAGAAGGCTTATTACTAAGTCTATAATGAAGGCTCAGAGGAGTCTATAAAGAACAGGATGAGGCCTAGGGTCTGATCACCCTACTGACCCTTTCCACCATGATTGAGGATGGGCAACCTCTAGAAAAAAGTGCCAATGACCATGATTGAGGATGGGTAGCCTCTAGAAAAAAAAGGCCTAGGGATTGATGGACATTATGCAAAACAAGATGGATTGGCTTTTTCTTAAGAAGATTGCACTTGGGTGAATTCACAAGTTGAGACTATGAAAAACTTAATGTAAATAAAAGTCAAGATTAAACCTTGTACTACCTACTTCCCACCTACTTTGCTACATGCATTCTAGGCTATGTGACACCTGGAATGGGACGCCCTCCTACACTCTCACTTCATATGCCAAATCATCATAATAACCCTCCCAAGCTATTACACATCACCCATTCACCCTCTCTAACTAATACACCTCATCCATGCACTCCACTTCACCATAAGTCCAAATGGAGTCTTCCTCACACCTCATGCACTTGAACTTGACACCTCACTCACTTTGGAAGGACTCTCCACTCTTTATATAAGTGGAAATGCGTCCTACTACCAAGCGGATTTGATGATTTTGCATACAAACTCTGTCCATTTGTTGTTTGTTGTGTACAGGTGCTTTAGAGAAGAAGATTGAGGTATTGGCTCAAGGAGGCTATGCTATTTTGTGGATTGCAGGATTCTTGGAGCTCAAGCCCTCTTGGATCTCTATCTCTCTCTCACATTCTCTCACACACACAAACACACACTCTCTCTATCTCTCTCACTTTCACCTTCTCTTGAAACCATGGTATGATCTTGAATCTAATATCCATATGTAAGAATGGTTGATTAGAACCATTGCATGTCATGCCATTTGTGGCCTATTGTCCATGCATGTCAGTTTAGACACTTGCATGTCATGTCATCTATGGCCTAATATCCATGCATGTTAGTTTAGGCTCTTGCATGTCATGCCATCTGTGGCCTAATGCCCATGCATGTCAGTTTAGACTCTTGCATGTGATGCTCTTCATTGCTTAATGTCCATGCATGTTAGTTCAGGCTAATTGCATGTGAAGAATCTATGATCCATCATGATTGCATGTGAAGAATCTATGATCCATCATGATTGCATGTCAAGTATCTAAGATCCTTCATGATTGCATGTTAGAAGAACTAAGATTTATGAAAAAATTTCTATGCTTCTGATAAGCTAGATATGGAATTAAGACCATTGAAAGGAAGTAAGTTGATGTTCCTGTTTTGAGACCCCTATTGGAATCCATTGTATATGTAATTGGCATAAGCCAATTGGTTTTGCATAATGACAAGAAACATCCTTCGGGAGGGGGGGGGGGGGGGTGGTCCCCATCTTGACCCCTCAGTGCTTCCGTTGTATGTGAATCAGTTTATGTGATGCATTATTTTTTGAGTTTTGAATTTCAAGTCTAAGTTGATTTCAAATAATTTGACTCAAGACTTGCTATATGTGAATTTGATAAGACAATAAGTTTATTGGCCTCTAAGAACTTAGGACATGCCTTCCCTCTTGGCATCGAGTTCACAAATCCTCTCAATTCTTTGACGCTGTTAGGTGATTTCCAATTCTTGATTGCCTCAATCTTCTTTTGGTCCACCTTGATTCCCTCCTTGGACACAATGTGCCCCAAGTATTTCACCTCATCTCGAGTGAATTCACATTTGGTTATATTTGCAAACAACTTGTATTTTCGAAGGATACTTGGCAAGAGCATTAGTTAATCCGAAAGGCATAACTTTGAGTTCATAATGTCTCCTGTCAGTTCGAAAAGCTGTTTTACGTTGATTCTCTTCTTTGACCTTAATCTGATGGTATCCTGAACGCAAATCTATCTTTGAAAAGACGCTGGCTCCCTTTAGCGCATCCAACAAATCATCCACTCTAGGGATTGGGTATCTGTTTTTGATGGTCACTTTGTTAAGAGCTCGATAATCAATACACATCATGAACGTTCCATCCTTCTTCTTAACCAGCAACACAGGAGAGGCAAAAGGTGATTTACTTCGAACAATAAATTCTTGTGAGAGTAACTCCTGAACCTGTTTATGGACTTCTTCTTTTTCTGCCCTTGATAGTTTGTAAGATGGTAAATTGATCAGTTTTGTTCCCGATTTCAATTCAATGGGATGGTCCACAAATTTGGTAGGAGGTTCCCCTTTGGGTAACTAATCAGCAAACACATCAGAAAATTTACCCAAGATCTTCCGAATCTTTGGATCTTTCACACTTTGTTTTACCTTGGACAATGCTTTTGTTTTGACTTTCTTAACTTGTCCCTCAACTTCTTCGATCCTGAGCACAAACATTTTCACATTTGATCTAGATAGCCTTTGAGCCTTCTCCACAGAAATCAGCTACAAAGTTGAACGTGGTTGAGTGGATTGAACACTGTGTAGTTGAAATTGGCGTTCTCCTTGTCTAAAGCTCATTAGTCCTTGATCGAAGTTGATTGTCACATTTCCCAAGGTCTTAAGCCATTCCACCCCTAGTATAACATCAATTGGGCCCAGGTCCACAATATGGAAACTCGTTTTAAGAGTATAATCCTTGATTTGCAAGCTCACCACTGGGGTGATGTTATTACAAGGAATGGCTATTCCATTGGCAATTTGTACTCTCATCTTATCACAATGATCCAAAGATGCTAAATTGCAGCTTCGTAATGACCTACTATTAAAGAAGTTATGCGTACTACCACTATCTATTAAACAAAATACTTTCCTTCCATTAATTTATGCTTGCACATGGAAGGTTTTGTTAGAATGGGATCCATTGAAGGCATTTAGAGATATACTCAATAGTTCAACTTTCTGATCCCTCCTAATGGCTCTTCCCTGCTATCCGTGGTCTGATTGATGATGTGGTGATTCATCATCAGATGAGGTGTCTTTCTTTCCTTCATTACTTTGCGACGGCTCAATGTCAATGACATTCTCTGAAAAAATGTCGTCTTCGTCATCTTCGACAATCAAGGAAATCCCTGCAAACTTAGCTTTATCACTCTTATGCCCTAGTTTTCATTTTTGCTTACAAGTGAAACATAAGCCTTGTTGCCGCAATCGATCTATCTCTGCCTTTGGTCTAACAATTTTCACCTCCGGCTTGGCCTCCATGTTGCTCATTTGTTTCTTACCACTATTTCTCCTATCAGCTTCTTTAACTGTCGGGTACTGGAGAATTGTGCTCCTTTCCTTGTCATGTCGACGAATATCAGAATTCCGCTCAGCTTCTTGCCCATGAACTTCATATCTGGGTGCTCCCAATTTAGTCGACCACTTACCAGCATATTTAGGCTCGATTTTAAGAGCCACCTGCATAGCTTGATCTAGATCAGTGCAAAAACGTATTGCTACATCAGCTCCAATATCTGGCTATAGTCCCTGTATATACCTTCGCAAGTGATCTACATCAGACACTGTGGGTAGCTTAAGAGTTAGACTCCAAAAATCAAAGTTATACTCTTGTATCAAACTTTCTGGTGTATAATCGTCCATCTTTTAAAGTTGTCATTATCCTGGAATGGTCTTCTGAAGGTCTCAATACAAGCATTCTTAAATAACGGCCAATTAGTTCGTGTGTTACATTCCTCTATTGATAGCATATTCTCCCTCCGCTTCCATCACTCATAAGCTGCTTCTTCAAAATGGATTATAGCGAAAGTAATCTTAGCTTGATCAAGTCTATCGAACAGAGTGAAGTAACGATCTAATTTATCCAACCACTCTTCAATGTCAAGGGTCTTAAAGTCACCATTGAATTTCTGAATGATAATCTTACCCTTGTACTCTCGACGAGCATCAAGGTGGTTTCATTGTCCATGAAACCTCGTTGACTGTTGCACTTGTTGTTTGGACATTCCCCTGTCATTACCAAGTCTGACCGGATACTCATTATGACTCTATAATACCTGCTTTCTCTTGTCCAGGTCAATTCTCCGGACATCCTGAGAAGATGTTACATTTTGTGATGGAGATGGTAGTTGGAACGATGTGGATGGCTCATTATATCTTTGGTCAACCCTCGCAATCTTGTCTTGCCTACCAGCTAGGCTATCAAACAATTTTTTTCATTTCGCCTCATCATCTTGCCGATTTTGTTAATTTCTTGCCGATCTTGTCTCATTTCTTGCAACATTTCCACTATCAAATCTTGTGTGGCCTACATTTTATTTAGTATGCTTTTTTGCTGGTTTGAAACCTGCAGTTCTTCCACCATCTCTTCCGTAGGCAAGTTGTCTTGACGTGGGTTATTTTTATCCAACGTTTGTTTTCCTTTGCCACCCATCTTAAAGTGTTACATCACAAGTTTGGATAGTTTTGTTGAGTTCGTCTTATCGTTCTGATCACTTTTTGTTTTTACTCCACTGGAATCGAAATTCAAACAAGAAAGTTGTGGAGGTTCAAAGAATGACAATAAACTAGAATAGACAACTTAGAATAGGGGTCTTATAAAAATTTACAAATTAGATTCTATGGAATTTGAAATCCATGGAATATTTTTGTGCTCGTAAAAATGTGAAAGAACCGCAAAAATTTATAAAATTTACGGCAACACTGAGGAGATGAAAGGGTTGGCAGGAAATATTCTGTGGCAATATCCTTAAGAAATCTTCTACGGAATATTCTGGAAATAGGCGCAAGAGGGCTGCAGGCGCCAGCAGAGGGCAAGAGAGAGAAAGAGAGGGGTCGGGAAGGCCGCGTGGAGGAATCGCGAGAAGGGGGGGGGGGGGGGGGGGGCGCCGGGGGGGTGAAATTGTGGGGAATCGCGAGGAGGGGACTCTGCGAGTTCTTAGAAAATCGTGCAGGGTGGGGTGAAGTCGCGGAGGGGAGAAATCGCCAGTGAAATCGCGAGAAATCGTACCTGAACTGTTGATCTGGTAATCGTGGAGGAGACTCTACGATTTCTTAGGGAACCGTACAGGGTTGGGTGAAGTCGCAGAGGGGAGAAATCGCCAGTGAAATCACGAGACATCTCACCTAAATTGTCGATCTGGTAATCGTGGAGGGGACTCTACAAGTTCTTAGCGAGGCTGGTTTTTTTTATTATTATCTGGTTTATATATTCCTTAGGGTTAGGGCTGGTAGGGTTAGGTCAGTTTTTTTTAAAATGATTCTGCAAAAACTTCAAAATGAAGAACTAAAAAAAAAACTACAAAGGAACTGAACTTCAAGAATGAAAGATTGAAGTGATTTTTTTTCACTTGAAAAAATTCACAAGAAAATACTTGCATAATCTTTGCTGGTACTCTTTGGAGCATGAGGGCAGAAAGTATTTCACGACATTTTTCGTGTCGTGTCGTTAGTTTCGTTTTCGTCGTTTGACTTTCTTGTGCTGGGCCGCAAAAGATTTTCGTTCGCGAATATTTCGCGTTCGTGTCTTCCTGTTGGGTGTTCGCGAAACTTTCGTGTTTCGTGTCTCTGACTTTCGTGTTTCTCAAACATCTTCATCAGGCAGAGGGCTGAAAGCTAGCAAAGCTTTGTAATAAAAAACATTTTGTTTCTTCAATCTCAACTTGGACCTTTGCTTTATGTTTGAGTACAAGCATTATGACCATCTCATGTGCATGCTGCCCATCAAAAGTCCTATTCAGTTCCTTCGTCCCTCCCTTAAGAGCATTTTTTCATGTAACCCGTTCACCCCTTAAAATGATTTCAAAAGGGGATGACCGAGTGCAACTTGTTCAACACCTCCAACCCATTACGGAGTGAATGGGTTTGTAAGAATTCAAACATTTAGGTCCTAAGCAAGGCCATGTTGCCCGGGTTGAGATCAGGGATCCAAATGCAAAGGTGATGTCATTTCCAAGCGAACGCGTGGCATGGAAAGACGCTCTGAAGCACATTGAATAAGAGTGTTACTATGGCAATATAATAGAGATCTAAACTTAAATCCAGGTTTGATTTGTCCACAAACTCGATAAGAGTGCTGTATTGGCAGAGCAAAAGCAAATTAAACTCCTAGTTTGAGAACACGAGGGACTCCTCCAAGACCATGAGCTTAAAAAGTTAGGAGCTATGTGATGTATAATGGTTGTGCTAACCTGTGGGCAATTGTGGTCACTAAGAAGCCTCACTTCTTTCCACCCCAATTGGCAGCTGGAACTTTCAAGATGACAATCTCTTTATAAGGTCCATGGTGATGAATTATGATTAATATTGTATCTAAGAACTCAGCAAAGTAAGAGCAACTGGATACTTCCATCTTGATTAATGAGAAATGGTACATGAATCTCTCTGAATACTTTAAAAAGATGGCAAATAGTATGAGACGTAAAGTATTCTCTTATGCCTTGTCATGCACTTTCTAAAAGTTTGCTCAAATAGATGTTGCAAAATCAACGAGTCTCTATTAGAGTACACAGCTATCATTTTAAATTAGCTTCATTCTTTTGGGGCAAAGGCGCTGGTCCAGATATGTTATACTACATGACCCTCCAAGTCGCCCATTTTCAGCTAGCTATATTTTTCTGCTCCATATGCAATGTTATTTCATCTTTGAGCTTGTTCTTTTCAATCCAGTAATGACGTTCACTCTCCGGCAATGACTGCATTATGGCTCTCAAGCGGAAATAAAGGTTATCTACTTGCTTACAGCAACATTATTTGTGAATATACCAACGATCACTAACTTGATTGTGTCCCAGCTTTCCACCAAAGGAAGGATTATGATAACTAAAGAGCCCACTGTCCCCCAGACTATAGCTATAACAGCCCAAAATGTGAAGTATCCCAAGCTAAAAACTTTTGCAGGAAGTGATAGCAGAGGCCAGAGGACAACAATCAGCAAAGTGAATCCCATCCCCCATCTAACAATCCATCTTCTGGCATTTCTGAGCTTTTCTTCCTTGAATTCGTCCTCTGGAATATCTGACTTCACGGCTTCCACCATAGTTATGCATTTGGTGGTGTCCCAGGTGTAGTCGTCTGGCCAAATGAAGCTGAGGAGACCATGGATTGCTCCTCCAGTGAGTATGGAAACCACATTGCCGGCCAACATTGGTGCATTTCTACCAGTTGTGTCCAGATTTAGTCGCCCATATTCCACTTTCGTGACAGTGAGCCATGTTAGGATGCCTGCTAGGCAGCCTATCAGCGTTCCAGCTATGGCACCCACTGCATTTGCCTTTCTCCAGAGGAGCAGGAAGGCAACCGGAATGACGGCCGATCCAATCATTACCCCCATGGCCAGATACATCCAACCTAAGGATACCCCAGCTTTGTTGAGAATCACAGCCAGCACGCCCATGAAGCATCCGAAAACAAGGACCACAGTTCTGGATACACGAAGAATCTGGCTCCCAGTTGCTTTTGGATTGATATAAGTGCGGTAGATGTCGTAGGTACAAAGTGAGGAGACTGCCACCAGCTCTGCTGATCCAGCTGATGTCACAGCCCTGTTGGATCAGACGATTAAGAGATCAGACTCAAAGATGCTGGGTTGAAGAGATCAAGCATACTGGTTTTCTAAGAGGAGATATACTCACATGAAGAGCATGGTTAGGAGGAGAATCGCTCCACTCTTGCCCAGGAGAGCTACTGCTGTTGCTGGAGGAACCAGGCCACGGCCAGCCTCATCATGATTAAGTGGAAGATCCAGAGCAAGAGCTCCCAGCCCCAAAGATGTTGCCAAGGAAAATGGAACAGCAAACCACACTAATCCTCCCAGAAAGTATCCTTTGTGAGTAGAAGACGGTCTAGCTGCTATGGCGCTCATCCAATATCCCTGTACACAAGCATTCCCATGGCAAAGGTATTAAGCTACCTGAAGGGGCTCGCATGAGAGTCTTTGGGTTTGTGCTACTTTTCATAAAAGCTTAAACTATGTGATTTGAAAAAGTCTTTGAGCATGAGTGTGTCTCCTTCCTACTTCCTGACTGAAGATCTGAAATAACAACCAAACATCAAGCGACAAATGACGTACGAGACATTTGGGTTGTACGTACATTGTCAACAAAAACTGTGCCAAAATTGCCAATGATGTTGATAATGCCAAATACAAGGCCACCAGAACTGAGCATCGTAACGTAGGAACCGCCGTTGTTGCCACTTACTGGGCCACAAGCCTGTCCTGGATGCGAAAGAGGTTCTGCACAATGTCTAGAATTGCTGGCAATTTTTAAGAGCTTGTCATACACATGTTTTGGGCTACCGAGCTTGTTGCTTGTCACATAGACCAGGTACACAAATATGACCAGCACCACATGGACTGCCAAAAGCAAGGAAAAATATAATTGGTGATCAGGAAAAAAGAAATTGTAAACTAGTACCTGAATCTGACACATTGTCTACTTAAATTGTTTAAATTTGCACATTTACTATCAACAACGTATGTACAGTTCCATGCAATCTACATGTGCTTTTAGATCTAAAGAATCAGGTATCACAACACCTGCTATCAATGTTCCGGAAACTTTTTCCCTCAAAAATCCCATATTCTGGAAACTTTTTCCCTCAAAAATCCCATATCTTAAGAGTATTCCGGGTACTAACAGGGAATATGCTTTTACTTGCCAATTTTTTCATATAAAATCTTAAATTTATCATATAAAAAATCCTACAAAATTTTGTAATTGTCGATTTTTGAAAAAAAATGCCGGTTCCATTCCTTAATAATGCCTGCTTTCTCAAACACTGGCTGATATCATATTTTCCTTCATAGATACCTATATCAGGATTCAATAGGTATCTATCTAAATCCACAAAAAGTTTGTTAAACACAAGTAGAATATCGAATCTTTACCAATCACTGAGTGGATATAGCTGGCCAAAAAGGTAGCTTTCAACCCTCCAGCAAGAGTGTAAAACATGACACCAAGCGGAATTAGAAAACTTGCTGCATAGATATTTACTCCAGTCAATGCATTCACCACAGCTGAGCCCCCCAAAAGCAGCATTGCTGTGACGATGACGTTGGTCATGAAACAGAAAAAGAGAAAGACAACATGAGCTGCAAAGCCCCACCTGCATCAATATACCCAGTGCAAGCAGCTATCATCAGAACAAGTACTCTGTTTTACTAACATGCAGTGGCTGATTTAATGGCATCAATCACCTATACTTGAAACAAATGTTAGGCACAATGACGTTGTAGACTAGTTTGCATATTGCACATTACAAAATGATTAAGCAATCCCGACTTTTGAAGAAATCAAGGTTGGGAATGCCGTCTGGAAGTCAAGACACCAAGAGCATGAAAGAAACAACGAGTCATTATGTGCAAGTATCTCTAAGCATTGAGCTCAAAAGCAAGTGCTTGCCTCGCACGAACAATCTCACATATAGTATGTGCTGCTGGAGCTTTCCTTTTGATTTCAATGGCCATAATACCAAACAAAAGCACCTGGTTTTGAAAAAGCCAGCAGACAACACCTATCAGTATTGGCCATCAAGTACCTTTGCTAAGCCATAGATGGTTGATATGTTGAAAACAATCAGCTAATCTTAACTGTTGCACCTCCAACAAATGATACAGTAGATAATAGAAGCAGGTTCAGCACTAACCACTTCAGATACATGAGCATAATGATTACCGATTTCATATATTTTTAACCAATCGCCCGCTTGAAGGGAACGTATTTGAGTCCAACTGGGCAAGAGTGTAAGAAAGAGTTTGGAATAATTGCTTAGAATGAAGAGCAAATGGTTTAAGAATGATCACCTGGATGGTGGCACCACTGGCGTACCAAAACGGGCCACTGACACCATACTGCCAAGCAACATTGGAACTCTGCAAGATTGTAGCTGCCCATGTCCACTGTACAAGAGCCCCTCACAAGTATGACATCTAAACTTAAACCCAACTCAATATGTATGGGGAAAAGCTTTTTGTAAGTCTTGATTTAATAGAAATGAACACTGCATCAACAACTGCACAATAAGAAAACTCCACTCCAACAACGACGAGCTGCAAGGAAGAACATCCTCACCAAGAAAACATAGATTGACAACAGGACGGCTGAAAAAGACAGGAGATCCACAAGTACATGAAAAGGAATATCCAATGCTCGGATTGCTAAAGGAGCAGCCGTGGGCTGTGGAATGTAGAAACTTTAACAAATTGATGCACGTTGTTACCTGCGAGACTACAACGCTCGCAATCAGCCCAGTCTTGATGCTTCTACCAGCTGTGTTGAACCACTCTGAGCTATGTACAGCTCCAAGGTAACGCTTTTCTAGCCATACCTGCAAATCTCTCTCATGAATGAGATAAGAAGAGTCAACAGTGACAAGCATTCGTAACTGCCTACTTCTGACTTTCGTTGGACCTCTTACCAGCAAAGAGGTGAAGAAGGCGAAGAATGCACCAAAGCCCAAAACGATGGCATATCCCACACTCTGGTGCAGCAAAGCCTGTCCACCAAAAAAACTGGTTTGCCTCACGCATTGTCCTCGCACTAATGTGTAGTACTTGCTGTCCCATGAAAATGGTGGGCAGGGTACGCTCCCCATATCTTCCAACTTTGTTCCAAGAATCACAGCAATTACAATATCCCTTGGAAGGGAAGAAAAATCCTCAACTGTGAAAATACTTCATATCTAGCAAGCTAGGGGGAGGGAAATGGAGGGAGAGAGATCAGCTGCCACTGCTGTTCAATCCACCAAGAAGGATCTGAAGTCCTGGGAGTCAACCCAATAAAATCTTGTTTTCACTTCATCTCAAGGCAGAATTGGGGTCGATAGCCATCCACTATCAGTGTCATCAGATCGTAAGCAATGAACTCACAAGGATCATCAGAAATGCAGTGATCTTTATACAAAGAACGCTAGGATTGAGGAGAGATCAAATACTATAAACAATCCTTTTGACAACTTTAGTCCACCCCCCTCCATTGGCATAAACCAAAGGCCATTCCCACAATTAAACATTTTCTAAATTTATTTATTCATTCATCACTGGCAAATTGCAACCTAAATTCTGTCATTTCTTCCTTTTCTTTGCCTCGTCTTTCGCTTCTGCTTATCCTAATCACCCATTTTCAAATTTTCTTCTGCTCTCCTGCTTCCTCCATGGAATCCAAGATTCTGCCTTCGTTTGCCAAAAGCGAAAGAGACTCTGCCTTTGCCTTAATTTCAGATTACAGCAGGATTTTAAGTATAGATTCTGCCTTTTCGGAACAATCATGACATTCTCTATTTGGTCATTGGGGGTAGGGGGCGGGGGGTTTCCATTACATGTGTCTAAAGTCCTGGTCCCAATGAGGGCTAAAGCAAGGTGCCTAAGATGAATTACCATAAGCTTTAGGTGCCAAGTGCCCATCCAACCGTCCAAGTTAGGTGAGAGAAATGGTCCAATTTAAGTGAGAGACCGTTGGATGGGACGTTGGATGGGCAGCTCACACTTAATGCTTGTGTGTGACCTAAAAGAGACGAGTGTGACCTGAAGTAGCGGATTGAGGGTAGCCATTAGCCCCCATGTTTTGGCAAGTGACTCGATCATTAATTACTAACTATCCATCTTATTTATAGGATTAGTTTAGATTAATTTACACAGGCACTAGTGGGAATTACAGTCGTGACACGTTAATGTGGGGCCAAGACAAGGGTGACAATCTTTTTTTTTCTGAAATTGGGGTTTTTATTTTGGGGAAGGACTCCTTAAAATGACTAAGCTGACTCTATAATCTCAAATTTATTTAATGCCTATCTAAACTATTGCATTATGTATATATAGCCATTTTAAACATGAAAATATCACTACGTCAATACACGCCCAAAGCCAAACTTGGAAAATTAAAATCTTGCAACTAGCACATGATCCATACTGGCAAGCTTACCGTACCCTCTTATACGGTTCGTCACATTTTTGCCCAATAGTATTTATATTTCATTTAAGTGGTTTGGCAACAAAATATTGATTCATTGGAGGATATGTAAACAATGTTTTTTAAATATTGGACAAAGTCAAAAAATTATTAATTGGGCAAAGTGAAAATGATGTGAAATTAAATCCACAAATTTTGGTGATAAGCTATCTTACCTATCTATATTTGGCTACACACCTAGTAAGCTCTCTCTCTCTCTCTCTCTCTCTCTCTCTCTCTCTCTCTCTCTCTCTCTCTCTCTCTCTCTCTCTCTCTCTCTCTTGTTGGATTGTGTGGGCCATTGAATATTAGGCAAGCTCTTCCTTATTTAATACAATTCTACCATATCTATTAAATTTCTCTTAATTTTCTTGACTCACTTCAAAAAGATTCAATAATATAGAGTTCAAAGTTTGCAATTTTGGATGTCGTGATTTTTGAGATTTGTGCATCTTATAATTTGCAAATTTAGACACTTTTGATGGTATGTTTGGTGCAATTGGACATTGTCATTTCAAAGTTTTGATCTTTTTAAGCAAATCTATTAATTATTTTGTGCTCAACTGAATAAGAAGTTAAGGTATGAGACACACCAACTATTTTTTCAGTAACATCCAAAAGATTTTTTTTTAGACTTATTGATTGATGTGAGAGTGGAACCTTTATATATCTTGATTTTGTTCACAGTTCCATAAAGTGTACATTGCACTAGAATTTACTTTAAAATTCTTTTTGCTCTAACTTCAGAAGTCCATCTCACTATGTCACTTGAAGACTAAGAAGAATGCATAAGATACTTCTAATTATCTGTGAAATCTTTCAAAGTCATGTGGTACATAAAGCATACGTCTAGAGTGACAAATATTGGAGAAGGTAATACAGGCTAAGAGAGTATGCCAACAACATCACCAAGAGTAACAATAGGTAGGGAGAACAAATTAGCTCTTGAGGAGGGATATCCATAGCTTGACTAACGATATCTTCATGCAAAGATGCAGGATACTTTGATAACCTTCTGCTTCTTTGTGCTACTCATCACTCTAAGATGTATAGAGTGATAGGTTAAAAATGGCGATGGACAGTTTGGTTTATGTGATATTCCTCTGATAATGCAAGTGGTAACAATGATATAGTAACCATCTTTCCGAGCTTGCTCTATATGGCTTAATTAGAAGACAACGATGGAGGGTTGCCTCACTTATTCACATATTGTTCACACCTTTTGTGAATAGGTTGGACGCTGTCCAGCGATGGACAGATCGCTGCCTACTACCTAATTTATCGTTGATAATGAATATTTGTATGTTTCATCCAACGATGGATAGATAGTATATGCATGTTGGACTTACACATACTCACTGATATGCACATACATACCCTGCTGTCCAGCGATGGACAAGAGGGATCATCTTCTTTTCATAGACTAATAATTTAAGATCATAGGTGGTTGTCTGCTATCTAGCGATGGACCATAAATTTACGCTATCTGTTCATAGACATTTTCACATTAATATCCTCCTCCAACCAACGATGGAAGGATGGACACATTTAAGCTTATTTCTGAAATATGTGCTCTCATTAAAAGTGTTCATAGATCTTTTGATCTCACTGCACAAAACTAATGATATCTCATGCTGTAGTTTCATTATATTGCTCCGGCCTCTCCAGAATACTACTTGGTTCATTCTTGAACCCACCACTCGTTATCGCAAGGTATTCAACCGACTGGATCTCTGCAATGCAACTTAACTAACATAGTCAGAAGGTGTCTTGTAAATGCTTTCTATATAACTCTCCATAGCAATATGCTAAATAAGTGTGTCTCTTGGCTTTTCTATGATCTAAAAGAAAAAGAATTCCCTCGCTTTAAACTATTATGGCTGCCTCTCAAGAAGCTGCGTCTACAACCATTCAGGTACGCTTTCTGAGTTTAAACAAACTCTTCGCAACTTTGGTAAGTATGGTAGTTTTGGTTCCATATAGTCTATGGTCTATTACTATTCTACACGAGTTCACTTTTTCTGTTCTCTTTTTCAAAAAAAAGAAACGACATAAGACCACATTCAAATCGAACTAAAGCACCTTGAAATAAGATTTGGTCACTGAAACTAATAGTAAGGACTCCAATAATATGATCTTAGACAACATGGAAATGCGTAAAAATCATAGTTTATACTAAAGGATTAGAATGGCACGGATCTGCCCTAATACTTAGTATAAACATTGGCAGTCCCTTACTAAGGGTGTGAGAGAGAAACGAAAATAGATCGAAAAGAAACAAACACAAAAAAGAAGCAAACTCGAAACTCGAAAAAGAAACGAACTTGAAAGAAAAGTGTTCGTGCGCAGCGGAATGAGCTATCTCACTCTTTCCCTAAGCATACCTACGCCTATCAGAAACGAACAGAACGTTAGTGATAGAAATCACGTTCTGATTATGTAGCCAAACATTAAGCAACAAAACATCAGAAAGATAATTTGTCGCGAACAACTAGACAAATTATCAGTCGCAAATTATTCGCGAGGAACTAGACTGATCTCGACTGATAATCAGTCGCGAAAGACAAGACTAAATATAATCACAAACAGCTAGACTAATAATAATTCGCTAAGAACAGACTACCAGATTAAGCAATTAGAGAGTCAGACATAATGTAGAAAAGCATAGCAATATTGACACAAATCTAAACGCAGAACAAACAGACCTGTAATCAGATTAAGTGTAGCGAAATATACAGGTCAATGATGCAAGTGAGCACAAGACAATAGCGGACGAAACCGCATGCTTCACAAAGCTAATCCAATATGTAAAAGGAATAAACCTATTACTGACAATACAAAGAATCGATGCGCGAAAGCATCTACTTCATCTATCTTTGATAGATGCGATTATTTTTCACACACACTTTGGATACGCAGATGGTATCCAACATATATACATAATTTTACAGGCGTGCAGATGAAGAAAGTACAAATTGGATGTGTTGTCTGTGGGAGATTGTGGGTGGATGCTGTCACTTCTGTCTGGGCATTCAAATCCATAGAGACAGAGTGAGACGACTGATCTATATCACTCAACAAAGGTATCTTCACAATGTTCTTAACAAATACAATCTAATGAATTGTAAGTTAGCTCACTCACCGATGGATCCAGGCCTGCATTTGTCAAAGGACCAATGTCCTCAGACCAAGCAAGAAGAGGAACAGATGAGAGAGTACTCTTATCGATCGATACTTGGATCTCTCATGTACACAATGGTCTGTACAAAACCTGACATCTCTTTTGCAGTAAGCTCACTAAGCCAATATATGGCTAATCCTGGCATTACCCATTGAAAGTTTCTCATAAGAGTGATGAGGTATATTTGAGCTACCATGGACCATTGCATCTGCTATGGAGAAGTCAGCAATGACAATCTTCATCAGCTCAATGGATATCCTGATGCTACTTGGGGAGGAGATGTAGACAATCGTAAGTCCACATCTGGATTTACATTCTTTTTCAACGACGGTCCTATCTCATGGAACAGTCGTAAGCAAACCTCTATCGCTCTTTCTTCTACAAAAGCAGAATACATTGTTGCTTCTCAATCCAAGAAGCGTTTTGGTTGAGAAATTTACTGTTTGACATTAATTTCTATCAGTACAATCCCACAATTTTATTCTGTGATAATCATAGTGCTATTGCCTTATCGGCCAATCCTAGATTTCACTCTAGGAGTAAGCACATTGAAATCAGATATCACTACATCAGCGGCAAGGTTCTCAACAAAGGAAGTGAGCTTAATGTACTATAGAACGTAGGACATGGTTGCAGATATATTCACAAAGGCATTAAGTGTTAATGCACACAACAATTTTTGTGCATTGCTTAGTCTGAAGATCAAGGCATTCACGGATCCAGATTAAGGGGGGGTGTTGGATTTATATCCTTAACTCTCCTAAATCCCATTTTAATTTGCCTCCATTCATGCTGCTATATTTTTACTCATGTTGTCGCACGGTCTGCATATTTACATGTAAAATAAGACAAACAAATAAAACGCGACTATCTGCATAAATACAAGTAAATTTCCACAGGTGACAAAGGCGAAAAACGCGACACTGTGTTTTTACACATGATTTGTGACAGGCAAAAAAGATGACACTGTCCTACAAATGCACTAGGTGCCCTTATAAAAAAGCAAAGGCACCTTGTAAATCAAATTTTAAGGCATTTGTCAGAGTGTCGCATTTTTCGCATCTTCACCAACGTTCATTTTAGCAAAGACTGACGTCACAGCCTTCTCATGCTCATCCCATGCAATTGTGCAATCTGCCCAGATCAGTCATGTCGAACTCAGAAAACAGCATCTATTTAGAATCCTTGACCAAATTGGTATTGTTGCTGAAAAGCAACATATCATCCACGTATAAGGTGATGATAATGAAGGATTGCTGCACCGACTTGGAATAGACGTTGCAATCAGCAATGCTTGGTTGGAAACCTTGTTCGATGAGGAATGTGTTGATCCTTTGAAACCAAGCTTTGGCATATTGTTTCAAGCCGTAAAGTGCTTTATGGAGTTTACAGACATGATTCTTCATACCTTCCAGAACGTATCCTTCGGGCTGGATCATGTAGATGTATTCTTGTATAACTCCATTCAGATAAGTTGTTTGCACATCAAGTTGATGCACTTCGAGGTCGGCAGCTGCAGCATATGATAGGAGGGCTTGGATTGATGAATGCTTGACTACTGGACTGAAAGTCTCACTATAGTCGACATTGGGGATCTGAGTGAATCCTCGTGCTACCAATCTTGCCTTCCTTCGATCAATTGCTCCATTGGCATTGTATTTGATCTTGAATATCCATTTGTAATCAATGATATTGCAGCCAATAGGAGCTTCGAGTAGTGACCATGTCTAGTTCTTGATCAGAGAGGAATACTCTTTGTCCATAGCTTCTCTCCAAAGATCAGAGTCTGGTTGGATGAGTGCCTCTTCGACTGTTGTCGATTCCTATATCAAGAGACATGCAGACTCAGGAGTATACCTTGTGGACTGTGTGCACACTCGGCTTGATCTTCTGGGAGGAATCGACTGATGAGCCACTCCTAGGACTTGTTGCTGGGTAGCAGCAACATCTTCCTCTGATTCGTTGTCAATCAGTGGATCGACAATGGACACGCCTGAGCCAAAAGCACGGATTGTTGTGTCAATGGTAGGTGATGAAGTTTTTCCTGGAGCAATATCCTTGTCTTTGATGTCGACAAACTGATCCTCGATAAAAATTGTATCTCGATTGTACAAGACTTGCTGAGTATTGGGATCATACAACTTGTATGTGTTATCAGATGAAGTATATTCAATCAAGATAGTCTTGAGACCTTGGAAGTCCAATTTCTTCCTCGTGTCTTTAGAGATCTGCACGTAGGCAACGCATCTGAATACTCTTAGGTTCTTCACAAAAGGCTTAGAGCCTGTCCACACCTCATGGGGTGCCTTGCCTAAGAGGGTCTTAGTCGAACATCTGTTCTGGATGTAAGCTGCAGTGGAGATAGCTTCGGCCCAGAATGTCTTGGGCAGCGATGCATGCGCTAGCATACATTTGGCTGATTTAACCAGGGTATGGTTCTTCCTCTCAGCTAAGCCATTCGACTGAGGACTGTTTGGAGTGATGAATTGCTGCCCAATGCCTTGGCTCTGGTGTGAAAAATGCAAAAGTAAGCTTGGTAGAGGCCAAAAATCATGTATATAGAATGATTACACATGTGTGGAGCCTGTTCCCACATGTGAAAATAGTGTACTTGTCATGTACCATAATCATATAGGTTGTACATATGATTTAATTCAAGTTCTAGTGGCTAAAAAGGCCAAAAACTAGTTTTCTAGACATATGACACATGGCATCAATCTATTGATTGCATGAGCCACATCCTTTGGTTAGGTGTCATATCCCATGTGTAGAGGACAGCTCACATGTGTGGAATAAGTTGAAGTAGGCGAATTTTGACTTCTAGAAGATTTCCAAGTAGATCTCCATATAGAAGGAAAATGGACCAAAAGTGCTCAAAATAGAAGGTTTTGTCCAAGTGTCAGTTTTGCATGCTCCCACTTATTGTATATATAGAGCCACATTTGGACATAATCATTGAGAAACACCAATCTTGGTTTTGGAGGCAATTTTGTGTCAATTTCATCATTTGTCTTGATTTTTCTTGAATGTTTTGAGTTTCTATCATAGTGTACTTTGTTTTCAGGTTGGAGTCTGTACTCTGACATGTTCTCACACGTGTGAAACCAACAAGTACATTTACCTTCATTAAATGATTGTAAGCATTTTCTATAGAGAATCTAATCCCTTAATTAGTTCTTGAATTAAATCAGCAAAAAAATTAAATTTGAAGCTTGAATTAGGTGCATTAATGGATTATCTCTGATTTTTTGAGTGCATGTCGAAGTTGAGAGAGATTTTGCCAAAAATCATAGATTAAGGAGTGATATGCAAGGTGAGAGGATGAAATCCATTGTACCATCACTCTAGATTTGTTCAAGAGTGATAGGGTCAAGTTTAGAAGCATCAATTTTCTAGAAAACATCCTTGGATCTGTCCTCCAAGTGAAACCTTTGAGAGTTTCTAGTGCATATAGAGCATCTATGCAAATCTTTTGTAGAATTTGACATAGATTGGCTTCAATTGAGAGTTCTAGAAAAGAGATTGAGATCCAAGTCACATTGTTCAACCCTACTCAATTTGTTTGAGTGATTGTAAGGTTTTAAAAGAGTCATTAAGGTGTCTATGGCAAATGTGTAGAGAGAGATCCAATTTTCTAAGAGTTCCTTCCTTTGTAGAGGGCAAGATCTAGGAGCTCATTTTGTGTTGTTATTGGTGGAGAGTTTGTCTTCTCCTAAGTGATCAAATCTTTCTAAGTGGCATTAGCTCTTTGAAGCACAATATCTTAGTGAGAAAAATCACAACTTTTGATTTTGAATTTCATTCCAAGTCTTAAAAGGTAGAGTAATTGGTGGAATCCAATAGGAGTGATTGAATTCAATTTGTTGAGCAAAAATTGACATAGTATGTAAAACTCAAATTAGTTCTATTCAACTTTCTTTTTGAGAGTGTGAGGGTCAATTTGTGATCCCATTGGATGTCTAGAATGAGGAGGAGTCAATATTTGAGTATTCATGCATGGTTGAGATCTTTGTGAATCTCTAGTTGTCTAAATTTTTAAGCTTTGTGAAAAATTGGTGGTATAGTTTGTTTTCAAATCAAATCAAATTCATTCTAAATCTCAAGAGTGAGATTATGTGGGTCAAGAGTGAGTCCAAAAGAAGTGATTAAGTTTGATTTTCATGTGTTTGAAACAAAACCCATCTTTTGTTCAAGAATCTCAAGTGTTGAGAGAACTAGTCAAGTGAAAAGGAAAATCTAGGTGTCAAATATTTTCATATTTATTTCAATTTTAAAAAGAAAGAGTCATTGGTATTTGATGAGTCCAATAGGAGATTGGATCTGATTTCTTTTGTGATTTGATTCAAAGATTGTGTGCTTTTGTCTTAGTGATCAAAGCAAAGTTTCCAAGTGACTAGTCATTAGTGTGAAGATTGATTCTTAGGTTTGTGAGCTAGATCTTTTGTAGATCATTCTAGATTATTAAAGATATTCAAATCTAGTCTGTTGAAAGTCACAAATTCCATTTGTAGAATCATATCACAGGTTTTTATTCACATGGCATCAATAGGTGGCATCCTTTGAAGGAAAGAAAGGATCCTAAGTGCAACCTTTGTGGCAAGGGAGGATTTTTTTTTCTCAAGATGCTACAAAAAGAAGACCAATCCATCCAAGGAGAACCAAAGCAAGGGGGCCGAGGTGAAGGATGGAGCTTCAAGATCGAAATGCAAATCCAAGAAGGACAAGTCCAAGGAAAGGTATTTCCTTTGTGGAAAGGTGAATGAGGCTTGGAGTCTCACAAGGACTTGCAAGATTTGTCTTCAAGAGTCCATCACAACACATGTCAAATCTTTTGAAATTTTTCATTTGGAAGTGCATTGCTTGGTTCAAGATGCAAAGATAGATGTCACTTTCATGAAAGTAACTTGGATTTATTTTATGTCCTTGGAGAGTATTTTGCTTGGAACTTTAGATAAGTTCAAACTTATTGCTATGATCCAAGAGAAATCAATCAAGAATAAGGAGCAGCAATCACAAAATGAAAATAGTTTCATTTATGCTATCATTTCAACTTATGAAAAACCATTTTGCTTTGAGGAGATTTTTGTATCTCAAAGGTGGACTAAGGCAATACTAGTTGAGTGTGATGCCTTAAAAGATAGCAAAATATGTTTTCCTTGTAAGCTTACATTAGTTATGAAGTCAAGGAAATGGAAATATCTTCATAATGTAGGATCTTTTGGTTTCAATAAGATCATGAATGATGTGTTCATTCATAAAGATGAAAATTGTAAGTTTTCAATCTTAAAGGCAAGTTGTAAACTTCTTATGAGAATAAGTGAAGCATCCAAAGTGGACACTTATATCCATAAGCAAGTAGTTAGCCTTATTGAGATGGAAATATCTTTTGATTAATCATAGGAAGTGCATATTGAATGGTCATACTTGTTGTAATCATTATGAAACATGGAGGTCTCGAATTTCCATAAAAAAGGAGCACCATGAAGAGGATCTTAAGGAGTCATCTCAAGGTTCAGATGTGCCAAGGCAGTGAGGAGGAGAATCCTTCTCAAGGTTCAAGTGTGCCAAGGATTGAGGAGGAGAGACCTTCTCAAATTGTGATTCCAAAAAGAAACTCAAGAAATATGGTTGAGTCCATTTCAAGGGAAAGAGGAGCATATCTCATGTGGTATACATCTCATACTTACTTCTCTTATGTCATTTGATAAATCAATTTGCTTAAGTGAGATCATCGCATCTCAAAATTGGAGTGAAGCCATACTAGTTGAGTATGAAGTCTCTCTTGAGAACATAGATGATGTTCTTAAAAGGTCGAAATTGATTTTAAATCAATTAGAAAACAAATGGTTATTTCATCAAATGTATGCTCTTGAGTCATGTAAGAGCAAAAGTGATTTGTTCACTCATAGTTTGAAAATTTGTATTGAGGCAAAATGTAAACTCTTTATGAGAGTAAGTGAATCATCTTCTAAAGACACTTATCTCCATAATTAAGTATTTAGCCTCATTGGATATGAGATTAGCCTGGTAAACAAGCATGAAGATATGATGCAAACACTTTGTTATTATAGCATGCATAGTCTTGCCAATTTGGATGAGTCTAATTCTCTAGATCATGGTAACATGATGTTAGATATTTGTGATCCTAATAAATCAAAAAGAAATCTTTATTTTCTTATGGAGGAGCATGCACATGAAGAAGGAGCAAGCCTCAAGGTCAAGCATCTACATGATTTGAAAGGGATCAATTTTGGAGGTGCTAGGATGGTGCAAAGCTCTCAAGCTCATCAAAGATGTCAACATCAAAGAAGCACTATCATGGATATGGTGATTTCAGATCACATCAATCTCATTGGCTGATCTTCACACCTTTTGAACTAGCAAAGACCAATTCAGCCCATGGAGTCAAGTTCAAGATCATCATCTTTTCTATCAAGCTAGATTTACCAAGCTAGATTTTTGAGGAGAGTGTGAAAAATTCAAAAATAAGCTTGGTAGAGGCCAAAAATCATGTATATAGGATGATTACACATGTGTGGAGCCTATTCCCACATGTGAAAATAGTGTACTTGTCATGTACCATAATCATATAGGTTGTACGTATGATTTAATTCAAGTTCTAGAAACAAACACGAAAAGAAGCGAACTCGAAACTCGAAAAAGAAACGAACTCGAACGAAAAGTGTTCGTGCGCAGCGGAATGAACTATCTCACTCTTTCCCTAAGCATAATTATGCCTATAAAAAATGAACAGAATGTTAGTGATAGAAATCACGTTTGATCTGATTATGTAGCCAAACATTAAGCAACCAAATATCAGAAAGATAATTTGTCGTGAACAGCTAGACAAATTATTAGTCGCGAATTATTTGCGAAGAGCTAGACTGAGCTCGACTGATAATCAGTCGCGAAAGACAAGACTAAATATTAGTCGTGAACAACTAGACTAATAATAATTCGCTAAGAACAAACTACCAGATCAAGCAATAAGAGAGTCAGACATAATGTAGAAAAGCATAGCAATATTGACACAAATCTGAACGCAGAACAAATAGAGCTGTAATAATGCAGGTGAGCACAAGACAATAGCAGACGAAACCGCATGCTTCACAAAGCTAATCCAATGTGTAAAAGAAATAAATCTATTACTGAAAATACAAAGAATCGATGCGCGAAAGCATCTACTTCGTCTATCTCTGATAGATGCTATTATTTTTCACACACACTCTGGATACGCAGATGGTATCCAACATATATACATAATTTTACAGGTGTGCAAATGAAGAAAGTACAAAGTGGATGTGTTGTCTGTGGGAGATGGTGGGTGGCTGCTGTCATTGTCAAATTTGATTGCACAGTTGCATGGGATGTGAGTGAGAAGGCTGCGACGTCAGCCTTCACTGAAATGAATGTTGGTAAAGATGCGAAAAATGCTTGACAAATGCCTTAAAAAAATTTTGTGCTAACTTGTGTGGTTTTGTGTGGTGGGATGGTGACAGGTACCAGTTGGATGTCTTGTATGTTTTGCTTTACGGTGCTTTCTAGTACTGTATACTTTTCGGCTATGTTTTTCCTTGTTGATTTATGAATAAAGGGTTTTAAAAGGTTTTGGTCTTGACTTGTCAAGATGAGCTTTGATTTGTTTATCTCTCTCTATGCATCCTTGAGGTGTAAATCCGACTATCCTTTGGTCGGGATACTATCAAAACCTTTACCTTACTTGGATTCATAAGCTAACAGAACTTTTTTGCTATGTCTAGTCCTCAGGATGGTATCAGGATGCTGTAAATCTGGGTTATGGGGAGCCCCTTCCTCCCCCTAATCTATTCATTCAAACTTTGATTATTTGCATGAAAAAAGTTGTCATGTTACATAGTTTTATTAATGGAATAGATCATGCAACCTGTAACGGTGCTGAACCTAAAGATAAAGTACTATGTATGGTTGACCTCTTGGACACATTACATTGGGTTAAGATTTACATGGAATACGGTAAGACCAAAATTGATCCCTTGGGTATCATTGAAAACTTTGCTGCTGACTTGGCTAGGCTTGCTGAAAGATATGAGAGGGCAGAAAAATTTTATAATTCTCATACTATACCTGAATCACCTCCACCTCCACATCCTCTCATCTTTTTAGACGATTTGGACAAGGATAGCGCCTCGCAACTTGAAACTTTCTCTCAAAACATCTGTGACATTGGTGATCAATCCACTTTTGAATTCTGCCAATCCAAAAATTGCCAAATCCCCTTTGTCCCTGCATGCATTGTTGAACTCAAATTAGCTTGTTTTTCTTACAAGCTTTGGAGCTTACCCACTGTCAACTTTCTTGCTCCACTACCTATCGAGCTTTGGATTATACTTGCACATCTTACTGATAAAGAAGTACAAATCTGCAAACTTGTTGCCTTAAACAAAAACTCCATTCTTGAGACTCCCATTGCTTTTGATAATATCATATGTATGAACAAATTTGAGCCTTCTCGTTGCCCTTACGAGCAAACCTAGGTGCGAATTCGTGGACATTTTGACACCAGTTTCAATAGAATGAATCTCCACCAAGCTAGAATTCGAAACTGGAAAAGACCTTTCTTCGAATGTAGATGTGGTGACAAATGCAAAAATCAGTCCTCCATTATCTGGTTTGACCATGCCATTTGGTATATGATGAATAGCCTGAGCATATTCTTTTTCAGTGCTTCTCCGCATAACCAACTCAATGCCTTTTTTCTTTGGTTTCACAAACAAGTTAGGGAAGCCAAACTCCTTGCAAGTCTAGGCGATGCTAAAAATATTAGAGAAATTGAACGTTTGCTCTAAAGACCAGTTTTTTCACACTGCAAGACAAATTCTTCCAAAACTCCAATAAAAGAACAGACACTTTTAACCTCAACAACCCAAGCTCTGTCATATCAAACCAAGGTGGAGGTAAAATAAAGAAATTCACAGGATACAAAGGGAAAGTAGGGCAAGGAAGTGGTATTGTCATGGCCATATTGGGTTAAGGACCTGGAATAGTCCTCATATGGTAGACCGGCCCTCCGGTATTCGAGATTGTTGGTCACGCGCTGATTTAATTCCATGTCAAGGCCTGTTTGTGACTAATTATCTTGAGAGGACCCAGACACTCTAATTGAGACATATGCGAGTATTGCATATTTGTGTGACGAATATAGGCAGGAGGACTGCATGAAGAAGTGAGATCTATGTATAGTTGACCTGCATGGGGATTGCATGGTTTCATGCACAGGACTCTACTCTCTATTAATGAGGTAAGGATTCTCCCGTCGACATATTGGGTCTAGGTTACTAGGTTCTCTCTTCTCCTCTTGCTTCACATGGCATGGCTTGGGGGCTAGATTCAAGTTTGATCTAGGATTGGTTGGGCGGTTTGGCTGCATAGTCTCTCTTATTGTGTTCTCCTATCCTCATATTAGGGGTGATTCTTTAGGGTCTTTATATTAGTAATAGAACCCAACAGATGCGGTCTTGGATAGGAGTGGAGGCAAGCTCTAAATGAGATTGGAAGATTGAAGCACTTGGATTGGCATCATAGGTGAAGGACCGTTTAGAGTGAAAGAAATATTGAACTATGGAGCAGTCATTTTAGAGCATTTGGATGGAAAAAGATTACGCATTCGGCTTTGTCTTCTTTGATTACTGTCTCTCCATCAATATTATGTCCACCTTTCGATGTCAATATTGTTGCTGAATAGACAATTGGCTGTGGAAAACCAAGTTGACTTTGGATTCTAAGAAACTCCTCCTCAAAAGGTAGATTATCTTCTTTGTTGAGCATTTCCTCCACAGCCATTTTCAAGTTTCGTGAATAAAACTTATCATTATGTACATTGTCAACACCAAGGAGAAGATCATCAGTATCAAAATCAATTATATCCAAAAATTCATCAAGCTCTTTGCTCAAAATGCAAAGAGTCTCAGCTTCAGTGAAGTCAAAAAGATCCGATATATCCGATATTGTCAAAAAGGAATTATTATCTACTCCAGTGAATGGCAGCCAACTATGCAAGTTTTGGCAGCTAGATCAGCTAGTTCAATTAGAATTATCCAACACCTTGTCAGTTTTATTTTGATTGTTTTACAGTTTTCTTATTTTATATTACTTGAGTGATTTTTCTTTCTCCTTAAGAGAGAGAGAGAGAGAGAGAGAGAGAGAGAGAGAGAGAGAGAGAGAGAGAGAGAGAGAGAGAGAGAGAGAGAGAGAGAGAGAGAGAGAGAGAGAATGATGAGCAAAAGTCAAAACAGTCATCAAAAAGAAAAAAAGTGAAGGGAAGTATTTTCAGGAGATAATTTTTGATGAAAAATGACTTAGAAAATCACTTTTTGGGTCATATTTTGTACGTACAGTTTTGAAAACCTTCGTTGAAATTTCAAATCATACATCCACCTCAGATTTCTCTATACTGAGTTGGAAGTTAATACCTATTTTTGAGTTAGGCAAATGTTCAGAAACTTATCGTTTTCTAAATCTTCGCTAAGCACCTTACAGCCCTTATTAACCTTCGTCGACCTGACAGATGGATTCAAAATGCCAAAATTAGGTTGGGCAAAGGGCCAGATCATCAAAATTTGTATTTATTATAGTACCTAGGCGAATGATGTATTTAGGCGAAGGATGAACCTCGCCAAATTTTGAAGACCTTTGTTGGATCAGTTCAGTATCTCAAAAACCTTCACCGAGATTTTTACAGTACTAAACATGCCTGCAAATTTTTGTCCAAAAACTGAGTAGCCAAACTAGTACATTGTCTAATGGACCTTCCAAATCAGCCTATAAAAGGACAAAATTTGATTTTATTTCTCAATTGTGCTAGCGGAGCTCTTTCAAAAAATTTCAGCGACCAAAACTTCCTAAATTTTCTATATTGCCTTCTGATATACTCTCGCATCATTTGCCTTTAGTTTATACTTTTTCTCATCGTGTCTTCCACTGATACTAGTCAGTTTCCTCGTTATCTCTTCCACCATGGCGTTCCGACCAAGACGGACGTCATGGTACTCCCTAGCACAAGCATGGTGGCTCAGTGGATGAATCTTGTCGAGTCGTTGCTCACGACAATGGAGATCTACAAGTGTGTCTTTTCTAGAAAGATGAAAAGGGATTTTATAACCATGGCCTTTAGCACTTGGACAAAGGCCAAATAGAAATTCTATATCACCTATCAGACTACAATCCATAAGGTGCACGTGACGAAGTCCGCCCTTGCAGCCATAGACATGAGTTCTGGCACACATCCATCGCCAAACCATAAGCATGCCAAAATTGCCATCAAATCATTCATTGATACCTTTGATGAACTCTACTGGACCAATGACGACTACCTCGTTGAGTATATCCGAGAGTCTATTATCCGTGTCGCCGCTCACCTTCTGAACAACTTCTTGATGGTTGGCAACCTCAAGAAGGAGTGCATCTCTTCGCAGATCCTGCATCACATTGTAGATTTCAACTACAAATTAGGATCTGAACCTGATCAAATCAGTATCCATACCCCAAATTGGCCCATAATTCATCAGATTTACAATTGGCAGATCTCCGTAGATTTCAAAAGGGCCTTACAAGTTTATGTGGCCGAGCATAGACATTTGCCAAATCCAACCGTTAGGCAATTTGTGCTTTTTGCAAACGATTTGACAATGTGGGCGCCAGTAGCAACAAGGTGGGATGATTGTCTTCCCAATTGGCTTTCGATCCAAATAAACCAATGGCATTCGACATTGTTCAATTGACTTGCCAGATTGTACTATCATGCTGCGATGTTGGGCAGACATTAGGAATCAAGATTTACGGCATGGACCACGTCGAAATGGATTGTCGGGGCCAATAAGTGCTTTTCACCGCACAAGAAAGACTTCAATACGACACGCCTGGAATTCATGGAGAAGGTGCAGTACCATTTAATCAAGGTACGACGTGAGGCCAACCAGAGCCGGAAGTGAATAAATCTCGCGAGGTGTCGCGGGATCACCACCAGTTTTGGTGGGGATACTGTTGGAGGGTTGCGGATCCCAAGACAACCCTAACCCTAGTTAATAAGTGAGAGGGATTTGGCCTGCGTGTGTAAGTCCCAACCCGATGATCACATAGTTATTTGATATTTAGAAAGTCAATAAAAGGACTTTAGGCCTTTTTGCAAGACTTTTAATGTCGCAGGCCTAAATGTCAAGATAGTGAATAAAGTTGGGTCTCCCACCAAAATTGTTTCAAATTCAATTTCAAATTGGTTCCCTCTAATTATTGACTGGGTTCCCACTCTTTTTTAAACTTGAATAGTTAGGGAGGTAGAAATGGGCCAATAGGATTTTGTGGCCAAGGCCCTCCTCTCCACTATTAATAAGGGCAAACTCGAGTTGCTCCTGATGTTCAAATCTTCATTTCAATACAAGTAGATTGGTTCTCTTATGTAATGGACTTGTGAATCTCCTTGCTCTCTAACTCTATTCTTCCATCTCTCATGCTTTTGTTGTATTTGCTAATTGTTAGATCTAAATGTTATTGGAATTGTATGTTCTTATGTTTTTTGTGAGACAGAAAGGGAGAGAGAGAGAGAAGCAAGTATCTATCTCATTGTGGATCGTAGGGTTAATGGATGTAGTGTTAATGTGTAGGGTTAACGGATCTTAGTGTTAATTGTGGATCATCTATGCATGCTGGATTTGGTTTATGTTATCGCTCTCATGGGATCGCTCCGCATGACGACTAACTTCATCTCCTTGATGCTTGTGTGCTTGGATCTTGGGTTGAGGATAGGATAAATGAGGAGTACATCTCCAGTGTTGTGTGGCTGATTAGAGGGTGGACGGATTTTGTATACCTCCAACGAAAGAGTGGACATTTTCCTCCCCCTAAAAAATGATTATTTCTAGATGTAGAGTTGTTGATTAGTAATGTGAGTTGTGCTTATAGGAACGTCAATTCTGTAAAACTTAATGACTTGGAGGAAATGCTAGAGGACTTGGTGTATTCGTAATGTTATGTGATTTATCAATTGATTTGATGTCCATATGTTAGAAATTCATAATATGAATTTGTCGCTACGTTACTGGTGAAATTCAATTCATGCACATACTTTGTTTTTTGTGCTGGAATTATGCATTTGAGCTTCGTGTAGTAAATTAAAGACAACAAAATCACTAGCATTATAACAATGAACTACAAAAATCAATTTTGGTTGAATTTCTAATTTGTCAAACCTTCCTTCGCTCCTCCCTTGGCCCCTCCCCTCGGACTCCCTTCGGCCCCTCCCAAAAAATGACTTGACGAGACAGATGACTTGAAGTCATTGAGGAAGTCGAATGAGTCGGTTGACTTGATCGCCGAAGTTTGAACGTCAAAGTAGATGGATCAGTCTAATTTGAAGGTCGAACTCGATCGTTGAAGTTTGAACATTGAAATGGCTGAATCAGATGAGACAGATGACTTGAAGTCATTGAGGAATTCAAATGAGTCGATTGACTCGATCGTCAAAGTGGATGGATCAGTTGATTGTTGAAGTAGCTGAATAAGTCGATCGTCGAAGACGTTGGATACTTTGGACACTTCGGATGACTTCAAATTAGTTGGATAAAAAGAAGTCAGATTAGTCAAAGATGTCGAAGATTTCGGTCACGTCGGTGACGACGGCGACTTCAGACACTTCAAAGACAATGGACACTTCGGATGACTTGATCAATAGATCATCGAAGTAGATGACTTGGATCATTGAAGTTGAAGACTTCAGAGATGTCAGATGTTACTTGGATGAATGGATCATTGAAGTCAAAGACTTTGGTCACGTTGGTCACATTGTAGAAGTTGGAGATCATCCAGATCGCTTCGGTCAATGACGGGCATACCCACTACACCGTTGGCAGTCCATTGCCCCTCAACCCCTTCCTCGAAAAATGTCTGCCCTCCCATTTTAGACAATTTTTGTTGGATTTCAATGCTCAACCTCAAACCCATTCAATAATGAGCATCCTAAAAGCTGTATATACTTATATAGAAACAAAAAAAACAAAGCTCAAATTTTTGAACAAAAGATCGAAAAAATCCAGTATCGAATTTTTCTGACCCAAGGATCAAAATCTAGAATCAAAATTTTTCATACTGAATTGACTTAAAAAATCCTTAATTTTTTGATACTCAAAATCAAAATTTTTCAATACGGGATCGACTCAGAAAATTCATAATTTTTTGAGTCATTGTACATTTTTCAAATCATTGTATAATTTCTCAAGTCAGTGTATATTTTTCGAGTCTTTGTATATTTTTGATATAGTGTAAATCTCGATATTGTCGGTTAGAAATCTAACCCACGACGTCACGTTAACAAGCTGCCTACTTTGTATATTCAAAGGCGGTTGTAAAAAATGTAGCAGATATTTAATGCTAATTAGATATTTAGCAAGCTACTCCATCACATCCCCCCTCTCCATCTCTCCCTCCTGCATGCTCCTCCATCGTGCGTGGCATTCATTCCATGCTGATCCGCAGTTGATGGGAAGCCTTTTTGAGATATATCATGTCTCCACTCATCCAGACCTTCGCAAAGTTTTATTCTCTTAGCCTGTTTTTGGTGCAGCATGCTGGTTCTCTTTGGAGTCTGCCATTTGGTCTGGAGTAGATGAAACCTCGGATAGCCCCATGTAATCGCAAAGATTCAAAGTAGCACCACTCTCAACGGAAGTTATACACCTACTTGCATAGAATCCATCGAATCATAATATGAAAATTAATGAATGACAGATATGATCACACACTCTCGCTCTAGATTTCACACATGGGAAATCAAAGATGCAATAAATGATGCAAAAACATCATCAAATTCACCAAACTGTTGATCATAGGTTAGCTAAAGTAAAAAGCAAGAGATAGGACCATCAACCATGAATATTGATAAAGAGAAATGAAAGTTATTGCTCCTCGAGGTGGAGCGCACCCAGAGAGAGAAAGACAAACCTAGAAAGCATTAAAACATCAAGAATAAAGGAGGGACAATACGAAAGAACCAAGTAGGCTCCCTTTTTTCCTTCTTTCAAAATGAACTATTTCTGAAGACAATCCAAAAAAAAAAACTCTACTACTTAATCCATAAACACCATTTAACAACAAATTGAAGGGCTTATTGTTTCAAATTCAACGTAATTTGACAAAATTTAGTAAACGTACTTGATACAATAACATAACTACATATTGAAATAGGAAAAATGGTATAAATATTAAGACCTTCAAAAGTTATCTCATATCAAGTGTAAGACTAAGATGCTAGACAAACAATAAGTTGGGACAAACCTCTATCAAAATACATTTTCTAACAAGTCTTTTGAAATACCTCTTAGAACTGAACTGGTGAAGTACTCGAATTTTTGGAGACCGACTTGAATTTTTGAGACCGACTCGAATTTTTGAGACAGACGCGAATTTTTAGAGACTCAAATTTTGGAGACTCGAATTTTTGGAGACTCAAAATTTTTGGAGACTTGAAATTTTTGGAGACTCGAATTTTTGGAGACTCAAGTTTTGGAGACTCAAATTTTCGGAGACTTGAATTTTTGGAGACTCCAAATTTTGGAGAAAAAAGACTCAAATGTTAGATATTTGAGATACAAGATTTGCAAGATTGGCCATCATCCAAATCATCGGTCGCCACCTAAATCAGTTCCAACTCATTGCCCGTCACCTAGATCGGCCGCCATTGCCCATCAACGACAGGCACTCTTTACTAGTAGATATATAAAACTATTTGTGTGCATGTGGTGTGCATATGTCTGGGGGGGACCCCATGCATCCTCCTCCCCTCACCCATTCATATACTATTTTGAACTAAAAGAATGGGGAGGAGGATGCATGTATGAGAAAAAGCATGCATGGACCTCCTCCCCATGCATACATCTAAGGGACCCACTCCAAATTCAAATTACCCTTTAGCCACACACATAGTACTTTGACGGGCATGTACATACTTTCATGGTGAAAGGTGTTAAACAAAAGGGATTTTTATTATCAAGGATTTCACTAAATTTGAAGGGAGGTCTAAGGATTTTTTAAATTATCAGACTTTCCATGAAAAAGACTAAAATAAGAATTCATTTCTATGAAGGAAGAATTGGTTGTGAAGGGTGGAAGGCTTCAAAACGTAGGTCTGGTGGGCCTCTCTCTCTCTCTCTCTCTCTCTCTCTCTCTCTCTCTCTCTCTCTCTCTCTCTCTCTCTCTCTCTCTCTCTCTCTCTCTCTCTCTCTCTCTCTCTCTCTCTCTCTCTCTCTCATGGACTCTATGTTATGGTCATTCAGACATCAAAAGAAGTCTGGCACACCTTGAGCACACTATACGAAGTGCGAGATATTGCTTCCAAGCTACATCTCAGAAAGAAATTTTACTCCCTCAACATGGTGAATGGTGATTCCCTACAGAATCACATCAACCAATTCAAGAACCTACTGAAGCAAATGGCCGCTGTCGGATCTGTCATAGACGATCAAGACACAGTGATGCAACTGCTTACAAGCTTGCCAAGCTCATACGACAGCTGGGTGTTGGTCATCATGACAGATCCAGAACTGATTCTTTCGAGAGTCATTACTATGTCGTTGCAGGAAGACACGCAGAGGAACGAAACCTCAAGTTCCTCAGCTGATTCTCACGCTTTATACACCAACAAGAGCACGACTAAGCAGAAGAAGGATAAAGACCCAAAGCAATCAAAGCCAGACCAGAAACCAGCACAACACAAAGGATAGTCAAATCCGCAGGCGAAGAGAAACGGTTCTGCAGATACTACAAGCGAAACAACCACGAAATTCAAGACTACTACAAGCAAAGAACAATAGCAAGGGGGCAGTCGAATCAAGTGGCAAATGCAGCTACAGAAGCTCCACAGCCTATTCAAGAAGTGGATCATGATGTCTTCATGACCAGCCATCAAGGAGCATCCAGTGACAGTTCTTGGTTCCTGGACCCGGTGCCACTCAGCACATGACCAGCCTCATTGGCTGTTTCGAGTCCTATACACCTTACAGTACCAATAAATATGTTCACCTTGGTGACAATAACACACAAGTTATTAAAGGTGAAGGTACTGTGAGATTGAGCTTTGCAAATGATCAATCTAAGCTACTTTCTAAAGTCCTATATTTACCAAATTTATCTACGAATCTACTCTCTATAAGCAGAATCACAGATCTAGGACATAGAGTAGAATTCAAATGTGATTAGTGCAAAGTAGTTGATAGGATCCTAGCACTCAAAAAGAGGCATGGATACTTGTATAAATAAAGTCATTGCTTTTCTGCCTCTAGTCAGGCGCTCAGTACTTCTATTCATGCTAATAGAAGTCTACTTTGGCATTATAGACTTGGTCACTTGAATCATGCTGCTGTACAACAAATGTCTAGACAATCGATTGTTTTTCATCTTGACTATCCTCGTGATAAAGTCGAGTTACCTGTCTGTCAAAACTGTCTAGTTGGAAAACAGACTAGGAAATCATTTAAATCAAGCCATCAACATATTGCTAGAGGATTGTTAGACATTGTACATTCAGACATTTGTGGCTCGATGAAAAATCCTTCACTAAAGGATGCAAAGTATTTTATAACTTTTATTGATGAATTTTTCAGAAGGACTATGGTGTACTTTATAAAGAAGAAATCAAAAGCATTCAATTGCTTCAGAATCTTCAAGGAGTGTGCAGAAAAAGAGACTGGAAGGATGATCAAGGTCTTAAGATCAGACAATGGTGGAGAATACATCTCTACCGAATTTAAGGAGTACTGCCAGAGCCAAGGCATTGAGTAGCAATTCATCACTCCTTACAGTCCTAGTCTAATGGCTTAGTCGAAAGGAAGAACCGTACCCTGGTTGAATCAACCAAATGTATGCTAGCGCATGCATCGCTGCCCAAGAGATTCTGGGTCGAAGCTGTCTCCACTGTAGCTTACGTCTAGAACAGATGTTTGACCAAGGCCCTCTCAAGCAAGACACCCCATGAGGTGTGGATAGGCTCTAAGTCTTTTGTGAAGAACCTAAGAGTATTTGGATGCGTTGCCTACACGCAGATCCCGAAAGACATGAGGAAGAAATTGGACTTCCAAGGTCTCAAGACAATACATACAAGCTGTATGATCATGATACCCAACAAATCTTGTACATCCGGGATACAGTCTTTATCGAGGATCAGTTCGTCGACATCAAAGACAAGGATATTGCTCTAGGAGGACATTCATCACCTACCATTGACATGACAATCCGAGCTTCTGGCTCAAGCGTGTCCATTATTGACCCACTACTTGACAGCGAATCAGACGAAGACATTGCTGCTACCCAACAACAAGTCCCAAGAGTGGTCATCAGTCAAATCCTCCCAGAAGATCAAGCCGAGTGCGCACACAACCCACAAGGTATACTCCTGAGTCTGCACGTCTCTTGATACAAGAACCGACGACAATCGAAGAGGCACTCAGCCAACCAGACTCTGATCTCTGGATAGATGCTATGGATAGAGAGTATTCTTCTCTGATCAAGAACTAGACATGGTCACTAGTTGAGGCTCCTATTGGCTGCAATATCATTGATTGCAAATGGATCTTCAAGATCAAGTATAATTCCAATGGAGCAGTTGATCGAAGGAAGGCAAGACTGGTAGCACGAGGATTCACTCAGATCCCCAACGTCGACTATAGTGAGACTTTCAGTCCAGTAGTCAAACATTCGTCGATCCGAGCCCTCCTATCATATGTTGAAGCTGCCGACCTCGAAGTGCATCAACTTGATGTGCAAGCAGCTTATTTGAATGGAGTTATACAAGAAGACATCTACATGATCCAGCCCGAAGGATATGTTCTGGAAGGTATGAAGAATCATGTCTGTAAACTCCATAAATCACTCTACGGCTTGAAACAGTCTGCCAGAGCTTGGTTTCAGAGGATCAACACATTCCTCATCGAACAAGGATTCCACCCAGACACTGCTGATTGCAACGTCTATTCCAAGTCGGTGCAGCAATCCTTTATTATCATCACCTTATATGTGGATGATTCATTGCTTTTTAACAACAATACCAATTTGGTCAAGGATTCTAAGCAAATGTTGTTTTTAGAGTTCGACATGACTGATCTGTGCAAAGCTCACTTTTGTCTGGGTATTCAAATCCACAGAGACAAAGCGAGACAACTGATTTATATCAGTCAACAAAAGTATCTTCACAATGTTCTTGATAGACACAATCTAATGAATTGTAAATTAGCTCGCTCACCAATGAATCCAGGCTTGCATTTGTCAAAGGACCAATGTCCCTAGACCAAGCAGGAAGAGGAGCAGATGAGAGAGTATCCTTATTGATCGATACTTGGATCTCTCATGTATGCAATGGTCTGTACAAGACTTGATATCTCTTTTGCAGTAAGCTCACTTAGCCAATATATGACTAATCTTGGCATTACCCATTGGAAGGCTTTCATAAGAAGCATGAGGTATATTCGAGCTACCATAGACCAGTGCATCTGCTATGCAGATGTCAGCAACGACAATCTTCATCAGCTTAGTGGATATTCTGATGCAAGCTGGAGAGGAGACGTAGACAATCGTAAGTCCACATCTGGATTTACATTCTTCTTCAACGGCGGTCCTATATCATGGAACAGTTGTAAGCAAACCTCTATCGCTCTTGCTTCTACAGAAGCAGAATACATTGTTGTTTCTCAATCTATTAAAGAAGCGTTTTGGTTGATAAATTTACTGTCAGACATTAGTTTGTGTCAGTACAACCCCACAATTTTATTCTATAATAATCAGAGTGCTATTGACTTATCAGCCAACCCTAGATTTCACTCTAGGAGTAAGCACATTGAAATCAGATATTACTACATCAGGGGCAAGGTTCTCAAAAAGGAGGTGAGCTTAACGTATTGTAGAACATAGGACATGGTTGTAGATATATTCAAGAAGGCATTAAGTGTTAATGCACACAACAAGTTTTGTGCATTGCTTAGTCTGAAGATCAAGGCATTCACAGATCCATATTAAGGGGGGGTGTTGGATTTATCTCCTTTACTCTCCTAAATCCTATGTTAATCTACCTCCATTCATGTTGCTGCATTTTTACTCATGTTGTCACACAATTTGCATATTTACATGCAAAATAAGACAGATGAATAAAACGCGACTGTCTGCATAAATACAAGTAAATTTTCACAGGTGAAAAAGGCGAAAAACACGACACTATGTTTTTACACGTGATTTGTGATAGGCAAAAAAGACGACATTGTCCTACAAAATGCCAAAGGTGCCCTAATGGAAAAGCAAAGGCACCCTATAAATCAAATCCTAAGGCATTTGTCACAGTGTCGCATTTTTTGCATCTTCACCAACGTTCATTTCAGCGAAGGCTGACGTCGCGGCCTTCTCACGCTCATCCCATGCAACTGTGCAAACATATTTGACAATGACAGCAGCCACCCACGATCTCCCACAGACAGCACATCCACTTTGTACTTTCTTCATCTGCACACCTATAAAATTATGTATATATACTGAATACCATTTGCGTATTCTACATGTAAGATGAAGAGAAACAAGCAACAAGCATAATAGCATCAGAAGCTTATCAGAGATAGACGAAGTAGATGCTTTCGCGCATCAATTCTTTGTATTGTCAGTAATAGGTTTATTCCTTTCACAGATTGGATTAGCTTTGTAGAGCACATGGTTTTGTCCGCTATTGTCTTGTGCTCAACAACATTACTGACCTGTATATTTTGCTATACTTAATCTGATAACCGCTCTGTTTGTTCTGCGCTCAGATTTGTATCAATATTGCCATGCTTTTCTATATTATGTCTGACTCTCTTATTGCTTAATCTAGTAGTCTGTTCTTAGCGAATTATTATTAGTCTAGCTATTCGTGACTAATATTTAGTCTTGCCTTTGGCGACTGATTATCAGTCGAGCTCAGTCTAGCTCTTCGCGAATCATTCACGACTAATAATTTGTCTAGCTGTTCGCGACAAATTATCCTTCTGATATTTTGTTGCTTAATGTTTGGCTACGTAATCAGATCGAACGTGATTTCAATCACTAAAGTTCTGTTCATTTCTGATAGGCATATTCATGCTTAGGGAAAGAGTGAGATAGCTCATTCCGCTACACACAAATACTTTTTGTTCGAGTTCGTTTCTCTTTAGAGTTTCGAGTTCGTTTCTTTTTGTGTTTGTTTCTTTTAGAGCTATTTTTTGTTTCTCTCTCTCACACAACCCTCTTTCTCCAACACATCCACCAAGGGTATGGTGTGTTGGACTACTATTGGTGGGATGCCCTTCAGATCACTGTTTCCAGGCAAAACAGTCCCTATACTCCACCAACAATGATCATAGCCGCTTGAATTGTGTGGGTGTTAACTGCTCTCCCGCGTGCACGATCTTTTCTTCTTCACCTGGCTCGGCAAGGTTCATCGGCTATGTTCATGTAGGTCCCTCGGAGACTTGTTCCACTGGTTCCTGACTTTGATCAGGTTCTCGTTGTGCTTGCGATATCATAATTACCATGTCGTTCAAGGTATAATTCTTGAACGTCTCAGGCATCTCGTGAACTGGTGCTTGACGAGATTCCTCCTTTACTGATCTTAGTCTGGCTGGTCATCTTTTGATTCTTCGTCATCTGAGAAGAAGATGATGCTGTATCCGAGTTCATCTTGATTGACTTCAAGGAATCCAACACCTTCTTCTTGTATTTCTTCGTCCTTGTTGTCTTTCTTCAGAACTGGTGTGATATTCGTCTCGTGGTTGCAAATATCCACATCCACTATGGCTATAGCTTCTTCAGGTAGATCACTCCATCGGATCACCTGGTTGTAGCGTTGTTTCAACTGGTTCTTCTTATTTGTAGGTGCCTTTGGTGAATCTATTTTTGGAACTTTTGCCATAGTAGATTTTTGCGGCGGTTGAGCTGGTACTCTCTTGATTCCATAGCGATCTGGGTCCATGTACTGTATGACCTGCTCATCTGTCAGCTCAATCTCCTTGTT
Source organism: Diphasiastrum complanatum (assembly GCA_029204225.1). NCBI lineage: Eukaryota > Viridiplantae > Streptophyta > Lycopodiopsida > Lycopodiales > Lycopodiaceae > Diphasiastrum > Diphasiastrum complanatum. Next base: position 44,585,526 of record CM055094.1, on the reverse strand, counting down.
GTAAGTCAAAGCGTGTTGCCAAGGGACTAAATCATCGTCCACTGGGTTCTCAATAGATTCCGTTGACAGCCATGCTACGTTGATCATATTCACCCCAAATGCAATTGCTGTGTCCATGGTGTAGCACTTGGGTGAAGATGTGCTGGGTTCAAAATCCGATTCATATTGACATGCTTGGCAGTCAATCGTTGCTAATGCATCCATCCATATCACGGCATCTGTCTCTGAATCGTAGTGACCCCCCTTGGCTTGCCTTGGGCGATCGATCATATGATCTGTCATGGATGTTCCGTCATCAGCCTTGGGTGCAATAGGTTTCACCGCCCATGTGGTTGATCGACCTTTACAACCTGTTCTCTATTCTCAAAGGTGAGTTTCCTCGTACCCCAGCTGTGAACTACTTGTACAGTCCTCAACTATGGCCTTCCCAGTAAAATACGATATGCAGATGGGCACTCTAGTATGTCCATTACTACAAAGGTGCTCACAAACTGCATGCCTGCTATTTTTACAGGGATATCGGCAACTACACCCTTTGGTTTTACACAAGATTGATCCACTAGCTTGATGGCGAATTTTGTTGGCTTCAATCCTTGTAAACCCCACTTTTGATACAAAGTAGTGGAGATCAAATTGACACCTGATCCTCCATCTACCACTGCTGTCTCGTCTTTGAATCTCTTGTTTGATTGGCAGGGTGATGTTGTGTTTCTCACTCTTGCACGTTGCCCCGATGTGGAGGACGTTACTTGTCTCATCGTAGCCTGCACAATATATGGGCTTTGATACTGGTTTCGCTTCTATTTTGGCCCATTCAGCCAAGAGGCCTTTAGCTTGTGGCGCAATCCGTAGTAATTCTCCGAGGGATAAAACAGCAGGCTTGTGAGCACTTCAGTGCGCGGTTACTTGAGCTCCACCATGTGGAAAGGTGGTTCATGATGATGTAACCAATCGTTCTGATCAGTACGTAATGGTGAGCCCGCTTGTGGCACTAGTTCTTCAACAACAAGAAGTTCTGCAGGTACGTCTCTCACTTGAGCTTTTTCCTCCTCTTGCGCTTTCTGCATCCAATGGTGTATCTTCTGGTATTGCCTTTCTTCTTCCCTCACATTCGGATATGGTGCTGAAGTTGAGGGTTGGCCATTAGTGACCGATGGTGGTGGTGAGAGATCCACTTCCTTCCTCATTGTGCTCGCGTGACAGCTAACACAGGGGCATGAAAACGTTGCTTTTTCGGTTGCATTTCCCGCTGGAACTGTTACTGGTTGTATTGCAATGAAATTCAATGGCGCGCTGGTCCCAGGTCTTAATGGACAGTTCTTGAAACAATGTCCATAACTGCATTCCCGGAAGAAGGATGTATATTGTCCCTTGTAAGGACATTCAACAATTCCGTGTCCTTTGCCGCATCCGTACAACCATAATTTCTTCCGTCCTGATGCTGAGTTTAAGCTACATAGGCTGCATAATATTCATTTATGGCAGGATCCATATATGGTTCATTCGGCCCATACATTGTTGTTGCTCAGGTTGAGGTGGTACTGGCATCTCTGGTTCTGCTATTGTCGTAGTAGCCGAAACTATACTATAGGCCGATTTTCTAAAGGCCGTCAAAAATTTTAAAGGCTAATTCTAAGGCCGTAATTTCCTCTAGCCACATTACGGGCGGGTTGGGACCCCTACCTATTGGCGATTTTCATCCATTTGTACATTGCAATTTTGCGGCTTTTACATGCCGATTTCTTAACTATAGCAAAATTAAGCTCCAAAATTAGCTCGATTTTTTGGTGTCAAAAATTCGGCTAACATATTTTCAGTGTCGTATAAATACATAAATACATAAATACAGAACCACCGTATAATGTACGGTCTGGGACTAAACAGAAACGGCGGATTATGGCATTTTATTTGCCAGTTTTGTCTTCGTTAAAATCTCAAAGTGATAATAACGATAGTTTTATCAAGGTGCTAAGTCACTCGAAAAGAGCAGTCCCATAAAGAAATGAATGCTTGCTGTTTAGATTCAAAGATAGGATCTGATTTTTAAATTCAGGCTTTTTGTTTTGGCATCAAGGTTTGATGGGGCAATGTGATACTGATTCAGGAGGAGTTTGACGATGCCTCAATATTTCAAATCAACTCTTGGAGCTTTGTTTGTAAAGTTTCTACAAATTTCAACTATCGCCTTGGAGCTGTAATTTTTGCGTAGAGCTATATTGGTAGATAGATGACTTTTAAAGATCAGAACACATCGAACTTCAAAGGCAGAAGGCACGACGGAGCACTATACACTATGCCAGGTTACTTGAAGCACCAGTCTAGCTTATTGAGACGGCCAACAAGGATCTGAGAACACGCTGCAAGCTCTTGCATCGTGATTGATCATGCATCTTTCAGAGGCGGCTAGAAAATTCAAGGATCCTCACGGATGACTCCTCATCCCATCACCTCGTTTCTTTAGAAGACAATAGCTGATATAACATCCATGAAAGGTCGTTTGTTTCTCATCTTTCGTGCAGGATCGGAGTGTTGCCAGATTTTGTGAGTGATCTCTGGCCACGAAAATTCACGCGACCAATCACCCCTGCTCCTCAATCGTGTTCTGGTTCTCAGTGCAACAAACACAAAGAGCTAGACCAGTGCAATGGATATATGTCCTGCAATCTCTAAAGCTTCTGTGCCAAGATTAGGGATATCAGCGTTTGTAGTCCAACGGTTAGGATAATTGCCTTCCAAGCAATAGACCCGGGTTCGACTCCCGGCAGACGCATTTCTATGTTACTAGACGAAATAATTCTAAAGTAGATTTTTTATAGATAATCCATGAAAAACGTATGAAATTTTCAAGCTTAAACTTTATAAAAGTTCAGGATGGTTTTCTTTGTTTTTCATACCCAATGTGATGGGTAGAAATATTGACGATTTGAATGGAAAGTAACAAAATAGTATTGAGGTGTTATATGGAAGCATGTAAATCTATGCATGCTGCAAAGTTCCCTTCCCATCAAAACAACAATCCACAATTTGAAGTTTGTTTCCAAGCAAAAAGATCATGGCTACCTTCATGTTGCCCAATTCTTTTATTATCATAGATTAGCAGTAGTGTTTGGCTAGATTGGTAGTTCTTTTCTCACAAATTTGCAGCTCTACTAATTTCAAAATGATTCAAGGATAGGCCAAATGAATTAATGAATGAAGTTATGCATGTGGTGACCAAAAAAAAGCTAAACCTAAGAATGATGAAATAACTCCCTCATGTAGGTAGAAAAGGGGGTTTCAATAATCACGAGTGTGAACATTTCAGATCGACATATTCACAAGATAGCACCTTGAGCCACCAATTGTTAGCCGATATTTTCGCATAGAAAATCGGGCTAATATTGAAGCTTAAGTTCGCAATTATTGAAAAATCGCATGTAAAACTCGGTTATTAGAGAAAAATTGGCACAAACTTGCCTTAGAAGTGGGTCCCAGCCCGCCCCTAAAGTGACACTGTATTGAAAAGTAGACTCCTTGAAAAAACTATCAAAAAAGAAATGGTGTACTCTTGCTCCAGTAAAAATATGGAAGCAAGAGCACTCTTGAGCCATTTACTCGAGTATCAAGTAAATGTCCTTCAAGATCGGCTAACTGAAGTGGTCCATTATTAAAAACTTCTATGACTTTGTAAGGTCCCATCCATCTGGTATGTAATTTCCCAAGAAACAACATGTGTCTGTTATCATACAAAAACACGTAGTCTCCTCGTTTAATTTTTATTTTTTTAATAGATTGATCAAAAATTTCTTTTCTTTTATTTTGAACTCGTTCAGTCTCGATTAATGAAAGACGACGACTCCACTTGCGTCAAGGCTATCATCCGTTCCTGAAGACTATCGTGTTCATCCATTCGCTCTTCATTACTGATGCAAAATGTTGAAACTTCGAATTCTATTGGTAATATGGGATGCATTCCATACACAAGATAGTATGGAGTCTGCCTAGTTGTGATCTTTCGACAATTCTGTATGCCCATAAGACATATGGTAACTTCTGATCCCAATCAGAAGAATGCGTTTCCGTTACTTTTTTTAGAATTTTACACAAAATTTCGTTTGCCCGCTCCGTAAGCCCATTCGCTTTAGGATTATATGGAGTGGTTTGGCGATGCGTAATAGAGAAGTATGACAACATAGCCTTGATGGTCTGATTAAGGAAATGGGTTTCCCTATCGCTAACGAGTTCTAAGGGACATCCATAACGTGTGATAATGTTTTGGAATAAAAACTTTGCTACAGTCTTAGCATCGTTTTTAACTGTGGCTTCGACCTCTACCATCTTGGTAGCATAGTCCGTAACAACAAGAATGTAACGTCGACGAGTTTTATGCATGATCAGTTTGATAGGCCCTACAAAATCTATCCCCCACTTCTCAAAAGGTGCTAAGGGAATAAATGGAGTAAGCGGCCAGTGTGTCGCGAAGCTGGGTTTCTCCATCCTCTGACATGCATCACATTTTTGAATGAATAATGTAACATCTCTATAGATGGTAAGCCACCAATATTTAGCATTAAGGATCTTTCTTACAGTATTTTTACGAGCATAGTGACCCCCCGAATCTTCCTCATGTAATGCACTTATTACACTGGTCGTCTCGGTTGGTTCTAAACATCGGCGAAGATTATCGTCGGCTTCTTAGATCAATTGTATCTAACATCCAATCACTCTTGTGGATCATTTTAGGATCCATTCTTGGTCCAATTTTGTAGATTTCCACATGGTATCAGAGCCAAGTACAAGAGGATTTATGAAGATTTGATGGGGTTGATCCAAAACTAAGCCCAAATTAGCAAGTTTTTGAAAACTAGCTAATTTTGATTTTCACACGTGCTAGAATGTACAGTACCAGTTTTGGAGCCTTATGTTTCAGTTTGATGCTAAATCTCCCAAATTAGCAAGTTTGTGGAAACTAGCTAATTTTGAGGTAGAGAGTTTGAATGAATAGCTAGATTCAATTTTTTTGTACCAAAACTTGTTGTAGGCTGTAGGTGTACCTTCCACACGTGTGGGGCCATACATAACCTGTTTTGGTAGGGAAAATCCAAATTGATGCATAATTTGACTCATACACCCAAATTTAGAGATTTTTTTGTGCAAATTCAAGCTTTTTCTATAGAAATTCTATTTCTATGATTTGTTCTTGGATTAGATCATCTAAATAATTTAATTTGAAGCTTGATTCAGGTGCATAAAATGTGTTTCTCTGATTTTTTGAGTACATGTCAAAGTTGAGAGAGATATTGCCAAAAATCATAGATTAAGGAGTGATATGCAAGGTGAGAGGTTGAAATCCATTGTACCATCACTCTAGATTTGTTCAAGAGTGATAGGGTGAAGTTTAGAAGCATCAATTTGCTAGAAAACATCTTTGGATCTGTCCTCCAAGTGAAACCTTTGAGAGTTTCTAGTGCATATATAGCATCTATGCAAATCTTTTGTAGAATTTGACATAGATTGGCTTCAATTGAGAGTTCTAGAAAAGAGATTGAGATCGAAGTCACATTGTTCAACCCTACTCAATTTGTTTGAGTGATTGTGAGGTTTGAAAGTGGTCATTAAGGTGTCTATGGCGAATGTGTAGAGAGAGATCCAATTTTCTAAGAGTTCCTTCCTTTGTAGAGGGCAAGATCTAGAAGCTCATTTTTTTGAGAATTTGTCTTCTCCTAGGTGATCAAATCTTTCTAAGTGGCATTAGCTCTTTGAAGCACAATATCTTAGTGAGAAAGAAGAATCACAACTTTTGATTTTGAATTTCATTCCAACTCTTAAGAGATAGAGTCATTGGTGGAATCCAATAGGGGTGAATGAATTCAATTTATTGAGCAAACATTGACATAGTATATGTGAAACTCAAATTAGTTCTATTCAACTTTCTTTGTGAGAGTGTGAGGGTCAAGTTGTGATCCCATTGGATGTCTAGAATTAGGAGGAGTCCATATTTGAGTATTCATGCATGGTTGAGATCTTTGTGAATCTCTAGTTGTCTAATTTTTAAGCTTTGTGAAAAATTCTTGACATAGGTTGTTATCAAACTATTACAAATCCATTCCAAATCTCAAGAGTGGAGAATCCAAAAGGGGTGATTGGATCTTGATTTTATGTGTTTGAATCAAATGTACATGTCAAATTTGAGTGATCTAGTGTAGATCCTATGTTTTGTGAAAATTGGTGGTATAGTTTGTTGTCAAATCAAATCAAATCCATTCTAAATCTCAAGAGTGAGATTATTTGGTTCAAGAGTGAGTCCAAAAGAAATGATTAAGTTTGATTTTCATGTGTTTGAAACAAAACCCATCTTTTGTTCAAGAATATCAAGTGTTGAGAGAACTAGTCAAGTGAAAAGGAAAATCTAGGTGCTAAATCTTTTCATATCCATTTCAACTCTCAAAAGAAAGAGTCATTAGAATTTGTTGAGTCCAATAGGAATGTTTGGATCTAATTTCTTTTGTGATTTGATTCAAAGATTGTGTGCTTTTGTGTTAGTGATCAAAGTAAAGTTTCCAAGTGACTAATCATTAGTGTGAAGATTGGTTCATAGATTCGTGACTAGATCTTTTGTAGATCCTTCTAGATTATTGAATATGTTCAAATCTAGTCTCTTGAGAGTCAGAAATTATATTTGTAGAATCATATCACAAGGTTTTTGTCTTATCATGGCATCAATAGGTGGCATCTTATTGAAGGAAAGTAAGGATCTTAAGTGCAACCTTTGTAGCAAGGAAGGATATTTTTCCTCAAGATGCTACAAAAAGAAGACCAATCCATCCAAGAAGAACCAAAGCAAGGGGGCCGAGGTGAAGAATGGAGCTTCAAGTTCGAAATGCAAATACAAGGACAAATCCAAGGGAAGGTGTTTCCTTTGTGGAAAGGTGAATGAGGCTTGGAGTCTCACAAGGACTTGCAAGAATTGTCTTCAAGAGTCCATCACAACACATGTCAAAACTTTTGAAATTTTTTATTTGGAAGTGCATTGTTTGCTTCAAGATGCAAAGGTAGATGTCACTTTCATGAAAGTAACTTGGATTTATTTCATGTCCTTGGAGAGTAGTTTGCTTGGAACTTTGGATAAGTTCAAACTTATTGTTATTATCCAAGAGAAATCAATCAAGAATAAGGAGGAGCAATCACAAAATGAAAATAGTTTTATTTACATTCTCATGTCAACTTATGAAGAACTATTTTGCTATTTTTGTATCTCAAAGGTGGATTAAGGCAACATTAGTTGAATGTGATGCCTTAAAGTATAGCAAAGCATGTTTTCCTTGTAAACTTACATTGGATATGAAGTCAAAAAAATGGAAATGTCTTCATAATGTAAATTCTTTTGGTTTCAATAAGATCATGAATGATCTGTTCATTCATAAAGATGAAAATTGTAAGTTTTCAATCTTAAAGGCAAGTTGTAAACTTCTTATGAGAATAAGTGAAGCATCCAAAGTGGACACTTATATCCATAAGCAAGTAGTTAGCCTTATTGAGATGGAAATACCTTTTGATTTCAATATTAGAAAAATCATGCCAAGTTGTGGTGATTTTTGGACATATGTTTCTAGCATAAGTAATCTTGATAATCATGGGAAGTGCATATTGTATGGGCATGGTTGTTATGATCATTATGAGACATGGAGATCTCAGATCTCCATCAAGAAGGAGCACCATGAAGAGTGAGAGGAGAAAAAGGTGATTGACTGATGAGAAATTCGTTAGATTTGCAAAATTTTCACAAAGGCGAATCAATCACGACTCTCTTCAACTCGGATGGAGTTCAGATGCGACTGCTGGAGGTTTTCTTCCTGTCCACATCTCGTACGGAGTCTTATTTTCCAGGGCTGTCGTTGTTGATCTGTTCTGCAGGTGTACTATTGTAGCTATTGCCTCAGTCCGAAATTGACTCGGCAATCAAGCATGTGCCATGATGCATCTGGCTCCTTCAACTATAGTCCTATTTCTTCTTTCTGTGACACCATTATATTCTGGTCTGTACGCAGGAGTGAACTGATGTTCTATCCCATGTTCTTGATAGAATTTTAAAAATGTTGTGCTCTTGTACTCACCTCCATTGTCAGATCTGATGATCTGAATCTTCTTTGAGGTGTGTCGCTCTGCAAATGCCATGAACTTCTTGAAAGAGTCAAATACTTCAAATTTTTCTTTAGGTAGTAGATCATAGTCATCCGGTTGTAATCATCTATGAACGTCAGGAAATACCTCGATCTTGAGAGCGAATCCACTTTCATCGATCCACAGACATCTGAGTGGATGAGCTCAATTACTTCTTTGGCACTTTTTTCCTCATGTGTGAATGGATTTCGATGTTGTTTGCCTTTCTGACAGGCTTCATAGAACTCAGAATCGGGTCTTGATATCTTCAGACCTGTGAGTATGTCATTCTTACACATGTCATACAGGCTCTTCATGTTCAGATGATACATTCTCCTGTGCCAAAGCTGATCTTCATTTTTTGATGCATTTAATATGCTATCAGAATCGTTGATTATCTTGGCTTGGTAAAGATTTCCTTCTCTACATCCAACCATCTGCAATTTGTTTGTTGTTTTTCCGATCATGTGGCATGTGTTCACATCAAATAAAACTCGAATTACAAGATCTACCATCTTGGATGTTAAAAATTCACAATTCTAGCTTGACTAGTTTTGGTCATATGACTTGTAAATAGTTAGATGGTCATGATGTGGCTTGTCACACGTGCCAAATAGCATAGGATTCCATTCATAAGGATGTTCTCAAGTAGACCTAAGTGTTAGAACCTTTGGAATGAGTCCAAATTATGCTTAGATACAAGGGAGAAAAAATAGGAGCTATTTTTGGTAATTTTTGCATTGTTGAGGGATCTCCAAGATTCCAACCCTAACTTGGTAGGGATGAAAGATCCACCAAAATTAGCATTAGGGATAGGTTTAGGGCTACTCATACCTGCCCAAAACCGTGATGGATCATGTATATATAGGTGATGATATCTCACCAAAATCAATCAAGCAATTTCATGTTTTTTCTCTCATAATGGTGCAATTGCTCTCTATGTTCATAATTGTTTGAGTACTTGTGATTACTAATGATTATAGGATTGAATGTAGGTCTGGTGTACAGTACTCAGACTGTGGGAGGCCGTACTTTCACACGTGTGAATCCTTCTTCAAGGATTTGGGCCATTTAGTGAGGTTCAAGCATAGATTTTTGATGGATTTTGATGGTTCAACTTGTGCTAATCTTATGAAATCATAATCTATTGTTTCCCTCATCATTTCAAGTGTTTTAGGATCCTTATTTGCTGTAATTTTTACATGGTATCAGAGCCTAAAGGCTGAAATGAGCTAAATCCTTGGTTTTCATTCAATTTGATCACAATTTTTGATCTAAATCTTGTGTAGATTGGATCTTAGCATCTAGTATTGATTCTAGAACTCAAAGTGAGTCAAATACATTGGAGATTGGTGTTGTGTGACTTCATTTGCAGGTGTTTAGGTGTCTAAAACCAGAGGCAAAGTTGAATTCAATTCACATTACCAAGATAGCAAGTTTTGCTTGCTCCAAGCATTGATTTCTAAGCAAGTTTTGGAGGTGATTTCATAGAGGAGGCTTTCTAGAATTCAAGGAGAGGGAAGATCAGAGTTTTGGGGACTCTTCAAGGCTGTTCTAAGGTGTAAAGAGGAGGAGGAGGAGAGTTCACATGAGGACTCTCTCATGATGTCCATATTTTCTTCAACAAGCTTCAAAGGAGAAGATCCTTGGTGGATTGACTCGGGTGCTAGTTCACACATGACTAGTAAAAGGGAGTTTTTCTCTTCTCTCTTATCTTATGATGGACCTATAAAGTCTATATATATAGCAAATGATGAAGCTTGTAAGATTGAAGGAGTTGGTAGCATTCCCCTTTGCTTAGGATCTTCCAAAAAGATCAACATAGAAGGTGTTTTGTACATTCCTACAATAACAAAGAATCTACTAAGTGTTGGCCAAATGGTAGACAATGGTTTCAATGTTGACTTTGCTTCAAATGAATGTTTCATCAAGAAGAAGGGTAAGATAGTGGCTAAGGGCACTAGACTTGGCAAACTTTATAAGTTGGATGCATTTTTGGATACTAATGTTGTCATGTTGGCCGAGAAGAGCAAGATATCTACCTTTACTTTATGGCACAAAAGACTTGGACATGTCAACTCGGGTTCCATGGAGGCTATGATCAAGGAGGAGTATGCTTTAGGCCTACCAAGGTCTATTGGGAAGGAAGACAAGGTTTGTGAAGCTTGTGCCTTATCCAAGGCACATAAGAAGGTGTTTCCTAACTCCATCACAAAGTCATCTCATCCTCTTGAACTCATACACTCGGATGTGCACATTGCTAGCACCAAATCTAATGGAGGTTCATCCATGTTGTTAACCTTCATTGATGACTACTCAAGATATTGTTGGGTGTTCTTACTTTCCTGCAAGTCTCAAGTATTTGATACTTTTGTAAAGTTCAAGTTGTTTGTGGAAAAGCATCATAATCATAGCATCAAGATTCTTAGAAGTGACAGTGGAGAATTCATCTCCAATGAGTTCAAGGCCTTTTGTGAGGAGGAAGGGATCAAGAAAGAGACTTCTTGTCCTTACACTCCTCAACAAAATGGAGTTGCTGAAAGAAGGAATAGAACATTATGTGAATGTTCTAAGGCTTTAAGATTAGATGCTTGTTTGCCCAAATCCTTTTGGGGTGAGTCTCTTGTATGTGCAAACTACTTGATGAATAGGGTGTCTTGCAAAGCAATTGAAGGCAAAACTCCTTATGAGATGTTGTATGGAAAGAAACCCAATCTTAATCACTTGAAAGTTTTTGGGTGTATATGTTATGTGCATGTGCCATTGGAAACAAGAACCAAGGAGGATCCATCTTCCACAAGAGGGATCATGCTTGGATATGCAAGCTCAAGCAAGGGCTACAAACTCTATCTCCCATCCTTGAACAAATTTGTTGTTTCAAGGGATGTCATCTTTGATGAACATCATATGCATATGCTTGAAGAAGGCTCAAGTGCTCCAACAATCAAGAAGAAGATGGCCGAGGAGCAAGATCTTGGTTTTGAGGAGGAGCTCATGGAGGAGCAAGCACCAAACCCACCTATCACACCAAGGAGATCTTCAAGGGCAAAAGTGGAGCCATCAAGGCTCACATATCAAGGCAAAGGACAGCAAGTTGAGGGTATCTCATCCACTTATTATGCTTTATCTAGTTTTGAAGAACCGTCTAATGTTGAAGATGCATTGAACTCCAAAGAATGGTATAAAGCTATGTTGGATGAGTATGATGCCTTGATTGAGAATGAAACTTGGTTGCTTGTTGAGAGACCTCAAAGGAATGTAATAGGATGCAAGTGGGTCTTCAAGCTTAAGTTGAATGCAAATGGGAGTGTTAACAAACATAAAGCAAGATTAGTTGCAAAAGGTTATGCTCAAGAGAGAGGGATAGACTATGAGGAAACTTTTGCACCCGTGGCCAAGATGGTCACAATAAGACTAATCATTGCACTTGCATCACATTTTGGATGGATTCTATGTCAAATGGATGTCTCTAATGCTTTCTTGAATGGTTTTTTGGAAGAGGATATCTATATGGAGCAGCCACAAGGGTTCATCAAGCTTGGAATGGAGAACAAAGTATGCCATCTCCAAAGAAGCATCTATGGCTTGAAGCAAGCCTCAAGATCTTGGAATTCAAGATTACATTGCTATCTTATTTCACTTTCTTTTGTTCAAAGTGAATATGATCCCACTCTTTACATTAAGATTGATGATGTTGGTATTGTACTTTTACTCATTTATGTAGATGACATCATCATTAGTGGAAATAGTGTTGATGGTATTGAAAAAATCAAGATAGATCTATCCTTAGAGTTCAAGATGGTAGATCTAGGGTGTCTTCACTTCATCTTAGGAATAGAAGTACTTAGAGGGTCTGATTTTATCTTTATAAGTCAAGTAAACTATGCTCAAAGTCTTTTGAAGAAGTTTAAGATGGAAGTATGCAAAAGTGTTGACACACCAATGGAGCAAGATGTAAAAGTGCCAAATGAAGATGATGAAAGATCCTTCATGGACATCACTTTGTTTAGGCAACTTATAGGTTCCTTAATGTGGATCACTATAACTAGACCAGATCTTAGCTTTAGTGTATGTAGGTTGAGCCAATCCATGCAAAAGCCATTGAATATCCATTGGAAAAAGGCTAAGAGGATTCTAAGATACATCTCGGGTACATTGGATTTTGGGATTCTATATAGAGGAGATGTGATTAACCTTCATGCATTTAGTGATTCAGATTTTGCAGGGGACAAGAGGGATAGGAAATCAACAAGTGCCTATTCAACTTTCATAGGAGAAGGTGTGGTTTCATGGCTTTCAAAAAAGCAAGAAACTATATCTCTATCTTCAACCGAGGCCGAGTACAAAGCTTTGACAACCACTACAAAGGAGGTACTTTGGATCAAGAGATTATTGGTGGAACTAAAGATCATGGATTCAGAGAAGGCACCAATCATCTACAATGACAATATATCAGCCCAACACCTTGCATCTAACCCAATCTTCCATGCAAAATCTAAGCACATTGAGATATGCCATCACTTTGTGAGAGAAATGGTGCAAGCCAAGGAGATTGCTTTGGAGCATGTTCCAAGCAATGAATGTGTAGCTGATCTACTTACTAAACCACTTCAAAAGACACCTTTTATGAAGTTCAGATCATCACTTGGAGTGTTAGTAAAGCAATGATTGAACCAAGCTAGATAGTGAGGAGGAGTGTTAAAAATTCACAATTCTAGCTTGACTAGTTTTGGTCATATGACTTGTAAATAGTTAGATGGTCATGATGTGGCTTGTCACACGTGCCAAATAGCATAGGATTCCATTCATAAGGATGTTCTCAAGTAGACATAAGTGTTAGAACCTTTGGAATGAGTCCAAATTATGCTTAGATACAAGGGAGAAAAAATAGGAGCTATTTTTGGTAATTTTTGCATTGTTGAGGGATCTCCAAGATTCCAACCCTAACTTGGTAGGGATGAAAGATCCACCAAAATTAGCATTAGGGATAGGTTTAGGGCTACTCATACCTGCCCAAAACCGTGATGGATCATGTATATATAGGTGATGATATCTCACCAAAATCAATCAAGCAATTTCATGTTTTTTCTCTCATAATGGTGCAATTGCTCTCTATGTTCATAATCGTTTGAGTACTTGTGATTACTAATGATTATAGGATTGAATGTAGGTCTGGTGTACAGTACTCAGACTGTGGGAGGCCGTACTTTCACACGTGTGAAGCCTTCTTCAAGGATTTGGGCCATTTAGTGAGGTTCAAGCATAGATTTTTGATGGATTTTGATGGTTCAACTTGTGCTAATCTTATGAAATCATAATCTATTGTTTCCCTCATCATTTCAAGTGTTTTAGGATCCTTATTTGCTGTAATTTTTACATTGGAGATTGATAGTAGATCTTTTCTCAGTGAAGGCATGTAGAGTACTCTTGGCAGCTCTGCTTGATCTGACAGTATTCACACCTGTATGGTCTCGATGCCTTTGACATCGTGTCTGCTCTCATCAAGCTGATTGTGAAGATGCATCAATGAAGCTGTAGTCCTCACTTCATACTTCTGTTTTAGTCTTTCCCATGCTGCATGGCTGCTTTCGCAGTCTTCAATCTGCATGAGTAGATCTTCGTTGATGGACGAAACAATGATCTCCATTGCACGCTCATCTTTTCTAATCCATTCAGTTCTCCTCGGGTCTCCCTCTAGAGGCTGCACCTCTGAGAGTTCGGTCACCGACCAGATGCCTTTGCCCTTTAGAAGTGTTTTGATGTTGAATTTCCATATCCTGTAGTTTGCGCCATCAAGATTGCTATTCTTGTCTAGATCGTTGTAGCCATATTTTGTTGCCTAGAAAATCATTGTTCATATATCAATGATAACCTCACGGCTCTGATACTATGTCATGATAATTTGAGTGCTCTGATACCATGTCACGAACGGATTTATTTCGCGAACAGATTATTTTCGTTTGGTTTTCTTGCGAGGAAGCTTGCAGGATCCTAGGCATGCAACTACAGATCACAAAACATAAATCATTCTAGCAATCAAGACAACCGAAAATTAGAGAGATGGACAAGAGAGAGAGCAATTGTATTATCAGTTTGATTTTTGAGAGCGACATGATCAGTGTCTTGCTCGGACTTTCACTTTGCTCTTTCGTTGTGTTCTACTCGTTGGCAGACTTTCATGCACAGCTATTTCGTTTCTCTATTTTTCTATTCTTTTTTCTTTTCTACTCTACTCTCGCATGCTTCCATTGATCCAGAATTGTATTTTTTATATCTCCACTGTGTGGAGTTTACAAGATAGCTAAACAGAGAATTACAAGAGTAGTTAACGTAATCAACTAATTAGTTACTCTCTATTATTTCTAATTGTTTCAGCTGAGCGTGAAGTTTGCTGGCAGCGCGAAAGATTTTCCTTCGTTTTCTTTTCGTTTCGTGTCGTGTCGTGTCTTTTGGTCCTGGAGGCATGTTTGACTTTTGCGAATCATTTGACCTTCGAGTTTCGCTTCGCTTCGTGTCTTAGGGTTTGTTTTGCTTGAAATTTATCAAATATATTGCTTCTAAAAGTTGTTCAGTTATTTACTTGCTGTTTTAAGGGATCTTCGTGGCTTAGGTGTAGGATCCGACTGATCAGACATCAACACGGCCTACCATTAGAAAGGTAGTTAAAATGGAATGTAAATAGAATCTAATGATTGCATGTCGGTGATATGGCCAAAATCGGATCTAGATAGTGCTTTTTGGTCAAAATTCAACAATTTCGAGTAGAAGTGGACTACATGAATGGATATTGATCCAAATCAAAAAAATTTGTTCTTGCAAGTAGCTAAATTATAGTATATCAGGTTAAATTTCACTTTCATGTGGATTAGATCCACAAGATCATGTCGAAACAGAGGGGAAAAGGTAAAAAAACATGGTTTTTTTAAAAGGTTTTTTTTTTCACTATTTTAGGAGATTTTCTTAAGATTCATGTATGAAACTTTTCATGCACGTTCTTAGGTGTGTAATGAAGCTTATAAGGGTTGTGAAAAGTTTGGTAGGTATCGTTCAAAAAGTCAAAATTTAGTGTATTTTGGATTATTTTGAGCACTAATAACTCTTGATAATGGACCTGAAACCTCTAAACCTATTTAAAGTTTGAAAGATAGGTTGTATTTCCTCTTATTTGAGCTCTCATGAATCCAATTTTGTGGTAGGAGGCTTAGGCATAGATCTCTTGAAGTTTTGCTTGTTGGCACCCTCTAAAAAAGCTATTTTTGGTGGATCTGAATCTATGCTTGCTTGATGGACTTGTTTGAAACTTCTATGCCTCTCTAATAAACCTTAGTAGAGTGCTTGTGACCTCTAATTGAAGGCATGTGGGTCTATAGTAGGACTTTTGTGAAAACTTCCTTGAAAAAGTGCACGCCCTACTAGTTTTTTTGTGTCAAAAATCCTAGATACGTAAATTTTTGAAAGACATGTCCAAATTTGAAATTGTTCACAGTCTATCAATTATTGATTGAACATAATTAGCTTAAAAAAGTGAATGACCTTGCTGAGATGTAATCAGCTGGTTATAAGGTCCAGTAATGTTTCACTCTTGGTTGAAGATTTTGAATCTATAAACTGATTTAAGCAAATTTTTTGTTTCAAGTAATCAATAATGGCCAAAGATAATGCAGGTCTAGCAGGATGTAGCGGGTATTTCCTATCCACCTTCAACCCTACATCATAACAAATGCAAAGCATCAAAAGATGAAGAAGATTGACTTGTCACACGAAGATTTGTTCCCATGAGAGCGATAGCATAGTTCAGACTCAAGCACATGCTTAAGATTTAGCATCTAACACTATGATCATATTAACCCTAATCCACCAAAGGTAGAACTTAGTTTTTTAACTAATCAAATAACTATGTGATCATTGGGTTGGACTTACACACATAAGTTGCCAAGTCTCTCTCACTTATTAACTTCTAATAAATGAATAATCTAATTATTTTGGACTTTGATTCACCTCAGACTTTTATTAAATGATATTGGACTTTTTCCATGAATTCCAGGTGCGACAATCTCTATCGCGTGGAAGAAAACACTTATTGGCCCCTGGCACCCAATTGGTAATTGTCCACGTAACAAATTTCTTTTCCCAAGATCCACCCATCATTGTCGCACGGTTGTACAATCTAGCTGATCTGGGACTTTGTCTGATGCCATTGGAAGATTTGGATCAAAACGTAAAAAGCAAGCAAACAGTCGTCCCATCTCGTTGGGCTTTAACAATATGGACCACTTCCAAATTTTCTTGATGTATTTTTTCACTAACCCTGTTTGACAATTCATACTAATGACAATTGTATTGGTCATTAAACAATCAAGAAACATACACATATGTTGTCTCTTGCTTAAAATTCTCTCAAGAAACAATCTTTTGTTTATAGCCTTCATCAATCTCACACATATGATTTTTCCTCCAAGTGCAAAACTTTCCAAATGAAACATTCAAACTTGAATTTTAGCAATATTTATCCTAAAAAAAATTGAGTCGCATTATCACTTTTGTAGAATTCTTAATATCCAACTTCATACATTAAAAATATCTATGTTATTTTCAAATAAAAATTGATTAAGTTATGGGAAATACATCATTCTTTAGCTTGAATTGCAATTTAATTGCATAAGCATACTCTTATTTTTGTGTTCAACCTTCTATGTGTTTATCATATTCTCCTCTCCAATTGCATCATTACCATTTGTATAAGTATCCTAGATACAATAAAAAATCCCTCCACATATCTGAAATTTCTATTTAATATAGATTCACTATTTTATAAAGTAGAAAAATAGAAACAATGAAGGGGAAGGACCAACATGAATGAAATCATTGACTTACTTAAGATATGTTTTGCATACATTGTCAATCTTTAGCTTAAAATCATGAAACATGACTCTGTAGAGCTCAAAATTCCCACAAATCATGAAGATAGTAAAACAAAAGAGAGAAAATCATTTTTGAACTGGAGCACGTATCTTTCTCTCATTATCAATAAAAAGCTCATCAACTTTGTGACATGATTTATTGGCTCCTAAATCTCAAATATTTCAAATAGATTCTTGGATAGCCTTGTTCATAAAAATTGGTGCTATATTTGGAATGGGAGTTCCTGAATACTTGTTTGATTAACATGTGCATGTTGAGCACACAAAAGAATACAATTGAAGCTCATGTACAAGTTCATGATGATGCTTGTCAAATACTTGTCTCCATATTCCACTAATACCAGATGTAAGTCGCTAGCTAAGATAGTTGCAAATTTAGGTAGTGTGGGGAAGCAGTTGTTCCTGCAACCATGGCTCATTGAAGTATTGCAAGTGGTTGAATGCATTGTGAAGTGGTAGAAACTCATTGGCAATAGTAGGATGTAATGATAGGTAAAGGTGAGGCACCACAAGTTTTACTACAAATCCTACACAAGCTGACTAGAAAATTGTCAAATTTTTTATACAAGCAACCCATAATTTTCCAAAGCGAAAGGAATAAAGCCCTCTCAAAGAGCACGATGACAATAATCTCGCTCTTTTTCTTGATTTGCATGAGAATCAATAGCACTTTGGTTAGTAAAAGCTCTGTAAAGGAGATCTGACCATGAAGATCAGCAATACAACATCTTCAAGAGTGCAAATCCCTTCACACTAGAGAACAAGGCCAACCCGATGACAAGATGACTGTGAATCAAACACATGAAAGATTTGTGTTTGCTCTTAAACAACATGAAATCTATATTCATGTGCAATAGATACAAGTATGTCATGAATAGAATCATGAGTTGTGATGCGACGTCCCTCTCCCCACAAGAGTAGCGTATAAGATGCGTGCCAAGAGAGTTAAGAGAGTGACATAGGAATATTTCATCAAACTTGCTAGCACTAGATGAGAAAGCCTCAATCTAACTTGGAGAGCAACGACAAGTAGCTTTGAAGAAAGAAACAAGAGTGAAATAATAGGACGCACAACAAGTCAAGCACTAGCACCTAGGCCTGGGCACACAAGAAAGAAGACAAGTCTCATCGAAAGGTGAATCACAGAGAAGCTATGTGAAAGCATGAGAGTGGAACCTCTCCATAAGATATTTTTGAGAATTAGCTAGCTTATTGTTGGGATGAGGTGCAAAACGGTGGGTGATAGTTCGAAGTGTCGAGAGATACTATCGGACTATCGTGTTCAATTAGCACTGTGGAAGATTAGTGAAAGAAGAGCACCGTGTTTAGAACAATCATCTATCACAGCAGAACCAATTGATTAATCGATGAGTTTAGTAGGCAT